>CM032455.1:45106584-45127158 GCA_019049505.1 Pachyrhynchus sulphureomaculatus | reverse complement strand
AAAACTCAAAAACATTAATTCTCACACTGAATAAAAAACATATAGAACGGGTTTTCAAATATACAAGTACCTCGGTTCAGTCATAAAATGCACAACTAGATCTAGATAAAGATATATATATATATATCTATATTAAATATATATATATTATATATATATATATATATATACATATATATGCAATATATATATACATGTATATATATATATATATATATATATATATATATATATATATATATACATATATATATATAATATATTTATATATATATATATATATTATATATATATATATATATATATATACATATACATATATATATATATATATATATATATATATATATAGATTATATATATATATATACATATATATATATATATATATATATATATATATATATATATATATATATAAATATATTAATATATACATATCCTGATATATATAATATATATATTATATATATATAATATATATATATATATATATATATTTATATATATATACATTATATATATATATATATATATATATATATATATATATATATATATATATATATATATATATATTATATATATATATACAGCGTGACAATTTAAGTCCGCATTATATGGGATTTTTTTTAAATAATTCACTCTAAGCCAGATCTGGTTAGGGTACCGATTTTTGCTTCAAAAATATCAGAAATAAAGTATAGTAAGTCATTTTTACGCATGACGTCACCTGTCAGAAATGACATTTTCGTAAAAAATTTTTGAAAAAAACGTATAATTTGGCCAAATTTTAAAAAAGGTTATTAAACAAAATGGTTTATTTTGAGATTCTACTACGATTTTAAATTTTTGGCAGTTTTTTGACATTTCGGCAATTGTTTTTCATCTTGATTTATTGCAACCTTATTTAAATCATTTAATTTGTCAAAAACTAGGCACCTAAAATCTATTTAAGAACAAAATAAAGTCGTGTCCATAATTTTTTTTATAGAATATTAAAATTCACACATTATCATGAATCATATTTGATGCAAAGTTCGATTAACTTTTGTTTTTAAATAGAAAAAACGTTTCTCGCTTACGTATTTTGATAGTGAACACACTTAAACGTTTGCAAATTAACATAAATCTTACATTTTGATCTTTTTAGTAATGCATTTAAATTTTTAACAATGTAACGTTTTTTACTATAAACACCAAATTAAACAACTTGCTGCTTTATCCTATTGTTTTGTTGTTTTTTTATACTTCAGCTAAAACCACTTTTTAGATCAATAATACATTATTAGATTCTAATTAGCAACCGTAATAAAAATATTACACATATACTAGTTATTAATTTGGCAGCTACGCGTTAATAATACCACCGAAAAATTACATTAAAATGCTTTCTGTATCATTGTTGACGTAACTGCTAATTTAAAATAAATCCAGCCATAATTTAGTCGTGGCCATCAAAATTAACGTTCGATCCTTTATGGTTTGTGCCAATTCCTCCTGAAAACATACCTTCTACAGGAATAAAAAAGAGCTAAACAGAGAAATTAGCACGCTAAGCAAAACTCGATATTTCTATGCGTTTATTAATAGTAGGCCCTGGAAACAATTGAGAACTAGAGATCGCAATATGGTGTCGTAAGCTGTCAAATATTTAGTTAGCAATTCAAACTAGAATGGAAAGAAACAGATGGTGTCACAACATGCTTTCTCTTCAAGAAAAATTGAAATTGTTTTATTGTGTGGGGAAATACACCTAATCGTACTGTTGCAAATGTTTTTAACAAGCGTCATCCTGAAAAAACTTGCAGCAATATACTGTGCGCCGAATTATGAAAAAGTTTAAATCGACTGGATCTGTGGGAAATGTTTTCCGAAAAAATCGCACGTAAACATACCGAAGATACTGAGTTAGATGTGTGCTTAAGTGTAGTGGAAGAAGGCAAAACCAGTGTTAGAACTATTTCGAAGTCTAAACCGGAGATCGACAGGGAAAGTGCACGTAAAATTTTACACAAAAATAAATTTAAATCATACAAACCGAAATTGATAAACACTCTACAGGATAGAGATTTTAATATTCGGTAGTTATTTTCATTCTGGTACCAAGGAAAAAATTGAAGAGGACTCCAAATTTCCGTACAAGGTTTTGAGGACAGATGAAGCCACGTTTACTTCTAACGGAGTAGTAAGTTCACAGAATAGTCGATGGTGAGCCCAAGAAAATCCAAACTTCATAATTGAGTGTCGTGACCAATACTCGTTTAAAACTAACGTTTGGTGTGGCATTGTAAATGACCAAATAATAGGGCCATATTTTTTTAACATAATTTAAACTCACAACGATATTTAGATTTTTTAAATAACGAAATTTTAGAAGTTCTGGATAACATGGCTGTGGATCTAAGATATGCTCTATGGTATCAATTTGATGGTGCACCAATACACAATACTTTGTAAGTATGAAACACTTTAAATAAACTATTTCATGGCAGGGTCATTGGGCGAGATCAGGATAATTGTTGGCCACCTCGATCACCCGACGTCACCCCATTGGATTTCTATTTATGGGGTTATCTCAAACAAAAAGTATACAAGTTTAGACCATTTAGAGATATCGATCATCTAGAAACTATAATTAAGCAGTGTGTTCAGGAGATATCTCCCGAGTTTATGAAAAATTCCTTCAAAGAAATTTCTAGAAGAACCATTCGTTGCATTGAACGGTGGACACACCGAAATGTAGAATATTGCAATATGCGTGTATTTGATATAAAGTATTTATTAAATAGGTTAAAATATATTTTAGAAAGAAACTTTAAATACATTACCGAAAAGATCAAAATGTAAGATTTGTGTTAATTTACAAACGTTCAAGTGTGTTCACTACCAAACTACATAAGCGAGAATTATTTTTCTATTTAAAAACAAAAGTTAATCGAACTTTGCATCAAATATGATTCATCATAATGTGTGAATTTTAATATTCTATAAAAAAATTATGGACACGACTTCGTTTTGTTCTTAAATAGATTATAGGTGCCTAGTTTTTTACAAATTAAATGATTTAAATAAGGTTGCAATAAATCAAGATGAAAAACAATTGCCGAAATGTCAAAAAACTGCCAAAAATTCAAAATTGTAGTAGGCCGTTGAAATTTGACAAACAGATCTAGAATCACAAAATAAACCATTTTGTCTAATAATTTTTTTAAGATTTGGCCAAATATACGTTTTTTTCAAAAATTTTTACGAAAATGTCATGCGTAAAAATGACTTAACATACTATACTTTATTTCTGATATTATTTGAAGCACAAATGGATGCCATAATCAGATCTGGGCTAAAGTGATTATTTAAAAAAATATAATTTATATATATATATATATATATATATATATATATATATATATATATATATATATATATATATATATATATATATATATATATATATAATACCGATTTTAATTTGTCAACTTCAGACTTAACGACCTTCGTTATGAAACGATGTTAAATAAATTCTAGCACAAGCTAAAAATTATAATATGACTTCCCAGATGAAATTCGGCAAGAGTAAGATTAAAAGAAGGGCAAATAATTTATTTATCCTGTGGTTTTAAGTGTAACGTATAAAAAGAACACTCACGAATCGAAAAAATGTGAAATCAAATAAGACACAACTTCTTCTCAAATTGCGATGAGTACTAACTTATTAACATTTTCCTTAACAAAGTTGCGTCTAAAACTGTGTTTTTAAAGCCCTCGATACTGACATTCTTTTTATTTATTTATTAGGTTTAATGGCCTAGTAAAACGGTAATTTAATATTCAGCAGTATAAAAATGGCATAAAACTTCAATAGAGAACTCCAATTAGAGAGAAAAAAATGCATTTTTGTGAAAATTCTAACGAAATCAAAAGATTAAAAGTTTTGTCTAAACTTAAAAGGTAATTTTAAAATTTTTTGGGACACGCATTACAAAAAGCAAAAACACAAAAGACAACTGAGACTGAGATCATACTATTTATTTAAATTATCAATTTTGTCCATCTAATTAACAGTGGATTCTCATTTTTTACAGTTCATTTAGCCAAATTCAATTTTTACAAAATGATAACTCTAGCTTCATATTAAAAAGAACTGTGTGGAATTTTCACTACACATAGAATTAGAATATCATTTAGCGTACAGTTGAGTAACTTGATTTGAATATTACTGGATTAACTGGAGTAAAGAACAAAAGAAAACTAGAAAACGCACGGCGACCTTCTTTATTGAGAATGCACACTAACACACGCGTTCCAGTACAATGAAGGATTAACTTCAGGGTTAGTCATTGGCAGATAAAAAGGTAAGTAATATTTATTTTGTAGTATGTGGTACAAAAGATAATTGTGGATAAAACAATGAAAAATTTAATTTAACTCTAAAATTTTAAAATACATACATTATTAAGACAATACTTTTTATATCTGACAAAATTACGAATTTGTGTTACCTGACTTTAAAATTAGATATAAAATATAAGAAAATACTGCCATAAATATACTAAAATAACATAAATTAATAAATATTTAACGGATTTCGTATTATTAGTGAATGTGTCGGCTCAAAGACAGACCAAGACTAATCAAAGTTGAAGCATATTTACTTAAACAGTTTTAGAGAGATCATTTATTTATTTAGTTGAATGAGTATTAATTTTGACCATCAAAAATCAATACTGACTCGAAATCTCTTACAGTGAATTTAAACAAATTGAATTATACTGAACTGATAATTGGCGTCTCATATTAAAAAGAATTGTGGCATAATTGTTTTCTCTACATAGAACTGGAGTATCATTTACCATACAATTGTTGCGATTGGTGTATTACTAAATTTAAGTAAGATACAATAATTTGTACCTCTGGCTGATGTAAGTCTAAATCTGAAGGCATGTCTGTCCTCTGTTGAGAGCTGTTTAACATCACAGACCGATGGAGGAATTGTTCAGCGAGTTGCTAACAATAACCGTTTGGCAGCGCTTTATAGGGTTCTAACCCCAGCGAGTTGCTGACAATAACCGTTTGGCAGCGCTTTATAGGGTTCTAACCCAAGCATACACAAAGCGCTATACAGCTCTGCCAAGCGATAATTGTTAGCAACTCGCTGAACAATTCCTTTATCGGTATGTAGCGTTAAATACCTCCCGACAAAGTACGCCTTCAAAGTTAGGCTTACATTAGCGAAAGATACAAAATTACTTATTCTTTGCTTTAGTACTGTAAGTTTAATTCTGTTCCTCTGTTGATCCTAGCTCGGCTGAGGAGTCGGAAGACAGTAAAACACGTTCTAAAATGAATTGATGTATGAGAGAACAGTTAAAAACTGCTGAAACTGGACTATGTCCATTTTTACTGGTTTATATTGAAAATTAGATTTAGTGGAGTGCAAAACAAAAGAAAAAATAAAAAGATCAGTCAACTTTTTTTATTTAGTTGTAACACTTATAAGTATTAATAAGTTGGAAGTAAGGTAAATTTAAAAGCTAAAAAATTGTCACATGGCATAAAGTAAAAATATTATTCACATTAAAGAAATCTAACAGCTAACGAGATCGATTATATAATATCCAACAAGAGGAACATAATATTAGATACACAGGTTATCAATAGAGTCAAAATGGGAAATGATGACCGAATAGTTCTGGCAAAAATAAATTTTAACACAAGGATGGAACGAAGAAAAATGAAAATGATATATATATAGAACACGAGAAAAATGATATTATACCAGGTGTACAAGTATGAAATGCGGATTTCAGACAAGAGATGGTGCACCAATGCAGTTTGTGCTATAAAGATTTGACACTGCGCCATTTTGTTGTGTCATCAACAAGTGTCAGACGCGCACGAGTGATAAATTGGAAAAGTGTGTGCATTGTGTTGTGTTCAATATGTCGAAATTTATACCGAACAAAGAGCATTCGCGGACAGCATGAAATTTTTTGTTTTCATTTTAAGATTACTTCGAGAAGCTTATGGTGAACATGCTCCATCGCAAGATACGTGTGAACGATGGTTTCGGCATTTCAAAAGTGGTGACTTCGATGTTGCAGACAAGGAACGTGGAAAAACCGCCAAAAAAAATACGAAGATGTGGAATTGCAAGCATTGTTGGACGAAGATGATTCGCAAACACAAAAACAACTCGCCGAGCAATTGGGCGATAGTCAACATCGGCTAGGAAAGATGGAAAAGATTCAGAAGACCGGTAGATGGGTATCACATGAGTTGAACGACAGGCAAATGGAAAAGCGCAAAAACACGTGTGACATTTTACTCGCTCGGTACAAAAGGAAGTCGTTTTTGCATCGTCTAGTTACAGGGAATGAAAAGTGGATTTATTTGGAGAATTCGAAGCGCAAAAAATCATGGGTAGACCCAGGCGCACCATCCACATCGACCGCAAGGACCGAATCGCTTTGGCAGAAAGACGATGCTCTGTGTTTGGTGGGACCAGACGGGCGTGGTCTATTATGAGCTGTTAAAACCTGGGGGAAACGGTTAATACTAAACGTTACCAACAACAATTGAACGATTTGAACCGTTCGCTGCTTGAAAAAAGGCCAGAATACCGAATGAGGCAACACAAAGTGATTTTTTCTTCATGGCAATGCTCCATCACATACGGCAAAACCAGTTCGCGACACGTCAGAAGTTCTACCCATGCGGCCTTACTCACCAGACTTGGCTCCTTCCGATTACCACTTGTTTGCATCGATGGGTCACGCACTTGCTGAGCAGCGATTTGGTTCGTACGAAGATGTGAAAAAATGGCTCGATGAATGGTTCGCAGCAAAAGGTGAAGATTTTTTTTACTGGCGTGGTATTCACAAATTGCCCGAAGATGGGAAAAATGTATAACAAGCGATGGAGCATACTTTGAATAAAGCATTTTTTAACATTCTTCCGAATTTAACATGTTCTTTCAGAAAAAAATCCGCATTTCATACTTGTACGCCTGGTACATAAACTCGAAGAACATTAAACCAAAGAGGACACTCCATCCCTTAACGAAATTATTAGAAAAATCGTTCACCATATTGTAGAATCGGCGAAAGAAGTAGCTCTCACGAGAAATATCAAGGAGGAAAGCTCTCCAAAGAAACGGTTCAACTAATACAAAAACGAAAATCCATGAAACAAGACACGGTGGCATGTGAAAATAAGTTAAAAACTTTGAATAACGATATGGGGAAATTTATTAGAAGAGATGTAAGAAACTATAAGAATGAGAAGGAAAATTGAGAAAATTTTGGAAAAACACAAAACTTTTACAAAGATCATTCAATGAAGGACAACAACAAGTAACAAATCTAAAGGAGCTTTATGAGAGTAAAGTAAAACCACCGCCAGACAAAAGAGAGTTAGTTCGAATAAGAGTAACGAATGAAGGATCTGAAGATATTCCCAAAATTACAAAATACGAAATACAAGATTCTTTAAATAAAATGGCAAGTGGAAGAGCAGCTGGTGAAGACGGCATACTTGTCGAAATGTTCCAATAGGGCGGAGAGCCCAGATTATGAACGCTAGATATATTGCATAATAAGTGTCTCGATATGTGCGATGAGCCTCGAAACTGGGTTCATGCTGCGGTGGTCCTGCTCTTCAAAAAAGTCTAAATTAACCAACTATAGACCAATCAGCCTACTATCCGTAATGTACAAGTTATTTATAAAAATAATAACTGGACGCTTACCAACCCAGAGAACAAGCCTGATTTAGAAAAGGCTTTAGTACACTGGACCACCTTTAAGTATTAAAAACCGTAATAGAAAAGTCAAACGAGTATAATTTTAAGATTTGGGTGGCCTTTGTGGATTATGAGAAAGCGTTTGACTCCCTTGAAATATGGGCAACATTAAATAGTTTAAGTAACTATAGAACTGACAGTAGATATTGGCAGATTATTCGAAATATATATAAAAAATGCAACATTTCAGATAGTATTGAAAGAAAACACTAATGAGAGAGAAATGAAAAGAGGGGTACGTCAAGGGAACACCATCTCGCCGAAATTGTTGCGTTGGAGCTAGAAGATGTTTTCAAACAACTTCCATGGACAAGTAAGGGCATAAATATAGGAGGAGAGCAACTCAATCATTTGCGATTCGCGGATGATATTTTGCTTATATCTAAGGACAAAGAAGAATTGGAAGAAATGCTGAACGAACTTAACAACAAGTCCAGAGAGATTGGTCTGAAGATAAACATAGCTAAACCATGTTCATAACGAATGACGATTGTAATAAGGAAGCAGTATTGAAGATTGGAAGCGAGAAAATCACAAGGAAGGATTCATACGTATATTTTGGTCAAAAAATAGTAATACCAAAGAAGACTTGAAAGCGGATTTATCAAGGAGAATATCATTGGCTTGGTCGGCGTTTAGCAGATTGCGGAGCATCTTTCTTTCCAATGTCCCAAATACACTAAAAGCGAACACATTTGATCAATGCGTGTTGCCAGTATTGACATACGGAACGGAAACGTGGTTTTGAATCAAGAAATTATAAATCGCCTACAAGTAGCTCAACGAGCGATGCAAAGGAGGATGTTTGAATTATCGTTGAGGGATAGGCTGACTAATGAAGAAACTCAAAGAAGGTCCAAGATAACTGATGTAGCTGAGAGGGTAAACAGGTTAAAGTGGAGCTGGGCGGGTTATATCGCAGGACTCTCTGATAAATTGATGGACTCATAAAGTAATCAACTGGAGGCCTTGGAACGACAAAAGAAGTAGAGGACTCCCGCAAACCCAATCGTCTGACGACATCAAAAACCGAAGGAGGTGGACGTACTTAGGGGAGGCTTATTTCTGACAATGGACTACATAGCTGATGATGATGACAGAAATCTAAAACAAATAATAGATGCACGTTAACATATGCAAATTGGAGGGTTGGTGTTATAAGACCGTGAAATAAGATATAAAATATATCAAAATACTGTAAATTCATTACATAAAATAATAAAAATTTTATCATATTTTGTATCATTAAGGTGTGAGTCTGTTGACAAAATAATAATAATAATATCAACAAAAATTGCAATTTACAATTTTATGGAGGTAACTAACCGCCGATAAGTGTGAATAGTTAACATTTTGAGGTGTCCATACAATCCCCATGTTTGCCCTGATGAATATATAGAATAATTTGGTAATTTCTGTCTAATTAAAAGCAAGGAATATTTGAGGTAAAGCAGGACTAATTATGAAAATAAAGAGAATATGTCCGTTTCTGGAACGCATTTGAACACATCCTTAAAGTAATGATGGAAGGTTGACACTTTGGAAAATATTGATATTACACTTTCACAATCTCAATAAACGAGGCACCGGATTGCAGAACTGCCTCTACGCGTAACCTCTGTTTCCCTACTGGGCAGGAGAGACACTCTTTAGGCTAGTGCGCTTTTTTATGGATATCGTCGTTTGATAAAATTGCTTGTTTAGTTTGTTATTAACAATGAATAAACTTTACGCTGAAAAAAAATTTCAATATTAATTAAAAAATTGGCCAAAAGGAACAATGTCGGCATATTTTTCACACATTTGCGAGTATTATATCAAAAATTCAGGTCAGTATGTTTATTTTTGGAGCAATGATGTGGATAAATAAAGAAACGCGCACGAGCTTTTAGCACATGCGCGCATTTTCATGCAGCTAATCGTAGTGAAAATTTGTTTTTTGAATGCTTTCAGCTGCCAAAAAGAGACTTAGTTTTCTTATTTGATTATTTCATTTGAAAATAACCAAATATTATTTGTCGTAGCAAAATCAAATAAGAAAACTAAATGATGTAATTGTGTAGATATAAATTTTCGAAGTAAAAATTATAAAAAGGTATATGTATGCTTCAAAACCATTTTTACAGTTTTTCAACGCCAAAATTTAAAAACCATTTGTTTTTACAATTTGGCTTTTCGGTTTGATTAAACTATTAAGAAAACCAAATAGTCGATTCGCGCTATTTCCACAAAGTTTACAATAATGGCTACCATTTTTGAAAGTATCAAATTTTTTCTATAAAACTTTCTTCGATATTTGATTTCATCTGTACTCAAATCTTCCAATAAACCAAATTGTTTTGGTTTTGGAATTTTGGGGTGAAAAATTGTTACAACGGTTTTTAAAGCATTCATATATCTTTTTATAACACAAGTCTGCAAAAAAAAAATTGAGAGCTGTTTTGGTTTTTTTTGCGTAATTCCTATGTTTTTGGGTGTACTGAATCCGAAAATGACTTTCATTTTGTCATAGAACGTCACGTTTTCTGACAATGTAGGTATCTATGTTAAACAAGTTATCATCTTAAAATAAAAGATAAAATACTAAAAAATTTTTTTTAAATTTATAATTGCGTAACAAAACTTTTTTTTTTATCTAAAATACATTCATTAGTAAGCACTAAACACATTTCTTTTTCCCAGTGAGACTCCTTTTGGTACATTTTCGCTTGTAGGAAGCATCTGGAAGGTCTCTCTGAAGCGTCCAACAGTAGTCTGCCATCATTGAGACGCTCCATCTTCCCTGGTATCTTTTTTCCATCTCCTTAATATCTTGGTGAAATCGTTCATCTTGCTCTTCACTCAGATCTCCTAAATTTTCTGGAAAGTAGTCGAGGTGGGAATGAAGAAAATGTACTTTTAAACTCATTAGGCAACCTAAAGCTTGAAATGCTTTTAATATTCTTTTGACGATTTGTTTGTAGTTAGGGTCTTTGTTATTGCCTAAAAAAATTTCTCTATGACCTCTTTAAAGGCAATCCACCCTTCTCTTTGAGGATCCGTCATGGTTGTGATGAATTGTGGATCAGCCATAAGCCGTCTAATATCTGGTCCAACGAAAACACCTTCCTTCAACTTTGCCTCCGAGAGGCCTGGAAACTTTGATATTAAGTATTTGAAGCAATTTCCATCTCTTGGAAGTGACTTTACAAATTGCTTCATCAATCCCAGCTTTATGTGAAGCGGTGGTAGAAGAACTTTATGAGGAGGCACCAAAGTTTCATGCAGGACGTTCTTTTCGTCAACTTTAAGCTCCCTCGGAGGTCAACACTTTTTGGTCCAGTGATTTGCTCGGCCTCTACTATCTCATAGACACAAAAAGCAAGGCACTTTGGTAAACCCAGATTGTTGTCCGAGCAACATGCCCAAGATTTTGAAAACACCGCACACTTGCCAACCGTGGTCTTTATATTTTAATTTGCAAAGAACTAATTCCAAGTTCTTGTAGGTTTCCTTGAGGTGTACGGACCGACAGGAATGGAAGCATAGAAACCGCCATTGTGAACCAGAACTGCTTTAAGGCTTCTTTTTGAAGAATCTATGAAAATACGCCACTGTGCTGGGTCGTATGAGATCTTAAATGTATCCATCAAACCTTCAATATTAGTACAATAAACCAACTCGTCTACTTGGGCAAAGTAGGAAGTGAACTGCTTCTCACGATATCTAAACCAGGAGGAAGACACTCCCGGCAAAAGTAAGTTCCTGCTTTTGAGCCTTGATCCAAGCAACTCAGCAACGTTTTTGGGAAGATTCAAGTCTCTTACCAAATTATTTAGCTCGCCCTGGGAAAACAATTTCGGACTACTGTCATCTTCAAATTGAAAACTTGACTTGTCATCGGGTTCAGGTACAGCACCATCTTCGTCAGAACTTGGAATCTCTTCCAAGGTAGCAGGGGCCTTGGGCACTGGTATTTCGGTCCCATGAGGGATGGGACGAATAGCTGATTCCAGATTGGGGTATGAAATGAACTGCTTCCATTTTGAATTATACCCTTTCACATTACACGAACAAAAGTAACAATCATCACTATGGTTCTTTTGCTCGCGCCCATACTATAGGAATCGCATATCGGAAAGCTTTTTTCTTGCCCTTAAATCAATTTCGAAGGTCTTCAACACATCGTTTGCAGACTTTATCCTGATCTCCAAGTTTTAAGCCAAAATACGTGAAGTATACTTTTTTTACAAAGTCCGTAATATTAAGTTGTTGCTTTAATACCATATATTCGCCACAAATATAACAGAAACTGTCAGACGAATTCACACACTTCCGCACAGATGACATTGCACTATATTGAACCAAGATCTATAAAACAATGACGAGTTAACACGTAATTGTACCGCGCCACTTTCTACACTATCGGAGCGCGCACGTTCTGGTTACAACATTTATGTTTGTTAATTTAACTCACACAGGGCGTTCTTTATTTAGAAAGTAATGATAGTTATGGCCTGTATACATTTAAAAACAGTAATCAAAATAAAATTGTACCTATTTATTTATGACTTCAAGTTAGCCCAAAAAAAACCCTTTTTTATAATAAAATTTTGCGTTTTGCAAAATAACCTGACGTTCTGGAATTTTTTGAGTATTTTTTTAGTTTTCCAAACACCTAAATACAAAGAAATCAGTTGAAAACATCCAGACAGCATTTTTGTTGCAGACCTGTGTAATTTTACTTGAAAAATTTTATATCTATAGTCCGTTTGCTTGGAGTCGATAACACACAACATGGGTTATAAACATTAAAATCTCATAAACCATAAGAGTCCGAAATTTCTCTACCAATTATTTGCATTTTTAGTTTATTACCTTTATTTTCTATCCTTATACAACAGTGCGACTTTTTTCAAAAAAATATTTTAATACATGCCTCCTAAATTTTACAATAAGCTATATAAATAAACGCATTTCAAAATTTATTTTAATGAGTAAATGATGAAGCTAAAAATCTTATTTGTATGAAAAAGGCCTAAACGAGTACAATTAACAATTCTTAAGAACTAAAAATCTACAATGTTATAAAACTTAATGATAATAGGTGCAATAAAATTATTTGGGATTTTAGCAGTTATTGGAATTTATCTAACCAAAGTTCTTATCGGTAGGTAGGTGCCTAAGTACTTAAGTATGCAATAAAAATATTTCATGTCAGAGCAAAGTCCACAGCGCTCCGTGTTGTCCCTGACGAACAGTATGGCTTCCAGCCCCTTCATGGCACCATCCATCACACCACGAAACTCGCCCAAACCATTTCCAACAGCTTCAACAAACGTCACAAAGTTGGAGCTGTGTTTCTCGATGTAGCAAAGGCCTTCGACCGAGTCTGGCACGAAGGCCTCATTCTGAAACTGATCCGACACGGCTACCCCCTTTTCATTAACAAACTCATTCAATCCTTCGTCTCTGACAGAACATTCCAAGTCAGAGTCGATAAGGCCACCTCCGAAGTCAAGGCCATTAGAGCCGGAGTCCCTCAAGGCTCCGTCCTCTCCCCCCACCTCTTTAACATTTTCACAGCCGACATTCCAAAAACGGATCAGACTACCCTACTCCTGTATGCTGACGACACAGCCATCATAGCAGAATCCAGCAGCTACAGAATCATCACCAGTAGATTGCAGCGCCACCTGAACGTCCTCGCCCCCTGGTTCGACCGATGGAAGATCCAGCTAAACCCATGTAAGACACAGGCCATCGTCTTCGCCAAAGGCAACGGCACTCCTTATGGACAACTCCAGCTCCAGGGATCCCGCATCCAATGGGCAACCACCATCAAGTACCTGGGAATCCAGTATGACAAACACCTCATCTGGAAAGACCAGGTCTGTGCTGCCTCAAGGAAAGCCAAGCAACTACTGGGCAAGCTGTACCCAATCATCAGCCGGTCCAGTAAGTTGCAACCAAAAATCAAGCTGCTAATTTATAAAACCATCGTGAGGGCAGGACTCACACACGCCTGCCCTACTTGGTCTAAACTCACCAAGACACGCAGAGCTCAACTTCAGGCAGTACAGAACAAGGCCCTGAGGATGATCACGGGAGCCCCATGGTTCGTCCGAAACCGGCAATTGCATAGAGACCTCGGTGTGCCAACAATCAAGGCACACATGAGGTCCACCAACATCAAGTTCTTCGCAAAGGCGCTACAACACCCAAACGCCACCATAAGGAGCGCATTCCACGTGCCCGCCAATGCCCGCCATCACTATCCAAGACCTTCTGACCCCATATCCGACGAAGACGATGGCCCTCCCCCACCCCCATGAAGATTTTAACCTAGATTAAGTTTAGAATTAAGTTCTAGATTAGTTTAGAATTAAGCTCTAGTTAAGTTAGATTAGTCAACCAATGTAATTAAAACCCAATGTCCTAGGTTAAGTTAATTAGGATTACTGTATAGAACCTAGGTTAAGTAGTATAGGAATATAAGCTATCATAAATGTAAGTAAGAGGCATAGCCTAACTTAAATTCAATAAAGACAATGACAAATATTTCATGTAAGTATAAAAATATGCTTATTTCTAAAAGAAAGAAAACGCGGTCCTTGTAACAAACCTCAGGATCACAAAGGAAAGGAGCCCTTAGAGGTCGATGAAGACTTTAAAAACGCAATTAGAAGAAAAGTACACCATTTTTTTATTAAGAAAGAGATTCCTACACTACATAAGGTTTTGCAAGAAATGAGAGAAGACCAGATTTTAAAAAATGGAAATTATGGAAAATTCTGCATAACCTGAATTTTCGTTGGGAAAAACACAATAGAAAATCTGTCATCAACAAAACAGAAATAATTTGTTAAAGAAGAGAATATCTTCGAGGAATCAGAAAATTTCGAGCCGAAGAAAGAAATATTTTTTATCTAGATAAGACAGTGAAAAAATTCTGAATTGACAAAAACATTAGGAGCTTTTATGGAAGGTTGGTCAACTGGATTATAATCCCTTTCCAAAAAGGTCGCAGGCTAATTATAGCACATATTGATAGTGAAAACGGATTTCTCGACGGCTTGTTGGAATTCGAATCAAAGTCAACTAAAGATTACCATGAGGAGATGACGGCCGATGTTTTTGAGGAGTACTTCCAACAAATGATTGAATGTACACCAGCAGAATCAGTTTTAGACAATGCCCCATACCATTCTCGAATATTAGAACGACTCCCGAAAAATTCATGGAGGAAAGCAGATATTCTTCAATGGATAAGAGACAAAAATCTCAAACATAAAGATGGTATGTTAAAAAGCGGAACTTCTCAAAATTGCGAAACAAAATAAAGCACAGTTCAAGAAATACGCAGTCGATGACATGGCAAAGGAACGGAATATCACAGTGCTTAGATTACCTCCATATTATTGCGAATTAAATTCCATAGAGCTAATTTGGGCACAAATGAAAGGTTACAAGGGAAAATACAAAAACAAAGTTTTGGTAATAAATCTTATAGTTCAATTACTTAATTTTTAAGATAATTTTATTTATTAAACACTAAAAGCAGGTTACGCTCGGATGGCTATGTTACCTGTGAACCCTCATTTACATTTTATGACTTTATTGTATAGCAGAGGTTTTCTGCCAAAAATAGAGTGAACCTTTTAAAATAATTCAAAGCAGGTGGCAAAATCCAGTAACATATATAAGAAAATCTCTTTTTTTTTTGGCGCACCCCAACATGTATTTGCATCTACGATGAGAGAATTCTGCTATCAACTCCAAACAAATACACTTTACGTACCCTTACATAAAAACACTCAAGAAAACACTCCAAAAAACATATAATTAATTGAGCGTATTTTTGAACACTCAACTTAACGATTTGCGAAAAACACTCAACAATGTTATATTATGAAAAAAAAGCTCTAGAAATTTTTTAAATAGAATAACCAAATAAGAAAACATTTTTTTTTTTTTTGGCAGCTGAAAGCATTCAAAAGACAAATTTTCACTCCGATTAGCTGCATAAAAACGCGCGAGGGCGCTAGGATCTGGTGCGCGCTTGTTTATTTATGCATATCATTGCTGCAAACATTAACATACTGACCTGAATTTTTGATATGGTACTCGCAAATGGATGAAAAATAAGCCGACATTGGTCATTTTGGAGAATTATTTAATTAATAATGAAATTTGTCAGCGTAAAGTTTATTCATTGCTAATAACAAATTAAACAAACAATTTTATCAAATGACTATATACATAAAAAGTGCACAAGCCTAAAGAGTGTTTCTACGCAAAAATAAACTTGATTCTTTAATTATTAGGAGAAAAACGACGATTTAATTATTGAATTGTAAATTGATTTTGTCTATCGATCGGCGCGTACACAGTGTTATCCTCTCTTCTGCCTACTAGGGTCACGCGTAGAGGCAGTTTCGCAACTGGTTGCCCTAAATGAAATCATATATAATTCTTTATTATTTTAATTTTTTTCTTCTGTGTCGTCACTTTTTTACTTACAGACGATTACCACCAAAGATCAACCTTCAAAAGAATAGGTATCAGTCGGTAATTAAATAAAAGTTTTAGGGTTTGGATGATTTCCGATCTTTGGGACAAAAGATTTCCAAGATTTTGCTACCTGACTCTCCGTCTGCAAAAGCAGAAGAAACAGCAAATAGCAAAACATTTGGACCCTAGCTGAAAGGCCCGGAAATCATCCATGACTTATATACGACCGGTTGTGAAACCTTGCATCGTTTGTTATTGTAACGTTATTTATTATATATATCTTAAACCTGAAATTAATTAAAGTAAATCCCAAGATATAAGATCCTGCCTTTTTGCTTTTTCAATGAGGCAATAAACGACCCTATTAAGGTTTTGTGCATAGTTGCCAGGTATTACGATAAACGTATTTTTATTTTACCTGCTTTGTATACCGCCCTCACTTGCACCTGCATATTGGATCTATTTTTATTTTAAGTATTTGATAATAGAGGCCTAATGACCACAGGTCCCCATTGAGATTTAAAAGATACTTTTTATTATTTTTATTTTTAGTTTTATTTTAATTATGTGGCGTCCGTGGAAAAATTGCCATAGTGGCTATCGCAAGAGAAAACATTTATCACTTGACGCTAAACAAATAGTGAAAAATGTTTAAGACAGTTTGGTAAAAAGAAATTTGAATAAACAAAGTGCTTTGCAAGAAATCAGTGAACTAACAAAAACCCCAATTTCTACGATTAAGGGTACTGTAGGAAAGCCATCACTCAGGAACAAGAAAAAACGGAAAGATTTTCAAATGCATCATGGGTTCGATACCCATGACACTGTCCAAAAAGGGTGGGTTGGCAGCAGCACCTTCAAATAAAGGTAAACGAATAACCATTTTGCATGCTGGATCTGAAAAGGGCTGGGTTTCAAATTGTCTACTATTATCTGCAAAAAACATAAAAGATTCTAGTTTAGACTATCACGAAGACACGACCGCAGAACTTTTTGAAAATTGGTTTCAAAATTCCCTTTTGCCAAATGTTCCCGAATAGAGTGTTGTAGTTATGGACAATGCAAGTTACCATAGTCGCCCTAAATAAGGTTCTTAATGTAGCCAACACCAAATCGGTAATACAGGAATATATGTTAGAAAATGACATTTATTTTGACTTTAGTTATAAAAAAGTGATCTTTTGAAAGTTTTGAAAGACTATAAATTGAAAAAGAAATATGTTTATGATAGTATAGCTGAGAAAATGGGACACTGGGGACAATGGGACTGCTTTGCGGCTTCCTCCGTATTATTGTGTGTTTAATCCAATTGTACATACATACAACCACATTCATTCAAATTGCATATTTGTACCTCTTATCCATTTGTTTTTACATGGATCTATAAATAAACATCCCCAAAAACACTTATAATTTTATTTATTTGCATTAACGAATAAAATTCTTAAGTCCATCTCTGCAATCTATCATAAACAAAAGATCAGAATTTTTATATTGCCCACTTAAAACGGCAAAAATCAGGATCTTATATTTTGGGACAGACTATACTGGAATACTATTTTAGGAATCATGATCCATATTAAAATATACATATTTAATATTTCTTAAGAAATTGCTAGGTATATGTTTCCCCTTTTTCGAGATCTTTCACTCAGAATATAAATCTACTTATGGAAAATATGGTTCCATTTCAACATAAGAACTTTTGTTTGCTCCCATCTACGTTACATTACTCCTTTTTACATATCTGGCAAATATAGTTCCCGTAATTTCTATCAGTAATAAACGAATAAATTTAATTCAAGTTCATGTTAAGTTACGCTGCTTTTTCGATTTTTTTTTGCATGACTGAACTACAACAGTGCTATAAAGATAATACTTTTTAGAATACGTTACTATTTTTAATTGCCATTAGAGAAAAACTAATGGCTACAAACATTATCAGACGATCACCATATTAACACATGTTTATCATAATTCTCTAATTCTATCTAAAATGTGGATTTATTACTTCGTACCGTTTTAAAACTCTCAGCTACACCATTGCCTGCATTTCCAAGAGCTCTGCAGTTAATATACCATAAAGCACAATTCATATTAATCATTGTTATAATATGTAAGTAAGCTGTAGTATGGTAGAGCGTAAATCCGTCCATAAGGGCGCTAAGAGTAAGTAGAAATCCTATAGCTAGACAGAGACATCCTAAGCTTATAACGCCTATTAAGGTACTGAGATATGGAAATTCCAAATCTTTGCCTAAAATTTAAATAATAGTAAGATTAGTAAGTATAGATTTTTGGTGCAATATTCCATTTGTCATTGTTTAATATGATAAATCCAAATATCATCTTGGAATATAGTAATGAAAAGTTAATTTCCCTCTTATACGAGTCCCCCGGTATCTTTGGAAACCATATACGATAATACACTTCTATTGTTTTCCTTACCAGTAGAGTCATTTTTGTATAGTTTCTAATACTAGTGCATTCATTGTGCTATCAACTTCAAAATTTTTATTCTGCTATTTGTTATAACAATTTCCATAAAATTATGCAATTGGCAAGTTCAATGTAATATTTAAAAAAAACATAAAATAAAATATAATAGCAAAAAATAATAATGTAGTAAAACTAAAAAAATAAAAACAAATAAATACATAAAACAGAAAACAAACGTAAGTTATACAAAGAATTTCTTGTACCTCTTGTCAATTAACTATCCCAGAGGTTCCCTAACTGTACGTCGCCACACTCTGGGGCGTCGCGGGCTATCCTAGGGAGTCGCGAGACGATACGCACAGGTCGCCTGCACACGACGTAATTAGTTAGTGCGCGGCGCGTCGCGTGTCTCCTCAACGACTCAGTAAACCCATAGAGATATTAGAATAGAGGAGAGAAAGTATATAGCCTGCTGTAAGCGAAAGCGAATAGTCGTTAAAAGAAAAGGAAATGATATGAGACAATTCTGTCTCTTTTACTCTGCACTTGAGCGCTGAATTCCATCGCCGAGTAAGAGAGACAGAATGACTCTGATATTATTTCCTTCTCTTTCTATGAGCACTAAGCTTTTCGCAAGAACTTACCTCCTATATTCTAATATCTCTATGAGTAAGCCCGCCCCTCCATTTCCCGGCGTTTTCGTTCGTTCGTCGTTCGGTCTTTTATTCCGGCGCTTTATTTATGCGTCGATTACAAGCATTGATGAATGCAGTGTTTTTGATTTCAAGTGTGTTGTATTTAATTTACTCGCGCATATTCATTGCTTAAAATGGATAACTTTATTCAAATAAATAAAAAACGTGTCGAAGACGCAGGAGAGAGTAGAAAAAAAAACTGAAGAAAAGCGAAAAAAGTACAGAAAAAGATGATGATGATTTTGGATTTACTTACGTTAGCAAACGAAATATGGAACTTCCCCAATGTGTTGTTTGTCATAAGGTGCTGGCAGCTAAAAGTATGCTTTCTAATAATTTGAAACGTTATTTAGAAACAACTCACAATAATTTACAAGGAAAGCCGCGACATTTTTTTGTAAGGAAATTGCGAGAACTGAAACATCAGTCAACATCCTTGTTTTCCAGAGCATCTATTCCTTCCAAAGCACTGCTTGCCTCTTACAAGGTTGCTCACAGTATTGCCAAATGTAAGAAACGACATATTCCTTTTTCTAACAATACAATTAGTCGTCCCATTCATGACATAGCTGAAGAGATTAATGAACAAATTGTGGAAAATCTTTCTGGTTTATTTACCATTCAACTAGATGAAGCAACAGACAGTATTAACGACGTTCAATCAATATGTTCCGTGCGGTACATGGAAGAAACGTGAGGATTTGTGATTTTGCAAAATAATGACTGATATCGATAAGGCTAGTGATTTGTTTGAGATCATAAATTCATACATGAAAGTTAAAAACATTATATGGGTGTGTGTATGGATGGAACTCGCGCGATGTCAGGGTAGTATGGAGGACTTCAAGCTCTCATTAAAACCAAGGCTCCAAATGTAAAATGGACACATTGCGTCGTACATAGAGAGACCTTGGTTACAAAAAATATTTCACCTGAATTAAATTTTGTGAAACTTTATAAAAACAAGACCCGTGAAGGCAAGATTTTTCCAGAAACTTTGTGAAGATTTGGGTGACTAGCATACATCTTTACTTTATTACTGTAACTTTCGTTGGTTATCGAGTGGTAATGTACTCTTACTTGTACATGAAGTAAAAAATGAGTTTTACACGTATTTATTGACAAAATCGCATCGTGACGCAG
>CM032455.1:45098336-45106484 GCA_019049505.1 Pachyrhynchus sulphureomaculatus | reverse complement strand
TTTTTTGTGCCATCCCACAGACCAACTACGGATGCAATAATTTTGTATCTAGGTCATGTCGCCTTGCCAATGAACATCCCAGTCTGGACTTTTTCGTAGGATGATCTGTGTTTTATAGACAGTTGTGTGGAGTATGATGTGCATTTTGTTACTTATTGTTACAGTCATTATTTCCTTTTCTATTTTTTATTATTATTATAATTTTCTTTTTTCTCTTTCCCTCATTCTTATTCTAAAATTTTCTTTTTTACTTTATTGTCGTCTTAAGGTATTTTATTGTAATGTTTTAAAATTGGCATTGCCCGTTAATTAATAAAATAATAAAAAAAATAAATAAAAAAAATAATATTACTTCCATTAAATTTTTAGCTCATTAGTTCATTCATTAGCTTTAAGGAAAAATTAATCTAACCAAATCTAAAATTGTGAACTAATTTCTGTTTAATTTAATTTTTGTAATAGATACAAAATAAAACATTTTTATAATCTAAGCAATGGATGATTTTGCACTGTACTCAAATTTACATTCACCTGCTGTGCTTGTTACTTAATCCGATGTTGTACTGTCCAGTTCTTTTAAAAGGGCCATTGTTTCCTTAGAGAAGCGTCCTTTTCCCTTTTTTATTTAATTGTATTTCGTATCAAAAAATAACAATGACTTAAAAAAAATAATAAATTGCAAAATTTCTCTTATACCCCTATAAATTAAAAAGAGAATATTTTTTAAGTTAATTTATATGTTGTAAAGAATAAAACAAAATAATTCTGACTACTATGGGATTTAATATGTGATAGGACTCATTAAAAAAGTTCTATATTAAAGTTAATTTACGAAGATCATTAAGCCCCCTTGAAGATATTGCTGGCTATTTGAATTCGTCATTTACTCTGACACTCCTATTACTGTTACGACTTTTTCGTTTTAAAGTTTTATTTATTCTTTTTCTTTCATAAAAGAAATATTTATTTGTTAATCATTTTTTTTAAGCCTACAATTGTCTCTCATATACTAATGCGGAAAATAAATTTTTCGGTATGATTTAAGCATGCTGAAAGATTAGAAAAGTATTACCAAACTAATGAAATATTTTTTAAATATTTCATATTTATAATACCAATTCTGACAATTATTTTTATTAAATTTTATTATTAATTTATATGAATTAGAGATCAATTGTATATCCCTTACATTTAAAAAGTGACAGTAATTATTGCAATTCACGTTAACTCTCTGTTTGAGACGTCATTCTAAAATTTACTTGACACGCAAATATTGATACACCAGACATACTGGTGCTTAAATGCTCACTGTATACGGCAAGAAACCTTTCCTTTACTGCCGGATTAAGTAAAATTTTATACCTATGGAAGTGATTTA
The DNA here is from genome assembly GCA_019049505.1 of Pachyrhynchus sulphureomaculatus. Lineage (NCBI taxonomy): Eukaryota > Metazoa > Arthropoda > Insecta > Coleoptera > Curculionidae > Pachyrhynchus > Pachyrhynchus sulphureomaculatus. The sequence continues at coordinate 45,105,106 of CM032455.1, read as the reverse complement.
TTTTAGTTAGAAGTAGAATCGAAATCGAAAGAGAGATATTCTGTATACTAAGTACAGTAAAGAAATTTACAAAGCATGTGTAGAACTAGTTTGATTAATACATGCCTATCTGTTTTATTTTCTTTATTTTATTACAAGAAAATCTTCACTCTAATATTACAATTTTAAAATAAAGTAGTTAAGATTTATGAAATTTGTAATTTAAAATTAAGAAAGTAGAAAACGGCTAATTTATTGCAGGTAAGCTTTCATTTTTTTTGCGTCATTGTTACAAATAAATAAATATGTTTTTTAACTAATTGAATTAATAAGGAATCTCTAGGAGGAACATGTTAAGTCTGTAAGCAGACTGACAGCTGGTATTGGGTCAGCCATTTTTAACCTTTGTTGTTGCGTAACATTTTCAAACTAAAAATAAAATAAATTATTTTCTATTTATTCTCTGTTTTCGAATAAGAATAATGTGTTTTACATTTACCCTATAAATAATTTTTTTTAGCTGTAACTGTGTATTGTTGATAGGTTTGTGTTAATTTTGAAAAGTTTTCAAAAAGCAGTGGTTTTATTATGCAAAATGTTTGTTTTTAGCTTAAGTTATTTTTACGTCTTAAATTTTTTGTATAGTTTTTAATTTGAAACCTGGATTAAATATTATTCAAAAAAAGGTAAAATGTTAATTTTTGTTTATACTTTATATACACTTAGTGTTTATAAATTCGGTACCACTGCTTAGGCTTAAAGAGCGTTGCATATGCACATGCAAATAATTAAAAACAGTAAAGGTAAATTTTCGGTTTTATTATTGTGATCTACCATTTGAGATAATTTTTCTACAACTGCTATTTCTCGAAGGATATACCAGTTTGTATATATAAAATGATTTCATAACACCCTATATATATACATATATATATATATATATATATATATATATATATATATATATATATATATATATATACATACATATATATATATATATATATATATATATATATATATATATATATATATATATATATATATATATATATATATGTATATATACAGTTGATTCAATAATAATAACTAAATTTATATATATGAACTAAAAACTAATACATAAATATAACTGTGACACAAATGTTGTTTGAGACATGGTAAAAACACAATGATACATTTCGACGCAACGGTGACATAAGAGGCCGGATCAAAACAGAAGGCAAATCATGCACGGGACGGCAATGTTATCAACATGTTGCGTGCCCTATGTTTAAACGCGGTGGGTTTTAATTGTCTTAAGTCTGCAGGCAACTTATTGTAAGACATTGATATCTGTTAGCTAAATGATCGTTCCAATAAAGCTGTTCTATGATAAGGAGGAGTGATGGTAAATTTATGCCTCAAATCTAAAGCATGAGCATCATACCTAAATTTAATTTTCTGATACAAATAATTGGGAATTTTTTTGAAAATTATCTTATATAGAACTAAACTATGTAAATGCCTTCTTTCGCTCATAATTAGCCACCTAATCTCTTTCATTCCAGCACTCAGTCCCCTTTCATACTTTCATATGCCACAATTAGACGCACAAAACAGTTCTGCATACCTTGTATACGTCTGACATCCCGCTCTACAAGACAGGGCCCATACACAGTATCGCAGAAAGCAAAGTGCGACAGCACCAATGATTCGCATAAGGATTTTTTCAGAGCGGCATTCAAAAGGTGTCGTTGGTTAAAAATAAGTTCTAAATTTGCAAATGCTTTCCTGATACAGCCGCTAATATGTTCTGAGAATCTCAATTTAACGTCCAGCAATAATCTTAAGTTCCTGGCAACATTGGAAACCTGTACTGTTTCATTATTTATACTGACATGTATCAGATCCTGATACTGATCCCTACATTGCTCTCGTCCAAATAAAAGTAACTGAGTTTTTTTAGGATTAAATTCAAGACAATGGTTCAGCGAAACTTTCCGAAGATGCTCAAGCTCATTCGAAAGTTTATCATTCGCCTCCAGAATTTGTTCGGGTCGAAATGGCATGTAAATCTGCGTGTCATCTGCATATAGGTGCGTTGAGGCGTTCTTCCGGTTGACAGTAAGTTGAGAAGTGTACAATGTGAAAAGTAGAGGCCCAAGGATTGACCCCTGAGGCACACCACACTTAGCGACTACTTGACTGGATTGTTTACGATTAAGTTTTACATACTGTGTTCTGTTCTCGAGATAGCTCTTAATAAGCCCACAAGCATCTCACCCAAAGTCAAGAAAACCAAGAATGGCCAAAAGCAAAGTATGATTTAATCGATCAAAAGCTTTCAAGTATTCCAAGAGCACCAAGGCAGTGAGCACAGTCCGACGCCGATAGAATATCGTCCGTAACTTTGAGAAGTGCAGTAGCACAACTGCGATCCCTGCGAAAACCAGATTGGAAATCTGGTAGGAGCCCGTACCGCTCAATATGCTCCCGCATTTGCCGCTCCATCACTCTCTCAATGACCTTCGACAGCGTTGGCAATATGCTTATAGACCTAAGATCCTTCAGTTCCTTAGGGGAGGTCACCTTCGGAAACGGAATTATAAAGGAACTTTTCCAAATGTCTGGGAAACAGTTAGTTTCTATACATGAGTTAACTAAATGCACAATAAAAGAAATTATACGTGGACAACAGTTCAACAACATAGTTATACCAATTCCATCAGTACCCACCCCCCTAGAGCCAATAAAAAAAGGCCTGCTTAATCTCACCAGTTGTTGCCACTCTAAAATGAATGTACTTGTGGCCTGTTTTTTATTTTGTAAATAAAAGTTTGAGGTTTCTGGATCTGGAGCCGAAGAGCCAGCAGCAGTAACAAAAAATGTGTTAATATCTTCTACATTCCCCAAATGTTCAGGAACACAACTAGATACTTTAGAAGAAATATCCAAATCCCTCAACAATTTCCAATTATTTTTTGGATTACTAGTCCGAAAATTACTTTCTAAATACAACTTCTTTTCATTTTCCGTTGCTAGCGTAACATATTTCCTAAGTAGTCTATAACTTTCCCAATTGTCCAGTGATTTATTTTTCTTATATTTTGTTAAGGCTTTGTTACGAAGACGCATGGCATGCCTTAAGCCCTGATTTAGCCATGGAGCTTTATTCTTAGTGATACGTGTACTTCTCAAAGGAGCATGGACATTGAATAAGTTAAGTATATATGTATTAAATGTGCATAGTTTTTCGTTTATATTTTGTATATAGAATATATTATCAAAAGGTATCTCCAAAAGATTGCTGTAGAATTTTCCTTCATCGAAATTTTTAAAGTCTCTATATGCTACCAAAAATGGCTCAAACTTTGTCACCCGCAGTCTCAGCTCGCACCTAACAAGGAAATGATCAGATATGTCAAAGCATGTGTCAACATTACTGTACAAAACAACGTCAGATACATATATACATACATATATATATATATATATATATATATATATATATATATATATATATATATATATAGTGTATATATAAATTCAGTCTCACTATATCTAACAAAGATATTAACATGTTTAGTCTACTGTCTGAGGTAGAAGAATTAATTCACTATGTCCCCCCACAAAAACAAGACTACATTGGTGCAAGGGCTGTAAACCTAATTACTAACTATGTAATATCACATAAAGACAAAACTTCTATCACTCATAAATTAGAGAAGGAAACAAAAATTTTCTTAAAAAAACCATCCCGATTTACTGATTACTAGGTCTGATAAAGGCAATGTTACTATTGCTATGTCAAAAGCTTCCTATCTTGAGAAATCACACTCCTTACTTCAAGATGAGAGTACTTATGAAATAATACATCACGATCCCACATCAAAAATAGAAATTAAATGCAATAAATTAATTAAATCATTAAAAGATAGTAAGTTTTTAGATGAAGCAACTGCTCGCACATTGACAACTTATAATGGGATTTGTCCCAAATATTATGGTCTACCAAAAATACATAAACCAGATATACCTCTAAGACCAATAGTTTCCTGTGTAGGAGCATCTACACAACCACTTGCCAAATATATAGCCTCTATTTTAGAAACAGCTTTTTCAACTTTTAATAAATTCAGAATTAAAAATACCTTCGAATTTGCAAAGAAGGTTAATGGCTTTATTTTGCCAGAGGGTTTTGTACTTGCTTCTTTCGATGTAGTTTCACTATTTACTAACATTTCTCTAGACCTTATTATATCAATATTAAATGAACATTTCACATCAATAGAAGAAATATGTAATATTCCTAAAGAACAGTTTCTACTAATCATTACTTTTTTATATGAAAATACATTTTTCTCCTTCAATAGTACATTCTACAGACAAAAAATTGGCGTCCCAATGGGAAGTGCTATTTCACCAATCCTGGCTGAAATTGTTATGAATAAACTTCTTTATTTTGTTATTTCAAGGGTTGAATTTGAATTTCCCCTTCTGTTTCAATATGTGGATGACTTGTTAGTCGCTTTACCTACCGGAAGTGTACAGAACACTCTTAACATTTACAATTCTTTCAATCATAAGTTAGTATTTACTGTTGAGGAGGAGACTGACTGTGCTGTTCCGTCTCTGGATACTAGGGTTGTACGCTCAGAAAATAATACAGTCAAACTGGACTGGTATAGGAAAAAATCAAGTTCTGGTAGATTCCATTCTTATCACCCTATGAAACAGAAACTGAACATCATCAGAGGACTAAAGAACAGAATAGATAAGATTTGCCACCCCTCATTTAAAGAAAATAATAAAAAACCGGTCAAGTGCAAGTTGAACTTGCACAATTAGTGTTCCGTACGTTAATTGTTTTTAAAATAAGAATTTTTGTTAGGGTGGTATAAAATGATTAGTGACTTCACAAAACACACCCCAAATGAGTTTTCAACAAAGTTTGTTTCCAATCTTTACTGAAAACTGGTGACCTCGAAATTTTGTTTTTTTTTTTTTATATACCAGATAAATTATTAAAGGTAATGCACTCGTGATAATTTTCGTTCAATCTATACACCGTGGAGAATATTCCAGAATTTTTTCAAAATTTTTTGATCAGTACTTTCGAGATAAGGTAGGGGGACAGCGATTTTTTAAAAGTAATACGAAGCTCCTCCAAAGTGTGCGCAAGTATTACATTATATATATATTTTACTCGTGTTTTCACAAGCTTTCATTTGACACCACATTCGATGACCTAGTAAAAAAAAATTTTTTTCACTTCCGATTTCACCCCTCAAAACGAACCCCTTAAGTCAAAATTTATGTTACGGTGGTATAAAATGATCAGTGACTTCACAAAACACACCCCAAATATGTTTCCAACAAAGTTTGTTTCCAATCTTTACTGAAATCTGATGACCTTGAAATTTTTTTTTTTTTTTTTATATACCATATAAGTTATTAAAGGTAATGTACTCGTGATAATTTTCGTTCAATCTACACCCCGTGGAGAATATTCCAGAATTTTTTCGAAATTTTTTGATAAGTACTTTTCGAGATAAGGCCCGGGACAGCGATTTTTTCGCGAATTTTAAAAAATAATACAAAGAAAAGTGCGCGCAAGAATAATATTATATATATATTTTTTTACTCGTGTTTTCACAAGCTTTCATTTGACACCACACTCGATGACCTAGTAAAAAAATTTTTTTTTCTTTTCCGACTTCACCCCCCAAAACTAACCCCTTAAGTCAAAATTTAATTCTCAAAACTACATGGCTCTGATGAGGCCATCAATTCCTATATTATTACCAAATTTCACCTTTCTATGTCAAATAGTTTCGGAGAAAATCGGGGTGTGACAGACAGACAGACAGACAGACAGACAGACAGACAGACAGACAGACACCGAAGTGATCTTATAAGTGTTCCGTACGGAACACTAAAAATGTAAAACTGTTGGAAGACATTTTGTTGGACAATTACTATCCTAAAGCTCTAATTAAAAAGAATTTTCAAAGACCCCTCCTTCCAATTAATCCAACTGTCACCACTAATGTCGATATTAAAGTAGGAAAGTTACAATACATGAAGGCCTTTCCCAGTCCTTGTCTTCTCTTTTTAAAAATACAAACATTAAAATTGCCAATTACAAGATAAAAAGAATGAATTGTTTTTATACCAATTTAAAAGTTAAAACCGATACTTTACAAAGATCTAATATAATCTATGGCATTCCCTGTCAATGTGGTTTGGTCTGCGTTGGACAAACTTCACAAAAGCTCTCTAAGAGATTAGCGTTACACAAAAGTGATAGTAAACACAAACCTAACGCAACTAGCTTGAGCTTACACGTAAATAATACAGATCACAGAGTACAATATAACAACAGCTTCATTCTGGATGTTGAGACTAATTATTTCAGAAGAAGTTTCTTGGAAATGTGTTACATAAAAACCTGTAAAAATAATCTCAATCACAAAAAAGACATAGAAGGATTGAGCTCCATGTATACTTATTTGCTAACACAAAACTATACCAAACCAATAAAAAAGAACGATCTTTATGAAAAAATTAGTTTCTAGTAAAGTTGACGTTTCTTATCTCTTTCTGTCATTTTTGCTATTTATTACCAGTTACTTTTCTATGTTTTCTTGTTAAAATTACATAATAAAAAATTAAATATGACTAATAATAAATAACGTCCAGTATTAATTTTCTCTTTCAAATTTTTAAATTTTTAAATTAGCCTATGAATCTCTTGATTATAAAATTAAAGAATTTATATAATTAATAATAAATAACTCGTCGAAGGG
>CM032455.1:45013336-45095836 GCA_019049505.1 Pachyrhynchus sulphureomaculatus | reverse complement strand
TATATTTTAGCAGGGAAAAACACCACATACTATTCCCATATTGGAGTCAAAGATGCCCGATGTTGTCGTCAAACAGCGCATCATAAAGTGTATTTTAATGAAGCTAGACATTAAAAAGGCTTCTGGCGCTGACGGAATACCTGCCATAGTTCTCAAAAACTGTGCAAGGGAACTAACACCAGTTTTCTGTAGACTTTTTAAGCTATTCTACAGAAAGGGAATATTTCCGTCCTGCCAGAAATGTGCCACGGTTCAGCCGATACCTAAAAAAGGCAAGAAGACCTTGCCAAATAATTACCGACCAGTCGCACTGCTTTCAATAATATCGAAACTCATGGAAAAGGTTATCAATGAGCATCTTCTAAAATATCTCGTACGATTCAATATTATTAGCGATCACCAATATGGTTTTCGTAAACATAGATAGAGATCTTCTGACTTATGTAACACATGTTTGGAACAACGCAATTGAACACTTTGGAGAATCTCGAGCGGTTGCTCTTGACATATCCAAGACATTCGACCGTGTTTGGCACGATGGACTGTTGGCTAAGTTACGCTCTTATGGTATGTCTGAAAGGTTCTGTTTGTGGCTCTCATGTTTCCTCGGATTTCTAACACCTTCACTAACAACGCCGGTGTACCCCAGGGCTCCATACTGCCTCCTGCTCTCTTTCTCATTTACATTAACGATCTGCTGGAAAAGACCGGGAATCCAATCGACAGCTTTGCAGATGACAGTATGCTTGTCTCTTCATTCACCTTGAACGCTCGTTCATCGGCTGCTCAGGCGAATATCCGCAGACAGCAGGAGGTCGTTCAACTTAACAAAAACCTGGAACAAATTCTATCTTGGGGGTGACAGTAACTAAGTGGAATTTAACGCTAAAAAAACCCAGGCGGCAGTTTTTTCTAAAAAAGTTAGCGTTGCTGAACCCGACATAGTTATATCGAGGCACTCCATTCCCCTAGCATCGTCGCTCAATTTGTTGGGCGTTAGTTTGGGAGCAAATATGTCCTGGCATGAACATGTTGCAGGCATAACAAGGAGAGCTTTTCAAAAGTTGGGAATATTATTTCGAACTAGAAAGCTTTACACCCCATAACAACTGTTAATTCTTTGCAAAGCTCATATTCGACCAACTATGGATAACTGCTATCACGTTTGGGGCTCTGCTCTCAAACATGCACTGCATTTGTTGGATTCTGTTCAGAGAAGAGCTGTCCGTCTGATTGGAGACCCGGAATTGACCGGCGGCCTTACTTCGCTGGAACATCGAAGAACGGTTGGCGACTTGAGTCTGTTCTACAAATATTTTCATGGAAAGTGTTCGAAGGATGTAGCCCGCTTAATTCCTCCCAAAGCGGTGCATGTTAGAAACACACGTCGCGCTGGTGCTTCACATCCGTATGAGGTTCAGCATGTTACACCGCGTACAACGCTTTTCAAGCAGTCTTTTATATGGAGAACATCATCCCTTTGGAATAATTTGCTGTGTTTCCTACCGAGTACAATTTACAGCGATTCAAGAACAACGTGAATCGCTTTTTCCGCACACATGCCTCTCCTGGAGCGCGTTAGGAATTTCCCTGCAACAGTGTGCTAGACCCATAATATATATATATATATATATATATATATATATATATATATATATATATATATATATGTATATATTATATATATATATATATATATATATATATATATATATATATATATATATATATATATATATATAAAGAACTAATAATAGTTAGTCAACAAATAGATTAGTAATTTTCCTGATACATTGAGATGACAAAAAACAAGTCCCATTGCTTATATTTAATTAAATCGGAAAGTTACGTTTCTTTAAGAGTTTTAGGTAATGTGTCAACATCAATAAAAGGTTCTTTTCGAACTTCCATCGTCCTTTCTTTTAATGCTTTATTTAATTTTACTTACAAGCAACGTTTCAATCTGCTCGTTTTCGCAGGAATGAATGAATGAAAATAAATAATGTTAACGAAAGTTGGGGAAAAACATTTGCTCTGGTTGGAGTTAGTATTGATTTAAAAGTAGGGTTTCACAGAGACTAGTAGTAACGGTCAATATTTTCAACACCTTCATTATGAAAATTTCCTTTAGTATTTTAGTTTACTCATGTGATATATTGAAATAGTTATTTTTGTATTTAGCGCGCAAATTTTTACTTTGGTGGTTGAAAACAAAACTTTTTTAACCAGGCATAGCCGAGTTAAAAAGTTATTCAGGAACAATAAAGAGATTTCGCGAACGAGTTTCAGACAGTATTGCTTCTGCAACTGATGTATTTCAACATAAATATTATGAGAAACAGGTAATTAAATGCAAAACAGGTCATTTTTTATTTTAAAACAAAGCAATTTATGATCGTAACTATCGAAACAATAAAGTTTAATTACATACTTTGAATTTAGAGTTAGATATTTTTGATCATAAAATAATGAAAAATGTTGAGAACGATTATGAGTTTATCGATATACCACCAAACATAACAGATATAGCAATATTGGTCATTTTATATCATCTACTGGACAAATCCAAGCAGCAATACAAAATATATGGGCCAGTTTAAAGCAAAGAAAGTACCCGGAAATGTTTTACGGGTATGTTTCGTGGAAAAGTTCAAGAAAGGGAAACTCTTTACATTATGGGCGGTATATTCTATAACATCAACACTTCCGGTTAAGAAAAAGGTGAATAATAAATGATATCAAGTATCACACTTTGAATAGTGAATATAACGTCATGCTAAATGAAGATGCGCTGTCAAATGAGGTTTATTGGTTAAACAGTTTTGAGCTATAATACATTGTCTTTCATTGAATCATTTTTTTTAAAAGTCCACCCTGCAACACTATCAAAGATTACTTACCGAAATAGTAATGTTGGCCATCATAAGTAAGCAATAGGTAGAATATGTTCGTGCATAAGCATTACCGAGCCTTTGTAAAACATCACTTAGTTCCAGCCATAAAATTCGATAATATTTAATAATATATGATGAACAGTAAGTTGCTATGTCCTATAAAAGTTAAAAAAAAAGTGGTTATGAAAGGTTTTTCATACTAGAGGCACTGGCACTTACAAATGATATGCTGATCATGATTGTTTTTTGATTTAGCGCTCTTACTGGTATTGGTATTCAATATTATTCGCCATCGTGCAACGTTTAGAAAATTCTCGTTTGTTAAGTACTAAATTGTAAAAATTTACTCTCTAAAAACCAGTTCGGTCAAGCAGAATCGGTCAAGTGAACGACAGATTCAGCACATATTTTTGTATCAATTATTTTCTTTATTAAAACCTGAGAACTCGAAGAACAGTGTCTCCTCGAACAGAAGCAATGGTTTCTAATGATTTAAATTTGCCACTTCTAGACCTAAGTTTATCGATTTGGCGGATTTTTCGAGGATTTAATCTTTCTGTGAGTCTTGGCGAGTTATGTGCACACTTGGGTTTATTTTCATACAAAGTTCAATTGATGCCGAAATTGAAGCCACAAAATTAATGGTAGTGAGATTGTTAACAGGATTTTGGAGTTTTTGGACACTGAATATTACTTTTATGGGAAAACGATGATTGGCTGGATGAAATGGCTGACTAGCCCAAGACGACAAAAAAAAATACTCTCCTGCAGAATAAATGAGTACAACGGAAGATGTTTTCCTTTATTATTGAGATCCGCTATTTAAGGTGAATTTTTCTGCAATCGGTCTTGCCATAAGGAGCCACCAGTTCCAATATATGCTGTGAATTCCATAACACTATATATATATATATATATATATATATATATATATATATATATATATATATATATATACAGTCAGTTCAAAAAGTCTCGATACATCACCTGCTTTCTATACTATTTTTCTGTTATGTTGAACTAATTAACTGGAACTATGAAAAAACATATTTAAATTAATATTTGAAACTTAACCAACGAGGATTAGTATTAAAAACAACTACAGAACATTTTATTTAGAAGTTACATCATTGTTATAAAAATGCAAACAAAATTAGTGTCAAAAAAGTCTCCATACACTTAACAATTACCAATAATAATTTGACGGAGTTTAACGGTAAATAACAACTTCGTTTAAACTAATATTTAGTGGGACCGCCGCTGGCCTTGATAATCTCCTGTAACCTTTTTGCTGCTACCAGCTTTCTGGTAACTTCTACTGGCATGTTCTCCCATTCGTTCAATATTCTGTTTTTTAATTCTTCTCTATTTGAAGCATTATGTTTGCGAACGTTCCGTTTAAGTTCCTCCCATAAATGCTCGATGGGGTTAACATCGGGTGATTACGGAGGTGTATGCAGCTGCTGTCGCACATTATGGGTCATCCATTCACGCACCAAGTTTGCGGTATGTTTCGGATCCTGTTGGAATAGGTATCTTTTTCGAGTGCTAATTTTTGGACACTTTTTTTTATGAGTCTAGCACACGTGCTGCAGGGAAGTCCTTAAAGCGCTACAGGAGCGACATGTGTGCGGAAAAAGCGATTCACGCTGTTCTTGAACCACTGTAAATTGTACTCAGTGGGAAACACAGTTCTGGGCAAAGGGATGATGTTCTTCATATAAAAGACGAAAAGTACGAGGAGTAACAAGCTGAACCTCACACGGATATAAAGTATTAGCGCGACGTTTACTTCTAACCTGCACTGCTCTGGGAGGAATTAAGCGGGCTACATCCTTCGAACAATTTTCATGAAAATACTTGTAGAAAAGGCTCAAGTCGTCAACCGTTCTTTTATGTTCCAGCGAATCAAGGCCGCCGGTCAGTTCCGGGTCTCCAATCAGGCGAACAGCTCTTCTTTGAATAGATTCTAACAAATGCAGGCTATGTTTGGGAACGGAGCCCTAAACATGGAAGCAGTATTCTATAGTTGGACAAATTTGAGCTTTGTAAAGAATTAACAGTTGTTGTTTCTCTTAAACGGTCGCTCAAAAGGTCCATATAAACATGCTGATCCATGGTACCATTAATAAAATGTAAATTTCCAATCCGTCCAGAGGACATGCATCCCCAAAGCAGAACACTCACCCCCTTGTCTCACCGTAGAACAAATGTTTTTAATATCGAATGCGGTATTCTTCTTTCTCCAAACTTTAGTTCTGCCAACAGATCCAAAAAGGTTAATTTTAGTTTCATCACTAAAGATTACGGATTCCCAAATTTCAGGAGGTTTAGTAACGTATTCCCTAGCAAAAGCTAACCGCTTTTTGCGATTAACTTTCGAAATTAACGGCCTCTTCCTGGCTGCACACCTCTTATAGCCTGCATGGTATAAACAATTTTTGTTTGTGAACAAACATTTTTCAAAAGTAGTTTCCACACTTCTTTTAATTTTGTTGCACTTTTCTCGGGATCTATAATTATTTGTCTAACAATACTGGCTTCTTAGTTTCTTGGGACGACCGTAGCGTGTTCGAATTTTATAGCAACTTGTTGATTTATACTGGTTTGCAATGTACTGTACAGTAGCATGCGACTTTTTAACAATTTTTCCTATATTTCGGTTCGATTTTCCATCCTTCCATAAATCAATTATGATCTTTCGAACTTGTAATGGAATTTCACAATTTCTCTCGTTCATTTTTAATACTACTTTGAAAATCCACTGCAAAATTATTTGCAACAAGTGACAGAGTATAAAGTATGGCCGAAAATTATTCATTTGTTTTCACTTTAAGGAGCAATATGATAAAATAAGCAAATATTAATAAAATGGGGCTGATTATAACGTATTTTTTTCAATGCAGTTCTTGAGTGTATGGATACTTTTTTGACATTAATTTGGTTGTTGTAGTTGTTTTTGATACTGATCCTCGTTGGTTAAGTTTCAAATATTAATTTAAACATGTTTTCTCATAGTTGCAATTAATTAGTTAAATATAACAGAAAAATAGTATAGAACGCAGGTGGTGTGTGGAGACTTTTTGGACTGACTGGATATATACGTTTAAGTATATCCAAGGCTACTTTATAATAAAGTCTGAAAACTTTCGATGTTCTTCATTTGCAAGGTACAAATTTAAGAGTTATATTGAGTAGTAGTACAGAAGTTAAATCCTAAAAGAGTAGCTTAGATCAGTTCTGTAATGAAAGACTGATTTTGTCAAATTTCCACTTTATTTAGTTTCTCTGAAACTGTATGACGCGTTTCGCTATACTATAGCTTCGTCTGATACAAAATGATCTTGAATATTAGTACATTTATACAAATACCCTAAGGTAGATAGGTAATAAAATTAATACTATATGCTAATGAATATTGCTGGGAAATCCATTCTGAATATTAATTGTATAAATTGAGTAAAGGTCCAAGGTTACCATGGGCCATACAGGTATCTTTTTGTTCGTTTAATATGATGTCTGAATTTTTAATTCTATTTATTTCTAAATTTTCTAATAGGTTTAATTTTTAAGTGTTACCAAAATATGTTTTAACCTATTTTGGTAACACGTCAGAGAAAATTAAAAACCACTTAAACAAATATAATATCAACATAGCTTTTAGAACAAACAACTCGTTAGGAAAATTCATTAAAAATGCAAAGGGAAAACAAAAAGATCAAAAAAATCTGGAGTGTATCAGTTGAATTGTGGTTCTTGTCATAATAGTTACATAGGTCAAATAGGTCGCTCATTCGAAACTCGAATTTTAGAACATAAAAGAAGCTATTTATAAAACAATACTGACTCAGTGTATAGTAATCATTTAACAGAATCAAATCATCTTTTTGACGATAAATTTAAAATTCTACACATACACAACAAAGGCGTAAAATTAAACCTATTAGAAAATTTAGAAACAAATAGAATTAAAAATTCAGACATCATAATAAACGAACAAAAAGATACCTGTCTGGCCCATGGTCACTCAGCTTTACTCAATTTATACAATTAATATTCTGAATGGATTTCTCAGCAATATTCATTAGCATATAGTATTAATTTTATTACCTATCTACCTTAGGGCATTTGTATAAATGTAACAACACTAATATTCAATACCATTTTGTATCAGACGAAGCAATAGTATAGCGAAACGCGTTATATAGTTTCAGTGAAACTAAATAAAGTGGAAATTTGACAAAATCAGTCTTTCATTATATTCGTTATGAATTTCCATCAAGTAAGAGCCACAACAATTCATAGATCAGTTTTCATTCCTTTGCCGAAAAAGGACAATCCTAAGTCCTGTAATGAATATCGGATGATCAGTTTAATGAGTCACACATTAAAAGTTCTTTAAAAATAACACAAGCCGACAAAATTGGACGAAACTTCAGACGCTGAGACAAGAGTATACTTTTCCAGAGGTTTTTGGTGCGCTCAATCCGAACCTGACCTCACAATTGCTCCTTCACATCGGGTTTTTGAGATATCCTAACTTAAAAATTCAAAAACACAGTTTTTCGCTATATTCAGATTTATATTACACCGCGAATTAATTTTTCTCCACAAAACTGGTTACGGCATATGAAAGTACTACTCTTCCCCATCAAAATGTATTTTAAATTTTTCAGATATCTTATCTCTTTTCGGAGAATGATCTTTCTAGTAGCAACATTGTTTATTTGTAATCATACGGGGTGCCCATTTTAGTGTACTAGACTTTTTAATTTTCTGGTGTCAAATTTTAGTAAAAAAAAGTTTCAGACAAAAGTCGAAGAGTTTTGAAGGAGCAATAAAATAATATAATTGTGATGAACTTGGAAGATCATTTCGAAAGTCCTTTCAAGGTCACCTTTGATTTTAAGAAGGAATTCATATATTTTATGACAGCATCATGTTTCTCTACTAAAAATACACGACTGTTATTCGAAAATTTTTTCTCTATAATACTCCGTTCTTCAATAATTTATTGATAAAAGACATTACACCCTTAATCTCCAAACAAGCCTAAAGGCAAATGAATCTAACATAACCTCAGGCGTCGAGTGAGAATTGTTAAAAGATATTATATTCTCAAATCCTAAAAGAATCAGAATTTAACACACCAGAAAGGCAAACGTAAGTTTTTAGTAATTTAGACTCTTCAGAATTCCGACCCATCATACCGGATCCGCCATTTTGAATTTCTTAAGGTTAGAGACAAACCATGACTTTATGGAATTAAACCAACAACGAATTCGGATTGAGCATTCCAAAAATCATATAATTACACCACTTTCGCCTGCCGGATCAACTTTTTTTTGGTATGGTTGTAACGGAAACGCCAAACTAATTAATTTCAACGGCCGATTTCTCCGAGAAGAAATAAATTATCTAAAAAATTCAAAATGCATCTTGAAGGGGAAAAGTAGTACTTTTAGACGCCTCAACGAGTTTTGTAGAGAAAAATTAATTCGAGGTGTAATGTAATCCCGAATATAGTGAAAAACCGTGTTTTTTGCATTTTTAGGTTAGGATATCTCGAAAATCTGATATGGTGAAGCAATTCTGAGGTCGGATTTAGATTCAGCGCACCAAAAATCTTTGAGTAGGTATAGTCTGGTCTCAGGGTTTGAAAAATGTTTTGTGTAATTCAACAAAGAATATAACGAAAAAGCGAAGAACAACTTGATGAGGCTCAGTTTGGTTTTAGAGGATAGTTAGGAACACAAGAGGCTTTATTCGCTATCGTGGTACTGCTACAGAAGTGTAGAGAATACAACAAAAATGTGTATGTCTATTTCATTGACTTTTAAGAAGCCTTTGATAAAGTTCCAACACGAGAAATTTATAAAGTATCTAAAAAGCATTATTATTAAAACGTCATACGATTAGCTAAAAATTTCTACTACAAACAAACAGCAGTAGTGCGTGTTGATGACATAGTAACAGATAAAATTCCAATTCAAAAAGGGGTTCGACAGGGCTGCGTCCCGTCCCCCCAAGTGTTCAACGTGTATTTTCAGTTCACGTTTCGGAAAGTACTGGATGAAAGATGTGAGGGAGTGAGCATTGGAGGGACATTAATGAAGAACCTAAGATTTGTAGATGATACTACTATAATGGCTGAGAGTGCAGAAGATCTACAAACCCTCTTAGAAAGAATCAACTGAGAGTGTGAAGAAGTAGGACTCACTATAAACATCGAGAAAACAAAATTTATGGTTGTGAGTAAAAACTCAAATATTAATTATCACACTGAATAAAAAACAAATAGAACGGGTTCAAATATACAAGTTCAGTCATAAATGCACAACTAGATCTAGATAAAGAAATGAAAAACAGAACAGAAATGGCGCGAAAGGCATTTGTGAAGTAATATTCAATGCTTACCAATAAAAATTTAAATCTTCGCATTAGACTGAGGTTAATGGAGTGCTATGTCTGAACGGTGTTATTGTGTAAGGTGGAGACTTGGACTTTGAAAGCTGAAATTACCAAGAAGCTAGAATCCTTTGAAATGTGGCTGTATAGACACATACTAAAGATAGATTGGACTCATAGAGTCAACAGTGACGAAGTACTGAGACATATTGGGAGCAAAAGGAAAACTCCTAACAACCATCAAGATACGAAAAAACATCTTACGTAGGACACATCCTGCGCAACGACAAGTACTTGTTGCTACAAAGCATAATGCAGGGAAGAAGAAGCCTTGGCTCTGAAACATAAAGGATATATATATATATATATATATATATATATATATATATATATATATATATATATATATATATATATATATATATATATATATGTATATATATATGTATATGTATATATATATATATATATATATATATATATATATATATATATATATATATATATATATATATATCTATATTATTATCATCATTTTATTCCATCAATAGTCGGATGTAAACCTTTTCAAGTTGTCTCCACTGAGCGGTGTTATTTGCCTTTTGCATCCAATCCTGTCCCGCTTATCTTTTTATGTTGCCCGTTTATTTTGTCTACCTCTGCATCTTTTATGTTCACTATATACTAATTGATTGATTTATTTTATTTGTTGGTCACCTTTATGTTATAAGTTATTTACGGTCATTTACGTTAACTTAATGTCGCACTTCTCATTTTGGGCCCTGATGAAGGTCCCAACCAAGGACCGAAATATAGGCTAAATGAACATTGTATGAACATCTGTTATGCTCTTTGCTGAGTTCGCCAATTAATTTCATCTTGAAAAAAAATTTGTTAGATACGGCAACTTTTTTATATATATATATATATATATATATATATATATATATATATATATATATATATATATATATATATATATATAGTCAACACTGTTTATAGTGAAAACTCTATATAGTAAAAAACTCTTTATAGTGCAATTTTTTCAAGACTTAGAATATCTTACATACATAGCAATATGTATATATATATATATATATATATATATATATATATATATATATATATATATATATAAACATATATATATATATATTATATATATATATATATATATAAATATATATGTATATATATATATATATATATATATATATATATATATATATATATATATATATATATATACAGTGTGACAATTTAAGTCCGTATCATATGGGATTTTTTTAGATAACCACTTTAGCCCATATCTGGTTATGGCATCCATTTTTGCTTCAAATAGTACCCAGAAATAAAGTATAGTAAGTGATTTTTACGCATGACGTCACCTGTCAAAAATGACATTTTCGTAAAAATTTTTGAAAAAAACGTATAATTTGGTCAAATTTTAAAAAAGTTATTATACAAAATGGTTTATTTTGTGATTCTAGATCTGTTTGTCATTTCAACGGCCTACTACTATTTTGAATTTTTGGCAGTTTTTTGACATTTCGGCAATTGTTTTTCATCTTGATTTATTGCAACCTTATTTAAATCATTTAATTTGTCAAAAACTAGGCACCTATAATCTATTTAAGAACAAAATAAAGTCGTGTCCATAATTTTTTTTTTGTAGAATATTAAAATTCACACATTATCATGAATCATATTTGATGGAAAGTTCGATTAGCTTTTGTTTTTAAATAGAAAAAATGTTTCTCGCTTACGTATTTTGATAGTGAAGACACTTAAACGTTTGTAAATTAACATAAATCTTACATTTTGATATTTTTAGTAATGCATTTAAATTTTTGACAATGTAATGTTTCTTACTATGAATACCAAATTAACAACTTGCTGCTTTATCCTATATGTTTTTTTTATACTTCAGCTAAAACCACTTTTTAGATCAATAATACATTTTAGATTTTATTTAGCAACCGTAATAAAAATATTACACATATTCTAGATATTAATTTGGCAGTTACGCGTTAATAATACCACCGAAAAATTACATTAAAATGCTTTCGGTGTCATTGTTGACGTAACTGCTAATTTAAAATAAATCCAACCATATTTTAGTCGTGGCTATCAAAATTAACGTTCGCAAAATTAGAAAGACCCTTTATGGTTGTGCTGATTTTCTCCTGAAAACTTACCTTCTACAGGAAAAAGAGCTAAACAGAGAAGAACATTCACGAATCGAAAAAAGGTGAAATCAAATAAGACATAACTTCTTCTCAAATTGCGATGAGTACTAACTTAACATTTTTCCTTAACACAGTTGCGCCTAAAACTGTGTTTTTTGAAGCCGTCGATACTGGCATTCTTTTTATTTATTTATTAGGTTTAATGGCCTACTAAAACGGTAATTTAATATTTAGCAGTATAAAAATGGCATAAAACTCGAATTAGACAAGAGGCTTAAAAGAATGCATTTTTGTGAAAATTCTAACGTTTTTTTTCTAAACTTAAAGATAATTTTTAAATTTTTTGGGACATTCATTACAAAAAGTACAAAACACAAAAGACAACTGAGACTGAGATCATACTATTTATTTAAATTATCAATTTTGTCCATCTAATTAAAATTGAATTTTTTACAGTTCATTTAGCCAAATTCAATTTTTACAAAATGATAACTCTAGCTTCATATTAAAAAGAATTGTGTGGAATTTCACTACACATAGAATTAGAATATCATTTAGCATACGGTTGAGTAACTTGATTTAAATATTACTGGATTAACTGGAGTAAACAACAAAAGAAAACTAGAAAAGGCACGGCGACCTTCTTTATTTAGAATGCAAACTAACACACGCATTCCAGTACAATGAAGGATTAACTTCAGGGTTAGTCTTTGGCAGATAAAAAGGTAAGTAATATTTATTATTTAGTATATGGTACAAAAGATAATTGTAGTTAAACCAACGAAAAAATTTAATTCAACTCTAAAAATTTTAAAATACATACATTATTAAGACAGCAATACTTTTTATATCTGACAAAATTACGAATTTGTGTTACTGACTTTAAAATTAGATATAAAATATAAGAAAATGCTGCCATAAATACACTAAAATAACATAAATTAATAAAAATTTAACGGATTTCGTATTATTAGTGAATGTGTCGGCTCAAAGACAGACCAAGACTAATCAAAGTTATTTATTTAGTTGAATGAGTATTAATTTTGACCATCAAAAATCAATACTGACTCGAAATCTCTTACAGTGAATTTAAACAAATTCAGTTATACTGAACTGATAACTGGCGTCTCATATTAAAAAGAATTTTGGCATAATTTTGTTCTCTACATAGAACTGGAGTATCATTTACCATACAATTGTTGCTATTGGCGCATTACTAAATTCAAGTAAGATACAATAATTTGTACCTCTGGCTGATTTACCAGGTGAACAAGTATGAAATGTGGATTTCAGACAACAGATGGTGCATCAATGCAGTTTGTGCTATAAAAATTTAACACTGCACCATTATGTTTGTTCGACAACAAGTGTCAGACGCGCACGAATGATAAATTGGAAAAGTGTGTGCATAGTGTTGTTGTGTTCAATATGTCGAAATTTATACCGAACAAAGAGCATTCGCGGACAGCATTAATTTTTGTTTTCATTTTGCAGAAAAACTGCTGTTGAATCATACCGATTACTTCGAGAAGTTTATGGTGAACATGATCCATCGTAAGATACGTGTAAACGATGGTTTCGGCGTTTCGAAAGTGGTGACTTCGATGTTGCAGACAAGGAACCTGGAAAATCGCCAAAAAATACGAAGATGTGGAATTACAAGCATTGTTGGACGAAGATGATTGGCAAACACAAAAATAACTTTCCGAGCAATTGGGCGTTAGTCAACAAGCTGTTTCCAATCGGCTACGAAAGATGGGAAAGATTCAGAAGACCGGTAGATGGGTACCACATGAAGTGAACGACAGGCAAATGGAAAAGCGCAAAAACACGTGTGACATTTTGCTCGCTCGGTACAAAAGGAAGTCGTTTTTTGCATTGTATAGTTACAGGGGATGAAAAGTGGATTTATTTTGAGAAGCACAAAAAGACATCGGTAGACCCAGGCGCATCATCCACATCGACCGCAAGACCGAATCGCTTTGGCAGAAAGACGATGCTCTGTGTTTGGTGGGACCAGAGGGGCGTGGTCTATTATGAGCTGTTAAAACCTGGGGAAACGGTTAATACTAAACGTTACCAACAACAATTGAACGATTTGAACCGTTGGCTGCTTGAAAAAGGGCCAGAATACCGAAAGAGGCAACACAAAGTTATTTTTCTTCATGACAATGCTCCATCACATTCGCGACACGTTGGAAGCACTCAGCTGGAAAGTTCTACAACCCCATGCGGCTTACTCACCAGACTTGGATCCTTCCGATTACCACTTGTTTGCATCGATGGATCACGCACACTTGCTGAGCCGCTATTTGCTTCGTACGAAGATGTGAAAAAATGGCTCGATGAATGGTTCGCAGCAAAAGGGGAAGAATTTTACTGGCGGTATGGTATTCACAAATTGCCTGAAAGATGGGAAAAATGTATAATAAGCGATAGAGCATATTTTGAATAAAGCACTTTTTATCATTCTTCCGAATTTAACATGTTTTTTTTTTCAGAAAAAAAATCCGCATTTCATACTTGTGGTACATAAACTCGAAAAAGAACATGAAACCAAAGAGGACACTTCATCCCTCGACGAAATTATTAGAAAAATCGTTCACCATATTGTAGAATCGGCGAAAGAAGTAGCTCTCACGAGAAATATCTAGGAGGAAAAGCTCTCCAAAGAAACGCTTCAACTAATACAAAAATGAAAATCCTTGAAACAAGACACGGTGGCATGTGAAAATAAGTTAAAAAGTTTGAATAACGATATAGGGAAATTTATTAGAAGAGATGTCAGAAACTATAAGAATGAGAAAATTGAAGAAATTCTGGAAAAACAAGAAGGGTATATAAAACTTTTACAAAGACATTAAATGAAGGACAACAACAATTAACAAAATTAGCAGGAGGACAACCAAACAGTAACTCGAACGAATGAAGTAAGAATGAATGTGGAAGAGAACTTTCTACAAGTTAACCTTTATGAGAGTAAAGTAAAACCACCGCCAGACAAAAGAGAGTCAGTTCGAATAAGAAGTAAATGAATGAAGGATCTGAAGATATTCCCAAAATTACAAAATACGAATTACAAGATTCTTTAAATAAAATGGCAAGAGGAAGAGCAGCAGGTGAAGACGGCATACTTGTCGAAATGTTCCAATAGGGCGGAGAGCCCATATTATGAATGCTATATATTGTATAATAAGTGTCTCGATATGTGCGATGCGCCTCGAAACTGGGTTCATGCTGCGGTAGTCCTGCTCTTCAAAAAAGGAGATAAGTCTAAATTAACCAACTATAGACCAATCAGCCTACTATCCGTAATTCACAAGTTATTTATAAAAAATAATAACTGCGAGGACTCACAAAGAAATTGGACGCTTACCAACCCAGAGAACAAGCCGGATTTAGAAAAGGCTTTAGTACACTGGACCACCTTTAAGTATTAAAAACCGTAATAGAAAAGTCAAACCACTATAATTTTAAGATTTGGGTGGCCTTTGTGGAATATGAGAAATGTTTGACTCCCTTGAAATATGGGTAACATTAAATAGTTTAAGTAACTATAGAATTGACAGTAGATATTGGCAGTTTATTCAAAATATATATAAAAAATGCAACATGCAACACCAATGAGAGAGAAATGAAAAGAGGGATACGTCAAGGGGACACCTTCTCGCCGAAATTGTTGTGTTGGCGGTAGAAGATCTTTTCAAACAACTTCCAGGGACATAGAAGGAGAGCAACGCAATCATTGCGATTCGCGTATGATATTGTGCTTATTTCTAACGACAAAGAAGAATTGGAAACAATGCTGAACGTACTTAACAAGTCCAGAAAGATTGGTCTGAAGATAAATATCGTTAAACCATGTTCATGGCAAATGACGACTGTAATAAGGAAGCAGTATTGACCATTGAAAGCGCGAAAATCATAAGAACGGATTCATACGTATATCTTTGACATACGGAACGGAGAGAGAGAAATTCAATTATTGGAAAAAGGTTTCTAGTATAATTTTTCAGTTAAAGATTGTATTAAAACTGGAAAATATTTAGGTGCAGAATGCGAAATAGCCTGTCGTAGTAATTCACTAGATGTTATGAATAAATATATAATTGCTAAAATGTTACGCACAGAAGAGTTTGAATTTTTCCCAGGTAAATTCCGTAATGAACATAAGACTGCTAATCAAATAAAAAACAAAAGTAATGAACATAACATAATTTTTAAGAGAGCGAATAAAGGAAAAACGATAATAGCAATAAAAAAACAAACCTACATTGAAAAAACAATAGATTTCCTAAAGCCAGATGTATTCAAATCCATCAACTTCGATCCAACAATAACTTTCCAAAAATTAATTAAAGATGTGCTAAAAGACATAAGCATTCTCACAGAGAATGAAAAATTCAGACTAGTCTCGATGAACCCTCAAGTTCCAAACTATATTCTTTTATTAAATTACATAAAAAAAACTCACCAATTCGTCCAGTACTTTCATACATAACAGCTCCAGCTTTTTCTTTATCAAATAAATTGATTGAGGCTTTGACAAAATATTGTGAATTTACACCTACACCTTTGAATATTTTACAACGAATTATGGAATGTGCGAAATGTAAAATAAGCAATAAGGATGCTTACCTAAATTGTGATGGGATGTGATCGTTTTATTCACTCCAATACTGATTGCTTTGGACTTAATGGGTCAGAATTAAAAGTTATGGGATTAAAAGGGAAGCGTACCCTGAAATTTTATTGTGAAGAATGCCTGACAAGCATCAGGATGATTCCAAAGCTGATAAATGAGGATAGATGAGGTTCAACGTGAGGTCAAAGCACTGAAGTCCCAACTCGGAAATGTAAATGTTGGGGATGTAGTGCAAACGGATGAGACAACTATAGATGAACTCTACGAAAGGCAGAGGAGAATGAATAACATCATGATTTTTAATATGTCTGAGGGGAACGAGTCGGACATCAACAGAGCAACAGAAATTATTGAGACTCTAACTAATGAACAAATTGTTGTCAAAAAAATTATTCGTATTGGAAAGAGGAATAAGAATGGGAATCGTGCACTGAAAATTAGATTATCCAGCGCCGATGATGTCAATAAAGTGATGAGAGCTAATAAGGAGTATCTTAAGGCGAGGAAATTGTACATAAAGTAACGACTTAACTCTTTTACAAATTGTCAACTTGCAGAAAATGAAACAGGAAATTCAGGAAAGAAGATCTAATGGTGAAAATGTTGGTATTAAATATGTTAAAGGAAAGCCTGTTGTTTGTGAATTAAAAAACTAAATGTCATGAGTGTTTCAGCAGGTGATGAAATAAATCTAGTATGTTATTATCAGAATGTAAGGGGTCTAAATTCAAAAACTGTTGACTTTTATTCCTCGGTTTGTGATTGTGAGTTTGATTTGTTGGCTTTAAGTGAAACCTGGCTTCACGAAGATGTTCATAGCTCGGAATTGTTTCCGAGTGAATATACGGTTTACAGAAAGGATAGAAAATTTGATATAACAGGTAAAGAACGTGGTGGTGGTGTTTTACTGGCCGTCAAGAATTATATAAACCCAGAGTCTATGGATGTGACTTTATTTGATTTAAAATTTTCGGATATTGATTTGTTGATGGTAAAATGTAGTATTAATGATAAAATTTTGTATGTAGTAGTATTATATATACCTGATAGATTAAATATTGATGTATATGATCATTTTTTTCGAATTTACTGAACAGATTGATTATTTGAGTCGAGATAGTGTATTCATAATGGGTGATTTTAATGCTCCATATTTTTGTTGACGGCAACGTTTCTGATCACAAGACTTTGATTATCAACAACTTTCTTGAAATTAATCAGTGCAAGCAATGGAACAGCATTATTAACTCGAATAATAGACTACTTGATTTGATTATCTCTGGATTAGAGTATATTGTCAGGAGAGATGATACCCCAATGGTCCTGGAGGATACACATCATCCGGCGCTTATGTTCTCCATTCCAAAAATAAATATAAGACAAAAAAAATTCTCTACTAATTCCCCGGCTAAGATTTATAACTTTAGAAAAGCAAATTTTCCTGAATTATACAGAGCCCTATCAGCAGTTGACTGGACGTCTCTTGAGGGTTGTTGTGATGTTGATCTTTCACTGGAGCAATTGTATGATAATGTTTTTCATTTGTTTGATGAACATGTTCCTGCATACAAAAATTTTGCTCATCAGTATCCTCCATGGTTTTCTGCTGATATTATTAAAAATATAAAAAGGAAAGCAAAGCATGCAAAAAAATTCAAGAGATATGGTAATCACAATGATTATCTAGAATTTAGACGGTTAAGATCAATTTCTAAGCAGCAAATTAAAGCGTCATATGTTAAATACATGGAGGATGCACAGACTTCTCTGGCACTGGATCCCCAACGCTTCTGGAGTTATGTCCATTCCAAAAGTAAATCTTCTAGGATTCCCAGTATGATGATGTATAGAAATGACATTCTGAAGTCTCCGTCGGGCATTGTTAACGCGTTTGCAGATTTTTCAAGAGTGTCTTCGCACTGTCGGAACCAGCAGGGACTTGTCATTCGCTTAGTACGTCGTTGACAATTGTGGAATTCTCGCCCATTACTGGGGATTAAATATTGATGGCTACGAAAAAATTAAAAAATAAGATGACCTCTGGCCCTGATAATACTCCCTCGTTTCTCATTAGGGACTGTGCGACTGTCCTTGTAAGACCCTTAAAGTATATTTTTAATTTATCAGTTAAACAGGGTGTTTATCCGAAACGATGGAAAGAAGGTAGATTAAGTCCTATTTTTAAGAATGGAGACAGGGGAAATGTTGAAAATTACAGGGGTGTCGTTCTACTTTGTAACTTCTCAAAGGTCTTTGAGTCAGTCTTGTATGCACGTATCTACAGCCAAATTAAAAATCAAATTTCTCCTTATCAGCACGGATTTGTTAGTAAGAGATCTACGGTAACAAATCTAACTGTTATGACACAGTTCATTTCGGAAATATTAGATGATGGTGAGCAGGTTGATGTTATTTATACAGATTTCTCGAAGGCCTTTGATAGGATCGCCCATCATGTTCTCATCAATAAGTTGTCTTTCTTTGGTTTCACTGATGGTGCGAGGGCTCTTATAAGTTCTTACTTGTTTAATAGAACTCAGTTTGTAGCCTACAACGCATTCAAATCAGAAAGATTTGTGGCTACCTCCGGCGTTCCACAAGGTTCAAATTTGGGACCCTTGCTCTTCATTATGTTGATAAATGACCTCTGCGAGGATTTAAAATGTAACAGGCTAATTTATGCTGATGATTTAAAAATGTTTATGCCAATAGAAAAAACTGACGATTGTTCCTATCTACAAAGCCAGTTGAATTTTGTACATTCTTGGTGTTGTGACAACAAACTACATCTAAATGTTCAAAAATGCAAAGTTCTAACATATACTAGGAGGGTAGCGTCAATAGAGTTTCAATATAGAATTCAAGGCCATAATTTAAGTAGGTGTAGCACAGCTAAGGATTTGGGAGTTGTTTTTGATGCAAAAATAACATTCTCTCAGCATATAGCATTGAAAGTTTCTGAAGCAATGAAGTCTTACGGGTTCATCATTAGGAATTGTAGGGGTTTCACTAATATTGCATCACTGAAGGTTTTGTATTTCTGCTTTGTTCGCTCGAAACTGGAATATGCAAGTATTGTCTGGAGTCCAATGTACGAGGTGCATAGAGTTTCACTTGAAAAAGTGCAGAGGAGATTTCTGAAATTTCTGTTGTTTAAGATTAATGGAATGTATCCTGAACGGGAATCAGCAGCGATTACTTGTGTGAACAGACAAATATTCTTGGCCTGGGAATCAGGAGAGTTTGTGCCTCAATATTATTCCTATATAAAGTATTGCACAATATGATTGATTGCACGGATATACTGTCTCGTATTAACATCAATGTGCCACGGATACACTCACGATCAAGTATGTTTTTTAGATAGAATAGGTATCAGTCTGTAATTAAATATAAAAGTTTTAGGGTTTGGATTATTTCCAACCTTTGGGACAAAAGATTTCCAAGATTTTGCTACCTGACTCTTCATCTGCAAAAGCAGAAGAAACAGCAAATAGCAAAACGTTTGGACCCCATCTGAAAGGCCCGGAAATTTTCCATGACTTATATGCAACCGGTTGTGAAACCTTGCATCGTTTGTTATTGTAAGGTTATTTATTCTATATATCTTAAACGTGAAATTAATTACTAGAATACTATTTTAGAAATCATGATCAAAATTAAAATATGCACATTTAATATTTGTTAATAAATTGCTGGATACATGTTTCCCTTTTTCCGAGATCTTTCACTCAGAACATAAATCTACTTATGGAAAATATAGTTCAATTTCAACAAAGGAACTTTTGTTTGTTCCTATTTACGTTACATTACTCTTTTTTACATATCTGGCAAATATAGTCCCCGTAATTTCTATCAGTAATAAACAAATTTAATTCAAGTTCATGTTAAGTTACGCTGCTTTTTCGATTTTTTTTCGCGTGACTGAACTACCACAGTGCTATAAAGATAATACTTTTTAGAATACGTTACTATTTTTAATTGCCATTAGAGAAAAACTAATGGCCACAACATTGTCGGACGATTCAAAATCGCAGATCTGTCTTACCGTATTAACACATGTTTATTATAATTCTCTAATTCTATCTAAAATGTTGATTTATTACTTCGTACCGTTTTAAAACTCTCAGCTACACCATTGCCTGCATTTCCAAGAGCTCTGCAGTTAATATACCATAAAGCACAATTCATATTAATCATTGTTATAATATGTAAGTAAGCTGTAGTATGGTAGAGCGTAAATCCGTCCATAAGGGCACTAAGAGTAAGTAGAAATCCTATAGCTAGACAGAGACATCCTAAGCTTATAACGCCTATTAAGGTACTGAGATATGGAAATTCCAAATCTTTGCCTAAAATTTAAATATTAGTAAGATTAGTAAGTATAGATTTGGTGCAATATTCCATTTGTCATTGTTTAATATGGTAAAAGAAAAATCATACACGACCAGAGACGGACCTTTAAATTTTCTTTGGTAGCATGTTGGACTACATAAGGCCTTTATAAATCCAAATATCATCTTGGAATATAGTAATGAAAAGTTAATTTCCCTCTTATACGAGTCCCCCGGTATCTTTGGAAACCGTATACGATAATACACTTCTATTGTTTTCCTTACCAGTAGAGCCATTTTTGTATAGTTTCTAATACTAGTGCATTCATTGTGCTATCAACTACAAAATTTTTATTCTGCTGTTTGTTATAACAATTTCCATAAAATTATGCAATTGGCAAGTCCAATGTAATATTTTAAAAAAAAAAACATAAAATAAAATATAATAGCAAAAAATAATAATGTAGTAAAACTAAAAAAATAAAAATAAATAAATACATAAAATAGAAACAAACGTAAGTTATATAAAGAATTTCTTGTACCTCTTGTCAATTAACTATCCTAGAGGTTCCCTAACTGTACGTCGCCACGCTCTGGGGCGTCGCGGGGCTATCCTAGGGAGTCGCGAGACGATACGCACAGGTCGCCTGCACACGACGTAATGAGTTAGTGCACGGCGCGTCGCGTGTCTCCTCAACGACTCAGTAAACCCATAGAGATATTAGAATAGAGGACAGAAAGTATATAGCCTGCTGTAAGCGAAAGCGAATAATCGTTAAAAAGAAAAGGAAATGATATGAGACAATTCTGTCTCTCTTACTCTGCGCTTGAGCGCTGAATTTCGTCGCCGAGTAAGAGAGACAGAATGACTCTTATATTATTTCCTTCTCTTTCTATGAGCACTAAGCTTTTCGCAAGAACTTACCTCCTCTATTCTAATATCTCTATGAGTAAGCCCGCCCCTCTATTTCCCGGCGTTTTCGTTCGTTCGTCGTTCGGTCTTTTATTCCGGCGCTTTATTTATGCGTCGATTACAAGCGTTGGTGAATACAGCGTTTTGATTTCAAGTGTGTTGTATTTAATTTACTCGCGCATATTCATTGCTTGAAATGGATAACTTTATTCAAATAAATAGAAAACATGTTGAAGACGCAGGAGAGAGTAGAAAAAAAACTGAAGAAAAGCGAAAAAAGTACAGAAAAGATGATGATGATTTTGGATTTACCTACGTTAGCAAACGAAATATGGAACTTCCCCAATGTGTTGTTTGTCATAAGGTGCTGGCAGCTAAAAGTATGCTTTCTAATAAATTGAAACGTTATTTAGAAACAATTCACAGTAATTTACGAGGAAAGCCGCGAGATTTTTTTTGTAAGGAAATCGCGAGAACTGAAACATCAGTCAACATCATCAAGCAAGGTTGCTCACAGTATTGCCAAATGTAAGAAACGACATATTCCTTTTTCTAACAATACAATTAGTCGTCCCATTCATGACATAGCTGAAGAGATTAATGAACAAATTGTGGAAAATCTTTCTGGTTTATTTACCATTCCACTGGATGAAGTAACAGACAGTATTAACGACGTTCAATTAATATGTTCCGTGCGGTACATGGAAGAAACGTGAGGATTTGTGATTTTGCAAAATAATGACTGATATCGATAAGGCTAGTGATTTGTTGGAGATCATAGATTCATACATGAAAGTTAATAACATTAAATGGGTGTGTGTATGGAACACTAAAAAGAAGTGGAAAAAGAAAATAACATCTTGGAAACCCATCAATGAAAGAATCATAAAACTAAATATAACAATGCTAGGAAAAGACATGGTAATATTAGGAGTATACGGCCCAACAGAAGAAGCATTATAAGAGAAAAAGATAATTTCATGGAAACACTAGAAAATAGAAATACAAAAAGTAAAGAAAAACCAAGAATTAATAATAATGGGAGATCTGAATGGGAGAACGGGAAGGAAAACAAAGGACAATACCGTAGGACCATTCGGAGAAGACATTACTAACGACAATGGAGAGAGACTAATAGAGCTGTATGAACTAAACTGCCTCAAAATAACAAACGGATTCTACAAACACAAGGACATCCACAAATATTCTTGGATGCAAGAAACTCGAAACTTAAAGTCAATAATAGACTACATTTTAATTAAAAACGATACCACTATCAAAATAAAAGACGTAAGAGTAAAGAGAGGGGCAGAATGTGGAAGAGACCATAGACTATTAATAGCAATTATAAAAGTACCGCGGTACAAGACAATGAAGCAAAAAGAAACAAAATAAACGAAATAAAATACAAAATACACTTACTGCAAGACGAAACGATAAGAGACCTATATAGACGACGATTAGATCAAAAATTAAATGAATTTAACTACGACAACCTCCAACAGATGTATGACCATGATGGGGTAGTATGGAGGACTTCAAGCTCTCATTAAAACCAAGGCTCCAAATGTAAAATGGACATATTGCGTCATACATAGAGAGACCTTGGTTACAAAAAATATTTCACCTGAATTAAATTTTGTGATGGTATAATTATTAAAGTGGTGAACTTTATAAAAACAAGACCCGTGAAGGCACGATTTTTCCAGAAGCTTTGTGAAGATTTGGGTGATTAGCATACATCTTTACTTTATTACTGTAACTTTCGTTGGTTATCGAGTGGTAAGGTACTCTTACGTGTACATGAAGTAAAAAATGAGTTGTACATGTATTTATTGACAAAATCGCATCGTGACGCAGAAAAGTTTAAAAATACTGACTTCTTAATAAAACTGGCGTATCTTTGCGACATATTTGAGAAATTAAATGTCCTTAATAAATCGTTGCAGAGAAACGCATATACTGCAACTGACAGATAAGATTGCAGCGTTTCAAAAGAAGTTGCTAGTGTGGAAAAAAAAATAGGAGAGGAGCAAGAAAATACTGACTATTTTCCTATTTTGAAAGGCTTTATGAAAGAAAAAATCTATTCAAAATCTAGAGCCAGGTTTGCAATTGATATTTATCCAACACTTATCAACATTAAGCACCCATTTAATACATATTTTCCAGAGAATACGAATCAATACGACTGGATTAGAAACCCATTCCAATCGACCCCACCACCACCTACACTTTCAACAGTCGAGGAAGAACAGCTGTTAGAACTATCTTGTGATACGAGCCTAAAAACTACGATTCGATAAAGACAAACTGTTTCAATTTTGGAGCAATGCATCCTAAGAATATCCTACTATCAGTACTACGGCTTTGAGGGTTCTTTTACTATTTGCTATGTCATACTTGTGTGAAACTGACTTTTCTACAGTTGCAGTAATGAAATCGAAGTACAAGTCACAAATAAATTTAGAAGAAGAAATGAGAGTAGCGATTTCAAAACTTCAGCCCCGATTTGAGAAGTTATGCTCAGAAAAGCAAGCTCATTATTGTATTGTTTGTAGTTTTATTATGTTTTCTAATAACTATTGTTTGTAGTTTTATTATGTTTTCTAATAACTAATAATTAAGATTATATATTCTTTGGAGTTATCTTTGAATAATAAAGTAATTTTATTGTCTGTTAGAGCTCCACACAGGTATCTTCTTTTAGAAGGGTATCGCTTAAAAATTGCAACCTGTAAAGAGAGTCGCAGTAAAAAAAAGATTGGGAACCCCTGAACTATTCTAAAATTTAAAACTAAGTGAAATAATTTATGACAGTTTATAATTAAAAAAACACAAATATAATAAAATAGTAGCATAACTGGACAAACAAACATAAAGAATTGTAAATAAGTAGAAAGGACAAAACAAAATAAAAACTATCCTAAAAACCACAATGTACGAGGGTCATTCAATAAGTAAAGAGATAATTGGTCTCAGCTTAAATCTATTCAGCAAAACCTCTCCATACTTCTAGAAGTGCAAGTTGTGATGAGTTTCAATCAGCTGTTCGATCATGTAATATAAACATAACCTCAAAATACCCAGTTTACCATGGCGAGTCAATTGGAAGACTGCACTTTAGAAGTTCTGTCATCAGATTTTTAGTAGCAGAAAGTGTTAAACCAAGTGAAATATATTCTAGACTGTTATTACAGTATGGACAAAGTTACATGAACCGTGCGAATGTTTACAAGTGGATAGATCGGTTCAAAATTGGCCGAACAAGAGTGTGTGACGAGCAGCGAAGTGGACGCAAGTTTCCAGTTCTTCGTTGGAATCGGGGATTTATGGACTTATACGTGATAACAGAAAAATTTCTGTTAAAATGATAGCTCAGGAGGTTGGGGTAAGCGTTGGAACAGTATCAAAAAACGTGTGCCAGATGGGTTCCCACGAAGTTCACCTAAGCTCCTAAAGAATCGAGACTCAAGAAACTGGGTTGGGAGATCTTGCCTCATCCTGCATACAGCCCAGACCTGGCTCCGTGTGATTTTTACCTGTTTGGACCTCTCAAAGATGCCCTGCGTAGAAAGAGATTTACCGACAATGAAGAAGTGAAGGAAAAAGTGCAAGTGTGGCTTTGTCACAGGGATTAAGAAGTTAGCAGAAAGGGGACAAATGTATTAACGTTCGGGGAGGGACTATGTCGAAAAGTAAGCCAAATTTTGTAGTAATTCAATAAACTATTCTTGAGCTAGAGCATTTGTCTCTCTACTTATTGGTTGACTCTCGTACAAAGGTAAGATCAAAAGTGAATCAAATTTACTTCGGATTTTTGACTTTTAACCTACTCCTTATAGATTCGAGTCAGTGTTTTCAATTATTTTATGAATTCATTAATGGAATATTATACATTTTTCACTAAAAGTTGTTTTATTTTGGTCTTAAATTGGTTCACGCTCAAGTTTTTGATGTCTGGTGGTAATTTATTGTATTATATAGTATAATGGCATTAGAGTTTAATGAGTTTTCAAAAATAAGAAGATTTGCAAGAAGTAAAAACATGTCATGGTGTTAAAATAAAAATTTAGTGGAAATTTAAGTAGTGTTTTACTTCTTGCACATCTCTAGTTATGGATTTCCACTAAGAATCTGCTGAATCAATTCGAGTTTCAAAAATAATAGTTCTATGTCTACGCATCTTTTAAAATATTCCCGCTTCGGGTTTAATAATTGTAATTTATGGTTAAAATACCATATTTGCTCATGACTGATTTACTGGGTATTAGACATAAATATTAATAGACGGAACAGTTAAAATTTTGACATTAACACGGACATTTGTACATGATTTACTCACGCACAGATTAAAAATCAGCCGTCGCATTATTTTTTAAAGTACAAAAATTTTAGGCGCCTCACTACATTTTTCCCAGTTTATGATACTTTGGAAAATATGGACATATACTACCGCGTAGTAAAAATTTAGTAAAGCATTTGAATCAACCATTCTTTCCGATTGAAGGATGGCATAGTAAGCATTATTATAAAAATCAGTATTTGCTTCCCATGAAAAATTGTTGTATATATAAGTAACCGGAAACTTTTTACTAGCATTCAAAGTTATTAACCTTTAAGGCAAAGGTTTTCGGAGGTTAAAATTTAAATACGCTATTTTTTAGTGTTTGGTACGGAACACTTATAAGATCACTTCGGTGTCCGTCCGTCTGTCTGTCATATCCGACTTTCTCCGAAACTATTTGACACAGAAAGTTGAAATTTTGCACTAATATAGAAATTGATGTC
Source organism: Pachyrhynchus sulphureomaculatus (assembly GCA_019049505.1). NCBI lineage: Eukaryota > Metazoa > Arthropoda > Insecta > Coleoptera > Curculionidae > Pachyrhynchus > Pachyrhynchus sulphureomaculatus. The sequence continues at coordinate 45,069,662 of CM032455.1, read as the reverse complement.
CTCATTAGAGTCGTGTTGGATTTAAGGAGTTAGATTGGGGGGTGAAATTGGTAGTAAAAAAAAAATACTTAAAAATGTCATCGAGTTTCAGAGGAATTCTTTTGCTGGTTAGTATTTTCCTTTGTTTGCCAAATTCTGCCCATGCCAGTCTGATTCTTCTCTGTACTTTTGCCATTTGATTCGCTTTTCGACACTTTATTATTTGCCCTAGATAGATGTATTCTTCTACATAATCAAGTGTTCTCTCTCTCTCTCTCTTTTCAAGCCTCGCGGACTGTCATAGCCCTTGTCTTATCTCTATTAAGCAGAAGTTCTACCGTCTCAGATTTGTTTTGTAGTTGAGTAATCATTTCCCGTATGTCATCAAAATTATTTGATGTTAGCGCTATATCATCAGCGTAACGCAGACGACTTAACTTTTGTCCATTCGAGTTCCTCAAAAACTTCTTTTTAAGGCTGCCATGGAGCTCATGGAATCTCCCTGTCTTATTTCGCGCCTGTCTGTTTAGACTATCATTTGAGCCTATAGTATATTTTGCTGTTACATAAGGCTCTTTCGACGGGCCAGTTCTCGATACTATCAAAAGCCTTCTGATAATCTATAACTACCAGGTACAATTTTAAGTTATATTCTATTGCTTCCTCTATTAAAATTCTGATAGTTCTGATGATCACAAGTACTAAACTCTACCTGTTCTAAAATTTTTTCTATTTTTGCTTCTAACTGTTGACTTTTATCTTCTTTAATGAACTTTTTAAGGGTTTTGTTAGTTGCTATAAACTGAATAGTATTCCTTTTCCCTGGGCTAGTAGTTTACGTCTTTCTTCAAATAGTTCTTCCGTTTTTAGGCTCCATGTTTTTGTTTTGTTGCTCTTCTTTCTGGCTATTTGCTCTCCTGTTTTCATCAAGATATTCGTCAGTGTTTCATTAATTTCGTTTACGTTTCGTGTTATCGGCTTTAGTTAATTCTTTTCTTATTTCATTTGGTATTCTGCTTTCTTTACTCTTAAGATGTGTGTATAAATTTTTGGTTTCTTTCTTGTTATGAGTTCGTTTATTTCTATTTTTTTCTCGGATTACTCTGTGGATGCTTCCCCTGTTTATCTTATTTATAACTGTTTCATCCTTTACCATATTTTTTTTTGATGATAATATATAGTCTATCTCGTTTTTTTCCTACTCCGTTTGGACTTTTTTTTCTATGTGTTTTTTTTTGTAGTAAAAGGTGTTCATCGCGAATAATTATTGTTGTTCTAAGAAGTTTATTAACATTTGACCACGTGCATTTCTTGTGCCTATTTTATTTTCATTTGCGTCAACCTAACTGCCCATCTTGGCGTTAAAATCGCCTATCACAGTATATAGTAACAACCATCTCATTTGGTTGCACTTCTTATTTCGTCGTAGAAATCCACTAAGGTCACACTGACAGTCCGTCTTTTTTATATTCTAAGTTAAGCTCCAGTTTTTGGAGGACGGATTTCTCGCCCATCAAATTCCCAAAAATTTGATTTAGTGATTGGTATCAATTAATATTTGAGTTTTGTTGGGAAATGCCATTCTATCAAGATTATTAATGTAAGAAAAGTATCTTTAATGAAGCGCAATTTTCAAATTTAAGGTGAAAATTTGAAATCCAAAAAATCAAAATAATTGAAATGAAAATAAATGCTGCTACGCAGCTAATAACATTTGGCAAGAAAATAATCAGCATGGATTACAGAGCAAAGAACAATTCTCTAACAAGTAAGTATATTGTTCAGTATTTAGGTGCTTATTTGTCGGTAAATATGGGCTGAGAGTATCATATAAACAAGATGGTCCCGTATACTCAACTTTGTAATGAGGAACTTAAAACAAGCCAAACCAGAGGCCAAAATAAATTTTTGACTGTTGTTCAGTTTGGCATGGGATGCGAGTAAGTTTGACTAAGGAAATTGAAAACCTTCAGAGAAAAGCTGCAAGGTGTTTTTTCTTAGAGTTTCACAGGGAATTTAGTCCATCTCAGAAATTAGAGACTTAAATTGAAATATTCTTTATTCTTGCGGGGAATATTTTATCAATGTATATATGTACAAAATTGTTAATACTGTCTAATTTTATTGAAAAATGAGGTATACACCTGAACGACCTACTTATATGGCTAGGAGGACAAACTTTTAAAAATTAGATTGCCTTTGCTTAGAACTAATATATATCTACATTCTCTTGTTGGAGTTGGTGTCAAGATCAGGCAAATTAAAAATATTATTAGGGCTGTAGTTTTAGATTGTTCATGTATTGTTTTTATAATTTAGGAATAACTAAAATGTAATATTTAATTTTGTAGTGTAAATGTAGTTTTATACTGTATTACTATATATATATATATATATATATATATATATATATATATATATATATATATATATATATATATATATATATATATATATTATTTTATGTAATGTAATGTAAACTACAAATCTTGTAGACTGTTGATGTAATTTTAATAAATAAAAATAAAGTATTGCGTCCAGACTGTACCTTTTTCACTATTAGAGGCTACCTATACACCTTAGTACAATAATAACTGTTAGCATAGCTTAATGAATTGATAGAGACTATTCACCGGAATAAGTACTATTCAGCAGGGAATAAAAAATCCTTAGAAGGCGTAGAATCATCAAACGCGCATATTTTATTAGCACATCTTCCGGCGAATTAGACATGATATATTTGTCTGCACCGTTCCTGTTATTGCCGTCCACCTAAGATGGATTCGCTGCGCTCTATTTTCTCGTCTAAAATCTACATGAAGTTACATAGAAAAAATTCTTTAGTCTAAGCTATTAGTTAAAACTGTCGTATAATTACTTACCGGTTATTTTATAATAATTTAGTTGAAATATAGCCCATGAATTTTTATAGTCGCATACTTCAAATGCCACAGACCATCCAACGAACGGAACAAAAAAATGGGGGGTAAGATAGACGATAAAAATAATTGCATAAATATATTCATCAAACTTTTTGCTTCTGTTTAATAAAATATCTAGTCTTTCATAGCCCACTAAAAATAAAAGGTAACAACATTATATATATATATATATATATATATATATATATATATATATATATATATATAAATATATATATATATATATATATATATATATATATATATATATATATATATATATATATATATATATATATATATATATATATAAAACCATTATAAAAGAACGCAACGAAGTGCAATGAATGGATCAGACAACAAACTAAAGTCGTGGATGTATTAGAAAGGGAGGTGGGCGGGACAAGTAGCCTGTAGAGCAGATGGACGAGAAAAATTTTGCAGTGGAGACCAAGTCTTGAATGTAGAAGTGAAGGAGACCAAATACAAGATCAGAAAAAGGCCAGGAGTTTAGAGGATGAGGAGAGCAGAGAACAGATGGCAATGACATGATGATCGTGATCGCGAGATTGAATCTCAAACTAAAGTCCTTGAAGAATCATTTCCTGTAAAAAAATTATGTTATCTACCGCTGTGTCCCACATGAACATTTTACATGCTAGCGGTGCAGTACACAAGATAATGGCAAAAAATACATTTTTAGGGAGGTGCTCTAGCGAGGAACAAGCGCTCAACTCAAGAGAGTTTTGAAGCGTCTACAGTAACCACATTTTTTAAAGGTTTGCGTGAGCTTCTAGTTGAATTTGGCAATAGTTACAATCTTTCATAAAAAAGAGTGTAATTATACAGAGACAATAATAAATGCAGTAAGAAAAACTATATAATTTTATGGAATTTGAGTCATAATAACTATCATAATCTCTTTTCATATGAGAGAGGCCTTTATTTCAACGAATTTTGGAGAAAAAAAGAAGATTTCATATTATTTCATATTTTATTCAAATTATTATTACTTGTATGCCTATTTTAAAGTTTTATTTCACCTACTTTCTATTACATTACAGAGTTGTAATTGGCATATCAGACTCTATTAGTGTATACTAAAATATATTTTTTCGAACTCGAGCGTATTCTAACTATATCAGATATCATCAATCTTTTTTAAGGTTTTGCAGGATGTAAATTTCCACCACACGATAATCATTTGCAAAGCTGTTAATGATGATTTTGAAAATAAACCGTTTAATAATATCATTTTTGAAGAAGAATGATCATGCCTACAAATTCTGGAGATACGCAAAATGTTCCAACAGTGATGTTGCTCGTATCTCAAGCAACGCCCGAGGTGACCACGTCTCTTGTGCCGCCAGCACCTCCCGCATCGTGTAAAGACGATCACGTAGAATACAGCCTAAATGTAACCATTACGTTTCTGGTAGTCTTTTAAACGAATGTCAAAAATTGATAACTGCCAGTTCTTCTTTGACAAATGTTTTCACGGGTGTGAAATGTAGTAGCGGTTTTTCGAGTATCGCCAAGACATCGTCAAGCAGTCAACGCTTTGAAAAAGATGGATGAGATTGCATTGAAACGTCAGCGAATCTGTCCCTTAAAGAACTGTAAGTTAACATTGAATACCCGAAAAACAACTACTACATATATATGTGTATATATATATATATATATATATATATATATATATATATATATATATATATATATATATATATATATGTATATATATATATATATATATATATATATATATATATATATATATATATATATATATATATATATATATATAAATAAAATCTTAGTTGTGGAACTCGGCAAAAAGGGCGTGATAAGAGATCACACAATTTTCATTAAGCCAATATTTCGGTCCTAGATTGGGACCTTCATCAGGGCAAGAACTGAAAAGAAGAACAAAACATATTCACTTATCGTGTCTGGGACAAATTTAAATTAATGATGTTATCATTAAGTTGTTATAATAAATATGATAACATCATTAATTTAAATTTGTCCCAGGCACGATAAGTGAATATGTTTTGTTCTTCTTTTCAGTTCTTGCCCTGATGAAGGTCCCAATCTAGGACCGAAATATTGGCTTAATGAAAATTGTGTGATCTCTTATCACGCCCTTTTTGCCTACTAAGATTTTATTTTTATGAATTTTGGTAGATACGGCAATCTTTTGCTTTCTTTCTTTATTCTATATATATATATATATATATATATATATATATATATATATATATATATATATATATATATATTTATATATATATATATATATATATATATATATATATATATATATATATATATATTGACGAATGTTCTCACGAGAGTGAAATGTAGTAGTGGTTTTTCGGGTATCGTCAAGAGATAGTCAAGCGATTAACGCTTTGAAAAAGACGGATGAGATTCCATCGAAATGTCAGGGAAGTCCATCAAGGGACTTTAAGCTAACACGGGATATCCGAAAAACCCCTACTAATATATATACATATATATATATATATATATATATATATATATATATATATATATATATATATATATATATATATTTATTTATATATATCTACAGGGTGCCCCATATCTATGGAATGATGATTCCACAGCATTTATTAATCAGTGAATCAAAAAAATGTTTAAATAAAAGTTATAGGGTATTATAAGGCGCATATGCTGACGTTGACAATAAAATGTTTTGAATTATCAGTTCGAAGCCATCTTGATGTCTAAATTGAACTATTTTGGAATTATTGTCATTTGAAATTTAAAATAAAAAAAAAGACAAAAAACTATATATATAAATAAATATTCTAGGTTTATTTTTAAGGTATCAATTGCTCAAAATGACTACCGTTAACAGCGAGGCAATGACCTAATCTATGATAAACAGCCTGAACAGAGTTTTGCAGAGAATCCGGGGTGATCTGTGGTACTTCATATTGAATTCTTTGTTGTAAATTTTCTACAGTTTCAGGTCGACTTCGGTAAACTTTGGTTTTCAAATGACCCCATAAAAAAAATCGAGTGGCGTAAGTTTGGGACTCCTTGCAGGCCATTATACAGCACCTCTTCTGCCTATCCATCGATTAGGAAAAATCGCATCCAAATATCTACGAACATTGTTTTCATAGTGAGGAACTGCTCTGTTCTGTTGATTTCACAGATTCCTGTTAGGGGTATCCAAATTATTTTCATCGTGAAAAAGACCTGCACATGTTGGAATTGCTCTTGGAGTAACTGTAAATACCGCTTTCCTGTAAGATAAAAAAGGGACCAATGATATGACGTCCACAAATTCCTGTCCACACGTTTATCTTTTGTGGGGATTCTCAGTAGACCAGTACCGGCAGTTATGCCTGTTAACTCTTCCGGTAAGACAAAATGTGGTTTCGTCAGAAAAAATGATATTATGAATTAGTTTAGGATCTTTATTGTTTGGTTCCATCATGACCCCGCAAAATGCAACGCGTCTATCGTAGTCATCTTCAGATAATTCTTGCAATGGAATGGGTTTGTATGGATGCAATTTTTCTTCATTCAGTATGCGGCTTAAGGTACCTTTACTTATGTTGTGGTCTAGGCAAAGCTGACGAGTGGCTGTATGAGGATTTTCTGTAATTTCCAATAAGATATTTAACTTTTTATTATCGTTTTTTTGAACTTTTGGAGGTTCAGATTTAGAACGATCCTTAACATGACCTGATTGTCTAAATCGTTTTAATGTTTTGATAACTACGCATTAGGTAATATGTTCTCGATTCGGATATTCTGCGTTAAAAAGATCACACACCTCCTGTTGTGTTCTCCTACGGTCTCCGTAACCAACCATCATTAACTAATCGATTCGTTCAGTTTCTGCTAAATGTACCATTATGATATTACGCTTAAATTACAGTTTTACAGAATGCACCAATAAACGTTTTCGTCAATAAATCATTTTTTGACGCGTTAAGTTGTTTCCTGACAATAAATGTTTGACACAAGCCAGTTTAATTTTTTTTTTAAATTTGATCTCCTTAATTTCGAATATCAATAATTCCAAAACAGTTGAATTTAGATTTGTGGTATATTGGACAAATAATATCTAGAATTTTTAGTAGGACTCAAAAATAAAATAATATACAGTTCAAAACATTTTATTGTCAACGTCAGTATGTGCGCCGTATAACACCCTATAACTTTCACATTTTTTTGATACACTGATTAATAAATGCTGTGGAATCATTATTCCATACATATGGAGTTTTATAAATATATATATATATATATATATATATATATATATATATATATATATATATATATATATATATATATATATATTTTCGATGGAATCTCATCCATATTTTTCAAAGCGTTGATCACTGGACGGTGTCTTGGCGTTGAATGTGACACCACACCAAGACACCGTCCAATGATCAACGCTTTGAAAAATATGGATAAGGCTCGATCGAAACATCAGCGAAACCGTCCATCAACGGACTTTAAGCTAACACAGGATACCTGAAAAACCACTACTACATTTCACACCCGTGAGAACATTCGTCAAATATATATATATATATATATATATATATATATATATATATATATATATATTTGACGAATGTTCTCACGGGTGTGAAATCTAGTAGTGGTTTTTCAGGTATATATATATATATATATATATATATATATATATATATATATATATATAAATATATATATATATAATACATTAAAATTCCGGGTTTTTCAATCCTTTTGTCTAACAATGAATTTGCACGACGTTTCGCCAAAATCTCATTTGGCATTTTTAAGTGCTCCCGCTGCTGCTGCTACTTGATACTGTGATCTTGCTGCTGCTGCCTCTCGAAGCGAAGTTAGCTTCCAGCAGCAATATCACAGTATCGAGTACTGTCCTAAACTGCATACACTAATTCGAACCATGCCGATATTTTAACAGAAACTTCAAATAGGAAGGCTGTATAAAAATAGCCCTAACTTTTTATACATTAAACATTATATTTCTCTATATTAAATTATAAAAGTTTAAGATTTTTTATAAAAAAAGGTGCACTTTAGGGCACACAGTTGAATGACCCGTTGTCGAGATATACGGATTTAAAGGTTACCTTGCATGGCAAAATGAACACGCATATTATTACACAGAATGTTTTATTAATTTCGTTCAATATATTTTTTTTAAAACTATTGTTATTTTTGATTCTTTTAAGAAAAAATAGACTATTTAAATTTTACATATCTTTTTTTCAACACGAACATCTAAAGGAGTCAGACAGGGGTGTATACTGAGTCCTCTGCTGTTTTCGGTAGTGATGGACGAGGCCATAAAAATTGCAAAAAGGCAAACAAAGAAATACTGGGTAGGGTTCCGGAACATGGAGAGAGTTGGAATAACAAAGATAACATACGCTGACGATATGGTACTGATCGCAAAAAACGCGAAAAACTTGAACGAAAGCCTAAAAGTGTACAACGAAAGTTTGGAACGCATGAATATGAGCATAAATGTGAAAAAAATGAAGACAATGATCATAAGCAAGGAGAACAAAACGCATGAAATATACCTAAGAGAAGAAAAGATATAGCAGGTGCAATGGTGAATAGGGATGGAGGGCAGGATGGGGAGATTAGGGTGAGGACAGAGGCTGCGGGGAAACTCTTTAATAGTATCAAGAACACATTCCTAGGCAAAAAAGAAATACCAAAATCAACAAAACTACAAATCTTTAAAAGGGTGGCGACATCAATAATTACGTACGGATCTGAAGTGTGGACAACAACACAAAGTCACAGAACTAAGATACAAAGCATCGAAATGAGATTCCTCAGAAAGATTGAAGGAAGGACAAGACCGGATAGGATAAGAAACGTTGATATCGTCAGTTGAGGTGGTTTGGACATATACAAAGAATGGGACAGGAAAGACTGGTAAGAAGAGTGTATGAAGCAAGAGAGAATAGAAAACCAAACCGAGGAAGACCATGAAGAACATGGAGGGAGGAAGTAAGGGGAGCAATGGAGACGAGGGAAGTGAGGTGGGAGGAGGCAGAGAAAGATGGAGAGAAATATGGAAGACTCCAACCTAACCCAACCCACTCACACCAGCCTACACCGAGAGGTATCATGGCTAAGGATTAAGTAAGTATATATTTTTTTCACATTTGGTTTGGGTACTATTTTGAATATTTTGGCACAAAAAAATAATGAATGGCAGACGTAGGCAAAAATAAAAGTAATAATTTATTAACTGGATAAAATAGAAATAACATGACGTAAAATTTCTTGCTTAATAATGACAAACTAACAAGAAGAAAATTAAGGGATATTCTCAAATCGCCTGCTTGTGCGGCTACACATTTTTCCAGTTTAAAAAAACAAGTCAATTAAATATTAAAGAGCATGCCGGAATTATTTTTTATTTGAGGACAATAATAAGATGTTTTAAGTATCTCCAAAAAAAATCCAAGGAATTCACGTCGGGGGATCATGATGGCCAAGCAAATGGACTACCTCGATCTATCCACTGGATGGGAAATTACTTGTTTATATATTTTCTAATATTACTGAAATGTTCAAATACTACCGACGAACAAGGCCGTGAAGTTGAATCATTCTCAATCAGTTGGGGCTTAACTAAGCTTAGTGACGAACCAACACGAATCCCTGTCGAGACGGGGAGCTCGCCAGTCTTCTTGATCTGTTTTTAACCACCAATCCGGTGATTTGCACGGTCACCGTAAATCCGCCGTTAGGTACTTTCGACCATAAACTGCTTTCGACATCGAGTATCCTACCAATCAGTGACAGCGAGGCGCTTAAATCGCGCAAGATTTGGCACTACAAATCTGCTAAATGGAAAGATCTCATGGAATATTTTCGAACTTTCCCTTAGGAAGACGTTTGTTTTCGATCCTACGACCCATCTCACTGCGCCAGGGAGGTCTCGGATGTTATTTAGGCTCGTATGGAAGCTTACATCCCTTTTCCGAAGAAATGCCCTTGCAACGGCAAGCCTTGGTTTGACCGAAAGTGCAAAAAAGCTGTTGCTTCTAAACATCTTGCCTACCGACAATGGCGTGAAAATCCTAACACCATAAATCGTAACACCTTTGTTCGTGCCCGGAACAGATGCAAAGGAATTGTCGACGAAACCAAGGAGGCATACAATCAACGAATTAGAAACAAACTTCTCGCTTGTCCTAACAATTCCAGGTCCTTTTGGGCAGTCGCTAAGGCAGTTAGTCAAAATTTCACCAAATCCACCATATCACCACTCACACGACCAGATAATTCTATTGCAACGACACCTGTTGAGAAAGCGAACTTGTTTGCTAAACTCTTTGCTTCACGTTCTATTGTCGATTTCCAAATAAAAAAACCACCTGCTATACCCATAGTGCAGTCAAGGATGCCCGATATTGTCTTCAGACAGCGCATCATAAAACGTATTTTAATGAAGCCTTCTGGCGCTGACGGAATACCTGCCATAGTTCTCAAAAACTGCGAGGGAACTAACACCAGTTTTCTGTAGATTTTTCAACCTATCCTACAGAAAGGGAATATTTCCTTCCTGCTGAAAATGTGCCAGAGTCCAGCCGATACCTAAAAATGGCAAGAAGACCTTGCCAAATAACTACCGACCAGTCTTTCAATAATATCGAAAGTCATGGAAAAGGCTATCAATCATCATCTTCTAAAATTTCTTGAAGGATTCAACATTATTAGCGATCATCAGTATGGCTTTCGTAATCATAGATTAACAGGAGATCTTCTGACTTATGTAACACATGTTTGGAACAACGCAATTGAACACTTTGGAGAACCTCACAGAGCGTTCTTTACGAGTGGCGGTCGACGGATTTCTTTCTAACACCTTCACTATCAACGCCGGTGTGCTTCAAGGCTCCATACTGTCTCCTACTCTCTTTCTCATTTACATTAACGATCGATTGAACGCTCGGACATCGGCTACTTAGGCGGTATCCGCAGACCGCAGGAAGTCGTTCAACTTAACAAAGACCTGGAGGAAATTCTATCTTGGGGTGACAGTAACCAAGTGAAATTTAATGCTTAAAAAACCCAGGCGGCAGTTTTTTCTAAAAAAGTTAACGTTGCTGAACCCGACGTAGTTATATGGGGGCACTCCATTCCCCTAGCATCGTCACTTAATTTGTTTAGCGTTGGTTTGGGAGCAAATATATCCTGGCATGAACATGTTCTACAAGTATTTTCGTGGAAAGTGTTCGAAGAATGTAGCCCGCTTAATTTCTCTCTGAGCGGTGCATGTTAGAAATACACGTCGCGCTAATACTTTACATCCGTATGAGGTTCAGCTTGTTACTCCGCGTACAACGCTTTTCAAGCAGTCTTTTATATGGAGAATATCATCCCCTTGAATACTTTGCCCAGGGCTATATTTCCCACCGAGTACAATTTACAGTGATTCAAGAACAACGTCAATCGCTTTTTTTCCGCACACATACCTCTCCTTGAGCGCTTTAGGGACTTCCCTGTAGCACGTGTGTTAGACCCATAAAAAAAAAATAAAAATAAATAAATTGTTTAAATCTTCCTGAAGAAACTGTAAATAGCTTTCTCCATTTAATCATCCATATGGCTCAATCGGATAATTTCCAATTATTCCTATCCCGACATTCTATAAATAAAATAAAAATGAAGATTACTGGACACTCTTACAGCCCGAGAAAATCCTGACTCATCTGTAATGAGTACTTTGCTGCCATATTATCCTCTTGTTGATTTTATCAAAACCCAATTAGCATACCCTAATCTTGCAGGATAATTTTACAATAAATAACTTTTTTGGAAGTGATATGGATTGAGTAAATACTCTTGAAGTATATTATGAAATAAAGATTTTGAATTATGAAGCGATGCTGTCGATTTTCTTTCCTCCATTTCAGTAGTTTGAGCATTTCTTGAACGACCTACGCCATCTCGTTGTGGTACAATATTAACTACCAAGTAATCAGCTGTAAATTAAATTCGCTCTATTAAAGACTAACCAAACATACCTGTTTCCCACAGGTTACGATAAACACGTTCAAAAGTTATAGGAAGATGCACGATCAGGATATCGAAGCTCGTATAGTTGTGCTGCTTTGGTTGCATTACCATAAGCTAGTCCATGTATTGAATGGTTGTTGGCTTACTCAATAAAACTAAATTTGGTCTAACAAAATTCTAAAAATCTTCCGAACTTTCAAACTTATTTAAAAATGTACTTTGACATTTACTGTATTTGATTTTGTGACAGACGCCTACAGGATTATCTTCTTGTCTTCTTGAAGTGCCATATCCGATACGAACTTAGGCGATGCTCTCGCCGCCTGTGGTTTGTACCTTTTTAAGTGTTTCCACCGACAAAGGGGACCTACAGTTTAATGCCGGTTGCGAACGGCCAAAATGAGAGGGCTCTACTAGGCATGATACTACGAGTGGTTTGCCATTGCCTTCCCAAGAGTTGTAAGTATATATTTTTTATTATTTCCCGAGAAGAAATACGAACTCGGATCGCTGGCGTAGCAAGCAGACACCTTAACTACTACGCTATTGCCGCTCTTGGTTAGAATGGGATAATTAGAATAAGTTATGAATTTAAATTTCTTTTTTTTTGCAAAACATTTAAATTAACATCCAAACCGAATAAAATAATTCTATTTGTTAGTAAAAAGAAACATAATTATCATAAAAAAAATTTATTGCACGATATTAACCAAACATTCTGTATAATAACGTGGATTTTTTTCCGCTTAAGATAACCTTTAAATCTCGAAAACGGTTCATTCAATCGTGATCAATATTGGGGCACTTTTTTTTCTTAAAAACTTTTATCATTTGATATAGAAAAATATCAATTTCAATGCACAAAAAAGTTACGATTTATACAACACCTTCCTCTACTTTTGAAGTCCCTGTTAAACTGTCGGGAATTTTGGTATGACAGTTTGAATTAGCATATAAAGTTTAAGACCGTACGTAAATTTCAAGTTTCAATCTACAACGGTTTCTCAATTAATGCTTATAAATGATTTTCCGGCTGCCCCTTTTGGAAACTGTATTTCAGTATTGATGAAACATAGGACAAAATTTTATATGAACCTCTGATCTTATGTTAACCCAATCTACTCGATCCTATCTTTGACCATTCGTTTCAGGACACCCAATATATATGCATTGCCAAGGGAAGTCATGGGTTGGACAGAATTGGTTTAATTGGCGAAATTATTTTTTGTGTAAAACATCTCCTCAACCCCTAAGCTTTTCTGTGCAGGAAGGGCTATTTTTTCATCAAGCGGCTCTGGTTGTCTTTCCCCTCTATACGCAGCTTTGCTTTTTGTATCCTGTTTTTCGTTATAGAAACGCCATTTGTAACCATGCCATGCCTCCTCTTGAACCTGGCTACGCTACTCTTTATTATTTTTAAAAAATTACCTACCTAAAATTACAAGAAGAGTTGTGATGACATAGAAAATATAAGCATAAATCATTGGCCTAGAAAACCAACTGAAACAAATTTTACTATTTATTCGTTCCACTGGCATAACACCCATAATCTAAAATAATATAATTTTCAGAGCTAATAAACGTTTATTATTGTAAAATGATAACAATGCGGAAGCCGTCAGATTTCTGCAAATCTATGTACCTTCCTAGCCGAAATACTGATTAATGAAACTTTTCGCCAAGTCAGGGTTTATCTAATATGATATTTGAAGAAATAACAGTCATTGTATCTTTATCCATCCAAACGATTTTGTTAAACAGTTGTGCATCTTGTAGTATAACATATGTACGTTGCATTAACAACCATGTTTCTGCAACATATCTTGAACATATTTTGGGAATCTTTTTAACAGTATCAGTTACAGAACGTTCTGGGTTTTTTAAAAATCAAAAAAAAAGAGTAAATATTGGGTTTCGTTTAGTTTTCCAACTTAAAATAATTTCCACATCATCATTTTTGTGGTTTTCTCCGTTTTATAAAATCATTTTTTTTTTCGTTTAAATGTCATCTATAATATGTATAAAATGCAACGTCTCTCTAGGTGTCTGTCTGTTCGTCAGTGCGCTTATCATTCGAGAACCATTTGTTCTTTGGCCAGATTATAGAATATATTTTATTACGTTAGGTAACATAAGGAATAAGTAGTGACGATAATAGTGAATCAAGTCGGAAAAAGTTTGCCGCTCTTGCAATACACTGCCTAAATCATTAAATATGGAACAATATCATGTAGCAAAGAATATAATATATATAATATGCAAAGTCTTTCTGTCTGTCTGTCTGTCCGTTAGTGCGCTTATGACTTGAGAATCACTTATCCGATTTACTGTGTTTTTTTGTTTAATTCATACATTTGTTCTCCGGCCAGGTTATCTATAATCTTCTATAATATATATAAAATATAACATCTCTCTGTCTGCCTATCTGTTTGTCCGTTAGTGCGCTTATCATTCGAGAACCACTTATCCGATTTACGTGTTTTTGTTTTAGTTCATACATTTATTCTCTAGCCAAGTTATCTATAATCTTCTATAATGTATATAAAATGCAACGTCTCTCTGTCTGTCTGTTAGTGCGCTTATCACTCGAGAACCACTTATCCGATTTACGTGTTTTTTTTTTTTAATTCATACATTTTTTCTCTGACCAGGTTATCTAAAATCTATAATATATATAAAACGCAACGTCTCTCTGTGTGTCTGTCTGTCTGCCTGTTCGTTAGTGCGGCTATCACTCGAGAACCACTTATCTGAATTACGTGCTTTTTTTTTAAAGCATACATATTCCCTGGGCAGGTTATACGATATATTTTATTATGTTAGGTAACATAAGGAATAAGCAGTGACGATAATAGTGAATCAAGTCGGAAAAAAGTTTGCCGCTAGCGCGTTCTGTTGCAATACACTGCCTAAACCAGGGGTGCTCAAACTTGAACTGGTGGCGATCTACCTCAATATTGTTAGACTACGATCGATCGACTCCGAGAGGCTGCAAGTAAGTGTGATGCAGGATTGTCGTCTAGGTAGGGTGTATCGTGGCATAGATATTAGTTTTCCGCACAATATGCATTTTTTTAGTCAAGATAAGTGTAGGTATGATCTAAAATGTCAATGAAAAAGCTCATAATTATTCAAAATTGCGAGTTTATTGGTTCTTACAAAACAAACGAGTTCTAGAGTCTAAACTTAACTAAAGAGTGACTTTGGATGTTGAAGCGTGGCACTGCATGTCCTCAGCATACTCATAAGATGGTACGTAATTACCGAATGCTAATCGCAAGCATGATGACATATGTTCGTCAGTTAGTCGATTGCAATATTTTGACTTAATTATCTTCATTTCAGAAAATGCAGACTCGCACAAGTAAGTTGACCCAAACATTGCCGTCAGTTGAAGTGCGATTTGCCTTAGATTCGGATATTTATCTTCAGATATATAAAACACCAGAATTTTGTATCAGATGCTGTGGCTTTGAGATGTATATCTGATATAATCTGCACTCATTTTCAACAGAACATGAGTCCATGTTAAACTGACTTGCTATTTCAGTAGCTAATTCCTCAATGTTTTTACACGAAAAAGAATAACTCATAAATGATGCGATATTTGCCAATTTACTGAAATCATAAAAACGTATTTCGAATTGGCCCAAAATATTTGATAATTCTGCCTCATAAATATCATAATTTAACTGAGGAATCCTTGCTTTCAAAGATGGAAAATTTTTCAGATCCTTTCTTTTCAGTTGATCTATCATAAGTTACAATTTACTTTTCAATGCGTTTATTGCGCTAATCATCTCAATAATAGTTTTTCCTTTACCTTGAAGCTCCAAATTAATGGTGTTTAAATGCATTGTGATGTCTGTCAAAAATGCCAAATCAGTCAGCCATTTTCCGTTTTTTCAGCATCTGAGTGTCATCACCTCTTTCGTCCAGAAAAGCTGTTATTTCGGGCAATAATTCTTGAAACCTTTCTAGGAATTTTCCGCGACTCAACCACCTGACGTCCGTGTGAAGAACTAAATCAGTGTGTTCAGCTGACTCAATATCTTCCAACTGCAATTTAAAGAGCCGTCGTTGCAAAGTACGTGCACGGATAGAATTCACAATTTTTATTGCAATGCCCATAATCTCCTCCATGTTTAGAACTTTTGAACACAAAACTTGTTGATGTATAATGCAATGGAAGGAGAAAAATGAAGGGAAATCATCATTAGCTCGACACAATGCCACAAAACCGTTTATGTTTCCAGTCATTGCTGGTGCTCTATCGGTTGTAATGCACACTAGTTTATATATTGGTAGCTTGTAGTTTGTTACAAAATTGAAGAAAACGTCATATATATCTTCGCCACGGCTCTTTCCTTTCAGAGGAATCATTGTCAAAAACTCTTCCTTAGCCGACATGTCATTGAATACCATTCGAATAAAAATACACAGCCTGGCAGTGTCTGTCATATCGGTGGATTCGTCGAACTGTAAAGAAAAGTATGTACATTCCATGATATCATGTTTTAGTTTATCTACCATGTCCTGACTCATGATTTTAACACGCCTTGTGACAGTCGGACGAGATAACTGAAGTTCTCTAATAGCGGACATAATCTCCGTTTTATTTTTAACATCTCCAAATAAAGTCTCACCCGCTTCAATAAATTCCTTCACAACCAATCCATCATCAAATGGTTTCTTGTGTTTCGCCAATATATGAGATATTTTAAATGACGCGATCGTTGCAGCTTTTGATTGTTTGGCTGGTCTTGTGAACATGGTTTGTTCTTCTTTCAAACAAGTTATCAAATCACGTACTTTTCGTTTTCTTAATTCACTCTGTGACGGAAAATCCTTTTCATAGTTTTTATGAACCGTTTTATGATGCCTTTCTAAGTTCCCACGCTTAGGTATTGCAACTGACGCACGGCAAATGAGACAAATGCACTTATCCTTTACTATACAAAAGAAAAATTCTTCCTCCCAATCGTTATTAAAATGATAAGTTTTACTTTTCTTCGCCGCACTCATTTTGGACTATTTATTAATAAACTTTGTATCGATGTATCGCCTTCAAGTTAGAACTCAGGCTGACTCCTATTCCTGCAGGCGCAACATTTATATCGGCGCGAACGAAGTCTCGAATGTTCCCGTCAAACACGCCGCCCGAAGTTTTTAGAAAAATCGGCAGGAATCAAAAACGCGGCTTTTCTTTGACAAGTACCGCGCATTCCTTTGATAAAGCCGCCTTTTGTCGCTAGCAGGGGGTTATTACGATAAAAGAAAGTGATAGGGGGTTATTCTGGCCTAATTGTGGATCGAATAAATTTTAGTAGTTTATTCATTACATTTTGTTTTAGTCACCTAAAACAAAATCTGTGAATAGTTCTATATCGGAATTTTTTCTCGAGATCGACTCAAAAAGCACTCGCGATCGACCGTTTGAGCACCCCTGGCCTAAACCATTAAATATGGAAGAATATCGTGTAGCAAACAATATAATATATATACATATATATATATATATATATATATATATATATATATATATATATATATATATATATATGTATATATATATATTTAATGAAACGTCTCTCTGTCTGACTGTCTGTTGGTTAGTGCGCTTATCACTGGAAAGCCACTTATCCGATTTAGGTTTTTTTTTTATTCATACATATGTTCTCTTTCCAGGTTATAAAATAATGATAATAATCTATAATCTATAATATATATAAAATGCAACGTCTCTCTGTCTGTCTTTCTGTCCGTTAGTGCGCTTATCACTCGAGAATCACTTATCCGATTTACGTGTTTTTTTTTAATTCATACATATGTTCTCTGGCCAGGTTATATAGTAATAATAATAATCTATATATATATATATATATATATATATATATATATATATATATATATATATATATATGTATATATATATATATATATATATATATATATATATATATATATATATATATATATATATATATATATATATATATATGTGTATCAAACGAAACATCTCTCTGTTTTGTCTGTTCATTAGTGCGTTTAGCATTCAAGAGCCACTTATCCTATTTAAGTGTTTTTTTATAAAATATATATGTTCTCTGGCTAGGTTATAGGATATATTTTATTACGTTAGGTAACATAAGGAATAAGCAGCGACTATAATAGTGAATCAAGTCCACACGAGCGGAGCCGCGGGCACGGCTAGTCTCAAATAAGATGTGGTAATATATTCTTGGAAATATATTTAATCTATGTAGTCTTCTTTGCGTTCCATAAAGTCTTGTATATTCACGTTGTACATGCATCTTATTAAAATTCTTTTTAATATATATTTCGTATATATAAGTAAAAATTATTGGAATAAATCATTGCCATTGTCAATTTTTGTTATTGTCAAACGTCCCTAGCTATTTTCATCAAAGTTCAAAAAAACGTTTTTCTTACTTATTCTGTACAATAATATCATAAAAATATACATTGGCGCTTTTAAAGTTCCGAGTTCGATTCAACTGAAAAATAATATACAAGGTGTTTTATTTAAAGATATATAAAATTTGCGTCTCTCCTTCTTCAAAAACGCTACAACTTCTGCATTTAATATTTTTCCTAACTCTTCAAATAAACAAGTTAGAGGGTTCATTTATAATTAACAAACACTATACGATATGAAAGTGTATACTGTGTCTTCGCTACTGAGGCACTGTTATCTTCGATACCCTAGTTTTACACAAAGTACTAGTGACATCTGACTGGAAAAAATTTCTATATTTTCTTTAAACTTCAAACTAATTTAATTATATTCAATTGAAATTAAAAAAAATTTCGACGTAGCACATCATTGTGACAAGTCGTACGGCTTCCACATAAACATATATAGTACAGTAAAAAAAAGGTCAATATAATGATGAGACAGGCATAGATTAGAAACATCAATATTATGATTTTATCCTCTCTGGGGTATCAGCAGAAGTATTGTCCTGAGTTTTGGACCTCGAAAAACTTGTGCTCTTCTGTTTATAAACAATTTAAGTTTCCAAAACTCTTTTCTTGTGATTAAAATGTGAATAACTCCTCCGGTTATATAAGTCGGATCGAAATAAAAAAAAACAAACTCTTCGTAATGAAATTTCCAACAAATCCCCGTTAGTTTTAAGTCGCTCAAGTGCGAATATAATCTACAACATTTAAAGAAAATAAGCAAAAAAACAGGTCGACTAAGTGAATCGATTGGCCTGAAACTTCCAGAAAATATGCCTTTTGTGATAACAAAAATACCCTGAAATTTTGGTACAAAAATATTGAACCCAGTGGGCACAATTGAATTTATAACAAATAGATGCTTATACTGCACTCTGTCGGTGACTGACTAAGCCTATTCAAGCAGAGCGGCACAGCACGGCTGGCACTTATTGCAGAAACGCACCTTTCTCGAGCTTACTGCTCGAAGGCATAGATGGCAGCATTGGTATAACAACTAAAGACGAAACGAAAAGAATCGTATTTCTAGAAGTTACCAAAAGTGTTCTTCGTATTTGCTGAACCATCCCAAGACGCGTTTCGCCGAATCATGGCTCATCAGCTGGGCTAGATTCAGCAAATACGAGAACACATTTTTAGTCCTTTATCCAGGCAACTAACGGAAAACTATAACAAATAGATGCTTATCTGCACTCTGTCGGTGACTTAGTAAGCCTATTCAAGCAGAGCGGCACAGCATGGCTGGCACTTATTGCAGAAACGCACCTTTCTCGAGTTTACTGCTCGAAGTCATAGATGGCAGCATTGGTATAACAACTAAAGATGAAACGAAAAGAATCGTATTTTTAGAAGTTACCAAACGCGTCTTGGGATGGTTCAGCAAATACGAAGAACACTTTTGGTAACTTCTAAAAATACGATTCTTTTCGTTTCGTCTTTAGTTGTTATACCAATGCTGCCACAATTGAATTTGTTATTTAAAATTTGAATTGGCGGCCATTTTATGCCATTTGGTCCAAAATAGATCTTTTTTTTTAAAAATTTAGGTTTTCTAGTCATTCTAAGCCTTTTTTTACATTTGTTTTTCAATCTAATAACAAATACGTTTTTTTGGTCATTTTGAAAAAAAAATGAAACATTTTTATTACATCTGGTACCGCAAGACCTTTGTTAAAAAAATATTTTCGTTAACATTTTTTTTTAAATGACCGAAGAAACGCATTTGTTGTTATTTGATTAATAAACAAATATAACAAAAACGGTTAAAATGACTAAAAAAAAAAATTTTTAATGGCATCGGAAAGCTGGCGTCGAGGCCTAAATTTTGAAAAAAAAGATTCATTTTGAACCAAATTTTAAATAACAAATTCAATTGTGCCTAGTGGGCTCAATATTTTTATACCAAAATTTCAGGGTATTTTTGTCGTAACAAACGGCATATTTTCTAAAAGTCTCAAGCCGATCGGTTCACTTAGTCGACTTGTACAATAAAATGAAAAAAAAACTGTTTTTGCCTGTTTTTTCAATTTTATAGGTTATATACGCCCCTGAGCGACCTAAAACTAACGAGGATTTGTTGGACACTTTATTAGGCAGAGTTTAGTATTTTTTTGGCTCGATCCGACTTATATAACCGGAGTTATTCGCATTTTAAGGTCAAAAAACGCGTTTTGAAAACTTAAATTGGTTATAAACAAAAGTGCACAAGTTTTTCGTGGTTCAAAATTCGGGACAATACTCCTGGTGATACCGCAGAGAGGATAAGATCATTTGTATATCTGTATCTAGATTGTGTAATTTGAAATGCTGTTTTTACTGCACCTATGTTTTACAGTCACTAGCACTATTAAGTTTACTACTTTTGGAAATAACATATGTACGTATAAATTTAGCTCAGAAATCAATCATAGGAAAAAACTTTTTTTTAGTAGATTGTTAATGCTGTATGTATGTATATTTATTTCAGATTTAAAATTTTTATCAAGAAATTTCAAATCATAAAATAAAATACGTAAAAATAGATGCTGTTTTATTGGTCCTATAATATACAGATAATAAAAATACATCTCTTACCTTAAACAGGATCAGTAAAAGTTTGTGATCCCTGTAAAACTGATCATGATCATCAATATTCTTCGGATTTTCTTCTAACGTAAATCTTTGCGCTATTTCCCTAACCCTGGGACTGTTTATTGATTTTGGTATCGATTTTATATCTAGCTCTTCTCCATAAAGATCGGCTAGATCTTTTATTTCCATGTGACGAACTGGTCGACTACTGTTCATTTTGTCTTTTTCTGTGTTTCTTTGCAATTAATCGTAACAATAAATAAAAAATCTAGAAGAAATGAAAAAAAAAAAAATATTATCCATGGGTACTATCCATGTTGGGTAATTAAATTATCAGAACATAATACAATAACATATACAATAGTATTCTCATAACTTAAACGTAATCTAAAAATTATATGTTTTGAAATAGTTAAGTCTTTAGCTGCTACAGTAAATGAGAAAAATGTAGACAGTATTATGAATGAATGTATAAGTTCGTTCAATCATATACCATTTAACTCTTAATCACTCTAGTGTTTACTATTTAATTGTGGCAGGCCCGTACGCCTAATCGTACCTTATCCTTTTTTTTATTATTTGTCTAACATACGTGCTGCAGGGAAATCTCTAAAGCGCTACAGGAGCGACACGTGTGCGGAGAGGGAAAGCGACTCACGTTGTTCTTGAATCGCTGTAAATTGTACTCGGTGGGAAACACAGTCCTGGGCAAATTATTCCAAAGGGATGATGTTCTGCATACAAAAGACTGCTTGAAAAGCGTTGTACGAGGAGTAACAAGCTGGACCTCATACGGATGCGAAGTATTAGCGCGACGTGTACTTCTAACATGCACCGCTCTGGGGGAATTAGGCGAGCCACATCCTTCGAACACTTTCCATGAAAATACTTGCAGAATAGGCTCAAGTCGCCCACCGTTCTTCGATGTTCCAGCGAATCAAGGCAGCCGGTCAGTTCCGGGTGTCCAGTCAGACGAACAGCTCTTCTTTGAATAGAATCCAACAAATGCAGTGTATGTTTGGGAGCGGAGCCCCAAACATGGGAGGAGTATTCCATAATTGGTCGAATTTGAGCTTTGTAAGGAATTAACAGTTGTGGAGTGTAAAACTTTTGAGAAGCTCTCCTTGCTATGCCTGCAACATGTTCATGCCAGGACACATTTGCTCCCAAATTAACGCCCAACAAATTGAGTGACGATGTTAGAGGAATGGAGTGCCCCGACATAACTATGTCGGGTTCAACAATGTTAACTTTATTAGAAAAAACTGCCGCCTGGGTTTTTGTAGCATTAAATTCTACTTGGTTACTGGCACCCCAAGATAGAATTTCTTCTAGGTCTTTGTTAAGTTGAATGACTTCCTGCTGTCTGTGGATATTCGTCTGAGTAGCCGATGTCCGAGCGTTTAAAGTGAATGAAGAGATGAGCGTAATGTCATCTGCAGAGCTGTAGATTGGATTCTCGGTTTTTTCCAGCAGATCGTTAATGTAAATGAGTAAGAAAGTAGGAGACAGTATGGAGCCTTGAGGTACACCGGCGTTGATAGTGAAGGTGTGCCACTCGTAAACAACGCTCTCTGAGGAAACATGAGAGCCACAAAAAGAACTTTTCAGACATATCATAAGAGCGAAGCTTAGCCAACAGCCCATCGTGCCATACACGGTCGAATTCCCTGGATATGTCAAGAGCAACCGCTCAAGATTCTCCAAAGTGTTCAATTACGTTGTTCCAAACGTGTGTTACATAAGTCAGAAGATCTTCTGTTGATCTATTTTTACGAAAGCCATATTGGTGATCGCTAAGAATGTTGAATCCTTCAAGATATTTTAGAAGATGCTGATTGATAGCCTTTTCCATGACTTTCGATATTATTGAAAGCAGTGCGATTGGTCGGTAGTTATTTGGCAGGATCTTCTTGCCTTTTTTAGGTATCGGCTGAACTGTGGCACATTTCCAGCAGGAAGGAAATATTTTCTTTCTGTAGGATAGTTTGAAAAGTCTACAGACAACTGGTGTTAGTTCCCTCGCACAGCTTTTGAGAACTATGGCAGGTATTCCGTCAGCGCCAGAAGCTTTTGTGGTGTCTAGCTTCATTAGGCATACTCAGGTAACATAAACAAAACCTACAAGATTATTCCAAGAGTTCACCCATTCAGGTGTTACTCCTGAGAGTTAGATAAGAATACTTATTTGCAATTCTTTAACAAACGGGATATCTGGAACTTTTTTTTTTCCAAGTTTTTCAGAAAATATTAATCGTCCGAGGTAAAACACATTATAAAAAATATCTTGAAACCGCCAATGAAACGGGGCTGTGGTAATGTAAGTGCTGCGAAACAAATCAAAGATTTGTTAAAAGAACCTATTTCCACGGTACGCGATATTGTTAAAAAGCCATATTTTGAGAGAAAAGTTCGACGAGTTATGGGTAAAACAAACTCTTCAGATGAAACTGAAAAGTACCTCATTCGAAGAAAAGTGTATCCCATCAAAAACATAAAATGTAAAAAAATGCCAAGTCTCGCAACGCAGTCCTTCCACCACAAAAAGTTGTGAGATCTCATGTAAAACCAAGCCAGTTATTTTAGTTAGTATCTATGGAAGCACCTGTTCAACAACTTTGTCATAAATAATTAGTTACCTACCAACATTTATAGTCAACGTATCAATATTAGACATCTTTACTTCTATAATAAATATAATGACTTGGCAATCGCACGGCAACATTATCACATAAAAATAATCTACTATTTCGATTGCTAAGTAAGTCTAAACAGTGCACTTAAAAATAAAGTATTTTAAATAGTAGATTATTCTTATGTGATTATGTTGCCGTGCGATTGCCAAGTCGTTATATTTATTTGTATTATAGAATTTTTTTTTTAAATTTATTTTATATTATTAATTTATTATAGAAATATTGATACGGTCATTATAAATGTTGGTAGGTAACTAAATAGATAACAATTTATAACAAAGTTGTTGAATAGGTGCTTCCATAGATACTAACTAAAATAACTGACTTAGTTTTACATGAGATCTCACAACTTTTTGTGGTTGCGAGACTTTTTTCTTCTCGGGTATTATTTCTTGTACGTCAGCTATGGATTTTCTTAAAACCAACTCTCTGTCTCTATTGGTTTTTCTCAAAGGCTAAGATGTAACAATTTTTGACAAGTCTGGACGATAAGTGCGTCTAAGTCGATGATTATATTCAACGATTGCGGACTCCTGAGCTTTGATACTACCGAAGTCGACATTAATTAGATGTAATCCTCCCAGACTTGCCCCTCTCGAAAGTGCCACGTATGCTTAACCGCATGTGACCACTGAAGAACCGATGGCCATCAGTGCACCGTGGAGACTTAACCCCTGACTTTTGTGTTTGGTAATAGCATAAGCTATACATATCGGAAACGGTTCGCGATGAACATAAGCTCTATTAATAATTTCAAAATTAGTTTTGACTGGACCAAAGATGTTCCTTATTAAATTTAATATGTATTTTTTCTTTTTATTTGTATTTTCAGGATCAACCTTTACTCCTTGTACTATACCGATAGAACCGTTGACTAAGCCAAGACTCACGTAATATTTCATCTTAAAATGACTTTTGCTCCTATTTTAATAACTATATTCTCTTCTAGCCCTGCTGTCATGGAAGTCCTTATACTTTTTTATAATTAAAATATACTTAAATGAAAAATATTATTAAATATAATATATTAATTAATAAATAATACAAACTATTTATAATAATGGATTTTTTAGTAATTAATTAACTTTATCCGACGTCTTATTTACCGGGACTCACGGTTGACCTTGCATTATGCTATGTATGGCTGAGCGCTGCTCGCTCTCCGCGCTCTATCTCAAAAACGATTAAGCGTATAAAAAAATGTTTAGAACAAAATTTGTAGAGAATTTTATGCTCTACAATTTTAAATCAAATCGGAATATGGTTTGTTACTTGATTGGTCACTATAACAGAAAATCGAGATATTTGTAAATGCAAAATGACTAACAAATAAAGATCTCATGAATGCTATATCCCATGCCTTTCCTCCTACGACTATAGTTTCTAAGCCTATACTCTTCATCAGGTAGACTTTAGACAACGGTATCGATCGTTAAGACCAGAGTACCGTGGAGAGTCAAGTTGGAATGACTCTCGCTGGCTTATAGCAATCATGGTACTTTATGTAAACGAGATACTACTCGTTAGGGCAAGATACGTAATGGCGCAAGAGTCTGTATCTTGCTCTAACGAGTAGTAACGAGTAGTATCTCGTTTACATAAAGTACCATGATTGCTATAAGCCAGCGAGAGTCATTCTAACTTGACTCTCTACGGTACTCTGGTCTTAACGATCGATACCGTTGCCTAAAGCCTACTTGATGAAGAGTATAGGCTCAGAAAATATAGTCGTAGGAGGAAAGGCATGGGATATAGCATTCATGGGATCTTTTCACGATTTTTTAAAAGTAATACGAAGAAAAGTGTGCGCAAGTATTATATTATATATATATTTTTTACTCGTGTTTTCACAAGCTTTTATTTGACACCACACTCGATGACCTAGTAAAAAAATTTTTTTTTCTCTTCCGATTTCACCCCTCAAAACGAATCCCTTAAGTCAAAATTTATGTTAGGGTGATATAAAATGATCAGTGACTTCACAAAACACACCCCAAATAAGTTTTCAGCAAAGTTTATTCCAATCTTTACTGAAAATTGATGACCTTGAAATTTCAGTTTTTTTTATATAACAGATAAATTATTACAGGTAATGCACTTGTGATAATTTTCGTTCAATCTACACCCCGTGGAGAATATTCCAGAATTTTTTCAAAATTTTTCGATAAGTACTTTCCGAGATAAGGCGGGTGGACAGCGATTTTTCGCGATTTTTTAAAAATAATACAAAGAAAAGTGAGCCCAAGTATTACATTATATATATATTTTTTACTCGTGTTTTCACAAGCTTTCATTTGACACCACACTCGATTACCTAGTAAAAAAATTTTTTTTTTCATTTCCGATTTCACCCTCCAAAACTAACCCCTTAAGTCAAAATTTAATTTTCAAAACTACATGGCTCTGATGAGGCCATCAATTCCTATATTGCTACCAAATTTCAACTTTCTATGACAAGTAGTTTCGGAGAAAATCGGGGTGTGACAGACGGACAGACGGACAGACGGACAGACGGACAGACGGACAGACGGACAGACGGACAGACGGACAGACGGACAGACGGACAGACGGACAGACGGACAGACGGACAGACGGACAGACGGACAGACGGACAGACGGGACAGACGGACAGACGGACAGACGGACAGACGGACAGACGGACAGACAGACGGACAGACACCGAAGTGATCTTATAAGTGTTCCGTACGGAACACTAACAATCTAACTTCAGCTAAAAAAATGAAAAAATACTGAAGGGTTATTAAGAATGATTTTGATGAATATTAAGGGTAGTTAAGAATGATTTTGATATGGTACAACCTCTGCGTCCTGAAAGGTAAAACAGGTAATTCAGTGAAACGCTAGCCTTAAATAAGGAAAAAGGGTTTATTAATGACAAAATTAAAAGTTCTAACTTCGCTACACTACTATTACTCTTGCTACTAAAAAAACCCCTAGTCTAGTAGGTGGTATTATTAAATAGAGTCTTTAAATTAGGATTTTTAATTAAAGCTTTGTTAAACATCATGTTGAAGGTTCGTGAGATTCACTTCACGAGTTACCAGTTTGATACGATGTAAAACGCACTTGTCAGCGGGAAATTAGGTCTACGGATTGATATACTGATGACTTACGGTTTTTCTATGAGTTTTTGGCTTGTCCTGGTGAGATATTCATAACACTGATGTCTCCACCTTGGCTACCCCAGTTCCCTTTGGGCTACTAAACTTTTCTTGGCCCCTAAAGGTCAGGGAATAAACAGGATATTTCAAGGAAAAGGCCTTGAACTTGAACACTCAAACCGTTTTTGTACTACTACATCACTAATATATCAGTACAGCAACTTGATAAAAAAAGAGCCTACTGGGCGGCTTTCTGAAGAAAAAGTCCTTACTTTGGCTTCACAAAATATATGCCCTACTTCATCCCGGCTGGGAAAAAAAGACCTAGATCCATGCCATCCGGACCCTTAAATATCTTTCTCCCTTCCGTAAAATGACGTCTTCAAGATGGCTACTTCCCTTATACAAATATCTAGCCAATCGACGTATTAGAAGCGAATTACATAAATCCAGTAGATAACCCGCAATCACACTGTAATATAAACGGCTCAAAATTTTGATTGAACTACACTGCTTAAAAGTTAGTAAACACTGCAAATATAAAAATGGAAAAAAAATATAAATTATAGGAAGAAAA
The DNA here is from genome assembly GCA_019049505.1 of Pachyrhynchus sulphureomaculatus. Classification (NCBI taxonomy): domain Eukaryota; kingdom Metazoa; phylum Arthropoda; class Insecta; order Coleoptera; family Curculionidae; genus Pachyrhynchus; species Pachyrhynchus sulphureomaculatus. The sequence goes on along the minus strand of CM032455.1, from coordinate 45,042,250 downwards.
ACAGTGACGTAACATGATCTTAAAATCTAGGAAAAAATGAATGTTACAAGTTCTGAAAATCATTTCATAGAAGTCGAAAATTCCTACATTTCTGTGCAGAATAATATTGAACCTATCATAATAAATTTAGATTATGACAGTGACAATGACACCGAGCTAGATATAAATAAATATTTAGTTGTATATATCTTTTAATATGAAATATTTTAATGGTCATATAGAACGAATTGTACCAAGTACGCACACCTAATACTCCATCGTAGGCTGACACAGCAGCTACAAGCCTGCAGAGTGGTTGACAAAGTCAACACTTCAACGCAGGCTGCGCGGTTTTTGAGGGATCTTCCTGTGGTTTAATGTAAAACTACTGAAAACAGACAAAGTCCATATTTTAGCAGTCTACCTACTATTCTTATTTGTCAATCAATTCCGAGAGGCGTTTCGACGTCATCAGTCGGCATAGGATAGACAAACAAGAGAACAAAATTTACTGGTCCTTATCCAGGTACTTACTGAACATAATGGTAAGATACAACCAATATACAACGAATTGTACTAAATACATGTATAATACTCCATCGTAGGCTTACACAGCAGTCACAAGCCAACAGACTGGATGACAACAGTGGGTAGACTGCTGAAATATGTACTTTGTTTTCAGTAGTTTTACATTAAATCACATGAAATATGTAAAATAATTTAGTTCTAGCTTAGTATATGGTATGGTACACCAAGAATATTAGAAGTGGGGGCTAGAAATTATTCTGTAAAAAACAGAACATCTGTGTGTAGCTGGAGAACGTCGACAATTAGTCATAGAGGCAGGCAGCGCGATAAAACCGTGCGATAAGTATATATACCTGAGCTGACGAGTGGCTGTATGAGGATTTTCTGTAATTTTTAATAACACATCTAACTTTTTATCATCGCTTGTTTTAACTTTTGGAGGTCCAGATTTAGAACGGTCCTTCGCATGACTTGAATGTCTAAATCGTTTTAATGGTTTGCTAACTACGGATTGAGTAATAGGTTCTCGATTCGGATATTCTGCTTTAAAAAGATTACACATCTCCTGTTATGTTCTCCTACGGTCTCCGTAATCAACCATCATTAACAAAGTGATTCTTTCAATTTCTGTTAAATGTACCATTATGATATTACGCTCAAATTGCAGTTTCACAAAATGCAGCAATAAACGTTTTCGTCAGTAAATCATTTTTTGACGCGTTAAGTCTTTACCTGACAGTACACAAGTCAGCTTAAATTTTTTTTTTAAATTTGATTTCCTTAATTTCAAATATCAATAATTCCAAAACGGTTTAATTTAGACATATGATATGTTAGACAAATAATATCTAGAATTTTTAGTGGGACTCAAAAATAAAATAATATATGGGGCTTTCCATTTAAAAAAATTTAAGATGGCGTAAAAACCCTATAATTTTTATTTAAATATTTTTTTGATACACTGATTAATAAATGCTGTGGAATCAATATTCCATACATATGGGGCACCCTATATATATATATATATATATATATATATATATTTACATACATATATATACATATATATATATATATATATATATATATATATATATATATATATATATATATATATATATATATATATATATATATATACATACATACATACATATATATATATATATATATATATATATATATATATATATATATATATATATATATATATATATATATATATATGGAGCATTCTTTTTAAATTCGGATACCCCTCTGCCCAAAAATAAAAAGCACCTCCAGGGCTTAGGTTGGTCACAAATTATAGGTTTTTATATCTAATTTTGAATGGTACATGGTCTTTTTAGAAAAATGAGATGGTTGAACTATTGTGTCGGAATATATCCGGTTAAAAAAGATTAAAAAGGCAATTTTTTTAATTCTAGGATACTTTATTTGTGAATTTTATGTCCGCGTTATTAAAATAATGATAGAATATTGTTAACTGATGGTCCCATTGATTAATACTGAAGGAAAATATAGTAAAACGACTAAACATGTGTATTTAAGTAGACGGGCATATTTTTGAACATTTAACACGTCATAGTAATTAATCACTAGATAAGTTAAACTATATTAAAATTATTATTAACTATTTGTTTATGTTTTCACAATAGCGTAAGTGTATTAAAAACAAGGGTAAAAAATGAAAAATTCAAAATAAATGGAAAACTATTAGAAATAGGTATATGACAAACTTAATAAAAGTTTTGTAAAATATATCAGAAAAAATAATAATATACAGGATGTGCCATTTTAAAAATTTGAGGTTTTTTAATAGCCGAAATGTATAAATTTATTTTGAACACCCTGTAGCATCTAGCTCAAATGTCTTTACATATATCTTTTTTTTATCTCTATAGATCGCTTGTACCAATTATTCCACCTTCAGAAAAAAATGGCGATAATGGCAATTTTTTACAAAACTGTAAACTAGTATTTAAAAAAAAAAAAATGAAATATTAGCAAGGTATTAGGTATATAACATTATTAATAAAAAATATATAAAATTTTATGCAGAATTTAGAAATAAATTAGAAAATAGGCTGTTCCATTTAAAAAAACATATGTTATATCGGCCACAGTTTTTTAAAGTACCCTGTATACTCAGAAATAATTTTACACTGTGCACCTTAACATTCCCTGAAACTATTGTATTTAACATTTTTCGTCATTCCCGAAACAAATGAGATAATGAACTTTACTCTATCGTTGAAAAACCCTGTACAGTTGTTATTGTTATTTGAAGTATACGCTCACTATTTGGAGCTTGCACAGTCTTGAAAGAAAATAAGAGAAACTTTTATTAAGGATAACGATTTCCTTTATTTAGAAACTTATAACAGAGGTTATTTGAAGTTCCTTATTCTTATCGCTATTATGGTAGGGCCTGTTTTTTTTCCTACTTGGGCATATAAATCACTAAGGCAATATAGTAAAATTGAAATGATAATCTTTTATTGCAAATAACACTGACAACTGTTAATTAATGTTCAGATTATGTTCGGATTTTGCAATCTTTGGCACAGAGGCATTAGTGTGTGTAGTGCTAATCTGAAACAAAATTTTATTTATCGCACGTACGTATTACCTTGGAAATATTGAAGGAAGTGATAGAAGACCCAACTTTAATTTTGAAACCTGTGTTGACCTATAAGATACTAATAACCGGTTTGCTTAACCATGACATAAATGAAAAAAATCCCCTAAGTTTATAGAAGATGAATACTAACCTCACCTTGTAATTCCTTCGCGTTAATATTGCGCAGGCTTGAGATAACGACAAGGACAGAGGCATGTGAAAAATAACCATTGCAAAAGCTCTCTATTGTCTTGCCAATGCTTTATAAATGTAAGGACTTTGTTTTTATTGTGTATTTTATATTATCTAAATCTATCAAGTGATTAGGTCAAACACAATATGTTTACATGCCGCTATCTGTTCGTCTACAATCTTATTTTTATCTCATTATTGATCAACAATTTCCCTAAGATTCATTTACATATGCACTTTTTATTCCTAGTTTATTTATTCTATTGCGTATATTATTGCTTCAGCTAAAACGGTAGTTAATAAATGTATATATTTAATTTTCTTTTTATCTGTTACTAATTTAGGAATATAAATCTTCGGTTTTTCCTAATGGAGAACATCTACAATTAATTTAGCTTACAGTAAATATGCCCTTATGTTAGAAGATTAATTAAAGTTCGTTCGGATATATAGCGTTTAACTAATTGCCTTTATTAAAATCAATGGTTCAAAGTTGCCAAATTGAAATATTTTCAGTTCAGGTCTTAAATACATGGAATTATTGCGTTTGACAATTTTATTTGACATAAGTGGCAACACTGATTCGCATATATTATAAGAGAATAGTAATACAAGGTTATTCCATATTTCCAACTATATGGGGGAAATTTTGGTTCTGAAGAGTTCTGTCGATCTCCAGTATGGTTCACTTTCATTAGCATAAGGGGAATTATTGTCTTGTACGCATCCGATATCCTATTTTCCATATCTACTGGTGTTGTAGGGGGATCCACATAAACACAATCTTTAATGTAGCTCCACAAAAAGAAGTCTGAAGGTGTTAAGTCAGATGATCGAGGGGGCCACTGAATGAATCCATCCCTACCGAACCATTTTTGTTGGTAACGATCGTTTGAAAATTCCCGAACTTCCCGGTGGTAATGAGCAGGAGCTCCGTCTTGTTGAATCCATATTTGTTCCCTTTCAAAGTTATCAACTTCCTCAAGAAGCCGGGATAATTCGTTTTGCAAAAAATTTAGATGTCTAGGCCCGTTAAGCGATTCACGGAAAAAATATGGACCAATAATTCGAAAATTTAATATTCCACACCATACATTAAGAGACCAATGGTTTTGGTTTTGACCTTCCCGGACTCGAAAAGGATTAACTGTTGAATAATAATGCATGTTGTGGCTGTTAGCTGCTCCATTACTGCGAAAAGTAGCTTCATCAGAAAACATTATTTTGGATAGAAAATTTGGATCGGCCTCTATTGCTCCATTCATGGTGGTACAAAAGTTTACTCGATGTTCAAAATCACGGTCTTGAAGTTCTTGGAGTAGTTTCATATGAAAGGGATGATACTTGTATTTTTTCGTGGTGCGATTAGCCGTATATTGAGATGTGTCAGCTAGTTGACGGCTGCTGACTTGGGGATTATCTTCAACATGCAGTAAAATCTCCATTTCTTTTACCTCATTGGTAGCATTCTGGTTTACTACTTTCCGTTTCGTATTCAATGCTACCACTACCATCAAACCGTTCAGTTAAGCATTAAAAATATTTTTTAGATGGTATACGTCAATTAGGGTACTTCGCTCCGTAAAGCCTTACTGCCAAAAGACAATTTTTTCCTGCCTCGCCCAGTATATAAACCATATCAACTAATTCATTTTTAAGAAAATCCATAACTGTTTCCTTTATACGTCACTTACTACAACAAATTAAACTATTTTTACTTGCTTAATAGACATGTCAAAACTTGACAATGCCTACATTTTTGTTTTGTCTTGGCAACTATAATGTTATAGCGTAAGTGTATTAAAAACAAGGGTAAAAATTGAAAAATTCAAAATAAATCGAAAACTATTAGAAATAGGTATATGACATACTTAATAAAAGTTGGAGGGTTTTGTAAAATCTATCAGAAAAAATAATAAAATACAGGGTGTGCCATTCAAAAAATTTGAGATTTTTCAATTTAAAATAATCGAAATGGATAAATTTATTTTCAACACCTTGTAACATCTAACTTAAATTTCTTTACCTATATCTTTTTTTTTAATCTCTATAGAACGCTCGTACCAGTTATGAGTATTCCATCTTCAGAAACGATGGCGGTAATGGCAATTTTTTGCAAAACTGAAAGTATTTTTTTTTATATTGAAATATTAGAAAAACTGTTAGCTTCAGGTATGTAACATTATTAATAAAAAAGTTATAGAATTTTACTCAGAATTTAAAAACAAATTAGAAAATAAGATATTCCATTTAAAAAAAAACATATCTTATATCGGCCACACTTTTTTGACGTACCCTGTATACTCAAAAATAATTTTAAACTGTGCACCTTAACATTGCCTAAAACAATTGTATTTAACATTTTTTCGTCATTCTTTACTACTGCGCAAGCTCCAAACGGTGGGCGCATGCTTCAAATAAAGATAAAGATAGTGGCCTACCAAAATAAACGTTGAAAAATCTCTCTAATATCTGTTTTAAACAACTTACAAATTTTTTCGATCGCCGGAGATGTTTTGGTAGGATTCGGACATTAGTCTTCTTCCTACCCTATTTTAGGCATATGCATATGCTTGTTCTGTCTTCGTCGGCTGTGCTTTTCTTTAGGTTGTGACGATATTAAGAGAGTATAATATGTATTCTTGAAAAAGTCATAAGGCCGAATATATGTCGTCTAATAACAAATATTAAAATATTGAGTAGCAAAAAAAAACACATATTTTCACCCTTTAAATAATAATTCTTCGTTCTCATTTGTGGTGATTATAACTTGCCTGATGCTGTCTGGTTGGATGGAGACGATGGTTTAAGTGTGCAGTGTCCCGCGTCCTCCCCGGCGAATATTGTGTGTGCGTGCTATGAATATCTCAATATGAGACAACTAAACTCTATTCCTAATATACAACATTACAAAATACAAGATTTCTTGATCTTGTGTTTTGTAACAGTCAAGAGGTCAATGTTTCTGTTGCCCTTGACTGTATCTTAAATGTTTCTCTGCACCATATTGCATATGAAATATCGATTCCCATCTATGTTGGCAACAATAGTTTGAAATGTGACATACTATACTACGATTTTAAGAATTGCAATTTTCAATTAATTAATGAATTTTTAGCCTATGTTTCATGGGAGTCGGTTTTCAATCAAACTGATATAAATGTTTATGTCGAGAATTTTTACAATATTTTATATGATGCCATTGCCATCTTCGTACCGGTTAAACGCTTAAAAACAACAAATTTTCCAACGTGGTTCTCTGCAGACTTACAAACACTAATTATGCAAAAGAAAATTGCGCACAAAAAGTATAAACAAAAAGGTTTCTTCACGTTATACCAAGAGTTTTCTTTATTGCGTGATAGATGTAAACGTCTTCAATCAACTTGCTATAAAGAATATTTGTCTAGAGTTGACAATGACTTAAGAGTCAACCCTGCGTTTTTTTGGAGACACGTTAACAATTCCAGAAGGTGTTCTTCTTATCCACATAGCATGTTTTTGATGGATTCACTTGCTAATGATGGCAATGGCATTGTGATAACGCACTGGACGTGAAGGTTGTGAGGGTCTCATTGGCCGAGGTATTTGAAGGCATTAATCAGTTTAAGATGAGTTATTCTCATGGCCCAGATGGGATTCCATCAGCATTCCTGAGACAATGTGTGTTTTCCCTGAGCAGACCACTACACTATATCTTCTGTTTGTCGTTGGACTCCTGCGTTTTTCCGCAATATTGGAAGACCAGCTTTTTGACACCCATTTATAAATCGGGAAATCGTGAGGATATAACCAATTACAGGGGTATTTGTATTCAGTCGGCTATACCGAAGCTCTTTGATAAGCTTGTCGCGGATCAACTTTCATGGATTTGTAGGAACCTTGTGAGATACGAGCAGCACGACTTTTCTCGGGGAAGATCCACAGTCACAAACTTACTAAGTTACGAGCAGTATCTGTTGGGCGCGTTTGAGAGAGGTATGCAGGTTGATGCTGTATACACTGATTTCTTGAAGGCTTTTGACAGGATTAATCATGAGCTTTTGGTGGGAAAGCTTCGAGCCCTGGGATTCGGCACGAGCGTGACTAGGTGGATCAAGAGTTTTTTGACTGAACGTAGCCAGTGTATACGTATATTAAATTATATTTCAAGAAACATATCGGTATGTTCAGGTGTCCCGCATGATTCACACTGTGGGCCTCTCCTTTTTAATTTGTTCATTAATGATATTGGTGAGATGTTCAACCATTCTGAATATCTTTTATTTGCGGATGACCTAAAATTGTACAGAGAAATAGAAAGTGTAAACGATGTTACGCGTCTACAGGAAGATCTGAATCGACTCTATCACTGGTCAAAAAGAAATGGCTTAAGTCTAAATGTTAAAAAGTGTTTCCGCATTTCCTTTGGTAGGAAGCGGAATATTGAGCGTCATTGGTATAATTTGAACGGCGCCCTGCTTGAGTTGGTGTCGGAGATTCGTGACTTGGGTGTGCTTTTGGACAGCCAACTTAATGATTTTCGTGGCCATATTAATAATATTCTGAGGCTGGGTGCCAGAAATCTTGGCTTTGTTACCAGATATAGTAAGCAATTGTCGGCTAGCACATTTAGAGTGTTGTATTTTTCAATGGTCTGCTCTGGTTTGGAGTATGCTTCGGTAGTGTGGTCACCATCTTACCAGTGCCATATTGCTGAGATTGAGTCAGTGCAGCGTAGATTTCTACGAACTTTAGCTTTTAAAGCTGGAATAAATATTTATAAGGATGCAACTTTTCATATTGACTATGGGGTGATTATGAACGCTTTTGGTGTGGCTACTTTGGAGAAGCGTAGGGATCTTGCAGATGTTTTATTCCTACATAAACTCCTGAATGGCTTTATTTCCTGTCCATTTTTGGAGAGCGTCCAACTTAATACTATTCATAGGACTCGTGGCAGTGTACTGCTCAGTATTCTATTTCATAGTGCTAATTATGGCTATTACAGTCCTCTCACGAGAATGTGCCGATTATTTAATACATACAGCCTTAATCCATTCAGTTGTAGTGTTAGCAAATTTAAAGCGCTTGTAAGCGCGATCGGGATCTGAGGTGTTAAACTGTTGTAATGCTTGTTTTTTTTTCTCCTTTTTCACGTTATGAATTGTATATGTGCATTGTGTTTTAACATTTTTTTGTTTTTATATTACTATTGTAATTTTGTGTTTATCTTACTATTGTAATTTTGTTTTTATACTATTATTGTAATTGGCTTGTCCGTAAAATAAAATAAAATAAATAAATAAATAAATATTTTACTTTTTTAAAATATATTAGCTGATGGTTTATTTTGAAGATTCGCATAACTTATCAACTTACTCTCGTAACTACCAAGCATTACTTAAGAAATAATTTGAAAGAAACTTTTTTAAACATAATCGTATATACATTTTAGATGAATATAAAACACCCACAACACATTTACTTTTCTTCGTCGTGGGCGAATATAAAAGTATGTTATTAATTCCGTGTCTATTAAAAATTTAAAAGGCTTTAAGTTAGCTAACGTTCTTTTTGTTAAATTTAAGGTCTGCTTTGTCTGACATAAAATTTCCAAGGAAAATTTGAAACGGTTGATATTTTTTTCGTCCAATGTAAATTAAACCTTAATTTGACATTGAAAACAGCAGTTGTAATTATAAAACAATACCTTGTAAATATTTTGGTTCTTAATTAGAAATATGTTACTCATAATTTGCTGTTTACTTAATAATTTTAGTCCTTTTTAGGGTTTTTTAGGTATGTTAAACTTTTCCAATAAATAATATATACCATGGTCATTCCAAAAGTTCTCGACCTGGCAGAGGTATGGCGCCTAGATGAACAAATAATTATGATATTTGATCAGTGTTATCTACTAAATAGCGTGCTATGAAGTCTCAAACACGTGTGTTCAGTTGTACCTTTTTGTAGTGATCGTGGAAAGAAACAAGATTTGACATGTTCTAAAAAGCGGTTAAAATTGAAGTGCGAGCTCTTATAAAATACTTTGTTGTAAAAGGTTTAACTCCAATAGAGGTTCAAAAAGGGTTAAATGTCACATTAAGTGATTCTTCTTCTTCGTTTTCCACTATTAAAGAGTGAGCTACTGTATTTAAATGTTGTCGTACATTCATTCATTCTTCTTCTTCTTCCTACGTTAGGACCATGTCCTGTGTTCACTTCAAAGGTTTCCCAGAAACAATTGCGATGATGAAGACCAGCTCTCATACTATATATTATTGGTGGTCTTCCAAGCGGTCGAGATGTGTTTGGTCGCTTCTCTTTTGCAACCTTAGCCAACCGGTCATTTGGCATTCTGTCCACATGGTCTCTCCATTCTCTTCTCCTATTCCTTGCCCATCTCACCACATCCTGTATTTCGCACATTTCCCTTATTTCTTCACATCTCTTCCGATCAAATAAGGTATGTCCTGTTATCGATCTAAGTGTTCACATTTCTGTTGTTCTTAGGAGTCGTTTGGTTATTGTGTTCTCCGCTCTGGTTTCTATCGCGTACGTCATGATCGGTCTTACGCATGTTTTGTATATTCTTACTTTGCTCCTGGTGCTCATATATTTGTTTCTCTAAATTATATCTCTTAAGTATCCTGATATTAATGATGCCTTTGTTGTTTGAGTTTTTACTTCCTCCTTAAGGTTCCTGGTACTTGTTATGTTTGCAGCTAGATATCTGAAGGACATCACCTGTTCTACACTCTGATCATAAATCGCGAGTTTGCATCTTTTCGGTTCTTTAAATATTGTAAGGGATTTTGTTTTCTTTCCAGATATTTGCATATTAAACACTTTTGCTGTTTGTTGGAACTTATGTAGGAGTCTCTGTAAGTTATCTTCGTCTTCTGATATGATTACTGCATCATCGGGGTAGCACATTATTTTTATTTCTTTGTCTCCCAATCGATATCCTCTCCCAGTTTTCTTTACTTCGTTTATAATTTCAACCATTATGATGTTAAATAAGATTGGGTTTAGGCTATCTCCTTGTCTGATTCCGGTTGTCATAGATATTTTATTGCTTAATTTATTTGCCACTCTTACATATGTGTGGTTGTTGATGTTCAACTCTTCGATAGTTTTTATTATATTCGGGTGAATTCCCCTTTTTTGTAGTAGGGTTATGACATCAGTTAACCGTACCCTATCGAATGCCTGGGTAAGATCGATGAAACACATAAAGGCTATCTTATTAAACTCTATGACTTTTTCGGTAATTTGGCTGATTATAAATATGGCGTCTATAGTAGACCTGTTCTTTCTGAACCCTTGCTGTTCTTCACAGATTCCTGTTAACATTATTTCTTCTGCTAAAATTTTAGTAAACAATTTTAGTACCGCACTCATTAAGCTGATACCTGGATAGTTTTTTGGGATCTGTCCTTTCTCCTTTTTTGAAAATTGGTATCAAGATGCTTTCTTTCCATTCGGATGGTATAATCTTGGCTGTGAGTATTTTGTTAAAGAGAATCTGTAATTCTTCTAGTAATTTATCATCTCCATATTTGATCATTTCGTTCTTAATTTCGTCCATGCCCGGGGCTTTTCTGTTTTTTACTTTCGCTGCCATGTGCTGTATTTGATTCAAGGAAATGGTCCTATTTGGTTGGGCAACATTTTCGTCTTCATACTGTATTTCCTGTGTTAATGAATTGGTTTCTGATGGACTATAGAGTTTTTCGAAATATCTTTCCTATTCTTCCACCGTAATTTTTGTATTTTGTATATACTCATTTATTGGTTTTTTTTCTATTTCTCAGTAGATTCCATATTTTTTTGTCCTCCGTACAGATCATGTTTCATATCCTTCGAAAATTTCTCCCAATGCACTCTTTTGATTCTCTGGATATTCTCGTTGACCCTGTTTCTTACATTTTTATAATCATTGTATGTTATAGCATTGGATCTGTATTGTAGATACGATTTTCTTTTTTCTTCAGCTAATGTCTTGACTTCTTGTTTAAACCAAGGCTTTGTGTTTGATTTTCCCCCTTTCTTTATAATCCTTCTTCCAAATGCTTCTTCTGCTGCTTCTAGCATATTAGTTTTTAGTTTTGTCCATGCCGTTTCTGTCATCGGACTCTCGAATATCATTTGTGGCTATTTTTTCTGTTAACCTTTGTTGATATAGATATTTGGTTGAGTAGTCGGATAGAGATTCTATATTGAGTTTGCTTATTTGCTCGACGGGTTCGCTACGAAGTCGTTGCATGGTTGTTCGTATTTTTGCTATTACAAGATGGTGATTCGTTCCAGCATTGACGGAAGCTAAAGTTCTTAGGTCCTGTATTCTTGTTGGATGAATATTTGTATTTGTGATTACGTAATCAATTGTTGATCTTTGTCCACGTGTATTTTCGAAGGTGTATTTGTGTTGTGGTCTATGTGGATAAAAGGTGTTTTAATTCTAAGTTCATTTTGTATACATAGTTTTATTCAGCACTATAGTGAATCGATTTTTGATGCCAGGTATAACTTCATCACCGATTCTCGCATTAAAATCCCCTAGAACTATTATTTCATCATCACTAGGTATGTCGTCTAGAACTGTTTGTAGGTTCTGGTAAAACAGGTCTATCTCCGTTTGAGGTTTGCTGGTATCGGGTGTATATATACTTATTATGTGTGTTGATCTTGATTTTTGTAGTTCGATCGTCACTTGTAGGAGTCTATCGTTAATATATTTCGTTTTGCTGACTTGGTTTTCAAATCTTTCATGTAGCAGTATGCCAACCCCTGATGCAGCTCTTTCATTTTTTTTCTTTGCCACTGTATATCAATATGTAGTTTTCATATTTATTGTTTCCTTTGTCTTTTTTTTTGGTCTCCAAGAGTGCACATATGTCTTTTTATTTCAAGTATGATTTATTGGTCTTTGTTGTTAAATGATGTTATGTTCCAACATCCAATTCTTAATGACGTCGGTTTCCGTATGCGTTTAGTCCTTATTCTCGCCAGGTTGTCATTATTTAATCCAGTCCGTTCCGAGGCTATACCTTTGGTTCTAGGAGCACTTTGTTTTTTTACCCAAGCAGGTTGCTGGCCTCACTTGGAACCCTCCTCTTTTATCATCATTCAAGATGATAAATGTTGAGGACGCCAGAAAACCTCTACGACCGACGAGATTGCGACAAAAATTCACAATATCGTACTATGATCGCCGACTAAGGTACGCGAGCTCGCTGACATTGTAAACATATACTCGATAGGCCGCGTCCGGCACATTTAATAGGATGTTTTGGATATGGGAACGCTTTCTGCTCGAGGGGTGCCGCGTTTGTTAACAACCGGCTAAAAACGCACTCGAATGAACATTTCCCAAGAGTATTTAGACTTCTATAAATAGAATTATAGTGAATTTCTTCGACGTTTCATGATGGTAGACGAAACATGGGTTCATCATTATAGGCCAGAGATGAAAGAACAGTCGACCTAATGGGTGGGGGTAGGTGAAAATGCTCCCAAGGAAGCGAAAACGGTTCTATCTGCAGGGAATGTCATCGCTATGGTTTTTTGAGATTATTATGTTGTTATGCTTATAGACTATATGGCCAAAGACCATCCAGCGCCGGGGAGTATTATGCTTCACTAGTGGACTAATTGAAGTGTGTTATTCAGGCGAAACCTCCGGATCGGGCAAAAAAAGAAAGTTCTTTTTAATCATGATTATGCGTCTTCACACCCGTCTCGGATTGTTGCTGTAAAACTGTATGCCTTCCCTTCGAAGTGTTTCCACATTTACCGTATTTGCTATAATTCAAAGTTGGAAAGTCGTTGGATTCTCCTTCTTCTTATAGTGCCATCTCCATTACGGAAATTGGGCTGTAAGCACGGCGAATTCTTCGCTATCCTGGGCCATTCTTAATAAAGTATGAGTATCCAGACCTGTCCAATCTCGTATATTTTTCAGCCAGAAACATTTTCGACGCCCCACACCTCTTTTCCCTTCCATCAACAACCGTAGCAGTGAGTAACGTGGAGCCCTATAAATATGTCGTGTTTTTTGTGTGTTAACCTGAACTATCCATTCGACGAAGTACATCTTCATTAGTAACACGCTCTGTCCAAGAGGTCTTCAATATTCTGCGAATGACCCATAATTCGAAAGACTCCAGACGATTCATTGATCATACTCTCAAGGTCCAGGCCTTAACTCCATATGAAAGCACTGGATATATATAGACCTTTTCAAAACGATAACGAGTATCCAAAGAAAGGGTTGAGTCTGTAAGGAGGTGTCTCATTTTGAGAAAAACCGCTCTAGCCATTTCAATGCGAACTCGTGCCTCAACTTCAGGATTCAAATCATTAGTTACCCAACACCCTAGTTATTTAAATTTGTTTACTTGTTCTATCGTTGATCGTAAACACGAATATCTGTTTGTAACCCGGGTGTTCTTGAAATGACCATTACTTTCGTTTTACTAACGTTTACTTTCATGCCTAAAACATTGCCTTCCCTAGATATATTGTTCATAAGACGCTGAAGTGCATCCGCTGTATCTGCTATAATAACGGTATCATCAGCGTACCTTAGGTTGTTAATGATTTTGCCATTAACTTTGATACCATCTGTGGAATTCTCTAAGGCCTTCTGGAATATGTAGTCAGAGTATAGATTAAACAGGAGCGGGGAAAGAACACATCCCTGATGAACAACTCTTTTTATTTCCTCAGTCTCTCTGCTATTAACTCGTATTGTTGCCACCTGATCCCAATATAGGTGAGTAATGAATCTGATGTAATTTTCGTCAAAGCCAATATTTGCATTAATTGTGGACGTTTGATTCGGTCAAATGCTTTTTCGTAGTCGATAAAGCACAAGTAAACGTCCTTCCTTTGATATCTACATTTCTGTAAAAGTACACTGAGCCCGAAAAGTGCTTCTCGAGTTCCAAATCTTTGTCTAAATCCGAATTGCTCTTCGCTAACATCTTGTTCGCATTTATTGCGTTTATAAGACGGTACTGTTCACATCTGTTCGCATTTGGCTTTTTAAGTAACGGTATGAACACAGACTTAAGCCAATCCCTTGGTATAGTTCCTGTACTGTAGATGGAATTTATGCAGCTGCACAAGGTAGAAATATTTTCTTCATTTAAAAGTTGAAACATCTCCGCATAAAGATTATCAGGTCCAGGAGCCTTTCCAGTTTTTGCATGTTTTATTGCATCACTAACTTCTGCTGGGAATATATTTAAAGAAATTAAATAAGGGTAAGGTATTTTTAATATATCGAGCCAATTCTTCTTCTAGCTCTTTTTGTTTGGTTAATATCTGATTATTACCTTTTATTAAATATGTCGTTGAGTTAAATGTACCGGTTTACAAGGTGACCGTATAAAAAAAGTAATTTAATATTACGTTTTCTTTGTTAGGTCGAGAACTTTTAGAACTACCTTGCGTAAATCATACTTCTGAGAAATTTTAACGCCTCTTACAGATGTACAAACTTTTTTTTGAAATACATTTTACCTTTCATTTTTTTTTACTTAAAATATTGTTTTTTGGTTGGTTTCTTGTTCAAAAATATATTTAATAACAATTATCAGCGCTATATCAAGCACTTTATTTTTGCAATCAACGCGCGTTTTGTTAACCAAGTTACCATCATTAATAGGAATGTTGGACTGATCAGTTGCAACTAACCATCGCTCCTGATGAGGCTATCATGGCTGGCGAAACTCGTGGCGAGTACAAAAGTAAAGTGTTTGGTGAAATAATTTTGACTGTTGTGTAGTGTCATTTGCCAAAGATTCCAAAATTCTAATGTAGTTGAATAGATACATATACTAGATTGACACGTGATCTCGATGACTGCAGACTTCTTAAGGACCCATTGTGTACCGGTCTTGTTTCAGAATTTAAAGGGCCTTTATTTTTTGCCCTGTCCTGATGCAAGATGATTGAAAACCCCGAAGAAATCTGTATAGCCTTCGTGATTGATAGATAAGGTATCAGTAAATGATGAGCTCATTTTCCCTCCTCCAAGTACTATTTGTAATCTGGACAATCCTTTTTCTCAATATGAATGAGGTGTATTTCATCTCCATCTTCATATACTTTGTGTTTATTTTTAAAAAGGATGTGAATTGTTTTATTCTTGGTGCCTAGTACCTGATAAACTAAGTCTTCTGACTCACTTTTTCCTTTCATACAAGAACCCCATATGTAGTTTCCGGTATGATTGAAGGCTAGTATATACTCGTATATGGATCAGCTTGCTCAATTCCTACGAGCAACCAAAGGGTTTCATACAAACTACAGGGCACTCACAATCTTTTTCATTTGCCTGTTTACATGCCTTTTCCAAGTCAGTCGTACCCGCCTAGATATTTTAATGATTATTTTATACAACGATGTATTACTCCAAAGAGTCACTTCTAGGAATGTTTCCAGATTTCTTTTGTTCCTAAAAGGGACCAGGTGAATTTTACTACTCAGTATATAACACCACCACACCAAACACTTTATTCTTGCACAGCGATGATTGACTGATTGAAGTCAATCATCGCTCCTGATGAAGCTAACATGATTAGCGAAACGCGCGTCGAGTGAAAAAATAAAGTTATATACTGAGTAGTATCATTGTGCCAAAGATTCCACATTCCCAACTTAGTCAGGTAAATTTTGTTCGGATTTACATTCAGTCGTGTACTTTGATACTCTCTACTAGTAATGGTTAGGCCCAAATAGGTATGGCTTCTAGAGAGCTCCAGTGCTGTTCTTGGGCCTCTTTTCAGGGGTGCAGTGGACTTGTATAGTTTTACATCTCTTGCGGACATGATTCAGAAAAATAAAAAATAAAATCATATGGACTAGGCAGACTTGATATCATAATCATTATCATCAGAATTTGATTATTCCATTCATAGTCGGATGTAAGCCTGTCCAAGTTGTCTCCAATGAGCTTTGTTTGCTTTTTGCATTCAATCGTGTTCTGCTAATCTTTTTATGTCGTCCGTCCATCTTGTCTGTGGTCAACCTCTACATGTTTTGTGTTCTTCAGGCCTCCATTCAACTATACAGTGTGTCCACCTATTATCAATCGTCCTTGCGATATGCCCTGCCCGATTCCATTTTAATATACATATTCGTTGTACTGCATCTATCATTTTTGATCTTCTTCGAGTCTAACAGATAGCATTCTCCTCTCCATTGCACTTTGGAGTTACCTGGAGTTTATTTATTATACTTTTATTTAAAGCCCACGGTTCAGTGCCATATTTTAATATCGGCAGTACATATTGATCGAATACTCTGGCTTTTATTGTATTTGGTATGTCCAATTTACATGTAGATTACCTTCCGAACGCAGACCAAGCTATCGAGACTTTTCTATCCAAGTGAGCCTCTAAATTATTTTTTGATATTTCGATTTTTTGTTCTAAATATATGAATATTTGTACCTTTCCTATTATTTCACCTTCTATTAATAGTTTCTGGCTGTTATCTTCATTTTAGTTGTTCAAATATTCGGTTTTGTTGAAGTTTATTTTTAGACTTATTTCTCGAGACTATTTAGTTCCAACAGCATCTCTCTTTTGTGTTAGCGATCAGAATCACTTCATCTGCGAACCTTAAGTGATGTAATCGTCCACCGCCCATTAGTATTCTTTAATTTTTCCAATTTAACGATTTGAACATGTCTTCTAGAGTCAACGTGAACATCTTTGGGGATATCGAGTCGTCTTGTCTAACTCCTTTCTTCATTTTGATTTTATTCATTTTTCTATAAGCATTATTTGTGAAGTGGCATTTTTGTATATGTATCCAAGAAGAGTTGTGTATCTTTCAACGACTCTGCTGTTATGTAAGGCGTTAAACACTTCCTATATCTTTACCGAATCAAATGCTTTTTCAAAGTCAACCATTGCTATCCACAATTGACCTTATATTCATTGCGTTCTCGACTGATAATCTAACTGAAGATTGTCCAAAGTGGTGTATATCCGTCTAAATTTCACTTGTTCAAGTGGTTAATAATTGTCTAGTTTATTCGTCTATAATATATATAAAATGCAACGTCTCTCTGTCTGTTTGTCCGTTTGTGCGCTTATCACTGGAGAACCACTTATCCGATTTACGTTCTTTTTTTTTTTTAAACATGCTAAACCTTTAAATATGGAACAATATCATGGAGAAAAGAATATCTATAATATATATAAAATGCAACGTCTCTCTCTGTCTGTCTGTCCGTTAGTGCGCTTATCACTGGAGAATCACTTATCCGATTTACTTTTTTTTTAAACATACGTATGTGCTCTGGCCAGGTTATAGGATATATTTTGACATAAGGAATAAGCAGTGACGATAATAGTGAATCAAGTCGGAGAAAAGTTTGCCGCTAGCGCGTTCTCTTGCAATACATTGCCTAAAGCCTTAAATATGGAACAATGTCATGTAGCAAAGAATATAATAATATATATATATATATATATATATATATATATATATATATATATATATATATATATATATATATATATATATATATAAAATTCAACGTCTCTCTGTCTGTCTGTCTGTCTGTCCATTAGTGCGCTTATCACTCGAGAACCCCTTATCTGATTTACGTGTTTTTATAAATTTATACATATGTTCTATATAATTCGATATAAGCCTAGATAATGGGAGATAAGGTGAGATAATGGGAGACAAGGAGAAATAGTGGGAGATAAGTCGAGATAAGCCTTGATAATGGGAGATAAGGTGAGTTAATGGGAGATAAGTATAAATAATGGTATATAAGGAGAAATAATGGGAGATAAGCAGAGATAAGTCTAGATAATGGGAGTTATGGTGAGATAATGGGAGATAAGGAGAAATAATGGGAGATAAGGAGAAATATTGCGAGATAAGCCGAGATAAGCCTAGATAATGGGAAATAAGGTGAGATAGTGGGGAGATAAGGAGAAATAATGGGAGATAAGGAGAAATAATGGGAAATGAGCAGAGATAAGCCTAGATAATGGAAATTATGTAGAGATAATGGGAAAATAAGGAGAAATATTGGGAGATAAGGGGAAATAATGGGAAATATTTTATTACGTTGGGTAACATAAGGAATGAGCAGTGACGATAGTAGTGAATAAAGTCCACGCGAGCGGAGCCGCGGGCCCGGCTAGTTAATCTATATGTTATAATTCTAGTGAGTATTTTGTATCAATAACAGGTTGATGGATCTGTAATTCACCAATTTAAATTTGTTCCCCTTTTTAAAAATAAGACCAATCAAGGCGTTTACCCAAGGTGTTTGTATTTTACTTTCTATAACGCACCTGTTAAACAGAGCTAGAATAGATTGTATTATCGATGCCCCTCCATACCTTATCATTTATAGAATTATTTCATCGTACTCTGGACCTTTGTTGTTGTGCGTATGTTGTGAGGCGTTCATTATTTCATCCGTTGTTACGTCAGGAAATATGATATAATCGACATTAAATTTTCTTGTGGAATGCTAATACCGTAAGGATTTATATAAAAATAAGTTTTGAAACATTCATATAGAAAAACTTCAAATATAATTTAAGTATGTTTTTAAAATTGGATATACTAGCAACCAGTTGAAAATGGTGGTACTTCCCACGATCCTCTCATTACTACTCTAAGCGCAATCGGAGGCGTATTCTCTATCTTCATTCTCTGGTTTAAATGCGAGGAAAGATTTATTGTTTGAAAATGACTTTTCGTTATCTTTTCTAAATTCTTATGTCTTCCATCACGCTATTTGCTTAGAGATGTTTATATTAATTACAAAATTGATTAAAAAACAAAATGATGAATGTCCTTTTTTCAGTTACTAGTAGTACCTACTGGCTTAATTATTGGAGAATGATTATCCAAGTTTAATTACCTGAACTGAGCCAAACACCATAATATTTTAGTTATTTATATAGGGTGGCGCATAAGTAACGCTATGATTTAATAAGTGAATAAATTTTTTGTTAACGTCTTTTTTTATTCTTTTTTTCAGAATTAACTTTGAAAATCTTGGGAAATTTATGATGGAAAGACTCAGCACAGAACAAAGAACCAAAGTTGCTCAATTTTATTATGAAAGTCAGCATTCGATTATTCGGACACAAAGATCATATCGAAATTTCTTTCATATTCGAAATGCACCTAGCGCTCCAACAATTTACCGATTGGTTCAGCGTTTTCGGCAACAAGGGGCTGTCTGTGATCTTCCGCGTGCTGGAAGACCTCGTGCAGTTCGAAATGATGTAAACATTGCTCGGGTGCAAGCAAGTATTGAGGAAAACCCCGAAACTTCCACCAGGCGACGTTCTCAGCAGTTGATGATGTCTAGGCGGTCTTTGCAAAGAATTTTACATAATTTACACCTTTTCCCATACAATTGGTTCATGAGTTAAAACCAAATGATGCACAAAGACGCATTCAATATAGTCGCCGTTTGCAAGAATTGTGCCTAGAAAACAACGAGTTTATTCACAAACTCATAATGAGCGATGAGGCCCATTTCCACCTCAATGGTCACGTGAATAAACAAAATTGCAGAATATGGGGCACCCAAAATCCAAGAATAATTGTTGAACATCAAATGCACCCACTTAAATGCACAGTATGGTGTGGAATAACTTCAGAAAAGATCATTTGACCATATTTTTTCGAAAACGACGAACAAGTTGCGGTTAATGTGAATGGCATTCAATACCGGGCAATGATTGAAAATTTTTTAACGCCCGAGGTAGAGAACAATCCAGAATTGTGGTTCCAACAAGATGGAGCCACAGCTCACACAGCTCGTCCAACTATGGCTCTCCTGCGCGAAATTTTTGCCGATCGAATAATATCGCGTTTTACTGATTTTAACTGGCCACCGCGTTCGCCAGATTTAACGGCTCCCGATTTTTTTCTTTGGGGTTACCTAAAGAGTAAGGTATATGCCAATAAGCCAAGAACCATCCAACAGGTTAAGGCGAATATCCGAGAAGAAGTTAGGGCGCTGGGACCCGAAATTCTAAGAAAAGTTATGGGAAATGCTCTGGAAAGAGCACGTCAGGTCGAAGCAAACAATGGGCACCATTTGAAAGATATTATATTCAAAACATAATGTGAACATATTTCAAAACTATATTCTAAATTTTAATAAACGCCAACGTTAAATAAAATCAGAAAGAAAAAAGTTATTCATTAAATAAATCATAGCGTTACTTATGCGCCATCCGATACAACTGACTTTTGGATACCAATTCATATTTTATTTGTATTTTGTAGTCGGTAAATCTTCAAAAGACAGAAACCATCGACACACAGGATTTTCTTGCGCAATTCCATAAGATTAGCACTACATACTTTTGCATTTAAACAATTTTTTAAAACGATCATTAAAATCGTTGAAATTCATTCAATAATGAAGTCAAACAAAAATCGCCTTCTTTTTAAGCTTTAAAATGATAAAATCTAACATTAGTGAACTTTCTGGACAATGCGTAAAAAAGAGGATATAAATGTAAAATTTATTTTTTTATCAACAATCATATCTCATTTATTTGTCAATCGACATTTTTTGATAAAAATAATTGAATTATAGTCATTTTAAGCTTCTAACTTCATTATTTTTCACAAAATAATTGGATATCTTACAGAAAAAATAACCGAATAGCTTTTTAAATCAAAAAAAAGTTCACCGTCTGAAAACACTGTAATTCCTAGCAAGAGCAATGAACGATAACTTCTAAAATTGTAGTGAAGCATCATGGTATAAAGAATCTATGCGGTGCATAAGGGGCTGAATCCCGATTCTAGCTGGACAAAATTATTTTATGTGCTGAACAAGGCCCAAATGACTAGAATAGCCAAAAAAAAGTAATAAAAAATATATATGAAGGAAAAAATAGGTGTTTTAGTTCTCAGAACTGAATTTTTACTTCATTTTGAGGTGTTTTATATATTTTCTTAGGAAAAATTGGTATAGAAGAAAAGGGAAAGATAAAATAGAGATACTAATTGCTAAATTTATGTATTTGCTAATAAAATGAACTATTCTTTTATATAAATTCAAAATCAGAATCTTCCGATTCGCTCGGAGAATCCTTCTCCGCATCGCTATGCTGCTCAACCTCTTCCACAGAATCCGTGAGTAGTTCCTTTGCATCAGGACTCAGCTCCTTCAACGGTACTATCTGGAACGTTCTAAGGCCAGTAATAACAGGATCCGATGAAATTAGAAGCATATGAACTAAGTCTTCATAGGTTTTAATATATGAGGACTTTTTAGTATGATGGGTTCTGAATCGCTTCATGTCTTTATTCCTTGCCTCCTATGAAAGCTGCCCTATTGGAACAAGGGCATATTTGATGGCTAAAGAGCCATGTAAAACGATTTTGTGTACGCTGGGAAGTATCCTGTACCGGCCATATAGCTCTACAAACAGTTTGGCAGTATCATAGGCAAATATGTTAAATTTGTCTTCCTTGATTGGATTCCCGCTTGAAATAATCTGCAACGATAAGAAAAAGTCATTGTTATAGTGAAGAATTTGAGGAAGTTTTTTAGAAGAATAGTTCCAAATCGAGATATCAATCGCTTATCAACTCCTGTAGCTACAGCGGCTTCATCTGCATGCTCAAAAAATCTGCGGAACACGTTTCCTATAGAATCCCATAGAGCCTTCTGGATATTTTTTTCCTGGTATCCACCTCCTCCTTCTCATTAGAAATAGCCCCTCGCATGGTTGACTTTCTCAATTCTAGTTTATAACTTATATGCAGGATACATTCCAAGAATTTTATCCATGCATGTAGAGTACTGAGGCCATATTGAAGGTTTGCCGTATTAATTGGCCGATTTTTTATATTTTCCAAATTATTCATTTCAGTGGGCTTACAGCCACACAAATAACATGATTGACTCGAGGTTTCGGCAAGAGCATTTATTATTTTTGTGTCGACCATTGTCAATACCATTTTAAAATAAATATTCACATTTTTACCTGTAAATCATAAAATAATATATTTAAAGAAATAATTAAACAAAGTTTTATTACCATTAATTACGTATTTGAAAGGTTCAAGAGCTTTGATTTCCTCCTGCACAGCATCTATTTCCTTTCTAGAGGTTATTTTTGTTTCCTTAATAAATAATAACTTTATCGGTCGACAATATCGAGTCGATGAAGGATGTGGATTTTCCCACTGTATAACTTCCTCTGCCGATTCCTGTAAGATTTTAATGGGTTAACTGCTTACTTGGTTTTTCGTTTGAGAATTTTTATTATATCTATATTTATGGTTCATTATGGCTTTTCCCCTTTGAATATGTTATTAGTTATATTATAATAAATAAATTCTGGAATTTCGAAGCCGGACAGAAGCGGACTTTAAAAGTTGCGCATTAAAATATAAAAGATTTTTCACTTTCCACGAATCGAAATCGAAATCGAAATCACTTACATTGTAATGGTATGAACTTACCTTCTTTAATCGGATGTTTCCAGTGCTTGAAACTTCTTCTCAGAATGTATCTATACCAGAAAAACGTATACTCAAACGAAAGTAAACAATCCTGTCATTGTACAAATAATGTAAAGGAAGGTCACATAAATGTACCGTGAGAGCGTCTCACGCGTTACTCGCATTCGACCGTTTCCACAGTAACTTTTTACACACTATTATTTGCTATAATAATAAAGTGAGGGTGGAATTGAGTTTACTAAACTCTTAAGAAACATTTTCTTTATTTGTAAACCCTACATTTTGACATTGATTTTTAAATTTTGTCCAGCTAGAATCGAGATTCAGCCCATTGTGCGGCGCGTAATTGTGATTTATTAAGAGCGGCTTAATTTATTTCCATGATCTGGAAAACTATATTTTATATTATTGTATATTTTGCTGCTAGAATTGCATGTTACTTTAGCATATTTTTATTTGAATATAGTATAGTTTTTCTCCATTGTCTTCATGCTTTATGCTATTTTCACTAGTTTAGATTATACCTTTAGCGGTATTTGGATGGCATCAATCGAGAAATATTTGATATTTTGAAAGTTTGACAACGTTGTGAAATCGACCAAGCCAACCAATCAGCCAAGTTGTTATTGAGTACTAAATTATTGAACGCAATTTAATTTAAACAACTTAGTCTTTATAGTTGAATGTCTTCGGTAATGTATTATTTTCTACTCATATAGGCATATTTTGTCTGACCTTAATAGAGTTTTAAATTGAATTACTAGAGATACAAGCTATTGTAAGTTTTATTTTCAGCTGCAAAATTGACCTAATTTTGATTTATTTATAGTTGTTCTATATTGGCAGGATATTGTGGTATAACAGAATAAACTAGTTTAGGGATATATTATTTTAAGGCAAATAAGGGGAAGACTCGGATACTCTTTCTAAGTAGATAGCAGTGTGTTAAAGAAAGCTATTACTTTCAACATGCTTTAGATTTTTATAGATGTTTCTGTGGGATTCTTCTCCACTCTTCCGCCATCGCAACCTTTAAATCCCTCAGCGATGCAGGGGCTGGATTTCTGGCTCGAACACTTCTTGTGAGCACATCCAACATGTGTTCGATTAGTTTAAAGTCAGTACTCCGCGCAGGCCAGTCTAATGTGGAAATTCTCACTTCCGCCAGGTATTTCCACACCGATGCAGCAGCATGTGGCCTCGCATTATCGTGTATTAGCACGAACCTATCGCTAGCAAACCCAGCGTAAGGAAGGACGTGTTCCTGCAAGATCTCCTTTCTCTCAGTCTCATCAGTCACGAAAACCAAATCGATTTTCACATCTAATGAGATGCCTCCCTATACCAAGACAGAACCTCCGTAGGCGACGGTTTCAGTAATGCAGCACTGCGTAGAGCGCTCCCTAGGCTTCTTATAGACTCGTCTTCTTCCATCATTGCCATGTAGGCACATTCGGGACTCGTTGTCGATGAGCTGCTATCAATTTCGGTCCATTAGTTGATCTCTTCGGCATTAGGTTAGCTTCTTGAAGTCTTCTTCTGACTGTCGAATGACTGACAGCCCGACAACGCACTTGTCGGAGCTCCTGTTAGACCTCAGCGCCGGCCAAGTGACGATTTCTTAGAGTTGTGTTGACAATGAGTACGTTGTTGAGCTCTATTGAGTAAAACCGAAGAACAGAATAACGTTTCTAAGTGAATAAAAATTTAATCCTGTAATTTATATGGAAATTAAATTTACATGGGAAATTATATTCCTGCTAGAGAAAGTAAATTTAAATACTTATTCGAAAGTTAAATTTTGTCTTTGCGAATGTAATGAAAGCTCCACATTTGCCCCGGTTCATCAAGATATCCTACACAGTGGGTTCAACACTTTAGTTTTAGGAAGGAAACAAGAGGCCCGATGTAACTACGATTAACTAACAATTACGTCTAAAGTCACCATGATTTGGTTCTAGTTTGTAAACATTTGCAATAAAATTTTGTTTTCGAAGCAATAAAACTAAAATATTTTGTTTTCGCAATCCGCATTTGTAGATGATTGTTTCGATGGTAGTAAGATATTTAAGTAGTCCGCACGTTTTAAATACAGTAAAAGTCGGTAGAAGATCTTCGGGGGGAACGACGCCTTTACAGTTGGGAAGTTTACGAAGTTTTCTAACTACGGATTTTAAAGAATATATAGAGAGATGTAGATTGTGCTGAATCCTTAAGAAATCTTGGCGCCCTTTCTTTTATGTTGGAACATCAGGTATTCAGAAAGCCAACTACCAATAAATCTCGAAATGCTAACTTACGCCATCATCCTTCCCAAGAACTAATATTTGAAGTCTTATCAATATATGTTGAACATTCATTAGAAACAGATGAACTGACCTGTGCTTTAAAAATAATGGATATTGTACTAGCGATATAAGGCGTTCGTTTAACCGCTTTAGAAATTCAGACAAGATAGTAATAAGGATCCATGAGCAGAGACTATCCTATATGTATGGTATTACAGACAAAATATCCAAATTACTTAAAAATGCGAACATTCGCATCAGTGCATACAAGTAATTCAATCCTTAAATATAGTCATAACCAGAATATCAACAAAAGTTTTCTAATCCACTATCAAAGAATTAAAAACAAACTTTTTGCCTGTCTCAATATATCTAGATCCTTTGAGTCGGTCGCTAAGAAAACTGGTCAAAATTTTACTAAATCCACTATACCACCACTCAAATAGCCAGATAATACGATTGCAACAATCCCTGTTGGAAAAGCCAACTTGTTAACTGAACTTTTTGTTTCACATTCTACTGCCGATTTATAAGGACAAACACCATCGCTATCGCTAGCAAACCCAGCATAAGGAAGGACGTGTTCCTGCAAGGTCTCCTTTCTCTCAGTCTCATCAGTCACGAAAACCAAATCGATTTTCACATCCAATGAGATGCCTCCCTATACCAAGACAGAACCAATCGTTCCCATGGTGCAGTCAAGGATGCCCGATATTGTCTTCAGACAGCATATCATAAAACGTATTTTAATGAAGTTGGACACTAAAAAGCTTTTGGCGCTGATTAAATACCTCCTATAGTACTTAAAAAATGTCGGAGCGAATATAACCCTCTGTCTACAAAGTAGGAGTAACGCAATGATGAATAGAAAGGGCCGTGCTAGAAATATGAGGATCTGACAAAACATAAAACCTAGTAAATGGAGATGGGCACGTTATACAGCACGAATGACAGATACCAGACATTAGAGGAGGTCTATGCCCAGTAGTTGAAACAAATAGCTGATATACATCGGTTGGCTTATTATATCTCGAGTCAAATTTTGTGGACGTTTCACCACACATTACAATGAAATATTCAGTAAAACATCCTCAAAATTATACTCGAAATATAATAAGTAAAGTATTTCCAGATTAACCCCTCGTTATGATACGCCACTTTAGCATCAAATAAAATATAATTATTATTCGTATTTTTGAAATGTAATTTATAAGTAATATTTTGATTTAACAAAAAGCCATAGTGTAGTCGGTTAACGACAAAAAGTAGTTTGTATGATCAAAGCATTTTCTTTTTTGTTAGGAATTTAGCATGTATTAAAAGCTCTGTTGGGAATGTGTTATCTTTGGCACAATGACACTACTCAGTATATAACACCATTACACCAAACACTTTATTTTTGCACTCGACGCGCATTTCGCTAACCATGTCAGCTTTATCAGGAGCCATAATTGAATTGAACTGAATTACTCAGGCGGAACTAATGTCATAGGCCGTCTGTATATATATATATATATATATATATATATATATATATATATATATATGTATATAAATATATATATATATATATATATATATATATATATATATATATATATATATATATATATATATATATATATATATATATATATATATATATATATATATATATATATATATATATATATAAATTAAAGATATTTTACCTACACCAAAAGACATTATAGCCTTAGAAGACCAAGGTGTATATGAAATTCCGTGTCAGGACTGCGGTCTTGCATACATAGGCCAAACAAACAGGAAAATTAGCGCCAGAAGGGACGAGCACAAAAACGCCGTAAAACAAAAATCCACCACCTCTTCTCTAGCACAACATGCACACAATACCGGCCATAAAATCGATTTTGACAAAACCAGAACTCTACAGAAAAGTGATAACCTATCCACTAGGGTAATCAAAGAAGCCACAGAAATAGAAAAGAGGCCCTACAACTTAAATAATCGAGAAGATAGCCAACGTTTACCGAACTCTTGGAAACACATTCTATCCCAGTACCAAGTTCAACCAAGAGAAACAATAATTCAACCATATGTTGCTTCACCAACACAAACATTACAAAGAACCAAAGGACCGACAACGCGCAGCCAAAGCCGAGCCTCTATTGGCTGTCCAACCAATAGAGCCACGCCCCGAGCACATAAAACCGGCACCCTCGGAGCCAGTCTCGACATTCAACGCCAAGACACCGACCAATGATCAACGCTTTGAAAAAGATGGATGAGATTCCATCGAAACGTCAGCGAAATCAAGGGACTTTGAGCTAACACAGGATATATATATATATATATATATATATATATATATATATATATATATATATATATATATATATATATAGTTAATATTGTATAATTTAAGTAGCATTTTGAGACATTTACGGTTTTTTTTTTGGTTAATGTACTGGATACATTTCAAGCATATTACTTATATAAAAATGGGTAGGGTGTTAAAGGGTGAGGTAAGGTGCTAATGGGGTTGCTTCCTATATATGTTGTTCTAGTTTTTTCGAGGTTTGTGGAGTCGACGAATCGGAAAATTAAAGTATTTTTTCATTATTTTTAATTTTAATGGGAGAAGGGGTGAAAGAGTGGTTAAATATTGTATGGTTTTAATAGTATTATGGGCATGTTTCCAGGTTTTGGTTACGATAATATACAAATTTTAAGCATAATTATTTATTTACTATGTATAAACTGTGAGGAAGGGAGTTAGAAGGGTTTGTTGAAATGGTGTTTTTTTTTTTGTATTTATTGTGCTATATGTATTATTCAGAGTTCCTTAAGTTAAGAGAACGAAACATTACATTACTATTTTTTTTTGCTATTTACAATAGTAACAGGGATGCAGGGTGAGAATCACTCTTGCATTCTTTAATATTATTATCAGAATTTTGTCTGATTTTTGGTTGGTATATTATATATATATATATATATATATATATATATATATATATATATATATATATATATATATATATGTATATATATATATATATATATATATATATATATATATATATATATATATATATATAAATATATATTTATAGTAAAGGATATATGAGGTGAAAGAAATAGGGAAGGCACTATAGGTAAATTATTGTTTTTACGCCCCGTGCTACAGAGAAAGGATTACTCTGCAATTTTTGCTTTTCTTTACGTTTTAGTCTTCTTAGATCACGAAAAACATATATCTCATTTCCATCCGTCTGTCTACTCGACTATCAGGCTGTTGGTATGTAGGACAGTTAGCATCATAATACTCGAACGAAATGATCTCATAATATTTGAAATAGGAATGAAACTTATGGCTTTTGGATGATATCGTGTCAAGGAAAGAAGGTGAAATGGGTGGGTGTCGATATGTTGTATATTTGTATTCATATCATGGAAATTTGCTTTCTCTATAGCTGAAAAAGTCAAATTCAGTACTTATTTTAGAACTACATATGTTGAAGAAAAGTACTGGGTAAATCACTTTATCAATTTTTTTTAAGGTCACCTACATCCTTGATTTTTAATTTATGAGTAAACCTTTTTTACTTCAGAGTGCAATGATGGTAAGAAATAAGCTGATGAAAAGTAATAAATAACAAATTAGTTGATGGGTTATACCCCAAAACAAATAATAGTTATCATATTTCGTTCTGGTGCTGAAAGTGATGTTTTTCTTTTTCCTACAGTTTTCCCTTACCTTTAACAACAGAAATTTTCTTAAAAGGCCAAAAACAGGATTT
Source organism: Pachyrhynchus sulphureomaculatus (assembly GCA_019049505.1). Lineage (NCBI taxonomy): Eukaryota > Metazoa > Arthropoda > Insecta > Coleoptera > Curculionidae > Pachyrhynchus > Pachyrhynchus sulphureomaculatus. The sequence continues at coordinate 45,013,376 of CM032455.1, read as the reverse complement.
CCATTGTCATGTAAATTTTAAGTATAATTCACAATGATCT
>CM032455.1:44995836-45008336 GCA_019049505.1 Pachyrhynchus sulphureomaculatus | reverse complement strand
TCAACAAAGTTTGTTTCCAATCTTTACTGAAAACTGGTGACCTTGAAATTTTGGTTTTTTTCTGTACCAGATAAATTATAAAAAGTAATGATAATTTTTGTTCAATCTATACCCCGTGGAGAATATTCCAGGATTTTTTCAAAATTTTTTGATCAGTACTTTTCGAGATAAGGTAGGGGACAGTGATTTTTCACGATTTTTTAAAAGCATTACGAAGGAAAGTGTGCGCAAGTATTACATTATATATATATTTTTTACTCGTGTTTTCACAAGCTTTCATTTGACGCCATACTTGATGACCTAGTAAAAAAAATTTTTTTTTTCACTTCCGATTTCACCCCTCAAAACGAATCCCTTAAGTCAAAATTTATGTTACGGTGATATAAAATGATCAGTGACTTCACAAAACACACCCCAAATAAGTTTTCAACAAAGTTTATTTCCAATCTTTACTGAAAATTGGTGACCTTGAAATTTCTGTTTTTTTTATATACCAGATAAATTATTACAGGTAATGCACTCGTGATAATTTTCGTTCAATCTACACCCCGTGGAGAATATTCCAGAATTTTTTCAAATTTTTTGAAAAGTACTTTCCGAGATAAGACGGGATGGACAGTGATTTTTCGCGATTTTTTAAAAATAATGCAAAGAAAAATGCGCGCAAGTATTATATTATATATACATTTTTTACTCGTGTTTTCACAAGCTTTCATTTGACACCACACTTGATTACCTAGTAAAATTTTTTTTTTTCACTTCCGATTTCACCCCCAAAACTAACCCCTTAAGTCAAAATTTAACTTTCAAAACTACATGGCTTTGATGAGGCCATCAATTCCTATATTACTACCAAATTTCAACTTTCTATGACAAATAGTTTCGGAGAAAATCGGGTGTGACAGACGGACAGACGGACAGACGGACAGATGGACAGATGGACAGACGGACAGATGGACAGATGGACAGACGGACAGACGGACAGACGGACAGACGGACAGACGGACGGACAGTCGGACAGACAGATGGACAGACAGACGGACAGACACCGAAGTGATCTTATAAGTGTTCCGTACGGAACACTAAAAATTATTTTATGAGTAGTTCATTGTTTCCGCGTCCTTTTTCGGTGATCTAGACATTTTTTTGACGACTCGTCATGGTTCATGCCTTTCTATCAACTATTTTTTAACTACCTTGTCTAGGGGGACCTTGCGCTGGACCAGTTTTTTATTTTTCCTTATTTTCCTAACACTATACTAATGCATATTGAAGTTTCTAGAACTAAGAATTATATACCACTAGAAAATAATATACAAAGTGTTCCGGTTTTTGTCTTAACTCTATAAAAAATTCTATAACTTTTTTATTTAATAATTTTACCTAACTCTTTAAAAAAGCAAGTTATAGGGGGGGTCCATTTATTATCAATAACTCTGTACACCGGATAACCATCAATTTGGTGAAAGCGTCTAACGGCAATATTGAAAGGAAGACTTAATGCAAGTATAAAAAATATTTGCTTAAAAATGGGAATTTTCGGCAGTTGCACAGACGATACTTTTTGTTAAGGACTCTAACTTTCAGTGTCTGGTTCGACAAGACTTTTTTTTTAGGATAATTCATAGTTTGGGTCAGGTGTATTCAAGTATGGGATATCGGAAGGAAGCATTAAAAAAATGGTAGAATTTTTCTTTCTAGCCAGCAATCTTACCTTTTAAACGCCCTTATTTTTAAATGTTCTTTTAAAAATTGCATAGATGACTGGCGCCATTTATTTGTGCCACAGAAGAACAAATTAGTATATGTTACAGCCAAATGAAAACTTTTTAAATCCCAAATTTCTTGCTCTTTTGGAAAGCTAGATTAAAAAAAAAATAATTAAAGCTATCTAGTGCTTTTGTATATTATGATAACTCATTACTGTACCCACCCTGTATATCACTCATATAAGTAACAGTTTTTTTTTTCTAAAAGTATGTATCTAAATTTTAAAAATATAAATGGTCCGTTCTGAATGTAACTGAGTTGTATTGTATGGTTGTATATGAGGTAATAGTTTTAGCATATAATTCATTTTATATCCCTCACTCATCACAAGTGGAAGTTTTCTTTTTGTTTTTTCACTTCTGTATGCGTTGTTTTAGTAATAGTATTTATATAGCGAGAGTTTTACGTAAAAGGAGAAATTTCTTTTAGTATAAATAATGATCCAATATTACAAACACCCTGACTCTAACTTCTATGGGTGGTAGTTTTAGTATTTATATTATTTTATATCATTCATATATGGATTTCTTACATTTGCACTGTAAAAATAATTGTCTGTTTTGTGACATATCCCGTACAGTATTGTCATAGGCAGGTTGAAGTAGCGGGAAGGCATGTGAATTCAAAGGGTGTTTCTTTACGAATAAAATCGGGATGTTTCAGGTAAAGCCGCTTTTATAGGGGGACGCCAACTGACAACCGAAGGACGGTGCTGCTTGAAGATAAAAGACCTGTCTTGTACTAAAACTCTAAAAACTTAGACCCACCTTAAAACAATAAACTCAAAATCGATAATCAATGGGATAATTTCACAAAAAAACTTATTTGCTACAGTGGAAAAATACAAACTTATATCCAATTTAAATATTAATGACGAGGAGATGAAGATTTTTCCCAATAAAAAGGCCATGTTTCTAAAATACTCTTATTTTCCCCATTCTTGGGAGAAGACAAAAAAGGCCGTCCTGACACCCTTTGGCTACGCCACAGATTCTGTATAATTTTCCATGATAAAATATAGCCTATACTTGTATACGTGTAAAATATTCGTTAAGAACCATTTGGCCGTTTTTGTGTGGTGTAGTCATAGATAAACATAAAAACACAAAAAATAGTCAAGAAATGCTACCTTGTCCATTTACAATAAAAATTAAAACATTCATTATTTAATTGTAATTAAAGATAATGTTACAAAAATTCAGCACATCCCTCCGACGCAAGAAACATTACCAGACAATTTAATTAACGATTAGTGTTATGCGGTTTTCTACAATTTTTTTCAAATCTATTTTAATACTATAGTCTACTTCATTATAATGAGCTGGATCAAAACTATATAATAGCTGTGTATAGCCAGCATAAGAGCGCATTTTAGAAAATTATGTCAAAGGTGTATGGTATGAAAACAAGGTAACCTAAAGAGAAACCTTTAGGTATCCGAGATAACGTTACTGATATTCGATACTTCAGATTATAATCTCACCAGCTACTTGATAGTATTCGGTATAAGTTTAAATAACAGCGTTTTACTTATGGAATCAAAATAGTTTTTATCTATACAGTCGAAGGCTTTGGTATAGTCAAGCAATACCAGTACAGAAGCCAAATCCGAATCTCGACCCTAAACAATTACATTATTGACATGCAGCAGTGCGATCACAATACCATGGCCAGTGAAAAACTCAGACTCCCAGGCCGATAATAAAACCACGCTCCCTCATCTATAATATATATAAAACGCAACGTCTCTCTGTCTGTCTGTCTGTCTGTCTGTCCGTTAGTGACCTTATCACTGGAGAACCACTTATCCGATTTACGTACTTTTTTTTTTAAAACATACATATGTTCTCTGGCCAGGTTATAGGCTATATTTTATTACGATAGGTAGCATAAGGAATGAGCAGTGACGATAATAGTGAATGAAGTCGGAAAAAAGTTTATCGCTAGCGAGTTCCCTTGCAATAAACAGTCTAAACCATTAAATATGGAACAATATTATGTAGTAGAGAATATCTAGAATCTATAATATATATAAAATGCAATGTCTCTCTGTCTGTCTGTCTGTCCACTGGTGCCTTTATCACGCGAGGACCACTTATCCGATTTACGTCTTTTTTTAAATTCATACATATATTCTTTGGCCAGGTTATATAATAATAATAATAATCTATACCTATAATATAAACAAATTTCAACCTCTCTCTGTCTGTCTGTCTGTCCGTTAGTGCGTTTATCCCTCGAGAACCACTTATCCGATTTACGTGATTGTTTATAAATTCGTACATATGTTCTCTGACCAGGTTTTTAGATATATATTTTATTACATCTATAAATATATATATATATATATATATATATATATATATATATATATATATATATATATAATGCAACGTCTCTCTGTCTGTCTGTCTGTCCGTTAGTGCGCCTATCACTGCAAAACCACTTATCCGATTTACGTACTTTTTTTTTAAAAACATACATATGTTCTCTGGCCAGGTTATAGGCTATATTTTATTACGATAGGTAGCATAAAGAATGAGCAGTGACGTAAAATAGTGAATGATGTCGCAAATAAGTTTGCCGTTAGCGCGTGCCTTTGCAATACACAGCCTAAAACCATTAAATATGGAACAATATGATGTATCTGTATATGTATAATCTATGATATATATATAAAATGCAATGTCTCTCTGTCTGTCTGTGTGTCCATTAGTGCGTTTATCACGCAGGAACCACTTATCAGATTTACCTGTCTTTTTTTTTTTAATTCATGCATATATTCTTTGGCCAGGTTATATAATAATAAAAATAATCTATATCTATAATATATATAAAATGCAATGTTTGTCTGTCTGTCTGTCTGTCCGTTAATGCGCTTATCCCTCGAGAACCACTTATCCGATTTACGTGATTTTTTTAAAAAATTTATACATATGTTCTCTGACCAGGTTATAGGTATATATTTTATTACATCTATAATATATATGTCTGTCTGTCTGTCTGTTAGTGCGCTTATCACTGGAGAATCACTTATCCGATTTTCGTACTTTTTTTTTTTAAACATACATATCTTCTCCGGCCAGGTTATAGGCTATATTTTATTACGATAGGTAGCATAAGGAATGAGCAGTGACAATAATAGTAAATGAAGTCGGACAAAGTTTGCCGCTGGCGCGTTCTCTTGCAATACACAGTCCAAACCATTAAATATGGAACAATATTATGTAGCAGAGAATATCTATAATATATATATAAAATGCAATGTCTCTCTGTCCGTCTGTCTCTCTGTCTGTCCGTCCGTTAGTGTGCTTATCACTGCAGAACTACTTATCCGATTTACGTGCTTTTTTTTAACCATACGTATGTTCTCTGGCCAGGTTATAGACTACATTTTATTAGGTGACATAAGGAATAAGCAGTGACGATAATAGTGAATTAAGTCGAAGAAAAGTTTGCCGCTAGCGCGTTCTCTTGCAATACACTCCCTAAAGCATTAAATATGGGACAATATCATGTAGCAAAGAATACAATATATATAAAATACAACGTCTCTCTGTCTGTCTGTCCGTTAGTGCGCTTATCACTCGAGAACCACTTATCCGATTTACGTGTTTTTATAAATTTATACATATGTTCTATATAATTCGATATAAGCCTAGGTAATGGGAGATAAGGTGAGATAATGGGAGATAAGTATAAATAATGGGGGAGATAAGGAGAGATAATGGGAGATAAGCAGAGATAAGTCTAAATAACGGGAGTTATGGTGAGATAATGGGAGATAAGGAGAAATAATGGGAGATAAGGAGAAATAATGGGAGATAAGTCGAGATAAGCCTAGATAATGGGAAATAAGGTGAGATAATGAATTATGTAGAGATAATGGGAAATAAGGAGAAATATTGGGAGATAAGGAGAAATAATGGGAGATATTTTATTACGTTGGGTAACATAAGGAATAAGCAGTGACGATAGTAGTGAATCAAGTCCACGCGAGCGGAGTCGCGGGCCCCGGCTAGTATATTAATAAAGCAGGGGCAGATATTGAACGTTTTCGTGTTAAATATATCCCGTTCCGGAAGCCCAAATCACTAACAAAATCAAGTCATTGTACATTAAAAAACCAAAATCGATCTGACCATCCCAGGTTGACTAGATGAGTCGGCCGCGACACTACTTCTCTGTCACATCTATACAGCTTAAGGGTTATAATTACTCAAATAAAAACCAAAGTCAAAAATCTATCAAGTATGGTGGCTCATCCATCGAAATTACTTTATTAAAAAAATTGAAAATAATAAACCTACCTGATTTAAAAATTTTCTAAAATACTTAACGCTGTTTTATTAAAATGGAAATCCCGCTCCTGGCAATATCGTTAGATGACAATCCTATCCTACTTGAATTAGACTATACAGGCCAACAAAAAAAATATTTGTAAAAACTTTTTAAACCAGTCATCTATTTTTGGGTGCTGAAACCGTATCTGGTATCAGTTTTTTTTGTATCACCCACAGTTCTCTCACAATATGAGATCGATTAAATTTCAAAATAGGAAAAATTTAATACATAAAAAATAAAAACTTAAATCGTACTTTTATTTGATTAGGCTACAATTTTTACTCATAATAACATATTTCACTTCAATGCGAATATTTTAGGTACTTATTTTTTTGTATTTTCTTTCCCTTCTCTCTGTGAAGTTTCTTGTATAGCTTTTTCTCCGATGTGATTCGTTTTGTTGTTCTCTATGAAATGACCAACAGTAATCACCCATCATGTTGATATGCTACCGTCCCTGGTACTGTTTCTCCATCTCCTTTATGTCCTGATGGAATCGATCACCTGCTCTTCACTCACATCGTCTATGTTTTTAGGAAAAAAGTCACGATGGTTGTGCAAGAAGTGGATTTTAAGGCTCATCAGACAACCCAGATTTTTGAACTTGTCTATCATATTAGCTACGATAAGTTCATAGTTAGGGTTGCCCAAAAACTTAGTCACAACTTCTTTAAATTATATCCAAGCCTCCTTTTTCTTTGTAATCATCCTTTCTTCAAAGTTGGAATCGAACATCATTTTACGAATATTAGACCCAACGAAAACCCCTTCTTTCAGTTTGGCTTTTGATAAATGAGGAAATCTTCTACACAAATATTTAAAACATTCACCATCTTTAGGCAAGGCTTGCACAAATTGTTTCATTAAGCCTAACTTGATGTGTAGAGGTGGTAGAAGAATCTTTTTTGGGTCTACTAAAGTTTTATGCAAAATGTTCTTCTCGGTAGGTGTTAAAGTTTTTCATACGGGCCATTGGTTTTTGGACCAATGTTGGTCTCTTGCTCTGCTGCCCCACTCACATATAAAACATGGAAACTCTGTAAATCCCTTTTGTTGACAAAGGATCATGGAGACAACTTTTAAATCTCCACATAGCATCCAATCGCGAGCTGGATAGTTAATTTTCTGTAAAATCATGTTAAGATTTTCGTAAGTTTCCTTCATATGGACTGAACGAGCAACAGGCAGTGAAGCATAAGTATTTCCGTTGTATAACAAAACACTCTTTAAAACTAGTTTTTGATCAATCTATAAAAAGCCACTAATACCTCTATAGTTCTTGCAGGATCTTTTATCTCCTTTTTTGTAGTTTTTTGTGTTTCTGTTATTCAATCATTTCAATAGGAATGCTCCCGAGCCCTGCAGATTATCCATTTTTTGACTTTCTTTCACCTCTTCTATTGATATTTTTTCCATTTGGATGTTAGTGTTCGTCTGTATATTTGCTTCATCCATTTCGAACTCGGGTTTCTTTTTCGTTACTAGCGTCTTATAGTATTCTTCCCACTTTTTGTACTTATTAAGTTTATATTGTTTAACACTTTATTTTCCTTTCTAATACCTTTAATAGTTTTCCATGCCTCTGCTGTTTTTGTCCCGCCTAAATACCTATCTACTTCTTCACATTTTCGTTCTCATTCTTCATTTTTTACTTCTATTACCTCTCTTTTTGTTTCTCTGTTCCATTTCACATATATTTTATGGTCCTCTGCTTTTTGTGTTTGTAGCCATCTTCTGTATGCTGTCTTCTTGTTTTCTACTAACTCTTTTATTATCCCCGATCACCATTCTGGTCGTTGCTGCTCTTGTTTCTCCTGATACCTTAGGGTTTCCTCTGCTTTTGCAATTCATTCTGCAAAAAAGTAGGTTATATTTTTGTAAACTAACCAAATTAATTTGATTTTTACTTTAAAATAAGTTGATTTGGCAATGAACATGATAAAATTATGAAACCAGAATAACTTAAAAAAACCGGTCAAGTGCAAGTTGAACCTGTGCAATTAATGTTTCGTACTGTGATTGCCTTTAAAATATTTTTTTTTACAGAGGCATAAAAGGATCAGTGATTTTGCAAAAACACACCCATGAGACAAAAAGTTCTTGTTCCTGATAGCTGGATCATCATCATTTTTTCTAGTAAAAACAGAAATATTTTTACTCCAAAGAAATTTATACCCTTAGTTCATCCCTTCTAAGAGCAACATATAAGAATCTTTACTCAGTTCTTCATTTCTAGATTCTATCTTTTCTGTTAGGAAGCCTTGCGATGTGTTAAGAATTCCCTTTTCTTTTCTTTTGTTAGACACGCTCAAGGTCATGCTTGTCATTTTTAAAGATGCCCTTACTAAAGTGGCTCTATTACTAGGTTTAATAACTGTAAGCTCTTCAATGCATTAATATACTTGAGAACTTTAATTGTTTTAGCCTTGACTCCATTTCCACTACAGTCAGCTGTAAAAGCTTCATTTTTAGTGTTCCGTACGGAACACTTATAAGATCACTTCGGTGTCTGTCCGTCTGTCCGTCTGTCCGTCTGTCACACCCGATTTTCTCCGAAACTACTTGTCATAGAAAGTTGAAATTTGGTAGCAATATAGGAATTGATGGCCTCATCAGAGCCATGAAGTTTTGAAAATTAAATTTTGACTTAAGGGGTTAGTTTTGGGGGGTGAAATCGGAAATGAAAAAAAAAAATTTTTACTAGGTAATCGAGTGTGGTGTCAAATGAAACCTTGTTAAAACACGAGTAAAAAATATATATATAATGTAATACTTGCGCTCACTTTTCTTTGTATTATTTTTAAAAAATCGCGAAAAATCGCTGTCCACACCGCCTTATCTCGGAAAGTACTTATCAAAAAATTTTGAAAAAATTCTGGAATATTCTCCACGGGGTGTAGATTGAACGAAAATTATCACGAGTGCATTACCTGTAATAATTTATCTGTTATATAAAAAAAAAAACAGAAATTTCAAGGTCATAAATTTTCAGTAAAGATTGGAATAAACTTTGTTGAAAACTTATTTGGGGTGTGTTTTGTGAAGTCACTGATCATTTTATATCACCGTAACATAAATTTTGCCTTAAGGGATTCGTTTTTGAGGGGTGAAATCGGAAGAGAAAAAAAAATTTTTTACTAGGTCATCGAGTGTGGTGTCAAATGAAAGCTTGTGAAAACACGAGTAAAAAATATATATATAATGTAATACTTGCGCACACTTTTCTTCGTATTACTTTTTAAAAAATCGTGAAAAATCGCTGTCCCCTACCTTATCTCGAAAAGTACTGATCAAAAATTTTGAAAAAATCCTGGAATATTCTCCACGGGGTATAGATTGAACGAAAATTATCATTACCTTTAATAATCTATCTGGTATATAAAAAAACAAAATTTCAAGGTCACCAGTTTTCAGTAAAGATTGGAAACAAACTTTGTTGAAAACTCATTTGGGGTGTGTTTTGTGAAGTCACTGATCATTTTATACCACCCTAACAAAACTTTTTATTTCAAAAACAATCAACGTACGGAACACTAATTGTGCAAGTTCAACTTGCACTTGACCGGTTATTTTTTTCTACACCAATGTTGGTTAATTTTTATTGGAAGTATATTTAGACCGATTTTAATGTAACAATCTTTCTTTTCAGCTTTAACTAGCATTCGATTTATAAATAGTCGTCAGGGGATGCTTCGCTACGGATACCCTATTTTTTAAACCAGCTATTTTATTTTTAATTCCAGGATCAGGAAACGCAATGAGACTATATAACTATTTTTACTATCAAAATTGAGCCTTCCTATATGTGTGTATGAGGCAATCTGACTGTTTGAAATGGATCGACTAGCTTCTGCAGCAGACAGGCACCGTTTTCTACACCTTTGATAAACAAGGCTCTATATTCTTCACGTATTACTCTGATTTCCCATTTATTTAATTTTACATACTTTGGAAGATGCTATTTTCTGAACTGATTGTACGTTACAAATAATATTTTTAGCTACATTTTAGTCACAGTTACCACACAGTAAGTTTTTTCTGGCACCTATTTCTCACAGTCAAAAAAAGTGTGACGCCAATGCAAAACAAAATAGAGCAAAGAGAAACAAATTCAAGTTTGTATAACACGATATTAGTAAGTAATCCATTCAATTGGACCGCTATTTTAATTGTACTTATATCTAACGATGTTATAAAACAATGGAGATATTTTACGTAATTTATTTCACCCAAAAAATATCAATGATTAATTAATAAAAACGACATGAAATTGTGCAGTGTTGCCGCAATACTTATTTCGTGTTTCGTAGCTTAAATGTCAGAAGTTGTATTGCCCACTACTAATAAAAAAACCGGTCAAGTGCAAGTTGAACTTCAAACTTTTAAAAATTAGCTACCTAATAGCTAATAAATGAATTTAGCTCAATCTAGAATCTAGTAGTAAAAGTTTAAAACACATATTTACTACCAAAATATTTTTTTAATTAGAAATAAATCAAATAAAATTATTTTGTCTTCGGTGCCTATCCATCGGTCACCAGTTATCATGATATTACTAATTGCACCGAATACGTATTGATATGTCGTAGCTCTTAGTCCCGGTTGAATTTCTATCTTTCTAAACCTTCACCATTCTATCATGCCACATAGTTTTTCTTTTATACCATAAAAATTTTCAAATGTAATGGACTCGTGATCATTTTCGGTAGATTTACATTTTATTCAGACTATTCCAGTATTTGTTCAAAATTATTTGATCAGTACTTTTCGTGATAGGGTGGGGGTACAGAGAGGGATTTGACACCACACTTGATGACCTGGTAAACTTTTTGTTTCATTTCCGATTTAACTCCCCAAAACTAACATATATATATATATATATATATATATATATATATATATATATATATATATATATATATATATATATTTATTTATATATTTATATATATATATATATATATATATATATATATATATATATATATATATATATATATATATATATATATATATATCTTTCTCCTCAGCCTATAGTTATCCACTTCTGAATGAAGGTCTCTTCCAATCTTTTCCACGTCGTCCTGTTTAGGGCTGTTTGGATCCAATTTTCCCCCGCAATTTTCTGGATGTCGTCGCGCCACCTTTTTGGAGGTCTTCCAACACTCCGTTTGGTTTGTCTTGGACGCCAGTTTATCATTTTGCTGGTCCATCTTTCTGAGCTTTGACGAGCTATATGGCCAGCCCATTGCCATTTGAGTTGAGCTACTCTTCTGAGGACATCTGTCACACACGTTCTTCTTCTAATCTCCTCGTTCTGTATCCTGTCTCTCAGGCTAATTCCGAGCATAGATCTCTTCATTGCTCGTTGTGTCACTTGAAGCTTGCCAGCGGTTTTTCGGGTGAGTGCCATCGTCTCGAGACCATATGTAAGGACCGGCAGAATACATGAGTCGTATGTTTTACGTTTAAGATTTATTGGGATTTCTCTAGATTTAAGTACATACCCCAACTTGCCGAACGCAGCCCAACCTTGTCCTACTCCTCTAGTTATTTCAGAGCTTTGATTTTCTTTACCAAGTTGTATTTTGTGTCCCAAGTAAATATATTCTGATACGTTTTCCAGTGTTTGGTTTCCGATGGTTACCTGAATATTTTTCACACTCATTATTTTGGTTTTATGTAGATTCATTTCGAGTCCGATGCTTAAGGATGCCTAATGCAATTCTTCCAGCATGCTCTGAATTTCCTCCGTTTTTATCGCTTATAATCACTATATCGTCTGCGAATCGTAAATGGTTCAGACGCACACCATCTATATTTATGCCCCTGGATTGCCAATTTAAACTCTTAAAAATGTCTTCTAAGGCTAGTGTGAAGAGTTTAGGGGAAATAGTATTGCCCTGACGTATGCCTCTGTTTACCAATATCTTATCTGTCTTTGTATCTTCGTCCAGTGTTATTTGGATGGTCGCGTTTTCGTATATGTGTTTGATGAGATTTGAATACCTGGTGTCTACTCTTGCGTTGTCTAGAGCTCTCAATATTGCCCAAGTTTTGACCGAGTCGAAGGCCTTTTTGTAATCTACAAAGGCCGCCTTCTCTATGAGAGTGCGTACTGTCTGCAAGTGGTCAATCGTACTAAAACCTTTTCGGAAACCTGCTTGTTCTACTGGTTGATACGAATCTTTTTTGAGTTAATCTATTTGTTACTATTTTTGTTAGCAACTTGTATAAGTGTGACAGTAGACTAATGGGACGGTAGTTTTCTATGTCATTTCTATCTCCTTTTTTGTATAGCAAAATAACCTCGGCGTTATTCCATTTTGTTGGAATTCTTTCTTCGGTTATGCATTTGTTGAGTAGGATTCGTACACTCTCTACTA
>CM032455.1:44975836-44990836 GCA_019049505.1 Pachyrhynchus sulphureomaculatus | reverse complement strand
GCGTGGCACTGCATGTCCTCAGCATACTTTTTCATAAGATGGTACGTAATTACCGAGTGCTAATCGCAAGCATGATGACATATGTTCGTCAGTTAATCGATTGCGATATTTAGACTTAATTATCTTCATTTCAGAAAATGCAGACTCGCACAAGTAAGTTGACCCAAACATTGCCGTCAGTTGGAGGGCGATTTGCCTTAGATTCGGATATTTATCTTTAGATCTAAAACACCAGAATTTTGTATCAGATGCTGTGGCTTTGAGATGTATATCTGATATAATCTGCACTAACTCATTTTCAACAGAACATGAGTCCATGTTAAACTGACTTGCTATTTCAGTAGCCAATTCCTCAATGTTTTTACACGAAAAAGGATAACTCATAAATGATGCGATATTTGCCAATTTACTGAAATCATAAAAACTGTGGCTTTGAGATGTATATCTGATATAATCTGCACTAACTCATTTTCAACAGAACATGAGTCCATGTTAAACTGACTTGCTATTTCAGTAGCCAATTCCTCAATGTTTTTACACGAAAAAGGATAACTCATAAATGATGCGATATTTGCCAATTTACTGAAATCATAAAAAACTTATTTCGAATTGGCCCAAAATATTTGATAATTCTGCCTCATAAATATCATAATTCAACTGAGGAATCCTTGCTTTCAAAGACGGAAAATTTTTCAGATCCTTTCTTTTCAGTTGATCTATCATAAGTTGCAATTTACTTTTGAATGCGTTTATTGCGCTAATCATCTCAATAATAGTTTTTCCTTTACCTTGAAGCTCCAAATTAATGGTGTTTAAATGCATTGTGATGCCTGTCAAAAATGCCAAATCAGTCAGCCATTTTCCGTTTTTCAGCAACTGAGTGTCATCACCTCTTTCGTCCAGAAAAGCTGTTATTTCGGGCAATAATTCTTGAAACCTTTCTAGGAATTTTCCGCGACTCAACCACCTGACGTCCGTGTGAAGAACTAAATCAGTGTGCTCACCTGACTCACTATCTTCCAAGTGCAATTTAAAGAGCCGTCGTTGCAAGCTACGTGCACGGATAGAATTCACAATTTTTATTGCATGCCCATAATTTGCTCCATGTTTAGAACTTTTGAACACAAAACTTGTTGATGTATAATGCAATGCAAGGAGAAAAATGAAGGGAAATCATCATTAGCTCGACACAATGCCACAAAAACCGTTTTTGTTTCCAGTCATTGCTGGTGCTCCATCGGTTGTAATGCACACTAGTTTATATATTGGTAGCTTGTAGTTCGTTACAAAATTGAAGAAAACCTCATATATATCTTCACTACGGCTCTTTCCTTTCAGAGGAATCATTGTCAAAAACTCTTCCTTAGCCGACATGTCATTGAATACCATTCGAATAAAAATACACAGCTGGGCGGTGTCTGTCATATCGGTGGATTCGTCGAACTGTAAAGAAAAGTATGTACATTCCATGATATCATGTTTTAGTTTATCTGCCATGTCCTGACTCATGACTTCAACACGCCTTGTGACAGTCGGACGAGATAACTGAAGTTCTCTAATAGCAGACATAATCTTTGTTTTATTTTTAAAATCTCCAAATAAAGTCTCACCCCCTTCAATAAATGCTTCCTTCACAACCAATCCATCATCAAATAGTTTCTTGTGTTTCGCCAATATATGAGATATTTTAAATGACGCGATCGATGCAGCTTTTGATTGTTTGGCTGGTTTTGTGAACATGGTTTGTTCTTTTTTCAAACAAGTTTATCAAATCACGTTTTTTTTTAATTCACTCTGTGACGGAAAATCCTTTTCATAATTTTTTTATGAACCGTTTTATGATGCCTCTCTAAGTTCCCACGCTTAGGTATTGCAACTGACGCACGGCAAATGAGACAAATGCACTTATCCTTTACCATACAAAAGAAAAATTCTTCCTCCCAATCGTTACTAAAATGATAAGTTTTACTTTTTTTCTTCGCCCCACTCATTTTGGACTCTTTATTAATAAACACTTTTTTATCGATGTATCGCCTTCAAGTTACAACTCAGAGTGTCTCCTATTCCTGCAGGCGCAACATTTATATCGGCGCGAACGAAGTCTCGAATGTTCCCGTCAAACACGCCGCCCGAAGTTTCTAGAAAAATCGGCGGGAATCAAAAACCCGGCTTTTCTTTGACAAGTACCGCGCGTTCCTTTGATAAAGCCGCCTTTTGCCGCTAGCAGGGGGTTATTACGATAAAAGAAAGTGATGAGGGGTTATTCTGGCCTAATTGTGGATCGAATAAATTTTAGTAGTTTATTCATTACATTTTGTTTTAGTTACCTAAAACAAAATCTGAGAATAGTTCTATATCGGAATTTTTTTTCTCGAGATCGACTCAAAAAGCATTCGCGATCGACCGTTTGAGCACCCCTGTTCTAGACCATCTTTTAAACTCCGTGTTACCTTTGATACCATCCATTCATTTATAAATATGTGGATGATTTTTTTGTTTATTGTTCTTTTTTCTTACTTTTGCTTGGTTCTATTGTTTTTAAATTTTTTTCCAGTTTATTCTTGACTTTTCCCAGGAAGGCATCTCTTTTACTAATAAACATCTCTATTGTTAATCCTTTATCTAGCTCGGGTTAGTCGTCATGCTCACACATCATTAGCAGAACTTATCTAGTGCAATCTACTATACTGTTTATTTTACAGATCGCTTTTTCACTCCTTACGTACCGACGATTGTCTTTTATGATATGTTTACGAGAACTTTTTGTTTTATTTATTGGCTGACTTGATCAATTATTATGCAACACCAGCAAAAAATTACCATAAATCAAATAATTACCTTGTAGATACTATTAGGAAATTTAAAGGCTTCGTGTTGAAGGCTGTGTCACGGATTTTTGTGTACTTTATAAATGAAGATGCTGTATATAAAACGGCGTATCTTTTAAATAAAGGCATTTACTGAAAAACGTAAATATTTACACAGTAAATCTAAAGTTCAAATATTATCACTAGTTGAAATTCAATAAGGCGTCTAGTTGTTATAAGGCGTACTGACGGTTCCATTGGGGCATCACGTTTTGCCATTTTAAATTTAAATATTATAACGCTAAAGATTTTAATCTTTTATTATTGTATACCTACAAATAATTTTCAGCAGGGAGATTAGAATCACTTATAGTGAAATAATAGCCAAATTTTGCAGTTTCTGAGTTTTCAAGAGATTTCTCCATGATTTTGTTATTTTTCTCCCAAAATATATAGAGAGAGCATTTTACATACAGAATTATACAGGAAATGCTGAGGGCCAGCTCGAAATATAAAATTAAACAAGTACCGACATTCCTCCTGCCTTCTTTTATTTTAATATTATTTGTACTATATGTGTAACCCAGTTCCATATATATATATATATATATATATATATATATATATATATATATATATATATATATATATATATATATATATATATATATATATATATATATATATACAGTGACTCACAGCTTAAATGATGCAGTCGCTATAAGAAAAGACTAGCTGGTCTCAGTGCCTCTTTATTTATTTGGAAAAAACAACTATTATTAAATTAGTAAAGAGTCTTCTAAAAAATAATGAATTACTTTTTGTCTTAAATATGCCTTACTTAATTAGCAATAAATAATTAATTAAATCATATGTAATTTTAACATCACAGCTTAAATGATGCAAAATAACAACAGGGGTCAAAACTTATCGCATTTTGAAATTTACGATGGCGGCGTTGCTTTGATTTCTTAGTGCAATTGTTTTTTGTTTAGTTTGAAATTTTTTCATTCAAAAAACGAAATTGTTTAAGAATGGGTCGTCGAACTACAATTTCTGAGAGAAATTTAATTATTACTCATTACAGGAATGGATACTGCCAAATGGTAAATAAATGTCCGTCAACTGTTCAGCATATCATTGAACGTTACCGGAATGAAAATAGAGTCGAGAATAAGTCAAGGTTGGCTCGAAATAAGATTTTCAATGAACGTGAAGAAAGATGGATTTTAAGAGAGGTATCAAATAATCCAAAAAAAAGTGTGCCAAAGTTGTGCGCCGAGGTGGAAAGACAGTTTGGAAAAAGGTGTAACCCCGAAACAGTTCGACGGATCTTGCGAAATAATAATTTACATGGTCGAACTGCTAGCAATAAGCCTTTCATTAGCCAAAGAAATAGACGCGTGAGATTGAAATTTGCCAGAGAGCATATCAATAAAGACTTGAACTTCTGGAATTCAGTAATATTTGCTGATGAGACCAAAATAAACTTATTTGGGTCCGATTGAAAAATATCAGTGTGGAGAAAGCCTAACGAGGAATTAAAAATGAAAAATATGAAAGCTACGGTAAAGCACGGCGGAGGTGGAGTGATGTTATGGGGCTGTATGCCATCTGCAGGAGTAGGTAACATGCATTTCGTCCAAGGGAATATGAACCAATATGTGTACTTGGATATACTAAGGCAGCATCTCGTCGCTAGTTTCCAAAAATTAGATATTGAAAACAATTATCGGTTCTATCACGACAATGATCTAAAGCACACGTCATTTCGAGTCCGCAGTTGGTTGCTTTATAACTGTCCAAATGTTATTAAAACACCAGTCCAGTCACCACACTTAAATGTAAATGAAAATTTGTGGCTGACATTAAGAAATAAAGTAAATAGTGCCCCAATATCAAATAAAACTGAATTAAAAGCAAAAATTACTGAAGCATGGAACTCTATTTCCCCGGAGTATACTAGAAAGTTAGTTGAATCAATGTCCAGAAGATTATGAGCCGTTATTGATAATGAGGGAGGCCCGACCAAATATTAGCGGGCTTATTTCAAATTCTACAGTTTGTTTTCTCTAATAATTTTAGTATATTGAATTTTGCATCATTTAAGCTGTGACGTTAAAATCGCATATAATTTAATTAATTATTTATTGTTAATTAAGTAAGGCTTATTTAAGACAAAAAGTAATTCATACTTTTTTAGAAGACTCTTTACTAATTTAATTTCAATAAGTTGTTTTTTCCAAATAAATAAAGAGGCACTGAGACCAGTTGGTCTTTTCTTATAACGACTGCATCATTTAAGCTGTGAGTCACTGTATATATATATATATATATATATATATATATATATATATATATATATATATATATATATATATATAGATACATATATATATATATATATATATATATATATATATATATATATATATATATATATATATATATATATACATAGGCAATAATATTTTACTTAGGTTATATTTAAATCAAAATTTACTTCTAGATTAAAACTATATCGAAGCTGATATTTGTAAGGTATAGTAGATATTTTTTTAAAGTAAAATATCACTCTCATCAAACTTTCGTGAAAATACTGTTTCCTTTCCTATATATTTCTAAAAGCATTTAACGTGTTTAAGAACGTGTTCAAGATAAAAATAATTTAAAAATTATATGCTGTATTAACTATTAAGCTGTTACAATATTACCAAAATAAACTTCTGTGAAATGATTAGTAATCATATAACACAAAATTATGTAGTTTGAAACGAGAATAAAATAAAAAATAATTAATAATTAGCCAAATGAAACAAATGTGGACTTTGTCTTGAGAAGCAGTTATTGCAGTAATATACAAATTGTATCTCAGTCCATATTGCAGTAAAGAACTACAGCAATATGCACTTTGTTCAATTTCAACAAGTAGTTGTTTATTTTTATCCTCTGGGATTTACCCGAGTCATAGCTCTCTAACAGTGATTCTTAGCATTTATGATTCTCATGTGCGTCTTTATATTATTATATATATATATATATATATATATATATATATATATATATATATATATATATATATATATATAGTGGTAGTAATAGAAAAATCTCATCCTAAAAAGTGTAATGATTACCGTGTAATCAGTTTGATGAGTCGCCTTTTAAAACTCTTTTTACGAATCATCCATCTAGAATCCGTACAAAATGCGATTTCGATCTTGATAACAGCCGGATGGGCTTTAGGCATTTGGAATACGTGAAGCCTTGTTTGGTATCAATGTTTTTCTACAAAAATCTCGGGATCATCGAAAAAATATTTTTGTCTGCATTGTCGATTATAAAAAAGCATTTGATAGAATTAGACACGACAAAGCACGAATAATCAAAAAATTATACTGGGGCCAATCAGCTCAGGTTCGGATAAAAGATCTAAAAACAAATAATATCAACATTCAACGTGGAGTCCGACAGGGTTGCATTCTCTATCCATTTTTGTTCGGTTTGTTTATTTGGATAAAATTTTAAAGAGGCTAGGTATTAAAGTTAATGGGGTTGTACTAAATACCATAATATATGCAGATTATACCCTCATTATGTGCGATAATCTGGATGGTCTACAACATATCTAGTGAACAGAACTAGCAAGGCTGGGCAAGATTTAGGTCTTAAAATCATTGTAAGCAAAACCAAGTTCATGGTGTTTAGTCGAGATCTATACGAAGATGCGAAATTGACCCTTACGAATGCACCGATAGAACGGGTTCGTAGATTCAAAGACTTGGGAAGTATGATTACAGAGGTAAGATGCAGAATTGAAGCAGCTCGTACTAACTTTAGAAAAATGAACTGAATCTGGATCTCAAACTAAGACATCAGATGGTCCAGTGTTACATCTGGTCAGTGCCGCTGTATGGGGTAGAGTGCTGGACCATAAAAATAAACACTGATTTGCTGACGAATAAAGAAGTCTTAAAAAGAGAAAATTCGGAAAGGTTACTGATCACTACGATAAAATGTTGCAAAGTTTCTTAACTTGGCCATGTATTGCGTGGAGAAAAATACTACCGCCTCGAGTTAATTATAAAGGGGGAGATTGAAGGGAGATGTGGAGTTGGTAAAAAGCAGATATCCTAATACTACCTCCCCCAGTTAATTATGAAGGGCAATACCGAAGGGAAGTGTGGAATTGGTAAAAAGCAGAAATGAAGGATATCAGAAAATAGACAGGCATACAGAAGGCTGGAGAGCTCTTTAGACTGGCTGAAGACAGAGAACCACTTTGCATAGTAATCGCGAACGTGTGGGTGACCGGATATGGCACATAAAGAAGAAGAAATATTAGAAAATAATTGTGAGTAAACTTTGGCAATATTACTACGACATCTAGAATACTTTTTACGTTTCCATTTTATAATATTCTACAAAAAAAAACATTTATTCTTGTAATTAGTTTCGCTGAGGTTAACCAGAGGTTACGTTTTTAATAGCTGATAACGGCTTGGTAACTCTCTTTCAATCGGCTGAAAAATTCCGCGTCTCCCTCAGCATGCGGAATGGCAATGTTTATGGCAGAGCAATACTTTTCTAAAGTACGTACTCGTGACTTTAACTCATCCTCCTGGGATCATCCATTTCAATATCGGCCATAGCGTTGTGGTTAAGGTTTCTGCTTTTTACGTCAGGAACCCGAGTTCGTATCTCGGCTCGGGAAATAAATAAAAAAAATGTAAATAAATAATAAAATAAAATAAAATTTACAACTTGATGGTTGCATCTCTCGTGAAGATAATGTCAAACCATTCATAGTATCCTGTCTGGTAAACTCCTCCTACTTTGGCCGTTCGTTACAGGAATTAAACTGTAGGTCCTCTTTGTCTGCGGAAATACTTAAAAAGGCACTAACTACAGACAAAGGCCAGAGGGTCGCCTATGTCCGTATCGGATATGACATTTCAAGAAGATATATATGTGTGTGTATATATATATATATATATATATATATATATATATATATATATATATATATATATATATATATATAAAACAAAAAAATTCATGTATAAAAAATAAAATTATGACTATAAATTTGTTTATTTTAATGCCGGAAGAACAAAAATAATAAATTAAATTAAAATTTCACATACTTTTGTCTCCGATTGCATCTCCCAAACATCCTTAATACGACTCCGTTAAAAAATTTTTGAGTTTTGATCCAAGTAAATATTACTTAGCAATAATTTGCGATTCTTCAGTTTATATTTGGTTGGTGATATATTTTAATACACAAAGAACATCTTGTTTGGAGAAAAAATGCAAAAAGTTGACGCATTAAATAATGAATGCTATATTAATTTAAATGAAAAGTCTCACCTTTATTAAGTTTAAAATAAACGTAAAATATCATTTGTTAGAATGTCACTTTACCATTACTGGCACTGGTTAAAAACTTACAATATTGCCGTCGTTTAAAGATTCGCCCACTCTTTGGCCAAACGTTGCGTTAGCTAAATGACTTCATTTTGTTCTCAAAATTTTAACATTACGCCACCAAAAACCAGGAAAAATTTTCAGACTACCACTGAAAGTATTCAACGTTTGTGAATCCCCACTTGCAAACTTGTACGTCCTACAAAATAGAATTTTGCGGCCTCGATCCTAAAATAAGTAAAAAAACATCTATACTGATACTATAAGACCATCAGTAAGTTTTGTACTTGCATTAAAAATATTGGAGATTTAAAAATAGGGTGCAAACACCAAAATAAAACATATCATATTTGCTCAATTTAAGAACTATATCTCTAACTCTAATAGGTCTATCAATTTTACTGCTATTTGATGTGATACAGCCAAAATGTCTCGAAAATATTATTTTGTACTATCATCGCCATGGGCACAGATAAAATCGCCATAACACCATAGAAAGACAAACACACTGTAACAAAACGTCATGGCAAGACGAAGCCGTGTGTGAAAAGAAGTGAAAAAGAAATTACTAGGACATTGAGTGTGGTGTCAAATGAAAGCTTGGGAAAACACGAGTAATATATATATATATATGTGTGTGTGTATATATATATATATATATATATATATATATATATATATATATATATATATATATATATATATGTATATATATGTACCGGGCTGATAGACTAGCTCATAACTCATCAGAATATGTAAATATGACTTTAGTGAAAAATCGGTAGATTTCGGGATATTGACTCTTGCACCATGAACTCCTTTTGCACTAAAATAGCAATATCCTTTTTTTTTAAGTAAAACATAGTAAATGTAATACTATTTTAGAAACTACTATACATTGGCAATTTTTTTTTAAATAACTGGTCAGGTTGGTTTGCACTTTTCTTAGAGTATGAATAGTCAAATGAAAATGTTTTTATTCATGATACCTGCAAAAATGTTTTTTTCCCCACAGGCTTAGCACAATTAGTTTTATTTTGAGCTGTGATCATCATTGCGGTTATTCAGGAGTGTGTAAAACTAATTTGAATCTTAGAATCCGAACATTTGTAGTTGTGGCAATGGATTAACTGTTTTAAGGTGTTGATATTCACGAAACTCATAAAAATGGAACGATTTTTTACTAAGGTGATATTTACATATTCTGATGACCTATGAGCTGCCCTAACAACCGTCATAGGGAATAATTATATATATATATATATATATATATATATATATATATATATATATATATATATATATATATATATGTTACAATAGAGGTTTTCACGGATGGTGGAATGTAATACATTAATATTGGCATTTTCAAGTGCTCTTGCTGCTGTTACTACTCGATACTCTGTTCTCGGTGCTGCTGCCGCTTGAAGTTAATTATAACGAAGCTAATATATATATATATATATATATATATATATATATATATATATATATATATATATATATATATACTATTGTAAGACAATTATAATTCTTCAAATCATTGCTTTCAATATAGTATATATACTCTCTCTCAGCTTTGACACAGTTCAATTGCCGCTTGAATCTTTTCAGTAGTAAAATCGGAAAAGATCGAGAAGAAGTCACTGGGTGCCAAATTAGTGAGTACGGCTAGTACTCTAACAAACAGATTTAGTTTTACTTGGTTAGGTTCTTACAATATCCGAGTAAATCATATTACATCGCCAAAATGATCTTTATAATCGTTTAAAATTCATTATGGAGTACCCAATTCGATTTTAATCAACCTCATTGATAATTTCGTGTTACCTTCAATGAATTGAAAAAGCCAATGAACTAAGGAATTTTTTATATTTTGGAAGTGTAAAAACATTTTACGTTTGACTGATTCCTTAGCAGTCGGTTCAGTCAATCAATTTTTAGGTCAGAAGAGGTGGGTAATCGTATCACAAGAATTATTTTCTAAAAGACTGCGTAGTTTCGTGTATATTTTAGATGGCCAAATAGTGGGAAGTAAAGTTCTTTCAACAACAGAGGCAACGCGGATATAAGGCGTGAGCATGTATTTTACTAATATGTAGATTCCATCAGAAGACGTGCTAATGTAATAGGAGTATTTAAGGTTCTTATGCCTTGTAGGAAGCTTTATTTCTCGTTGTCTAGAGGAGTGTACCTTGGAATTCTCTTACTGACATCATAAACACTTTAATTACTTACAAAGTTACATCTTTCACTTTTCTAATTTTTGAACTTCTTAAGAGCCAATTTAGGTAAATTTTTCCAATTATGTTTTATAAATATTTTCACCCACGCATATTAAAATTAGTTAATTATTCTGTTCTTTACAAGTTTAAAATTTATTAAAAAATTCTTAGTTACATTTAACGAAAATATTAAATTTCATTCTTGACTTCTTAATTAGTAAGTTGTTTTTGGAATCAAATTGATAAGAAGTCTTAAAAAAAAAGGTTTTTAGAGTTTTGTGTCTGAGTTTAAATTAAACATTTTTTTAAAATCATTGTTGTAGTCTAAATGGGTTAATTTCACTAATAGTGGTGTAATTAGTGAAGTTAACCTTACATTTTGTACGGGGGCTGAATTGAAATTTGTCCAGAGAATAGGATTGAATCTAGGAGGGAATACGAGATTGAGCATTGACGAGCGTCTCTTAATTTTAGTCAGACGCCTAGTAGATTGGAAATGACCGCTATTTTCAATCACATCGTTAGTTGTAAAGTTCAGATCAATAGGTAAAGCGACTCATTTCCCGGCAGTATTATTTTGTCTTGGATGTGTTTCCGTAAATGTTGAATATTGTTCGGTGTCAGTCTTATTTCGTCAAGATAGTCGAGAGTAACAAGACCAAATTATTGTTACATTTTTAAATTAAAACTGTGATTGAATGTTTAATTTTAAATCCAGAAGTGGCAAAATACACCAAAGAAATTTTGAAAATGTTCAAAACCAAGGGCGAAAAAAAATATATATGTGTATATATATATATATATATATATATATATATATATATATATATATATATATATATATATATGTATATATATATATATATATATATATATATATATATATATGTATATATATATATATATATATATATATATATATATATATATATATATATATATATATATATATATATATAACAATCGGAAGTTTAACTATTGGGGAACGCCTTTATGAGGAAAAGAGATGCGCAATCAAAGATCTATAGGCTCTAGTATCTGCTTTTTATTTTTTGTTATCAAGCTTTCGCTGCCTAATTGGTAGCTTGTTCTGGATACTGAAATGCAAACAAGGTATAAAAAAACAAAGTTAAGACGCTCGTTATGATCTGTGATTTATAAATTTATAAAGTTGTATAATAATTTACTTACAAAATTCAGCAGTTAATTTATCTCTGGTGATACAAAATAAAATTTGCATTTCGTTGGCCAGGTAATAAGCATAATCATAAAAAAACATGACAAAAGGACACTGACACACAAGTATCAGAAAATAAAGTATTGTTAATAACATTTTTTAAAAACACTTATAAATTTTGAATGGTTTGTTGTGATTTTGTGTTAGCAAATAGGTGTAAATTGAGTTCAGTTCTTCTATGTCTTTTTTGTGATTGAGATTATTTTTGCAAGTTTTTATGTAACCCATTTCCAAGAAACTTCTCTTGAAGTAATTAGTTTCAGCATCGAGAATGAAGCTGTTGTTATATTGTACTCTGTGCTCTGTATGATTGACGTGTAAACTCAAACTAGTTGCGTTAGGTTTATGTTTGCTATCACTTTTGTGTAAAGCTAATCTCTTAGAGAGCTTTTGTGACGTTCGTCCGCTGTAGACCAAACCACATTGACAGGGAATGCCATAAATTATATTCGATCTTTGTAACGTATCGGTTTTGTCCTTTCAGTTCAGCATAAAACAATTTACCTTTTTTAAATTATAGCTAGCAATCTTTATATTTGTATTTGCAAATAGGGAAGACAAGGACTGGGAAAGACCTTCTATATATTGTAACTTTCCTACTTCAGTATCGTTGTTGGTAGCGGTAGTGAGAACAGTTGGTTTGATTAGAAGGGGGGTCTTTGAAATATCTTTTTTATAAGGGTTTTTAGATAGCAATTGTCCAAGAAAATGTTTTCTAACAGTTTTACATTTTTTTTCTTTGAAAGAACGGTGGCAAATCTTATCTATTCTGTTTTTAAAACCTCTGATGATGTTAAGTTTTTGTCTCATAGGGTGATGCGAGTGGAATGGGATATATCTACCAGAACTTCATTTTTTCCTGTACCGTATTATTGTCAGAGCGCACAACCCTAGTATCCAAAAACGGAACAGCACAGTCAGTTTCCTCTTCAACAGTAAACACTAGTTTATGTTTGAAAGAATTGTTAATATTCAGAGTGTCACGAACACTTCCGGCAGGTATAGCTACTAGTATATCGTCTACATACTGAAATAGCAGGGGAAATTCAAAATTCACCTATGAAATGACAAAATAAAGGAGTTTATTCATGTGCTATTCGGCCAGAACTGGCGAAATTGCACTTCCCATGGGGACGGCTACTTTTTGTCTGTAGAATGTACCATTAAAGGAGAAAAATGTATGCTCACATAAATAAGTAATGGTTAATAGAAACTGTTTCTTAAGAATATATTTTATTAATATATATATATATATATATATATATATATATATATATATATATATAATGGCATCCTCTTTGTAAATGCGTCTTTACTTAATTAATATGTTAGTGTTTAGTGTAAGATTTATCTAATTATTATTCGCATTTATGAAATTCGTTTTTTGGCCATTTTTGTTATATTTATATCACACCTCTCATGTAAGTGGTCTTTTCAGTTTTATTACTATATATATATTTTTTTACAAGAACATATTAAAAAAAAATAACTTTTGTTTATTTGCCCGCACTACTTCAATTGTCGCTTCGTTCTCTTTTTTAGTTTGTGCCTGATGAAGGTCCCAACCTAGGACCGAAATATTGGCTAAATGAACACTGTGTGAACACTTGTTGCGCCCTTTGACGAGTTTCCCAACTAATTTCATATTTAAGAATTTTATTAGATACGGCAACTTTTGCTTTCTTTAATTGTTTATATATATATATATATATATATATATATATATATATATATATATATATATATATATATATATATATATATCTTCTATTATTGTGAAATGTTCATTTGATATAAGGTCTAAAGTAGTGTTAGTAAAAAGTGAAACTACATCGAAAGAAGCAAGTACAAAATCTTCTGGTAAAACGAAATCGTTCACCTTCTCTGGAAATTCGAAGGTATTTTTAATTCTGAATTTGTTAAAAGTAGAAAAAGCTGTTTCTAAGATAGAGGCTATATATTTAGTAGGTGGTTGTGTAGATGCTCCTACACACGAAACGCAAAGGCATATCAGGTTTATGTATTTTAGGTAGACCGTAATATTTAGGGCAAATACCATTATAAGTTGTCAGTGTACGAGCAGTTGTTCCATCCAAAACTTTCAATCTTTTAATGATTTTATTAATTAATTGCATTTTGTTCCTACTTTTAAAGTGATGTATTATTTCATAGTTAGTATCATCTTGAAGTAGGGAATGTGATTTCTCAAGATAGGAGGTTTTTGACATAGCAACGGTAACATTGCCTTTATCAGACCTAGTAATTATTATATCAGGATGTTTTTTTAAGAAACTTTTTGTTTCCTTTTCTAATTTATAGGTGACTGAACTTTTGTTTTTATGTGATATTACATAATTTTCGTTCAATCTACACCCTGTAGAGAATATTCCAGAATTTTTTTCAAATTTTTTGATCAGTACTTTTCGAGATAAGGGGGGCACCGATTTTTGGCAATTTTTTAAAAATAATATAAAGAAAAGTGTGCGCAAGTATTACAATATGTACAGTTTTGAACTCCTGTGTTCACAAACTTTCATTTAACACCCCACTCGATGACCTGAGAATTTTTTTTTCACTTCCGATTTCACCTTCCAAAACTAACCCTTTAAGTCAAAATTTAACTTTCAGAACTACACGGCTCTGATGGGGCCATCAATTCCTATATTAGTGCCAAACTTTTACTTTCTACGTCAGATAGTTTCGGAAAAAATCGGATGTGATAGACAGACGGACAGACATCAAGTGTTCTGTACGGAAAACTAAAAAGAATATTAGATTCTTCCAGGTAAGTAAAATTATTTATTATTGGACAGTCATTTGTTTTTTTTTTTTTTAATTTGTGTACGTGTGTCCAACAAAAATTCCTTATTAGATAACTTTTTCGGATTTTATTTTGATAAAATATTGTCTTAATAATCATTGTAAGATGATATATAATTAATAAATATTAACCTCCGAAATGAATTGGCATGTGATTTGAAACCAGTTAAAATTTTTCCTGTTCGAATGTTTCCAATAACTTTTGACATTTCACTTTCCAGGTATATTTGATATCAGTGCAGGTTACTCAGTGCAGGTATTGTAAAAAATTAACTTTCATACAAAAATGCAAATTAGTCATTTATAGGTTAGAATCTCAACGGTAGAGAGCAATAGAAAAGAGTTGCTAGGATATGTTGGCATTTTTCACCTTCACTGGCTTTACATTTCAAACATAAAATTGCCTGTCCCATTTATCTCAAACACTACTCTTCGCAATTGGGCCGTGAATATACATGCTGCTTGAATTTTTCGTTATGTTGGC
>CM032455.1:44873336-44970836 GCA_019049505.1 Pachyrhynchus sulphureomaculatus | reverse complement strand
TTTTTCGGTGGTATTATTAAGGCGTAACTGCCAAATTAATAACTAGAATATGTGTAATAGTTTTATTACGGTTGCTAATTAGAATCTAAAATGTATTATTGATCTAAAAAGTGGTTTTAGCTGAAGTATAAAAAAAATCAAATGGGCTAAAGCGGCAAGTTGTTAATTTAAATGCGTTACTAAAAAAATTAAAAAGTAAGATTTGTGTTAATTTACAAACATTTAAGTGTGTTCACTATCAAAATGCGTAAGCGAGAAACATGTTTCTATTTAAAAACAAAAGCTAATCGAACTTTGCATCAAATATGATTCATGATAATGTGAGAATTTTAATATTCTATAAAAAAATTATGGACACGACTTTATTTTGTTCTTAAATAGATTATAGGTGCCTAGTTTTTGACCATTTAAATTATTTAAATAAGGTTGCAATAAATCAAGATGAAAAACAATTGCCGAAATGTCAAAAAACTGCCAAAAATTCAAAATCGTAGTAGGCTGTTGAAATTAGACAGACAAATCTAGAATCACAAAATAAACCATTTTGTCTAATAACTTTTTTTAAAATTTGGCCAAATTATACGTTTTTTTTCAAAAATTTTTACAAAAATGTCATTTTTGATAGATGATGTCATGCGTAAAAATGACTTATTATACTTTATTTCTGATATTATTTGAAGCACAAATAGATGCCATAACCAGATCTGGGCTAAAGTGATTATTTAAAAAAAATTCCATATGATGCTGAATTGTCACACTGTATATATATATATATATATATATATATATATATATATATATATATATATATATATATATATATATATATATATACATATATATGTATATATATATATATATATATATATATATATATATATATATATATATATATATATATATATATATATATATATATATATATATATATATATATATATATATATATATGTATATATACATATATATATATATATATATATATATATATATATATATATATATATATATATATATATATATATATATATATATATATATATATATATATATACAGTCCCTGGCCAAATTATTAGACGCACTGCAAGATTTCATGTAAAATATTAATTACCGAGTGATATTGTACCGTTTTACTATTTTAAATTGATTTGTTTTTTATTTTTATATTATCCAATCAATTATCTATTTATTTGACATAAATAAAACAGCATTAATTTAGAAAAGCATAAGTTTATTAAGTTTTAAAGAAAAGTGAAATTAATGTTAGTAAAAGTCAATATTTAGTTGAGCCACCTTTAGCCGCTATCAAAGCTTTAATTCTGCGCGGCATGCTATCAATGCAAGATTGTACTGTCTCCTGCATTTGAGGATGATGATTCCACACATGAATAATCTTTTCTAGGAGCTGGGTTTTGTTGGTAATCACATCTTCAGCCACTTCTCTTTTCATCAGCTCCCACATATTTTCAATGGGGTTCATATCAGGGCCAATCCAACAGAGGGATATTTTTTTTTCTGCCAAAAAAGTTTTAACAGACCGAGCAGTGTGGCAGGGAGCTCCATCTTGCATGAAAGTGAATGGTTCCCCATTTGGAAACCATTCTCTGAGCTGCGGAATCAACCGATTTTGTAATACTTCTTTGTACTGATCTTGCCTCATTATTCCTTTGACGACGTACAGACGTCCAGTGCCCTTGCCGCTGATGACTGACCAAATCATCACTTTGGTGGGATGTTTAACCGTCGGGACGACACAATCAGGATGAAACTTTTCTCCATGACGACGACGCACATACTGAGCTTTATTCTGCAAAATTTCGAATGTGCTTTCGTCACTGAAGCAGACCTGTCAAAAATAGGAAAAATATATAAACTTCCATGTTTATTTGCTTTATTTAACTGAAAATGATGATAATAATGTATCAATTATTGATTAAATTGCTGTATCTTACCGATCTCCAGAAGTCCACATCTTTGTCTTGCCATTGTTTGGCCCACTTCAGGCGCTTTGCTTTCATTGCAGCTGTTAACTTGGGCTTCCTGGTGGGGCGACAGGCCTTAAAATCTAATTCTTTAAATTTTCTTCGAACAGTGCGCTCAGAAGCATTTACGCTAGCATCCTGGAGTTGTGATTTTATTACCTTTGTGGTAGCAAATCTGTTTTCTACACAAATTTTCTTCAAACATCTCTCTGACCGTGGAGTGAAAATTGGTTTTCTACCGCATCTTTTCTTTCTTTTCGGGCTTAATTCCTTCCCTGACTCAATTTTCTTTTTTAGGCGTCGTACACTAGCTTCAGAAACTTCCAATCTTCGTGATATTTCTCGGTTTGTAAATGTTTTCGCAATCACAAGGGCCTTCACTTCAGCTTTTTTACGTGGTGAAAGATCGCCTTTTCTACCCATAATGAAAATAGTACAATTACTTTTTTAAAACACTGCATACAAAATAAACTAATAACTGAGTAGTATAAAACTGTTAAACAAACAATCACAGTCCATAAAGCTACAGAAACACGTCCGTACCTGACTCGATTCCGATCGCGACTGATACAGGTTTGTACGTTCATGTATCACTTTGTCAACACAGTGTTGCCATATGTTAAAATAAATACAAATATGTAGTCTACAACAATTCTTTTAAATAAAAATCAATAATATTATAGTTTAAATATACCATTATTGCATAAAAACTCTTAAGAAACATAAAATTACTAAAAAAAATACAGTGCGTCTAATAATTTGGCCAGGGACTGTATATATATATATATATATATATATATATATATATATATATATATATATATATATATATATATATATATATATATATATATATATATATATATATATATATATATATATATATATATATATATATATATATATATATATATATATATATATATATATATATATATATATATATATATATATATATATATATATATATATATATATGTTATATATATATATATATATATATATATATATATATATATATATATATTTATATATACATATATATATATATATATATATATATATATATATATATATATATATATATATATATATATATATATATATATAGACTATAATTATCAGTAAGTCAAGTGATAAATTACTAGAATTTTAATTTTCAATAAATGGTTTACGTAATAAAAATAAATTGATAATAATAGGAACGTAATGAATTATGTTTGTACTCATTCATTCATATTTTGTAACTGGGTAACAATAGATATTATTTCAGTTTTGTTTTGTACTAGTGGTATTTACATACTTCTAAATATTATTTCGTAATATTATCGTTTTATGACATTAAGCACGTGGGACAGATAAAATAATAACCACCATAAATTAAAACAAAATAAAAATTTTTGTAAAAACGAATAGAAAAAACCTGACAAAAAAGTAGTCTTATTTTCATATTTATTTGAAAATATCACATATTTGATGTTCTAACTTTCTATCAGAAAATAAAATACATTAGAAAGTAATTTTTTTTAAATAACGTTTAAAGATAAAGATATTAACACGTAGGCTGAAAAGTTTTTGGTCTACCTACTTCAAACACATTTTTTTCTTGCCAAATTCGACGTTATTCATCAATATAGTATCCTTCAATCGGTCCAATGCTTTTGTAACATTTCTATACCTTTCTTGTAGAATGATTTGTCTTTGCCTTCAAAATAGGCCTCAGTTTCGGTGACAACTTCTTCATTGGAGCCAAATCTCTTTATTGCGAGCATTTTTTTGAGGTCTGCAAATAAATAATAGTCGCTGGAGGCCAAATCTGGAGAATACGGTGGATGAGGGAGCAATTCGAGCTTTAATTCATGCTATTTTACCATAGTAACCATTGACTTGTGACACCGTGTATTGTCTTGATGAAAGAGCACCTTTTTCATGTTAATTTGGGGCTGTTCCTTTGTCCCCAATAACTTTATATAATATTCGCTGTTGATGGTTTTTTCCTTCTCAGCATAGTCGATGAAAATTATTCCATGCACATCCCAAAATACAGAGACCGAAACCTTCCCAGCCTGTTGTGTCTGTGGTCGCTTTGTGGGGCTTTCACCAGCTGCTGTCCACTTAGCTGACTGCCGATTTGATTCCGGTATGTAGTGGTGGATCCATGTTTCGTCCATTTTCACATATCGCATGAAAAAATCCTTTTTTTTGCTCTTAAACAGGTCCAAACATCACTTAGAATCATCAACACGTTGTTGTTTTTGGTCCACTGTGAGCAAAAGCGGTAACCATTTCGAACAGAGCTTTCTTATGCCCAAATGTTCATGCAGAATATGACCAACACGTTCTTTTGATACCTTTAGGGTGTCAGCTATCTTACACAATTTCAATTTACGGTCATCTAGAACAATTTTGGATTTTTTTTTGTTTTCCGGTATAACCACCTCATTTGGGCGTCCAGGGAGTTCAGCATCATTTGTATTTATACGACCGCGCTTAAATTCAGTCAGTAAATGATAAGTGATTTTCCAGGGGAAGAGTTCCCGTAACACGTATCAAGCCATTGCTTTGCTTGAACAGTATTTTTTTCCCATCAAAGAACAGTGTTTAATCAACATACGAATTTCGATTTTTTCCATTGTTTCGTAAATATCAAAGTGGTGTCACTAAAACTAGTGTAACTTGTAAACTAATCGTAAAAAGGTCATGAAATTCTGACACGTATCGTTTGAAGGTTGGTACTTCCTACAAATCATATGGATTTTTTGAAAAGGGCGTATCTATTTGTCATACCAAAAACTTTTCAGCCTACGCCTACGTCTTAATCACAAAAAAAGGTAAACAGAGGAATTATTTACAACTGAAAACTGAAATTTTAATCAGTACATTATTTTTATTAAAACCGGAAATTATTGAAGAATTATTGCAATTTTTAGATTCCTCCACTCTCAGAAATCTGAAAAGGAAGTATAACATGATATATTCGAAGTAACCCTTCCAACACTTCCTTGTACTCTTTTAAATTCATATTAGTTTGATTATAAATATTTATGCTGAATGCTTATAAGGAGTCGGCATGTTTTTTTTTAATTGAAAGAGAACAGTAATCCTTATAAAAAAATAATTTTAGGCCAATTATCTTGTAATTTCATTTCTGAGGCCCAAATTCATGAAAAATGAATAAATAATTACTCAAAAAATTTAAATTAAAAGAAAGGATTTATTATTTTACAAATTATAAAGCTTGGACCCTTTAAGAATTTTTTTTTTACATTTTTAGATGAATTAATTGTTCCAAAAACTGGAGTATATATATATATATATATATATATATATATATATATATATATATATATATATATATATATATAAAATCATATTTAAAAAATAGAACCCAATGTGTTATTGAAACAGACCCTTGTGGAAAGCTTGCTTGCTCTGAGAAGGTCATAATAAAAAGGGGTGTACCTCAAGGTTCAATTTTAGGACCCCTGTTATATATACTGTATACTAATGAACTGCCTAAAGTGTCGCATGACTATATAGTGCTGTATGCCGATGATACTACTCTGATCTTTAAAGAGGATAATAAATATCTCTTACTTCAAAAAATGGTTAATACTCTAAACCTATTAAGGCAATATTTTACTTCGAATGATCTACTTTTAAATATCTCAAAAACACAGATGATTCTATTTTCTAACAGAAGTAATGAACGTGTAACAGTAACATATGACAACATTGATGTAGTTTCGGGATATGAGATTTTATTTCTTGGAGTGGTTGTGGACAGGAGACTTGACTGGAAGTGTCATGTCAGTGCTTTAGCCAATAATATGGCTAAGTATTGTTACGCGCTAAGAGTCATTTTAGATTATGTTGGTAAAGACGCAGCACTGTCTTCTTATTACGCCTACATTCATTCGCGTATGAGATATGGAATCATCTTTTGGGGAAATTCCTGTGAAATAAACAGAATTTTGGTTTTGCAGAAAAAGTGTCTAAGAGTAATGTACAGAATAAAGGCAAGAGATAGTTGTAAAAACGTATTCATTTCAAAACGGATTTTTACTGTAATAAGTTTATATATATATGAAGCAGTGTTATTTGTTCATAGTAATAAAGACCTATTTCAAGAAAGCATAAGAGTGCATGAACATAACCCTAGGTTAAAAAATGATTTAAAACCAAACAAAAGTAAATATTCCTATATACAAAAGAATGTACATTTTTGTATTCTAAGATTGTACAATAGTTTTCCTAATCATGTTAGAATTTTAAGAACGAACTTGCTGAAACTAGTAATTAAGAATTATTTAGTCCGTAAGGCATTTTATAGTTTGGAGGAGTTCTTTGCTGATGAATCTCGGCTATTTTTATGTGTGTAACTAGAATATTTGATAAAATGCAATATTTCTTAGTTTAAGAACTTTTGACATTGTTCCACGCTCCTATATGGAGCTTTGTAATTTACAAGGAATAAATAAAAACATTATCTATCTATATATATATGATTATATATATATATATATATATATATATATATATATATATATATATATATATATATATATATATATATATATATATATATATATATATATATATATATATATATATAGATATATATATATATATATATATATATATATATATATATATATATATATAACATATATATATATATATATATATATATATATATATATATATATATATATATATATATATATATATATATATATATATATATACAAAATTTCATGCAATGTTAACATTAACATATATATGTCTATTAAAGGAATTGTCAAAAATAAAGACCTGGCTGCTCTCCCAGAACCGTAATAAGGTTGACTTCGATGAGTGCTTTTCAATTATGTTATTAATAAAAAATTAACGAAAGTATATAAACTCGAATAACAAGCTGTTGTTAGATATAATAAATGTCCCATTACGATTAAAAAATTTAGGATATTTCCCTACACAAAACATTTTATTTGAAAACATCTTTAATTCATTAGTTATTCTCCATTATGAATTAAAATATCGACAGCATAACGTTAACATCAGTTAACTATTAGTACAAGCACATACTGGTTAAAATGCTTTCTTTGTCTATTATTATTTTTTTGTTTATAAATACTGAAATCAATATACAAACTATTTCGAAAATCTCTAGCTTGATTAAAAATATTTCTCCTTTTTCAAAATAATGAAGCTGGACTCCGCCTTTGACTCTATTTAGGGAAAATATAATTATTTTGTTGTAAATATTTTTTTTTATAGATATAGCACGCGAGGTGCAGGCAAATCTCTAAAGTGCAAGTGCGGAAATAGCGATTTATATTGGTGTTGAATTACTATAAATTTAACTGGATGAGCGGACTTTTCATGAAAATACTTGAAGAATAGACCCAAGTCGCCAACTGTTCTTCGATGTTCCACGAAATCAGGGCTGCTGGTCAGTTTTGGGTCTTTTCAATAAAAGCAGTGTATATTTAAGGGCAGAGTCTCAAACATGGAAGCAGTGCAAGTATTACATTATGTACACATTTTTACATGCTTTCATTTGATATCCACTCAAAGATCTGGTAAAAAAAATTTTTTTTTCACTTCCGATTTCACCCCCAAAACTAACCCCTTAAGTTAAAATTTAACTTTCACAACTACACGGACGGACAGTTGGACGGACAGACACCGAAGTGATCTTATAAGTTCCGTACGGAATACTAAAAACTTATTTTATTGACAAAATAAAATTTCCCGTTATTAAGGTATATATTTTTGTTCTAATTTTTAGTGAAGTATTTTGAGATGCTCTTTATCATTTATTTTATAAATAAAATAACCTGTTACTGAAAACTGATGATCTTGAAATTTTTGTTTTTTTTTTATATACCAAATAAATTATTAAAGGTAATGCACTCGTGATAATTTTCGTATTACGTTATGTATGTATTTTTACTCGTGTTTTCACAAGCTTTCATTTGACACCACACTCGATGACCTAGTAATTTTTTTTTTACTTCCGATTTCATCCCCCAAAACTAACCCCTTAAGTCAAAATTTAACTTTCAAAACTACACAGCTCTGATGAAGCCATTAATTCATATATTAGTATCAAAACTTTCTGTGACAAATAGTTTCGGAGAAAATCGGGTGTGACAGACGGACAGACAGACGGGCAGACGGACAGACAGACGGGCAGACGGACAGACACCGAAGTGATCTTATAAGTGTTTCGTACGGAACACTAAAAAAATAATATATTTTATTATTTGAAGTTGGATTCAAGGCATTTTCATTGCCAAAAGTAATAATAAAAAATATCAAAATTTTAAATTAAAATTAATTAAAAACGAAAAAATTCATATATAAAAAATAAAATTATGACTAGTTTGTTTATTTTAATGCCGGAAGAACAAAGATACTAATTAAATTAAAATTTCACATACTTTTGTCTCCGATTGCATCTCCCAAACATCCTTAATACGGCCCGTTAAAAATTTTTGAGTTTTGATCGAAGTAAATATTACTTAGCAACCATTAGCGACTCTTCAGTTTATATTTGGTTGGTGATATATTTTAATACAGAAAGGACATCTTGTTCGGAGAAAAAATACAAAAAGCTGACTCCATTAACGCATTAAATAATGAATGCTACATTAATTTAAATGAAAAGTCTCACCTTTATTAAGTTTAAAATAAATGTATAATATCATTTATTAGAACGTCATTTTAACATTACTGGCACTTAGGTTGAAAACTCACAATATTGCCGTCGTTTAAAGTTTCGCTCACTCTTTGGTCAAAATTTGCGTTAGCTAATTGACTTAATTTTGCTCTCAAAATTTTTACATTATGCCATCAAAAACCAGAAAAAAATTTTCAGAATACCATTGAAAGTATTCAACTTTTGTGAATACCCACTTGCAAGCTTGTACGTCCTACAAAATAGAATTTTGAGGTCTCGATCCTAAAATAAGTAGAAAAACATCTATACTGATACTATAAGACAATAAGTAAGTTTTGTACTTGCATTAAAAATATTGGAGATCTAAAAATAGGATGCAAACGCCAAAATAGAACATATCATGGTTTGCTCAATTTAAGCACTATGTCTCTAACTCTAATAGTTAATCAATCTTACTGCTATTTGATGTGATATAGCCAAAACGTCTCGAGAATATTATTTTGTACTATCATCGTCATGGGCACAGATAAAATCGCCATAACACCATAGAAAGACAAACACACTGCAACAAAACGTCGTGGCAAGACGAAGCCGGCGGGCTACCGCCAGCTTCGCAGTATGTTTTAACCTAACTCGTCGAATTTCTCAGAGTATCAGTAGAAGTTGCCAAATGTTTTATACGTAAAAATAATAGAGAAAAATAAGTCTATATAGACCAAAATAGATAGTATAAAAGATGATTGAAGATATTTATTAAATGTTTTTAGTGGTCCGTACGGAACACTTATAAGATGACTTCGGTGTCTGTCTATCTGTCTGTCTGTCCGTCTGTCTGTAACACCCGATTTTCTCCGAAACTATTTGTCATAGAAAGTTGAAATTTCGTAATATTATAGGAATTTATAGCCACATCAGAGCCGTGTAGTTTTGAAAGTTAAATCTTGACTTAAGGGGTTAGTTTTGAGGGGTGAATCGGAAGTGAAAAAAAATTTTTTTACTAGGTCATCGAGTGTGGTGTCAAATAAAAGCTTGTGAAAACACGAGTAAAAAGTATATATGTAATGTAATACTTGCGCAGACATTCCTCTGTATTATTTTAAAAAAATCGCGAAAAATCGCTGTGCCCCCACCTTATCTCAAAAAGTACTGATCAAAAAATTTTGACACGGGGTGTAGATTGAACGAAAATTATCACCTTTAATAATTTATCTGGCGTATAAAAAAAAAATTCAAAGTCATCAGTTTTCAGTAAAGACTGAAAGAAAATTTTGTTGGAAACTCATTTGGGGTGAGTTTTTTGTGAAGTCACTGATTATTTTATACCACCGTAATAATTTTTTTTATTTTAAAAGCAATCAGTGTACGGAACACTAATCGTGCAAGTTCAACTTGCACGGTTATTTTGTCTATGCCCGGTCGAAATTATACGAACTAGAAATTTAAAATTAAAGAGAGAAATTATTATTTACACAAGAACGAAGACTTTTAAAAGTTCTAAAATTAAGAAGTTAAAACGGAAGTAAAATTTCTTTGAATAGATAGATTTTTATTTCAGAAACGCATAAAAATGAAGAGATAGATAATATTTTTCTCGGTAAATATCTGTTTATTTATCTGTCTATTAAGACTATTATCTGAACCTAATTAACGATTTTTTATGGGTTTCTCCCTATTCCGTAGAGCATCCTCGAGGAAAGTTTAGCATTACGAACTATATTTTACTTTTCTTGCTAGAAAATAGTATTGTATTCGGGAAAAAGTCACCCTCCGAGATTTCTGCATTTCCTGATATTTTATGATTTCTAGGGGGGTGTTTTAAGATAAAATAAGCGATCAAGTGCAAGTTGAACTTGTGCAATTAGTATTCCGTACGTTGATTGCTTTCAAAATAAAAATTTTTGTTATGAAGGTATAAAATGGTCAGTAACTTCACAAAATACACCCCAAATGAGTTTTCAACAAAGTTTTTTTTCGACCTTTACCGAAAACTGATGACCTTAAAACTTTTGTTTTTTTTTATATACCAGATAAATTATTAATGGTAATATTAATATAAATGTATAATAAAAGCACTCATGATAATTTTCGTTCAATCTACATCCTGTGGAGAATACTCTAGAATTTTTTCAAAATTTTTTGATCAGTAATTTTCGAGATAAGGGGGGACAGCGATTTTTGGCGATTTTTTAAAAATAATACAAAGAAAAGTGTGCGCAAGTATTATATATTTTTGAACTCTTGTTTTTAAGAGCTTTCATTTGACATCCTACACGATGACTTGGTAAAAAATTTCTTTTTTCACATCTCCTTAAGTCTAACTACACGGCTCTGATGAGGCTATTACTTTTTATATTAGTACCAAATTTTAACTTTCTGTGTCGAATGGTTTCGGAGAAAATTGGGTGTGACAGACGGACGGACGGACGGACGGACAGACACCGAATTGATCTTACAAGTGTTTCGTACGAAACACTAAAAAATATTGTATTCCTGAAAAAATCATCTTTCTAGATTTTTGCTTCTTTTCACGTTTTCATAATCATAATCCCGAAAAACATAGTCATTCACTTCCGTCGGTCTGTCTTCCTCTTGGCACGATAACTCTTGAACGAAATGAGATATTAATTTTAAATTTTATACACATATTATACCTATAAAGTAGATAAACCTGATAGTTGTTCAGCGATTTTACTTCAGAAGGAGTATTTTTTATGGTTTTAATAATATTATGCTAATTTTTCTTGTTTTTACTTTCCTTGCTGAAGTATAAAAAAAGCAATAAATTTCTCCGAGATTTTTCGCTTTTTTTACGACTTAGGGTACCTAGATCATGAAAAACATTGTCATTAATTCCCGGCGGTCTGTCTTTCTGTCGGTCTATTGATTTGTTAGTCAGTCTATTGGTACGACATAGTTCAAATGAGACATAAATTTAAAATTTTGTACACATTTAAAATCTAAAGAGGGGATGAAGCCTCATATCGTTTAAGGGGAAAGGGGTGAAAGGGGTTGTATGGTTTTAAAAATAATATGGTAATTTTTTCGTCTTTTTCTTGTTAACGTAATATACGTTTTTCATTCATAAATATTTATGTGACGGGTTAAAGAAATGTGGGAGGAAATTAGAGGGGCTGCTTCGTATATATCGTGTTATATGTCCTTTTCATGGTTCTGGGATTCGAGGAATCCAAAAATTAAGTTATTTTTTAGTGCTTTCAATTTTAACATGGAAGAGGTGTGTGTGCTCTAGCTCCGTGGCTTTAGTACAGACATACTGCACCAAGGATCAAGGTTAGCATGATTTTTTTATTAATTTACTTAGGTATATTTGGATTGACCACATAGATACGTGTAGTTGTTGCAGAAATGTAATAACGTTGTAGCACTACTGCGTGGTCTAAAACGTGCCGTGAAATAAAAACGTCTGTTTCGGAACTTTAACGTAGACAGATATAACATATACACGTAGTTTCAATAGTATTATGAGAAATTTTTCTGGTTTTTGGTTGGATAATAGAGAAATTTAAAGCATAACTATATAATATAAATAAATAAAAAAAACGCATAAAGGTTTAAAAGGCCGAAAGTAATGATTAGAGGGATGTTTATATATATATATATATATATATATATATATATATATATATATATATATATATATAATCATATTATACATCCTTTTCAAGGTTTTTAGAGTCGAGGAATCTGAAAAGTCTTGAATAGGGGAGGGGGATAAGTGGGTTGAGAATCGTTAAACATTGTATGGTATTATAAGAATTTTTCCCAATTTTTGTTTGGGAGACTGGACAAATTTAAACATAATTATTTACAGTAATAGATATATGAGGTTAAAGAGATGGGTAGGGAGCTAGACTAGTGGTTGCGTATATAGCATACTATCCGTCTATTTCATAGTTCTTGAGTTGAGGATTTAAAAATTATATTTTTTTCTTTATTTCCAAACTTATTAGAAATTGTGTTTAATACATGGATTATACATACAGGAAGGAAAGAACACGATAAAGTGGTAGGAAAATATGGCGAAGAAGTTACTAACGACAACGGAAGAAGAATTATAGAGATATGTGAACAAAACAACCTTACAATATTAAACGGACACTACCAGCATAGGGATATTCATAAATATACGTGGAGACAAATAACAAGAGATTTAAAAAGTATTATCGACTATATGATAATACGTCAGAGATCTAGATTAAACTTCCTAGATGTAAGAGTCCAAAGAGGGGCTTCATGTGGCAGCGACCACTACCTCGTGAAAGAAAATATAATCTCACGAACAACACGGGAAAGCAAACTGGAAGATACAAGTACACAGCACACAACAAGTGAAACAACAATAAGATATAATACAAGCTTACAAAATGAAAGTATCAGAAATCTATACAAGAGTAGACTGGACCAAAAGATACAACGGACGGGATTTGTTAATATAGAAGAAGAATATAAGTATATAAAGGAATGCCTACACGCAGCCGCACTGGAAGCATTAGGGTACCAAGAGAAAAGGGAAAAACAGCAAAAACCATATTGGTGGGATGAAGAAATTAAATACGAAATTGAAGAAAAACGGAAAAGCTATCATAAATACTTAAGTTCAAAGAGCACAAACGACAAAGTAAAATACAAAGAATCCCAAGCTAGAGTACGCAAAATGATTAGTGACAAAAAGAACAAAAAATGGGAAAAGACATGCTCAAGACTCAACACTTACATAGGAGGAAGAAAAAGCGCAGAAAGCTGGAGACTTCTTAAAAATATGAGAGCAGAACGGAAAAGAGAAATCTTCTCACCAATAACACCAGAAAAATTGAACCAATATTTTACAAATATGCTAACAGAAGATAGACCAGAGTTCAAAAGTACCCAACATGGAAACCCAAATATAGTTATACGAGGTTCCCCAATAAGGATAACAACATCAGAAGTTAAAGAAGTATATAAAACGCTAAAAAATGGTAGAGCTCCAGGACCAGGAAACATCCCAGGAGAGATAGTAAAATACGGAACTGAGAAGCTATTTAGCGCTTTGAGGAACTTATTCCAAAGATGCATTAACACATCAGAAGTACCCGAGGAATGGAAAATATTATACATATCAACAATTCATAAGAAAGGAGACAAAAATAATTGCGATAACTACAGGGGAATAACGGTTACAGGATCTATTAGCAGAATATACGGAAAAATACTTAAAAATAGAATAGAAACGGAATACGCGGACGTAGAAGCTGAAGAACAGGCAGGCTTTAGAGCAGGAAGATCCACAATAGACCATCTCTTCTCACTGACACCAATCCTAGAAAAGAAAACCGCATTTGATCAGGAAGTCCATGTCTTGTTTGTTGATCTAAAAAAGGCCTACGACAGCGTGCCCCTAATGAGATTGTGGGAAACACTACAACAGAGTAATGTAAGCACCGAAATAATTAAAGCCGTAAAATCCTTATACCAAGACGCAAATAGTAGTGTGAAAACCAAATATGGTATAACAACAGGGTTCCCGGTCACAAAGGGTCTCAAACAGGGCTGCTGAGTATCCCCAACGCTATTTAAAATCTATTTGGATAGTGCACTGAGGAACTGGAAAAGGAAATGCAGCAGTATGGGATTACCACTGGATGACGATACTACATTGTACACGCTATTATTCGCAGATGACCAGGTAGTAGTCGCTCAGGACATCGATGATATGGAATACATGACACGAAAACTTATGGATGAATATGAAAAATGGGGCCTAGAAGTCAATATTAAAGAGACCGAGTACATGTGCGTCGGAGGACAACAGCAGGACTTGAAACTGGCCACAGGACACACCATCAAACAGTGTGCCAGTTATAAGTATTTGGGAACGAGAATATCTAGGGACGGAACACTGGAAGAAGCAATATTCGAGAGGAATATCCAAGGAAGAAAAGCGATTGCAATGCTTAATAGTATACTATGGGACAAAAACATAACCATTGAAAATAAGAAGAGAATTTACAACCAATAGTGAAAAGTATAATAACTTACAGCTCCCAGGTGTGGCCATTAAAGGAAAGAACAGAAAAAATACTAAAAGCTACAGAAATGGATTTCTGGAGACGAGCAGCCAGAAAATCCAGAAAAGACCGCATACCAAATGACACGATAAGGCGAGCTTTAGAAATAAAGCACGATATAGTGGACGAAATCAGAACCCAACAGTTGGTATGGTACGGACATGTACAGAGAATGTCACAAGACCGACTGCCTAAAAAGATTTTAAATTGGAACCCTCATGGAAAAAGAAAGCGAGGAAGACCACGCCAAAGCTCGAGAGCAGGAATCAACAAGGAAGTACTAGAGAGAGATCTGAAGGAGGAGGGATGGAGAAACCGGGAGAAGTGGAAATTAGGCATCGGAAGACGGAAGACATTATAAAACCGATTGATATATATATATATATATATATATATATATATATATATATATATATATATATATATATATATATATATATATATTATACATACATAAAGATTGAGAATCTAACTAACTAATAGTAATTGAGATATGACACTCAATATTTAAAGTGATTCATTAGTTTTCAAAATTTAAAATTTTAAAATTGGCTCTATTTTTTATTCCTTTCAATTGTCAGATAGTTTAAGTCTGAAAAGGGCTATAATACGTTTGTAGGCTGACATCATGTAGACAAAGGCATGACAGCTTTCCTGAAGCAATATTTTCTGAATACGGTATCAAATCAAAATTATTAAGCTTTCGTACAAGTTAACATATATAAATATAAGATGTAAAATTCATATGATAAATATTGACAAACACTCCGTTGTAATAGTTATGCTGTTCAAGGATTAATACTTAGTTTATATATATATATATATATATATATATATATATATATATATATATATATATATATATATATATATATATATATTTTGTAAGGTGTGAACTTACCCGCTTTTTGAGGCGTCATTTTGTAGCCTATGAAAAGGTGTTTAATTGCGCCCCACTTTAATTTCTGATAATGAATCGAGTGAACCCTGATTTTAAAAGAACTAAAGAAATTAAACACACACTAGCTCAGTTTTCTTTGGTAGAAAGATATGGGTAAGAGATAATTTTTGTACGTCTTTTTGGATTTATTTTCTATTTTTAAAAAGCTTTAGCTGTACGATTTTTTTGGGCACCATTCATTTTAAAATAGAAAGGATCTAACTTCAGCTAAAAAAAATGAAAAAATACTGAAGGGTTTTATGGTTATTAAATAAAAAGTTAGTTTGGTACAGCCGTCCTTATCCTGAAAAGAAAGATAGGTATTCAGTGAGACACTAGCTTTAATCAACCAAAAGAAAATTTATTCATGTTTTTAAAAATAAAAAGTTCTAACCTTTGCAGTTCTACAAAAAAATTCTAGCCTAACTAGTAGTTATTACATTTAAATTCTGAACTATGACAACCCCCGAAGACGAAAAATAGTGCTTTTCACTTCACTTTTTAGTCAGTTTTAAATTGCTGTTAAGGCACTACTCAGGGACAGGTCTATTGAAGGATGCTTTGGTAACTTACTGTTCTTATTCCTGCTTTGATGGAATACGACCGATTTCACACTTTTCTAGCAAACACTTAGAGAGCCCACTACGGCTTTTCGTTAAGAAACTGGTGCTTTACTTAGCTCGCATGATGGTTGTTATGAGCTTTTTCTGTAGCTCAGTCGAAGGAAGCCTACTTGGCGGCTCCGATGCAATTAGCCTCGCCTACTCGGCGGCTGGATGGAAATTAGCCCAGACAGTCGTTTCTCGGACCCTTAAATAAACCATGCAAACTTTGCCGGTAATATGGCGACGCCGGAACCAAAACTGCGGATACACACATTTCACCAATCGCGGCGTAGCGGTAGATTCGGTCAGGAACCCGCACTGCACAGTATATACCGAACGTCTTGGAATCTCTGTTTAATATACCGTTCGATACAAAAATGAAAATAAGTACAATTTGAAGTGAAAAATCAGTAACATTACATGGTCTTAAAATCTAGGAAAAAATGAATGTTACATTTACCCCCCTTCCAAAAAGAAATAGACTACACTAGTCTATTAAACTTAGGCTACTTATGAAAAGGTACAAAGGGGTACACTATCAGTTAA
This sequence comes from Pachyrhynchus sulphureomaculatus, assembly GCA_019049505.1. NCBI lineage: Eukaryota > Metazoa > Arthropoda > Insecta > Coleoptera > Curculionidae > Pachyrhynchus > Pachyrhynchus sulphureomaculatus. Next base: position 44,954,007 of record CM032455.1, on the reverse strand, counting down.
TACTAAGGTCAGAACTTAAAACAAAAGTACAAACTTCGGACCTTACTACTAGACTTAACTTAATTAAGCACTAATATTAAGTACAATGGAAACCAAATGAAAATCTTTGCAAGTACACAAGAATCTTATAACTAGACTTAACTTAATTAAGCACTAAGGTTAAGTACATCAAAAAGTAAATAAAAATCCTTGCATGAACATAAGAAATACCTGTTCAAAGTAACAATCGCGGTCTTCTTATATAAAAGAATCAGCTCTGTTATTGTTACCAAAACAAAAAAAAATTTAACTTTGTCTAGACTCTTGTCTAAATCAAAAAAAATGAACTGAAACAAAATATGAACACCCCCCTTAAAATATTTTAAGGATTGTCTGAAAATTTTCTATTTCAGCAAAAGAAATTTATAAAAATTCTTAAATAAAGAAAAAAAATAAAAAAATGATTCTAGTGCAAACACTTACACTAAAAAGGAAAAAGTCTTGTAAGACCATTTAGCACTAGGCTAAGAAAAACATCTGGATAAATATCCAGACAAACGCTCGGGAAAAATCGCCATCCATGCTCTAGCTCATCGCTAAGAGAACATTCTAAATCTAGTATCACTACTAGTCGCACTCGGAAAATAATCGCACTCTATAACGCAATGTCGACGTCCTAAGACATCTAGACATGCTAAAATCGCTAGGGAAAACTCTACATCGCGCAATGTCGACGTCCTGAGACATCCAGACATGCAAAAATCGCCAGGGAACACGTCAGCTCATCGCCAACTAAACACTCTGGTATATCGCCAGAAAAAAAACCTCGGCTCCTCGCCAAGAAAACATTCTGGTATATCGCCAGAAAAAAGCCTCGGCTCCTCACCAAGAAAACACTCTGGTATATCGCCAGAAAAAACCTCGGCTACACAAAGTCTGCGTTCTAAAAGAACCAACTCGCCATTAACATAGTGAGCAGCTATAAAAGCTAACAATATCACTATAGGCACAGTGAATAGCTGAAAAAGCTAAAATTCACTCTAAACACAGTGAATAGCTATAAAAGCTAAAATTCACCAAACTGAATGATCCTGCTTCAAAAAGCAATGTTCACTAAGAACAGAATGATTAGTCCGCGCGCAACTAACATTCAAGGAAACATTCCTAACATAACTATATGAGACAGCAAGTCTCGAAAATAGGACCTCCCTAAAGTCATAATCCTAAATATAGGAGTCCATAAGCAAAACGACTCAAAATCTCGCATTTTGAGCACATGCCCTCAGGCAACCAACATACACCGAAATATATACAGAAATATGTACAGAAATATATACAGGAGTTCAAATCCCAAATTCTTGGTTATAATAACTCCATACTGAGCTTGGTGAAAGCTCTTAGCAAAAGCTAATCAAATCTTCGGCACATCGCACCAAAGTGACAAATCTGCCTAGAAACATGAGCCGGAAAAAACGCCCTCCGTCATTCTTCAGGGTGGTTACACAGAGATATAAAACTTAACCAGCATTGCGCTTCTCCAAGTTGCATGAAGAACCCTCGTGTACTGGTCTCGCCCTAGAACAACAACGAAAAACATTCAATCCATCCCACATAACAGGAGACAAACACCTCACCACGATATACTGAAAGGTGGAGACAATAAAATACGGAAATGGTGACCCTGGTGTCCACCAACAAAAGGGAGTAGATTATAGCATCCACTTAACTGAAACAGTGTCTACCACACCACCATAAGTCAAAAAAATTAATCAATAGGGTGTTCCGAAACACACTACTGCCAACAGCCTGTCACCACTAATAGGCTAATTGGAGCTGAGGTCGACTACAGTAGTTTAGGCTCTCCTTTGGTTCAAATAGAAATAACCATTGGGTAACAAAACCCCTAAAGGTCCCAAAGGTCAAACGTTCACCCCCCATAGACTACCCTTCCAATCAGTCTGTTCCTCAGGAAGACTAACTCCCTGCCAAACGTCGTAACGGCATCTGTTAGCACCCGGTGCATCACAGCCTGTAAAAACAAATAACTCATGGGATACAACCTAAAAGGTTTACAAGGTTGACTTAACCAAGCTTCTAACGAAATTTTAAAAAAACGAAAATGAGCTTAAAAAGCTACATGAAGCAAAAATTTCTCAAATTTTTGGTGGCGACGCAACAAAACTTTTGAAGACGACAAGAGCTTTTCCAGCTTAATCAGAAACAAGAAGAAAACATCGTCGACAGCTAAAATATTCGATCATGGTGTTAATCGTCTCCCTAGACAATAGCCTCTAGAAGAAACTGCTACAGGTATCAGGCATAACCGTTTTCTGTCAGCCCAAACTTCTAGATTACCTCTTGGAAATCTAAAAATTCGGTTAGGAATCTTCCTTCACTGCGCCTAGCCTCTCTTGACAAGGTTCTCATCTCGGTATCAGATTTTGATCATTTCTTTGTGAAACGACTGTCTTACTCTGCTCTCATCTCCTGTAAATGATCAGCCTTTAGTTCTCCTGCAGAACTTCAATTTTCTATCAATCTGATAGTAGACCGAAAAAACTCAACATACGCCTATGAGTCCATGCAAAAAATTTTTTTAAAAAAATTAGTGACTCAAAGGTAACGTTTAAACGGCTCTGAAAAAAAAAATAGAAAATACCCTCAGTTTGTCAATTCAGAAGAAGATCTAAATCAAAATAATCCAAGTCTTAGACTTACTGGATAAACCAAAATCAATTTACTCTTAATTGCACCCAAAATATACCATTAAGGTAATAAAAATACACCCACTCGGGTAACAAACTTTGAAATTGCTCTTAAAAAAATTTTGACTCTACATCACACTACACGAGCTACATCTTGCGCTTGTCCTAACTCAAGATCACCTTGGATTGCCTCTAATCAAAATTTCGCTTCCAAGTGTCAAGAATCGGATATTATTTGGGGTCATAAGCAAATCAAATCCCGCGACCACCGACATACCAGTCTTATAATATATCCTGAGTGTGACTCTTTCGCAAGCTCGCAACAGCTGAGTCGATGCTAAACATCAACTACCATCAACCTAAGTTTGGATATGATCAGTACCCAAAACCTTAGCATTAAACAATAAAAGTAAGCTATTCTCTGCTCAACTTTTATAACAGTCAAAAAAAACGAGGTCGTCACCTCTACAGAGCAACATCAAAAAAAAATAAAGTAAAGCAATTAAGATAATGTAAATATAAATTATTCTTCTTCTGACAAACTTTCATTAGGGTTAGGTTCATTGAATGGTTTTAAGTCTTTAATATGCCATCGTCCTATTTTAGTCCCATCTAAATTAACTAAACCATAAACTAAGTCTGAAATCTTTTCTCTTATCACGCAATGCACATACTTAGGTACCAACTTAGATGTGAATTTATCTGCTGCACTGGAAAGAATTTTATTTTTTCGCCAAACGTGATCACCTATATTAAAGGCAAAATCCCTTTTTCTAAGGTTGTAAGACTTACTGTTCCGTTCATAAGCCTTATGTATCCTACTACGCACGTCAGTGAAAATATCCTTTAAACCCTTTAAATTTTCGGCATACTCACCCCTGTTACCCGGAATTATTTCGCTGTCAACATTGACATCCAAATCTAAATTTTTATAATACGACCCAGATAGAGGTATATGTCTGCCGTAAACTAAGAAAGACGGTGTGAACCCTGTTACTTCGTGTCTTGCGGTATTTATTGCTTGTTGATTTTGGAAATATTGCCATCCCAAGTGTCATGTGAATCAACGTAACTTCTTAAAGCGGTCCCGACTGTTCGGTTATTACGTTCCACAAAATTACATTGGGGAGAGTACACGGGATTAAAACGGATGTTAAAACCATAAGTTTCACTTAAGCTCTTAAAACTCTTAGAGGTAAACTGAGTACCGTTATCGCATATTAAGAGCGATGGGACACCGTGGATTAGAAAGACATCATTTTCCAAAATTCTCTCTATATATCCAGCTTTAGAGCTTTTCAAAGGAAATAGCATGGTATACTTTGTAAACCAGCAAGAAACCACGAGAAGCCATTTATTTCCCCTTTTTGAACGTGAGAATGGGCCTACTAGATCAGCTGCTATGACTTGAAAAGGGTAATTAACCGTTTTCTCTTTTCCCATCAGTCCCATAGGCAGTGCATTTGGAGATTTCTGCGCTCCACATACTTCACAAGTCCTCACAAACTTTACGATGTCAAAACGCATTTTTGGCCAATAATACTGTTCCTGAACCCTGTGAAGAGTTTTTATAAAAGCCAAAATGACCAGAAGTAGGAGGAGTGTGACACATGTCTATAATTTCCTCTCTCTGTGGTTTAGGAACTAGTATTTTCCACTCGGGTACATTAACTTTTAAAGGCAACTGGTTTGGGATAAATTTGTACACGAAATCATTTTCCACCTTCCACTGCGGAAAATTTTGCGGAAATTCTTTAATTTGCTGCCGCAAATTATCGTACCATGGATCAATGCGATCTACATCAACTGTATCAATTCTTACGTCAATCTCTGCATTAAGACTGTTTCCGTCCCTGTATGATCTGGGATTCTTGACGAAGCGTCAGGAATAACATTGTGGACTCCTTTTCTATGAATTAAATTAAACGTATGTTGTCTCAGCCTAATCGCCCAAAGCGCTAGTTTGCCACTAGGGTTTTTAATAGAATTAAGCCACAATAAACTATAATGATCTGTTATGACCGTGAAAGGAACACCTTCTATGTAAGGTCGAAACTTTTCGATGTTAAAGAGTACTGCTAAACATTCTTTTTCAACAACCGAATAGTTACGTTCAGCCTTTGATAAAGTTCTACTGGCATACGCTATCACTCTTTCCTCACCATTGATTTTCTGTGTTAGGACGCCCCCTAAACCGGTATTAGAAGCATCACTAGAAATATAAAACTGTTGGCAAAAATCTGGTTGGGATAAAATTGGAGCTGAAACCAATAGCTCTTTAATCTTTATAAAAGATTCTTCGGCTGCCTTTGTCCAATCTATCGATTGTCCTTTTTTTCGTCCTTTCAAAAGATCATTAATAGGCGACAACAGGGTAGAAAAATTCTCGATAAAACGTCTGTACCACGAACACATTCCTACGAAGCGCTTAACTTCCGTAGTATTAGTAGGTCTTGCATAATTAACCATGCTTGCTACTTTATCCGGATCAGTACGCAAGGAATTTGAGCCTACAATATAGCCTAAAAACTTTAGAGAAGTTTTGAAAAAATCACATTTGCTCAAATTTATCGTCAGTCCGGCCTCTTTCAATTTATCTTTTACTTCCTTAAGTAAGCGAATATGCGATTTGAAGTCTTCCGATGTTACTAAAATATCATCGAGATAGGTAAAAATATGTGGCTCATATTTTGGACCAAATATAGCGTCTACTAAACGTTGCTGAGTTTGGGCAGCGTTCTTTAGACCAAACGGCATAGTGACGAACTGAAATAGACCTCGGCCTACTACTGCAAAAGCGGTCTTTTCCTTAGAGGATTTGTCTAAAGGAATTTGCCAGAATGCCTTTCTAAGATCTATCGAGGATACATACTTAGCATTCCTGAGTGATGTCAAAATTCTGTCGATGTTCGGTAATGGATAGTTATCAAATTTGCTGACCTCGTTGAGCTTTCTTCCGTCAAAGCACAGACGATACTGTCCATCGGCCTTTTTCACCAATAAGATTGGAGAACACCAAGGACTGTTTGATTCTTCAATCACTCCGAGCTTCAACATTTCGTCTAACTCTTTATTTAATACTTTTGACATATAAGGAGACATGGCGAAGGGCCTTGTCTTTACAGGACTGGCATCAGCCGTATCTATAGACATGGTGATTTTATTCGTTCGGCCTAACCTATCTTTACTACTTATTTCATTGAAAGAGCTTATTACTTTTTCTGCTTTTAAGCGTTCCGTCCGCGAGAGATCTTCTAGGGTACATAGACGCGAGAAAAGGTTTTCTAAAGAACTTTCTGAATAACAATCTTTAAAACTTGTTTGAGAGTTGACTTCTAGGGACTGTGGATACCACGAATTATTTTTAAAATTTACTAGAATTCCGAATTTTTGTGCAAAATCACATCCTAAAACCAAAGTATGTGATAGAGAAGGTACTACTAGAGCAGAGATTACTAAACAATGACCATTGCAGACTAGCGGCAACTCAACCGTACCTAAAACTTTTAGACGGCTGCCATCTGCAGTGGTAACACTTCTATTTTTGACATGGCATATTTTTATACTTAAACGACTTAAAATCTTAATACCATTCTGACCTACAACGCAGGCATTTGCACCAGAGTCAAATAAAGCCGAGAAATGGGCACCTAATAGATTTATCTCGATATGCGGTCTGTTATCTGAATATTTATGCACGAATAAAGGAGACATGTGACCATTTGGAGAAGCAGGAGTTTTAACTTGAGAAGGAGAATTTTTATTAGACTTAAAAAAATCAGAAACTTTTTGTAACCATTTAGTCCAATCTGATCTATTGGAATATTTTTGTCCATCTGTGTTTCTAGAACGTTTTGGATCAGGGGCTATACTGCTAACGTGAGCTTGTAACTTAGCCGAATGTTTAGAGGCTTTTTTGTGGGACTTAGGGTATCCGCCTCGGTAATATACCGTCCTTACTCGTTTTTTGTACATTTGGGGCATGATGTTAGTCTCACACCAGTTGTTCCACATTTGAAACAAAATACCCTCTTTGGTGCTGTACAATTTTGGTAAGTGTGATTCGGGCCTGTGCAATTCCAACACGTGAAAATTGCCTTAGGTGAAACCGGCTTGTCGTTCACTTTAGCTGCAGTGTCGCTAATTTTAGAGTCATTATCTTTTCTTTTGCCCGTTTTCTGGTTACTCCTAGGGTTCCGATTTACATTCCCAACCTTATTTGTCGAGACTCCACTTCGGCCATTTGGATTATACTCTACTTGATGTATATTAGTTTCGCTTTTTGGTCTGCTCTTTTCCAACAAATAATCGGACTCTTCAAGTTTTCTACATAACCCGGCGAGTTCGGCTACCGAATTAATATCTAGTAGAGCTAACCGATTGACGAAACTAGGCAGAATATTCCTCCGTATAAATTTAACTTTGGTACTTTCCAAAGGCTTGATGGACAACCTACTAAATAAAGATTCCATGTGGGCAATAAAAATCACAGTGGACTCATTCTTCTTTTGTCGCCTCCTCTTTATTTCCGACCACAATTCTTCATCATCATCACAGTGCAAGAAGTCCTTCTTTAGCCTATCTACCAAGGAATGCCAGTCGTTGACGCTTGATTTTATGCTTCTAAACCATATGAAGGCATCGCCAGTGAAAAATTCAACAGCAGAGCTGAAAAGTTCATCTTCCGGTACTTTCCTAGCTTGTGCTATTTCAGTCAGCCTCTCCAAAAAAGGATAGAGTCTCTTTGAGTCTCCATTAAATTTCAATTGCCATTCGCTGACAGGAATATTTCTGGCTGCGCAATTCACGATTGGAGCTGGTACGTTTATGACTGGGGTTGTAATAGGCAACTGTGGTAACTCATGACCAGGAGCTATCTTTTCTGCAAGATTTGCTTCCATGAGCACACACGTAGCTATTGTTTCCTGAACATATTTGGAAAACTTCGACGCTTCCTCTTCGTCATCCGGCATGGGAATTCTTTGTACGCGACCCGCAACATGCGATAAACGTGACTTAACCCGGTGTACTAGTGAATCATTTGGATCGCCGTCATAACTATCGATTAAGTTTTGGATAGAATTTAAACTCTTTTCGATACCAGCTGTTTCTTCTTTAAAAGACAGGGTGTAATCCCCTATTTTTATCGTTTTTCCGGGCTCATTAATTTCTTTACTTAAGATCCTCGTTAGAATCTTTCTTTTATCCGCGACCGGACGTTCTGAGAAAGTACGACGGATTTTCAGTTCATAGTCTAACTCATATTCCAGTAGGTGATTGACTTTAAAATTGAATGCTTCCATGATAAATGTATAAAATTTAAAAGAATTGTTTAAAAAATCATAAAAATATTTCTCCTGTGCTCCCAATAGTCTAAATAAAATCAAAATATGTAAAGGCACTTAAAATATGTAAACTTCTTTACCAAACATTTAAAAAATCTTCAACAATTTCAAAAAAAATTTCTAAGTATCGCCTTGTATTAACATTCCTTTACTAAATATCTTAAGAATTTCCTATAAAAAAAATCTCTAAATACCGTTTCGTATAAACAAAGTATTTTTAATATTCATGCAAAATATAGGTGAGAAAAAAGAACAGTTTTTTGTTCGGTTTACCGCAAAATAAATCTAACACTGCAAAAAATTAAAGTAAACCAGCACATCTGCTAATCTGAACTATAAAGCTAGCTGTTAAGAAAAAAGTAGGAATCGCTTATCTTAGAGTCAATTAACAAAATTCAAATATCTATACCACCATCAGATAAATTGAAATACAAAATTCTACAAATTTCCTGCTTTTGTCTTACTGCTATAGTGTAGTTTCGTTTAATAAATATTATGAAATAAAAATATCTGCAAAGTTAGAGCTTTTACTTTGTTCGAAAGCTAGTACACTGAACCCTTTAAAAAAATAAAATTCCAAAAGCCCCGCGTTGACAGCGCTATTTTGTAAGGTGTGAACTTACCCGCTTTTTGAGGCGTTATTTTGTAGCCTATGAAAAGGTGTTTAATTGCGCCCCACTTTAATTTCTGATAATGAATCGAGTGAACCCTGATTTTAAAAGAACTAAAGAAATTAAACACACACTAGCTCAGTTTTCTTTGGTAGAAAGATATGGGTAAGAGATAATTTTTGTACGTCTTTTTGGATTTATTTTCTATTTTTAAAAAGCTTTAGCTGTACGATTTTTTTGGGCACCATTCATTTTAAAATAGAAAGGATCTAACTTCAGCTAAAAAAAATGAAAAAATACTGAAGGGTTTTATGGTTATTAAATAAAAAGTTAGTTTGGTACAGCCGTCCTTATCCTGAAAAGAAAGATAGGTATTCAGTGAGACACTAGCTTTAATCAACAAAAAGAAAATTTATTCATGTTTTTAAAAATAAAAAGTTCTAACCTTTGCAGTTCTACAGAAAAATTCTAGCCTAACTAGTAGTTATTACATTTAAATTCTGAACTATGACAACCCCCGAAGACGAAAAATAGTGCTTTTCACTTCACTTTTTAGTCAGTTTTAAATTGCTGTTAAGGCACTACTCAGGGACAGGTCTATTGAAGGATGCTTTGGTAACTTACTGTTCTTATTCCTGCTTTGATGGAATACGACCGATTTCACACTTTTCTAGCAAACACTTAGAGAGCCCACTACGGCTTTTCGTTAAGAAACTGGTGCTTTACTTAGCTCGCATGATGGTTGTTATGAGCTTTTTCTGTAGCTCAGTCGAAGGAAGCCTACTTGGCGGCTCCGATGCAATTAGCCTCGCCTACTCGGCGGCTGGATGGAAATTAGCCCAGACAGTCGTTTCTCGGACCCTTAAATAAACCATGCAAACTCTGCCGGTAATATGGCGACGCCGGAACCAAAACTGCGGATACACACATTTCACCAATCGCGGCGTAGCGGTAGATTCGGTCAGGAACCCGCACTGCACAGTATATACCGAACGTCTTGGAATCTCTGTTTAATATACCGTTCGATACAAAAATGAAAATAAGTACAATTTGAAGTGAAAAATCAGTAACATTACATGGTCTTAAAATCTAGGAAAAAATGAATGTTACAATATATATATATATATATATATATATATATATATATATATATATATATATATATATATATATATATGTATATATTTATATATATATATATATATATATATATATATATATATATATATATATATATATATACATATATATATATATATATATATATATATATATATATATATATATATATATATATACATGCTGAGGACATGCAGTGCCACGCTTCAACGTCCAAAGTCACTCTTTAGTTAAGTTTAGACAATAGAACTCGTTTGTTTTGTAAGAACCAATAAAGTCGCAATTTTGAATAATTATGAGTTTTTTATTGACATTTTAGAGCAGACCTACACTTACCTTGACTAAAAAAATGCATATTGTGCGGAAAACCAATATCTATGCCACGATACACCCTACCTAGACGAGAATCCTGCATCACACTTACTTGCAGCCTCTCAGAGTCGATCGATCGTAGTCTAATAATATTGAGGTAGATTGCCAGCAGTTCAAGTTTGAGCACCCCTGATCTATGTGGTCAAGCCAAATATACATAAATGAATTAATAAAAAATCATGTTAACCTTGATCCTTGGTGCAGTATGTCTGTACTAAAGCCATGGAGCTAGAAAGCCCACGCCTCTATCATGTTAAAATTTAAAGCACTAAAAATAACTTAATTTTTGAATTCCTTGAATCCGAGAACCATGAAAAGGACATATAACATGATATATACGAAGCAGCTCCTCTAAACTCCTCCTACATTTCTTTAACCCGTCACATAAATATTTATGCATAAAAAACGTATATTACGTTAACAAGAAAAAGACGAAAAAATTACCATATTATTTTTAAAACCATACAACCCCTTTCATCCCTTTCCCCTTAAGCGATATGAGGCTTCATCCTCTTTTTAGATTTTAAATGGGTAGAAAATTTTAAATTTATGTGTCATTAGAAGGATATCGTACCAATCGACTGACTAACAAATCAACAGACCGACAGAAAGACAAACCGCCGGAAATTAATGACAATGTTTTCATGATCTAGGTACTCTAAGTCGTAAAGAAAGCAAAAAATCTCGGAGAAATTTATTGATTTTTTGTACTTCAGCAAGGAAAGTAAAAACCTCCTTCTTCTGAAGTAAATTCGCTGAACAACTATCAGTTTTAACTACTTTATAGGTATAATAAAGTATATATATATATATATATATATATATATATATATATATATATATATATATATATATATATATATATATATATATATATATATATATATATATATATATATATATATATATATATATATATATATATATATATACATTTTTTAATTAATTCAAATTTGACAAACTCTACAACTGTCTTGTTCACTTTTGTAATGTATTTATCATTATACTTACTTGTTATACTGTGAAGCTTTTGAATTCCCATAACACTTTATTTAAACCTTACATTGTCATTTTTTATCATACCTACAAAATAGCTTTATCCTGCTACGGCTCTCACCTAAAAGAACTCTTGAGCAGATATGTTTTTAAATTTTACCTTTTAATGTGAAAACTCTAATATATTAGGCAAAAATTCCCAGTAGATTTATATTCTTCTTCTTTATAAGCCACTGCTTCTCGATTGCAGCAGATAGGCCTCTTCAGGTTTCATCCAATTGTCTCTATCCTGTGCAAGATGGGGTCATCTACTGCCTGCTATCAACCTGATATCATCAGTCCATTTTTCATTGGTCTCCATTTAAGTAATTTTGTTATCCATCTACCATCATTCGTTCTAGCCACATGCTCCGCCCACTTTGATTTTGCTACTCTTTCACTGATACCTCCAATTCTTGTTGTTCGTCTGATATCCTCGCTTTTAATGTATTTTCGTAAACTAACACCTAACATCGGTATATCTTGAGTCTATTCTGGCATGAGCTAAGGACTGCATAATTACTCAATGTTCCAGGGAGTCGAAAGCATTCTTATAATCGATGAAAGCTAAGTGCAGCTTAATATTATATTCGGTCACTTTTTCTATTAGAAGGTGGAGTGACTGGGTATGATCTGTTGTTCCAAATTCCTTGCGGAAGCCCTCCTGTTCGTCTGGTTTTTAGTAGTAGATTTACGTTATTAACAGCTATTACAAGGATGACGGTAAATTTTATAAAACGATTAATGAACTTCAGCAGCAGAACAAGGTGCGCTGCAAGGGAAAAATTTTTTAGACCTTGGTTTTCAGGTACTTATAATTATTTATGTGCATTAAGAAAGCAAACTTTATAATAGAAAAGCCAGTATTTTAATACTTTGCAGGTAATGCGGGAATGAAGAACTAAAAAATTTTGGTGTTTAATGAAAGCTCAGTAAGAAACAGGAGAAAGAAGACATATAAGAACGATGGACATAGTTGATGACATAAAACAAGCTCGATTAAAATACACAAATCGTTTAATTAAGATTCTCTGCAGAGTAGACAAAAACAAATACATAAACAGCATATGCAGTGAAGTCGAACAACATTCAGCTCAGAATGAGCCACACGAACTTTATAAAAAAATAAAATATTTAGCGTGAAAATTCAAGCCCAAAACACAGGCGATTGAAAATGAGGAAGGTGAAGTTGTGAGGGACCAAAAAGAAATTTTAAAGGTTTGGAAAGAATATTACGAAGAATTTTGTAAAGACTCTTCTAATTCTGTCCATACCCCTTAAAGTAAATCAACATGAACCAAGTGTTCTGAGATAAGAGGTGGAAAATGCCATTGTAAAATGCACCAGGCCCAGATTCCATAACACCCGAAGTCCTTAAACCTATGGGGGAGCATGGGGTCGATTTACTACATGTCGTATGCAATATGATGTGGAATACCGGTGAATGTCCTGGGGACTGGAGAGACTCAATTTTCATACTGATATAAAAAAGGACTCCTCCACAAAAATGTACCAACTATAAAACTGTCTCTTTGATTTCTCACGCTAGCAAAGTTTTTCTAATCATACTGAATGAGCGTCTCGAGTTTTATCAATTTCCACAAATATCAGAAGAACAAAGAGGATTTATACCAGGAAAAGGAACACGGGAGCAACTTTTGCGCGTCAACTGATAGGGGAAGGAAGAGAATATAACATCAAAATTTATCTCTGCTCCATCGACTTCTAGAAAGTGTTTGACAATGTGAGATGGTCGACACTATGGTCGATTCTAAAAGAAATGAGAACTCCGCTACACTTATTAAAAGCAATACAAACGCTTCACATACATGTATATATATATATATATATATATATATATATATATATATATATATATATATATATATATATATATATATATATATGCGAAATGCCTATTAATAATATGTACACAGAAAGCTTCATTACGAAAACTGGTGTCCGGCAAGGATGTATTCTTTCGCTACTACTGTTCAAACCTTTATACGAAGTACATAATGCGCGAAATTTTCAATAACTGGAATGTCCGTATCGCCGTTGGAGGAAAACGCATACAGAACTTTAATCAGTAAAAGCTACGGATTGGAAGTAAACAACAACAAAACAGAAATAACGGTCATTAGTACAAAAAATGATAATTAACCTCAACATCTGTTAGGGTAGAAATCGTAGATTCCTATCCATTCCTTGGGTCTCTAATTACCAATACTGGCCAGTGTCACTTCAAAATATGTAGGAGACTCTCAATTGCTCGCTCTGCAACCACAAAATTAGTCAAAATATGGAAAGACCCGAGCATATTGCGATCGACTAAGTTAAGACTTTCAAGAACGCTTATATTTCCATTGTAATCGGAAACATGGACGATAAAGAAAGCTGATAGAAATAAAATTGCTGCATTTGAGATGTGGGTGTATCGCCAAATTCTCAGGATATCGTGGGTGGACGATCGAACTAACCAGTCTATTCTACAAGAATTAAGAATTACTAAAAGACTGAACTCGCTTATAAATCAGACATACTTGAGGTATTTTGGCCACCCCAGCAGAAGACATGAGCTGGAATCACTGTCATACAGAAAAAGGTTGAAGGCAAAAAAAAAATCGAAGGAGGGGTCCCACCTCCCACTACCACCGCCGGTTCCTGAAGGGAACTCGACGGTGCTCCTTCTTTATGCAAAATTTTAATCAAATATATTTATTTCCTCTTTGGATTTTGCTTCACCGTAGTTTACATATTCATGTATCTCTCTTGTTAAAATGGTGAGGTGTCCTTCCTCAATGTGGGACTTTGTCCCGGGGTACTCATAACCCCTACAAGGTTGAAGGCAAGTGCTGCAGGGGTAGATCACCTTCACGTTGGATGTATTAGATGAAACAGTTAACTGGAAAGTCATTGCATGAAGCATCATATCATGCACAGAACCGAGAACAGTGGCAGATGATGGTTCAATCCATTTATTGAACTCAGAGCCATCATACCGTCTCGAAGGTAAAAGGACTTAGGAGGAGGAGGATGTAAGTCTTAAATTACAGTTATTTTACACTTATTCTTGTATTCATCATTTATTTATTCTCTTCTTTTATTTTCAAACGGATACATATATTTTTCCCAAAAAAAATTCCTGTATTTTCTCATCCGTCACCACCGCGACTCTCATATATATATATATATATATATATATATATATATATATATATATATATATATATATATATATATATATATATATATATATATATATATATATATATATATATATATATATATATATATATATATATATATATATATATATATATGAGACGTTTCACGTCCCTCAAAATTTTTGTTAAAGTGTCTACTTTCGAATGCTACATGGCCTTTTAAAAAATTTATTATGGCGGACGCAATATGGCGACTAAACTCATAAACAAAAATAAGTGTAATTTTTGTATCAAAAAACGAATAATATCAACAAAATTTTGAAATTTCATACTCGAGGAGTTTCCGAGGGTACTGAATTCATTTCTGCGGTTAGTTTTTGATTTTGCACCCTTGCAACAAGAGTTGGAGGTGACTAATTATCAGAAGTTGTAAAAATTCAGCTCTGCAGATTATGGCCAAATTGCGTCCGCCATACTGAATTTTTTAAAAGGCCATCTTGCAAACAAAAATTTTGAGCCATTACACATATGTGGGCGTCTCTCTTAGTTCTAGTCACACCGGTGTCCCCGTTGACGTGAAACGTCGGATATATATATATATATATATATATATATATATATATATATATATATATATATATATATATATATATATATATTTAATTTTGTAGTGTTTATAATTCACATTATAAACCCTGGTATATTGTAGTGTATCCAGTTACTGCCAAATATATCGGCTTCTTTGTTAGTGGCAAGTCAAAAAATTTTATTAAGATATGGGACCGCGAGCGCCCTCTAGTATTGTTTTACTTTATTTTATTGGGTGGGTATGGCCTGTTCGGCATCATCTCTAACAATTATCTTTCTATATTGTTAGCTATATATTGTGTGCAATAGGCAAATAGAGTAAGAATACATACGTACGAATGTACGTATGTATTTATTGCATTGACAAAACTTCTCTTTATTCGATAAACCAGTATACATCTTTTTGTGTATGTTAGAGACGTATTTCGTTTATATTTTAATCAGTTTACAGATTAGGGAAATTAGAACATCATATCCAATATCAATGTGTCAAAATATGTAAAATGAACTAGCCTACAGTAACAAAATGGTTTAGTATACCTCTATAATTACTACATATAATGTCAAGCTTCTTCAGTTTCTTTCGTATATTTACTGCTTGTGCACTTAAGGGATTTAATAGGATCCTTAAGTCCCTTTCGTTTTTTCTCGTGAAAATTTCCAACTTGTTGATTTCATGCGCAAAACTTTCCATGAAAAGTTAAAACGGCATTTTCCAAATTTTCCTTTCAATCGTCGGCGTGATCTCGTGCTGAAAGTGCGTAAAGTATTTTCTAGTTGATCGTATCTCCTGTCATCGCAGTTTTCGAAATAAGGTGAAGGGTAAGTATTAAAACCTTATTTTTGGAGAATTTGTAAGATATATTCATTAAACATTTTTTAAAACGTTTTTGATTCATTTTATTATATTTTTAATTAGTAACTTATGATGTAATATATTTGTATCAATTTATTTTATTATTTTTGGAGGGAAGGTTTGTGAAGAATTAATTTTCTGATTTTTTTAATAATTATTAGTTTATAAAATAGGATAAAGAGCAAAAAAATATGTTCATGACTTTGGTGAAGTTAGGTTTTTCTTTATTAAATCTAGGAGTTAATATTATAGTATCATACTTATGCACAATTCACATTCAAAATTATTATTCTTTGATGCTCTGATGTTGAATCTCTCTTCGTCAAAGAGAGAGAGAGTGAGAGAAAGAAATAAAATTATTATTGTTATTTAGTTTCAGTTTGTTGCCAGAAGGCAAAAAGCATAAGACAGAAGGTTTACTAATATCAAAAAATATTAATTTCATTTCCCTTTTTTTTTTAAAAAATAAACACGAAATTTCAATAATAATTTTCCAAAATTCTGAACACCTATTTTATGTAACAATTAAACACTACATTGAATTTGAAAAAAAAAAGCCGAAACTGTATTCTTTCTTACATGCTAGCTATAGTTAAAAATTGCTATTAAAGGCTTTTAAATAAAATAAATAAATTGTATAATTAGTTTCAAAGGCAGGTTTTAAAAGATAATAAAGTATTTTTCAGAAAAAATATTAAGAAAAATAAACAATGAAGAACTTTGTACTCGCATGTCTAAAAGTTTGTTAATTTTTTATCTAGAAAGTTGGTAACTTCCTAGAATAGGGGTTGTTTCTCTCGGAAAGGAGACTTCTTGACAGTTTACAACTAATTAGATATATAGGGAGACCAGATGGTATGTAGGTAAAAGTTGTTTCGAGTTATGTAGATCATTATAGATGATTTATAGTTTCCATTTTCAGAGGAAATGAACATAAAATATTTTAAATATAAGTAATTATCCCCAAAAAAATAATAATAATAATACAAGCAAAATCCCAAAAAGCAGATCTGTAACGTTTGAAGTTTAGACATTAACTATCAACGTAGATATCCAAAAAAAGGAGATTTTACAAGTAAATAAGATTAACTTCAATTACATTTCCATTTTTTTTTTAAATCAAGGTCTTTTTGAGTTCCGTGGTCCACAATTTGGCACATAGGTGCGTAAAATATATAGCAGTGCTAAAAAACATGAGAGCAATATTTTATTGAATTTAAGCATTTGATAACAATGAAAACTACTGAAACGTACATGACTCTCTAGGATGAAATAATATTTCCTTGCTTTTCCAAAGCTTCCTTTGCTATGTAACAATCTACACAACAACGTCTAAACTGTTAAGTAACGATGATGTTTTATTTCAACAACGTTAACTTCTTTAGAAAAAAAAACTGATGGGTGGCTTCTTGTAGCTTATTACTGTCACCTCAAGATATAATTTATTTCATGTCTTTGTTGAGTTGTAAAATTTCCTGCTCTCTGATGATTCTTGACTACGGTAGTTATTGTTCAAATATCCGAACTAAATCGAAAAACAAGCGAGCTGCCACAAGAAAAATTGTGGACTAGATCATTAATGTAAAGAATGAAAAGAGTAAGAAACAGAATGGGACTTTAGGATACATCGGTACAAGGTAGGAAGAAATTTTTAAAACTGTCAACTGGCCCAATGATGATCGTTGTATTTTGTGCAGGTTTTTTTTTTCTGAAATTTATTTCTATTTTATAGTTGATATTGCTGTTTTTATTTCTGATCAACCAAATGAGCGTTTTCTGCATTTTTTGTCAATTAGAATAGTTTTATTGAAGAGAGAATTAAAACATTTTGAAATTTTGTTTTCTAATAGATAGCACCTTGATAAAAGATTAATAGAAAAGGTAAAAAACTCTCCTCAAGGAAGGGAATTTACCTTTTAGAAGAACCGGACTGTATCTTACTGGATTCAGTAAATATATTATTGAAAAACTATTTCTATTGAATGTAAAATAATTCCTTGTTTACATTGTAAAATTCTTAAATTCGTATATTGTAAAATTGAAAATAATATAAAAATAGTTTTCTCTCTCTTTTGCTCTTCACGATCACAGCTGCCAGCACTAGTCAGCCAAGCATCGGTTGTTGATAACCCTTTTTTTGGCATCCCTATCACGGTTAAATAGAGTCCCAGCGACCATTGACGTTGTTTAAATATAAATATAAATTACTTGACAATTCCTGTAGTTACATTCCTTTTTGTGTGTACAGTAATACCCCGCTTTACGCGAGGGATACGTTCCGAAAAAAATCGCGTTAACTGAAATTCGCGTATATCGAGGTTTATGATTAAACATAGTCAAAATTTAATACAAAAAAATACAAATCATTTTAATCAATCACTTTAATTCTAAGAACACTTTATGCAATACATACTCTTATTTTTTACGGAAAAATACATCTATTGTCTTTTGGGTAACGTTTTGTTTACGTTCTTGTAAAATACGTCCATAACACCCAACACTGTTTTTAATTGTTTGACACACGGTCAAGACACGGTCATCATTATTGTCTATACTCTGCAATATGTCCAAACCTGAATAAATTTTTGAAAGTGCATTTTGTATTTCCCCTGAAGATAAAACTTTCTCTTCTACTTGTTCTTCCTCATCGTAGATAGGATTATTCTGTAACTCGATCAGATCTTCATTGCTAATAGGATCGTCGTGCGTTGCTACAAGTTCTACGAGATCTTCTACCGTGACATCTTCAAGTTCAGACCCCTCAATCATTGCAGCAATGTCTTCAAGCACTTGTCTCTGCATCTGGACAATTCTTCTAGGTGCTTCCACTACATCTGGCCAAAGATTACGCCACACCCCATTCATACAACTCATTTTAACTTCCTTCCAAGCCTCTTCTATGTTGTGAATAGACTTCATAATGTTGTATGACTTCCACCACTCTCGCATAGACTGTCTTCCTTCCCCGTCAGTTTCATGAATTAGTTGGCTAAAAGTGCGGCGATGGTAATAAGCTTTGAAGTTTGCTATTGCTCCCTGGTCCATAGGTTGTAATATTGACGTAGTGTTTGGTGGAAGGAAACTTTACGTACACTTTTAAGTCTCTGGGCGTATCAAGTGAGGTTGGATGTCCTGGGGCATTGTCTAAGAGTAATATAACTTTAGGTTCAAGCCCATTTCTGTCACAGTATGATTTGACTGATGGGCAAAAACTATTAGAATACCATTCTTGAAAAATTTCCCGTGTAACCCACGCCTTTCTGTTTGATCGCCACACAACTGGTAGACTTGTCTTGTCTGTGCCTCGCATTGCACGGGGTGTTTCTGAATGGTACACTAGTAAGGTTTCAGTTTGAAATCACCAGTGGCATTACCACCCAGCAGAAGTGTTAGTCGATCTTTCGCAGCTTTGAAACCACTGGCTTGACGTTCTTCCTTAGAAATGAATGTTCGAGATGGCATTTTTTTCCAGTAAAGTGCGGTCTCATCAACATTGAAGATGAGACAAGCAGGAATTTTCTCTCGTCTAACGAAGTCTTGAAACTTGTCTGGAAACTCAGCTGCAGCTTGAATGTCCGCGCTGGCCGCCTCGCCTGTTATGTGGATATTGTGAAGATTAGAACGCTGCTTGAACCGATGGAACCAGCCTCTGCTGGCAGCAAAAGTCGGAGTGGCACTCCCTTCTCCTTCTTTTGTTTTCAGCATCTCATACAAAGATTTTGCTTTTGTGCATATGAGATCTTGACTTAGTGGTGTGTTCTTCTTATTCAAATCTTCGATCCAGACTGACAGTAATTTCTCCATTCTTTCTAAGATAGATGATCTCGAACGAGAAAGTTTTGTTGCACTTATAGGTGTTGAACCTTCGCTGGAGATTTTAATTTTTTCCCGATTTTTATAAATCGTTCTCACAGTCGATTCTGAGAGTCCAAAATCTCTCCCAACAATTGTTGCTTTGCCTCCATTTTCCATTCTTCTTAACACTTTCATCTTCAATTCCAAAGTGACGCTTTTACGCTCTTTTTTCTTTACAGGCGGCATTTTTAACGTAGGGTTAAATTATGTATGTATGTATCTCCAATAAATATTAAAACAAAACTGCCAGCCGACCGAACTAACATTACGGAACAAATGAACACACGAAACGAACGAGGAAATCCCCATAGAACAAAGTCGAAGGAAAGGGAATTCCCAATTCTTCAAAGAGAATATTCAGAGAAAGCGGGGATCCCCTCGCGACCATAGAGAAGGTAATGACTACATGAGCGCGAAATTTGAAATTCGCGTTATAGTGAAACCGCGCGTAACGGGGTCGCGCTAAGCGGGGTATTACTGTATATCCGGATTATGGTAATTGATCCATTGTCCACAGATTAAAGATATAATAGAAATAAAATTACTAGCCTACATCATTTTCTCATACTCGTAAAAAAAATTAATGGAATGTAAGTTTTCACGATTTTAGTTAAATGAGAAATCCTAGTTTTTGGGATTAGATTGTGTTAATTTTGATTAATTTTCTCGACATTTTACATGCACTTTCACAAATCATCTTAAGGGATTTTGATTCTTCAGATTATAATACTGAATATGTTCAGTAGGAGAAGGGTCGGAAAGCCATTTTAAGTTGATTCGGTCTCATCCCAAGAACCACGATGTCTCAATAAATAGTATTGATGAGAAACAAAAAAAAATCATTTCATCATTAATAACTACTCTGAACTTATTTCGCTCCAAAAAAAGGACAGAAAGAATTTTTCCAGTTTTTTTTTTAATTTTTGACCATACTGCCGCATTGATAGTGACCTGTCGGGAGAAATTTAAGAGCCATGAACAAAACGTTTAAGAAAAATTATAAGAGAAAAGTTTATCCAATAAATTTTGGATGGTTGTAGCTTCTACTTGATGGAAATTCATTATAAATGTATATTAATGTTTATCCAACAGTTCGTCATGACAAACAAGGTCAAATTCATTAATCTCAATTGTTAAATTGCGATTGTCCAAAGATGTGTAACATGTATTAAGAGATCTCCGGAGTGATGGTCGTTAATATTATGAAGTCCATCCCGATAATCAGTTTATCCTATGACAGATGTTTTTAAAAGAAATACAAGTTCACAGATACTTTATATGGCCTTTCTGGGTTTTTTAGTATCTGCTAAACTTAAGTATTTTCGCAGTTGAAGATAAACATGTTTATTTGCGGGATAAATTAAAATGTGTACTAAATACTTGCGTTAGTTCACTGTCTGGTAAATTTTTACGAAATAGTGGGACACTCCGTTAAGCGGCGTGACTGTTGGTAAGCGTGATTCTTGTGACGATTGTGTTCAAAGTTTTAAATAGATGCAACGCGCAACTGCGCATAACTATGTTAGTGCAGTAAAAAAAAACATTTAAAATTGCACACTCCAGGTACAGCAATATTATGATTTTATCCTCTCTGAGGCATCACTAGGAGTATTGTCCTGAGTTTTGGACCTCGAAAAACTTGTGGCCTTTTGTTTATAAACAACTTAAATTTCAAAACGCGTTTTTTAAACTTAAAATGTGAATAACTCTAGTTATCTATAATCTATAATATATGTAAAATGCAACGTCTCTCTGTCTGTCTGTCTGTGATTAGTGCGCTTATCACTGGAGAACCACTTATCCGATTTACGTACTTTTTTTTTTTTAAACATACATATGTTCTCTGGCCAGGTTATAGGCTATATTTTATTATGATAGGTAGCATAAGGAATGAGCAGTGACGATAATAGTGAATGAAGTCGGAAAAAAGTTTGCCGCTAGCGCGTTCCCTTGCAATACACAGCCTAAACCATTAAATATGGAACAATAATATGTAGCATAGAATATCTATAATCTATAATATATATAAAATGCAATGTCTCTCTGTCTGTGCATTAGTGCGTTTATCACTCGAGAACCATTTATCCGATTTACGTGTCTTTTTTTAAATTCATACATATATCCAGGTTATATAATAATAAATAATCTATATCTATAATATATATAAAATGCAACGTCTGTCTGTCTGTCTGTCTGCTAGTGCGCTTATCCCCCGAGAACCACTTATCGGATTTACGTGATTTTTTAAATTCATAGATATGTTCTCTGACCAGGTTATAGATATATATTTTATTACATCTATATAATATATATAAAATGCAACGTATCTCTGTCTGTCTGTCCGTTAGTGCGCTTATCACTGGAGAATCACTTATCCGATGATCCGTGCTTTTTTTTAAAACATAGATATGTTCTCTGGTCAGGTTATCTATCTATAATATATATAAAATGCAACGTATCTCTGTCTGCCTGCCTGTCTGTCTGTCCGTTAGTGCGTTACGTGCTTTTTTTTACACATACATATGTTCTCTGGCCAGGTTATAAGATATATTTTATTGCGTTAGGTAACATAAAGAATAACTAGTGACGCTAATAGTGAATCAAGTCGGAAAAAAGGTTACCGTTAGCGCGTTCTCTTGTAATACACTGCCTAAACCATTAAATATGGAACAATATCATGTTGCAAAGAATATATATAACATGCTACATCTGTCTGTCTGTCTGTCTGTCCGTTAGTGCCCTTATCACTTGAGAACCATTTATCCGATTTACTTTTTTTATAAATTTATACATATGTTCTATATAATTCGATATAAGCCTAGATAATGGGAGATAAGTTGAGAAAATGGGAGATAAGCATAAATAATGGGAGATAAGGAGAAATAATGAGAGATAAGCAGAGATAAGTCTAGGTAATGGGAGTTGTGGTGAGATCATGGGAGATAAGGAGAAATAATGGGAGATAAGGAGAAATATTGCAAGATAAGTCGAGATAAGCCTAGAAAATGGGAGATAAGGTGATATAATGGGAGATAAGGAGAAATAATGGGAGATAAGGGGAAATAATGGCAGATATTTTATTACATTAGGTAACATAAGGAATAAGCAGTGACGATAGTAGTGAATCAAGTCCACGCGAGCGGAGCAGCGGGCACGGCTAGTACCATATAAGTCGGATCGAGACAAAAAAAAATTAAACACTTCGTAATGAAATTTCCAACAAATTCGGTTTCAAGTCGCTCAAGTGCCATAACCTACAAAATTCAAAAAACTGTTTTTTTTTTTTTTCATTTTATTGTACAGGTCGACTAAGTGAATCAATAAGCTTGAAACTTTCAGAAAATATTCCCTTTGTTATAGCAAAAATACCTTGAAGTTTTGGTACGAAAATATCGAACCCAATGGGCACAATTGAATTTGTTATTTAAAATTTGAATTGCCCGCTATTTTATGCCATTTGGTCCAAAATGGATACTTTCCGATGCCATTAAAAGGAATTTTTTTTGGAGTCATTTTAACCGTTTTTTTTACATTTGTTTAATAATCAAATAATAATAAATGAAAATGATTTTTTTTTTAAAAAAAAAGGTGTCACGATTCTCTACTAGATGTGATAAAAAATTTTCAATTTTTTTTCAAAATAACCGATAAAACGCATTTGTTGTTATTTGATTAATAAACAAACGTAAAGAAAAACGATTAAAATTATTCCAAACAATTTTTTTTTTAATGGCATCGGAAAGCTGTCATCGAGACCTAAGTTTCGAAAAAAAAAGATTCGTATTGGATCAAATGGCATAAAATAGAGGGCAATTCAAATCTTAAATAACAATTTCAATTGTGCTCATTGGGTTTAATATTTTTGTACCAAAATTTCAGAGTTTATTTTGCTATAACAAAAGGCATATTTTTTGAAAGTTTTTTTTTTAGTTGACCTGTACAATAAAATGAAAAAAAAAGTTTTTTACCTGTTTTTCCAATTTTGTAGGTTATGTATGCACTTGAGCAACTTAAAACTAACAAGGATTTGTTGGAAATTTCATTACGAAGAGTTTGATTTTTTGTCTCTATCTGACTTATATAATTGGAGTTATTCATATTTTAAGCTCAAAAAACGCGTTTTGAAAACATAAATTTTTTATAAACAAAAGAGCATATGTTTTTTCGAGGTCCAAAACTCAGGACAATACTCCTGGTGATGCCTCAGAGAGGATAAAACCATAATATTGCTACAGTAGAATCTCGATTATCCGAAATAATATAGACCAAAGTGATTTCAGATAGTCGAAATTTTGGTTAATCCGATTTTTTTTTTTTTTTTTAAATAGAAGTTTACAATGAATACAACATTACAGATTAACTTAAAAGCATTTATACGATATGTATTTATTAAAACAAAAATAGAACAATTAGTTTACTTATTTTATGTATCTTCTTCTTCTTCTTCTTCTTCAGCCCGGGTTCATCCAATGTTGGACATAGGCCTCTTCTAGCTCCTTCCATGATTGTCGGTCTCCAGCCTTTCTTGTCCACTGCCTGCCTGCTATCGTCTTCACGTCGTCAATCCATCGTCTTTGGGGACGTCCCACACTTCTTTTTGTCCCTCTTGGTCTCCAATACATAACTCTATGCGTCCATCTTTCCGCATCCTGCCTCGCCACGTGCCCAATCCACTGCCATTTAAGAGCCGCTATCCTCTCCATAACATCCATTATTTTGGTTTTATCCCGTATAATAGAGTTACGTATTTTATCTCTTATGCTGACGCCCAGCATTACTCTTTCCATAGATCTCTGAGTGACTCTCAAACGTTCCGCGATTTTCCTCGTTATAGCCATGGTTTCCAAGCCGTATGTAATTACTGGTAACACACAGCTGTCAAATGTTTTCTTTTTCAAGTGTAATGGTATTTCCTTATCCTTAAAGATAAAGCTCAGTTTCCCGAATGCTATCCATGCTAATTGAATTCTACGTTTAATTTCCGTGCTTTGGTTCTCTTTTCCTATTTTGATTTTATGACCGAGATATATGTAGTGTTCAACCTTCTCTATAACTGTGCTATCCACGATGACGTCCTGTTGGCTGCTACTTATGATTTTAGTTTTATTTAAGTTCATTTTAAGTCCTACTTTCCTAGATTGTTCATCCAGTTCGTTAATCATGATGTTTAGTTCTTGGACATCGGTACTTATTAGGACTATATCATCGGCATATCTTAGATGGTTTAGATGTACTCCATCAATATTGAGACCTGAGACCTCTTTCTTTCCAATCCAAGTTTTTAAAGACGTTTTCTAAAGCCAGTGTGAAGAGCTTGGGCGATATGGTGTCACCCTGTCTTATACCTTTGCCGAGTATTATTTTATCTGTCTTGAGGTCATCGTCGATTTTTATTTGAAAGGTTGCCTTATCGTATATATCTTTAATGATAGTAGAATATCTCGAATCGATTCGAGCATCTTCCATCGCCGCTAAGAACGCCCATTTTTCAACACTGTCGAATGCTTTATGATAATCTATGAACGCCAAATGTAAGGGAATATTGTATTCTGTTGTTTTTTCTATAATTGTCCTGAGTGTTTGTAGGTGATCGATAGTAATGAATCCTTTTCGAAAACCTGCCTGTTCCACTGGTTGATATGAATCCAGCTTTGTAGTCAGGCGATTAGTTATAATTCTAGTTAAGAGCTTATATAAATTTGACAATAGGCTTATAGGCCGATAGTTTTCTATGTTTGTGTGGTCTCCTTTTTTGTATATAAGAATGACCTCTGCGTTTTTCCAGGATTTAGGTATTTTTCCTTTTTCAAGGCATTTATTCATCAGTATTCTGATAGTTTCAATTAGTATTTCTCCCCCTAACTTTAGCATCTCGGCAGTTATTTGGTCTTCTCCGGGGCTCTTTCCGTTTTTCATTTTTTGGAGAGCGTGCTCAATCTCTGAGTGTGATATTTCTGGTAGGTCTTCTGAGCCCACATTCAGAATATTTCTGGAAAATCCTTTAGGGTTTGGTATCATTGTTCTGTAGAGTTTCTCGTAGAATTGTTGTATTTCTCTAGCCATTTCTCTTTTGTCTGAGACTAATTTCCCGTCTGTATTTTTGATGTTTATGATTTTTTGTCTTCCTTTTGTGCTGTTCGATCTTAATACCCTCATGTTTTTATTGTTTTCTATGATATCCAGTATTTGTTTCGTTCTGTAAGCTCTGAAATCTACTCTTATCTGTTTTTTAACTGTGTTATTTTATAGTTTTTATATGCGGGAGTATTTCTATTTATTTTTCTTCTTCCTTCAATCAATCCCATTGTCTCCGGTCTTAGCTTGTTATTGGATGGTTTTCCTGCCCTACTACATATCTTCTTCGTTACAGTGCGTATACTTTCCTTTATCTTCTCTGTTATTTCGTCTATGTTTTTGTCTTGAAGTGTCAGTGAGTCTAGCTTCTTTCCTATTTCCTTTTGATATGTTTCCCTGTTTAGGAGCAGAACATCACTTGTCGGTAATCTATGCTTAGTCACTAGTTTCTTCCTTTCCAATTTTGTATTAATCTGTATACTAGCGCGTACTAGTCTATGGTCGCTCCCGGTGTGGAATTGGTTTAGCACTGTTACATTTTGACATATGTTGTTCTTGTTAGCAAGGACATAGTCTATTTCGTTTTTTATTTGTCCATCCGGGCTGTGCCATGTCCACTTTCTTTGGACTTTTTTCTTAAAGAAAGTGTTCAAGCAGAATAGTTTTTCGTTGTTAAGATAGTCTACAAGCATTTCTCCTCTATCATTCCGGTGTCCTAATCCAAAGTTTCCTATATATTTGGTGTCATTCGATTCCCTCTTTCCCACTTTGGCATTAAAGTCGCCTGTGATGATGACATAATGAGAATTTTCGGAGTTTTTTGGCCCGAGTAATGTCTTCATAGAATTGTTGGATTGATTCATCACTGGCTGTGCTGGTAGGTGCATAGCAATGGATTATTTGGATGCTGTATCTTCTGCTTAACCTTATCACAAGATATATAACTCTCTCGGATATCGCTTGATATGTTATATTATGCTCTATTTTGTGGTTTACCATAAAGGCAACACCTCCTTGGCTGTGGTTGGTCTCCGAATTGTTTAGGTATAGTGTGTGTCCGGATCTTAGGGTTATCTTTTTCTCTCCCTGGAGTCGTGTCTCGCATATACCTACTACATCCCATTTGATGTTCTTCATTTCTTGCTCCAGCTCTTCCAAGTGGCTGTCGGTTCTCATTGTTCTGATATTGTAGATTGCGATGAAGATCTTATGTGTGTATTTTCGTTTGGTCTTGTTATGGTTTGTCGATTCTCTGCCTCCCCCAGAATCCGTGAGGCTGCCTGTATTTTCAACAGGATGGGATTCTGAGCTTTCAGCTCTACCCATCTGGGGTATTCTTGTTTCGAAACTCGACTGCATCATGGTGAAAATCAAAGGAGTTGGCAATTAAAACGCCACGCTTGCCAAGAGCGTGTTGGCGAGTGTTGATTCAGCCGCTCCTAACATGGAGACAGACGCTGTTTGCAGCCGCTCATTCTGAGACAGACGCTGCTATGCTAGTTTTGGTCCGCCCCGGATATTTCATTTCTCCGGTATCACCCATATCTGGGAGGCATTCCCCTATCCGCCACCTGGGGAGGCGCGCGATGGAGGACTAGCAACCCCACACGGTTTATGTATAAGTACGGAAAATCTAAAATAAAACAGTGAATGTGATATTCTTAATAGAATATTGTCAGTGGCTTCTACTTCGTTATCATCATCGTCATCACTGTCTGTTTTATTAGCATTTTTACATACACTTTTAATTAATTCTTGGTCAGTCATTTCATCTTCCACACTACCACTGTTTAACCATTCACAAACATCGGTGTCCGTAACACTTTCACATCCTGATATTCTTGTAATAATTTGATGTGAACTTTTATTATCTTCTGTTTCTGCCTCTGAGTAATGTCTCTCCTCTTGTGGAACCAATTTTGACCAAGATTTTTCCAGAGTACTACTCTTTACTTGATTCCAGGTTGAAGCTGTCCAATATATAACATTTTTCAAATTTATCTTTTTTAGATAATCAGTAAGATTGCCACCTCATCTAGTTCTAAAAATATACTCCAATAACAGACGCCTGTAATTGCATTTTAAATTTTCCATTACATACTGATCCATAGGCTAAATGAGAGAAGTTACAGCAGGGGGCAAAAACATTGCCTTTATTTCCCCACTTTCAAGTTGCTCCGCACTTTGGGTGAGGGGGCGTTATCTAGTAACAGAATACATTTTCTACGATATCTATGTTCTTTTAAAAAAAGTTCCACTTTCGGACAAAATCTCCAAAAAACTAGTTTTTAAATAGAGTCGCGTTTATTCAGGCATTGTTTTGATTTTTAATACAAAACAGGAAAAGCATTATTGCGACGAATATCTTAAAGGTTCGTGGATTTGCTGAATTACCAATACATAATAATGGGAGTTTGTGTCTTCCAGAAGCATTACTGCATGCAAGAACAGTAATACGTTCTTTGCTACGTTTGTAACCAGGTGCTCCAGCTTCCATTTTTGAAGCTAAGGTATTTGACGGCAACATTTTGCAGTTCAAGCCTGTTTCATCAAAATTATAATTTGGTCTGGTTGTAAACCATGTTCTTTCATAAGCTGCTCAAAATTCTGTGCAAATTTTTTTGCAGCAGATACATCAGCCGACAATCTTTCTCCACCATCTTTCAGTTGACGTACACCATGTCTTTTTTTCCACCTGTCTAGCCATCAATCACTTGCAGAAAAATTTACAGGCGCTTCAATAATCGGCAACTCTTCGCTTAAACTCACTGCCTTATGTTTTAAAATTGTTCCTGAAATTGGTATTCCACGTTCTCGATTCTGTGTAAACCATAAAAATAAAGAATGATCCACTTTTTGGTTTCACCGCTTTTCATACTTTTTCGTGCCTGTGTGGGCGATGACAAAACACTACACCATTTTTCAAGTTTTTCGCGATTTTTTTCTCCACTCTGAAACAGTACTCACGGTTACACCTAAATCCTTCGGTATATTTTTAAGAAGTTCACCATTATCTAAACTTTAAATTGCTTCAAGTTTCTCTTTTAAGGTAATAACAACGCGTTTACGCTTATTATTATGACGCTCCATCTTGTAAAATATTTATTAAAACGAAACTATTACCTCTGCGATAATAATAGACGTAATGACTAACTTATAACACTCGTCGACTAACTAAAATATAGACAGAGGTGAAATTCTAGACGTCGGGGAGTCCCCGACGCGTTAAGGAAACCACTTATCGTTTGTTTTGAATAATGGAATTTTTCGTTTAATGGGAATACAATCTGCTTTTTAACAGTTTGTTTCGGATAAGCCGGAATTCAGATAATCGCGATTCGGATAATCGGGTTTGTACTGTATATCTAAATTATGCCTATTTGATCATTATCTTGACCTTTTTTTTACTGTACTACACGTTTCATGGTAGTGGATAAAGCCGAATACCGTGCAGTGATAAAGCATTTTTAGTTAAAAAGGTGAACTGCGGCTTACATGAAAACTGATCTGAAGGAAAGTCATGGGGAATCTGATCCAACACTCAAGACCTGGAGACATGAATTTAAACATGGCCGTATGAGCATTGCATATGCTGTACGTTCAGAGCATCCTGTTGGGATTTCTTCTGAAGAAATGGACAATAAAATTCATGGTATCATGGTGGAATCGTTACATTAGGTTTGCTTAGATTGCTGAAATGGCAGGCATCTCATATGAATGGGTATATGATATCCAGCATAAAGTTCTAAAAATGATAAAGCTGAGTGCGCGATGGGTGCTGCGTTTGTTTATTTTAGACTTGTAATGCACGAAGAAGGATGTTTCAAACACGTGTTTGGAAAAGTTGCAGTGTAATCCTAAGGACTTCTGGCGTCATCTTGTGACTGTAGACGAAATGCGTATCCACCATTATACCCCCGAGATAAAACGGTAGTTAAAACGGTGGATTGGCGAAGGTGAAAGTGCACCGAAAAAAGCGGAAATAAAAAAATTGGACTCTCGCTCAATGTATTGAGCTCAATGGAAATTATGTTGAGAAATAAATCTTTATTTTTGCAAAAAAATGTTGTTTACCTCGTTTTTTACAAGACTTTTCAATCCACCCTCGTATAATGTACAGGCACTGGTGTAGCCAAGGGAAGATTAAAAGGGCATATGTTCTACTCACCTCTGCTAGAGAAAAAAGATTCCCTCTCCTCCAATAACTACGGCTTTTTTTATTGTTATGGGACACATTGTAATTTTTTAAGGTTTGAATGTAAGAGAGCCTTTTTTCTTTGGAAAGTTCTGCCTCTTAACGTTCTAGAGTAAGGAGGGATTTCCTTCAAAGTCTGATTATTGATTTTTTTATTGTATTCGAAAGAGTTCAAACTTTAAAAGTTTCATTGCAAGCCAAGTTACTTTAAGATCTTTTAACCTATCACTGATTTAGAAAAAGATGCATATAAGCTATAACCCAGGCCTTGATGGCTTTTTTTTTTTTTTCTCTAAAAAACACCCTTTAGATCCATATGCTCCTCTTACAAGGTCCTGGTTACGTCACTGTATATAAAATATATATATATATATATATATATATATATATATATATATATATATATATATATATATATATATATATATATATATATATATATATATATATATATATATATATATATATATATATTTATTTATATGGGTGTATACACGTGCTATAGGAAAGAAGTCCCTAAAGCGCTACAGGAGCGACACGTGTGTGGAAAAATGATATACGCTATATATGAATCGCTATAAATTGTACTCGGTGGGATATATCTGGGCAAATTATTCCAAAGGGATGATGTTCTCATATATATAAATATGCTTGATATATATATACGAGGATAATAGCTGAATCATATGGATGTGAAGTATTAGCGAGACGTGTACTTCTAACATGCACCGCTCGGGAGGAATTAAGCGGGTCATATCCTTCGAACACTTTCCGCGAAAATACTTGTAGAATAGGCTCAAGTCGACAACCGTTCTTTGATGTTCCAATACAGTGTATGTTTGGGAGCGGAGCCCCAAACATGGGAGCAGTATTCCATAGTTGGTCGAATTTGAGTTTTGTAAAGAATTAACAGTTGTTGTGAAGTGTAAAGCTTTCTGGTTCGAAATAATATTCCCAACTTTTGAGAAGCTCTCCTTGCTATGCCTGCAACATGTTCATGCCAGGATATATTTGCTCCCAAATTAACGCCCAACAAATTGAGAGACGATGTTAAAGGAATGGAGTGCCCCGACATAACTATGTCGGGTTCAGCAATGTTAACTTCAAAGCGTTCAAAGTGAATGAAGAGATAAGCGTACTGTCATCTGCAAAGCTGTAGATTGGATTCTCAGTCTTTTCCAGCAGATCTTTAATGTAAATGAGAAAAAGAGTAGACAGTATGGAGCCTTGAGGTACACCGCTCTCTGAGGAAACATGAGAGCCACAAACAGAACTTTTCAGACATGCCATAAGAGCGTAGCTTAGCCAACAGCCCATCGTGCCAAACACGGTCGAATGTCTTGGATATGTCAAGAGCAACCGCTCGAGATTCTCCAAAGTGTTCAATTGCGTTGTTCCAAACGCGTGTTATATAAGTCAGAAGATCTCCTGTTGATCTATTTTTACGAAAGCCATATTGATGATCGCTAATAATGTTGAATCCTTCAAGATATTTTAGAAGTTGCTAATTGATAGCCTTTTCCATGACTTTCGATATTATTGAAAGCAGTGCGATTGGTCGGTAATTATTTGGCAAGGTCTTCTTGCCTTTTTTAGGTATCGGCTGAACTGTGGTACATTTCCAGCAGGAAGGAATAGGATAGGTTGAAAAGTCTACAGAAAACTGGTGTTAGTTCTCTCGCACAGTTTTTGAGAACTATGGCAGGTATTCCGTCAGTGCCAGAAGCTGTCTAGCTTCATTAAAATACGTTTTATGATACGCTGTCTGAAGACAATATCGAGCATCCATGACTGCACTATGGGAATAGTAGGTGATGTTTTTCCTTGGAAATCGACAGTAGAATGTGAAGCAAAGAGTTCAGCCAACAAGTTCGCTTTCTCAACAGGTGTCGTTGCAATAGAATTATCTGGCCGTGTGAGTGAGTGGTGGTATGGTGGATTTGGTTAAATTTTGACTGACTGCCTTAGCGACTAACCAAAAGGACCTGGAATTGTTGGGACAAGCGAGAAGTTTGTTTCTAATTCGTTGATTGTGTGCCTCCTTGGTTTCGTCGATAATTTCTTTGCATCTGTTCCTCGCACGAACAAAGGTGTTACGGTTTATGGTGTTTAGAAGCAACAGCTTCTTTGCATTTTCGGTCAAACCAAGGCTTGTCATTGGAAGGGCATTTCTTCGAAAAAGGGATGTAAGCCTCCATACCGGCCAAAATAATATCGGAAACCTCCCCGGCGCTGTCAGATGGGTCGTCGGATCGAAAACAAACGTCCAACCAAAGAAAAGTTCGAAAATATTCCATGAGATCTTCCCATTTAGTAGATTTGTAGTGCCAAATCTTGCGCAGTTTAGGCGCCTCTCTGTCTCTGATTGGTAGGATACTCGATGTCGAAAGTAGTTTATGGTCAGAAGAACCTAACGGCGGATTTACGCTGATCATGTAAATAATATAATATTAAATATAAAAAGTAATTAGATAGTCATAGATTAAAAAATCAAACCATTGAGGCAGGCGCAATTTTTGTTTTTAATTCTCTGACTACGGGATAAACGCTTCACTGCAAAATAAAATGAGCAACTCTTAACACATACCTAGCTAAGGGAAAGTTTGAAAATATAATTCGAATTCTTCCAACTTAAGAAATTTATGGTATCAATGAGGGATTTATAGTGATAGTCAATAATCGAGAGCAGCAAACCCACTATTGTGATTAGGATTCCGTATTGCTCCATATTGGACTCCAAGGTCGTATTTCTAACATCGAGATATGAAGAAGATCAAAAGTGAGAGATGTAGTGTAACGAATATGTAATTGGGCGGAGCATATCGCAAAGCTAAATGATAACAGGTGGACACGCCGTATAAATAAATGGAGGCCTAGAGAACACAAAAGATGCAGAGGTAGACCAGAGACAAGATGGACGGACGATATAAAAATATTAGGAGCACACCATTGGATGCAAAAAGCAAACACTAAAGTTTATTGATGAGAAATTGGGGAGGCTTCCATCCGACTATAGATGGAAGAAGTTAATAATGATTGCTTCATCAGTGAGCTGAATAAGATGGGAATTTCAGGAGATTGAGCTTCACGATCTTGTCCTACAGCAAACCTTGAAAGACCCTAGTACCTAGGGGACAAATCATCGTGTTATGTTTTAACATACTATACATGCAGGGTACGTTTCTGACTCGAAAACTCTAATTGTTTGTTATAACATCTCTACAATAATTTATATTGTTTTGGTCTCTATAATCCTAATCGAGCTTCCTGTTATTAGTTTTACTTATCCTATTAAACATTTGTTTGTTAAACTCTAATTAAATTAAAATATAGCAGTTACTTTCATTAAAGTCTTTATTAAATTAAAACCCTTTAAAAATATGCCACATGTTTAATTTTGCTATCATCCGTAATGAAATTTTCTTTGTCTTGTTTGTTTTGCTGTGTTTATATAACGCTTCGACTGGATCTTATGGCAATCCGTTTCGAGTAAAATGTTTATTTAGAAAAAGGGTTAGTGATAAGATCTCATGAAAATGGTAAGTAAATAAAACTATATAAATACGGCAACGTTAGTTTAATTAACATTTTCGGATAGAACTGGGTTAATTGGTTTGTAGTCAATTGAAGCTTTGAATTTCTTATTATACTACACTCACATTAAGAAAAATTTCATCATTATATGATTAAAGAATTATCGCCCGTGAAGGATTTTGCACTACAAATTTGCTAAATGTTGGTTAGACATCCGTATTAGATCCGACAACACATCTTAGTGTGCTAACGAGGTTTCCAATGTTATTTTGGCTGGTACATAAGCTTATATCCCTTTTTCGAAGAAATTCCTTCCAACGGCAAGCTTTGATTCGACTGACAATGCAAAGAAGTTGTTGCCTCTAAACATCTTGCCTACCGATAATGGCGTAAAAACTCTAACGTCATAAGTCGTGATATCCTTGTCTGTACCCAGAACAGATGCAAAGAAATTATCTATAAAACCAAGGAGGCACAAAATCAAACAATCAAAAACAAACTTCTTGCCTGCCTCAACAATTGTAGGTCCTTTTGGTTAGTTCAGGTTAGTCGTTAAGGCTATCAGTCAAAATTTCATTAAATTCATTATGCCACCCCTCACGCGGCCAGATAATATTATAGCGACACAAGGTTTGAAAAGCCATCAGATAAACTTTTTGCTTTACATTCTACTATCGATTTTCAAAGAAAATACCATTAACTATTCATATAGTTTAGTCAAGGATGCCTGATATTGTTTTCAGACAGCGTATCATGCAATGTATTTTAATGAAGCAAGACACCAAAAAAGCTTCTGGCGCTGATGAATTACTGACTGTAGACTTTTAAAAATATCCTTTCTGCTGGAAATGCGCTACAGTTCAGCTGATACCCAAAAAATGCCAAAGACCAGTCCCACTGCCTTCAGTAATATCGAAAGTTATGGAAAATGCTCTCAATCAGCATCTTCTAAAATATTTAGAAGGATTCGATATTATGAGCATCCATCAATATGGCATTCGTAAGAAAAGATCAACAGAAATCTTCTAACTTATGTAACACATATTTGGAACAATCTAACTGAACATTTTGGAGAATTTAAAGTGATTACACTTGATATATCGAAGGCATTTGACCGTGTTTAGCATGACGGATTGTTGGCTAACCTACGCTTTTATGGTATGTCTGACAAACCATAAACAAAGCTCTCGTGTTTTCTCTGAGATAGTTTTTTACGAGAAAAATTTGACGGATTTTTTTTAAACGCCTTCACCGTTAATGCCGGTATGCCCCAATGTTCTATATTGTCTCCTATGCTCTACCTCATTTCCGTTAACGCTGATAACTGCTAGAAAGAACCAGGAATTAAATTTACAGCTTTGCACATAATTTCTTGATTCAATTTGAATGCTAGAACATCGGCTACTTACACAAAGTGGTTTTCTGAAATAGTTTACCTTGCACTAAGGCACTAAGAGGAAGAAAACTGTAAGTATTCATTTTGGTGCGTAGTATTTAATAAATTATTTGGTGAAATCAATTACGTTTCTGTTTAGGCAGTAGTTTCGTCCGATGTTAAATGTACCTAAATCGCTTTAAAATTTTTCAGAACTTTCTAGGGTTGTATTCATTACCTTACAGTTATAATAATAATAATAATAATAATCTTTATTGTCTAACAGATAAATACATCCATTAATAAGACAATGTGACTAAAGCTAAGTTAAATCTAAACGAGTCTGTTAGGATAAACACATTACAATATTAAATTTCAGCTCTAATTATATACGCTACAAAATTAGTTAATAATATTCCCAAGACACCGATCCCGTGCAACCTTCAAAAACTGAGAATATGTTAGATTGGTAATATCAACGTCGTTGCAATTCATATTAAAAATCTTCATAGCTTGAAAAAGGGGGTCTTTTAACTGAAAATTGGAAGCATGGAACATGGGATAATGTCTTAACGCACGAGATGGTACGTTAAAGTTTAGTTTTGACAATAAGTAGGGACAGTTGATAGCTAGTTGCAAATTTTAAACAAAAACAAAACCAGCATAAAATTGTGACGATCGGCCAATGACGATATCTGAAATTTGTGAAGCAGAGTTTCTATGGCGAGCCTCGTGGTAGGAAAACACCCTCCATTTTATATACGAGAAATTTTAAAAAACTTTCGTTGCACCCTTCTATTTGGGAAGTGTACTTTGAGTGTATAGGATGCCAAACTATTGCTGCGTATTCTAAATTTGATCGAACATATGCAAAGTATAGAGATTTAATTGTATCACTGTTTGAGAAATCACGAGAGTTTCTAAATATGTTCCGAAAACGATAGGCGCTCGTCAAAAACTGCTCCAAGGTCCCTGATAGATTTTAAATCCTTCAATATCTCAAGATTTATATAATAGTCAGATTGAGTTAGGGTCTTTTTATTAGCGTACGTCATTTTGTAGCACTTTTCGGCATTTAGAGGTAAGTTGTGCAGAGTTGTTATAGACCGAAGAAAAAAAAATTGCAAAGAGGTTAGCAACTTCAACAGGATCTAAATAATCTTTTCCCCCCTCAGTAAGAAGGCTCGGAAAAGAGCTTGAAGACCTTTTCGAGTGTGCACCAGTTGCTAGCTAGTCGTATATCACTTACAGTGCAATGCAATCAGAAACGCAATGTATTTGTCTGAAAATCTTTAAATCGTTCGTGCTAGAAACATTTATGCCTATATCGTTAATACACAGAGAGAATATCAGTGGAGCCAATATACTGCCCTGAGGAGCTCCACTTGTAGCTTTGAATCTGAAGGAGTGATTACCATGAATATCGACATATTGATACCTGTCACTCAAATAGGAGGCAAACAGTCGAATAAGATTGTCATCGAAACCAAGCCACCTCAATTTAAGAAGGAAGACAGAGTGATCTACTCGATCGAACGCCTTTCAAAAACCCATATAAACAGCATCAATCTGCCCACGAACATCTAAGATCTGACTTACAAAATGAGTGAAACTGGCCAGATTCGTAATCGTACTGCGACTTTTATATAAGCCATGCTGAGATTCAGATATAGAATGTTTTACTTGATTAAACACATCTTCGTGAATCAGCCCCTCTAATGCTTTCGCAAATGGCGATAGCATCGATATGGGCCTATAATTAGAGATATTATTTACATTGCCTCTTTTGAAGAGAGGAATTATCCTAGCTTTCTTCCATACCTGCGGAAATGAATGTGTTGTGAGTGCCATGTTATAAATGAAGCTCAATGGCTTCGAGAACGCGGATGCACAGTTTTTGACGATGAAACTGGGAATATTATTAGAACCTATGGACATTTTATTTTTAGATTTTTTCAAGAACCTACTGACTGCTTCCTCTGATACACAATTAAGAGTTACATGAGAGCTTATATTAAAATTATTGTTTGGAGGGTGTTGGCAAGCATTACTCAGTGCAGAGTTGTTATAGACCGAAGAAAAAAAAATCGCAAAGAGGTTAGCAACTTCAACAGGATCTAAATAATCTTTTCCCCCCTCAGTAAGGAGGCTCGGAAAAGAGCTTGAAGACCTTTTCGAGTTAACGAAGGTCCAGAATGTACTGGGATCGCCCTGTACAGACTTTCAACCTTGGACAGATAGTTCTTGTATGCTATGTTTATGTCCAGTATTGAATAAAAATGATGAAATATATTTAAGCTACAATCAAATTAATAAATGTAAAGCAGATAACGTCATCATCATCATCATCATCATCATCTTTAGCTTATTCCATCCATAGTCGGATGTAAGCCTCCCCAAGTTGTCTCCAACGAGCTTTGTTGTTTGCTTTTTGCATCCAATCGTGCCCTGCTAGTCTTTTTAGGTCGTCCGTCTATCTTGTCTGTGACCTACCTCTGAATCTTTTGTGTTTTCTATGCCTTCATTCAACTATACAGTGTGTCCATCTGTTATCATTCGTCCTTGCGATATGCCCAGCCCAATTGCTTCTTAATGTACATATTCGTTGTATTACATCTGTCACTTTTGATCTTTTTCGACTCTCGATGTTAGGAATATGATCTTAGAGTCTAATATTGAGCAGTCTCCTCTCCATTGCTCTTTGGGTTCCCTTGAGTTCATTTATTATACTTTTATTTAAAGGTCACGTTTCAGTGCCATGTGTTAATACCGGCAGTACATATTGATCGAATACTCTGACTTTTATTGTATTTAGGATGTCCGATTTAAATGTAGTTGTAACCTTCCGAACGTAGACCAACCTAACGAGACTCCTCTATCTAAGTCAACCTTTAAATTATTTTTTGATATTTTGATTTTTTGTCCTAAATATATGAATGTTTGTACCTTTCCTAATCTTTTACCCCCTAATTAATGGCTCCTGTCTGTTATCTTCACTTTCGTTGTTCAAATATTTGGTTTATTTTTAAACCTAGACTTGTTATTTAATTCCATCAGCATTTCTTGTAGTTCTTTTTTTATGTTGGCGATTAGAGTGACATCATCTGCGAACCTTAAGTGATTTAATAGTTCACCGTCCATTAGTATTCCTTTATTTTCCCACTTTAACAATTTGAATATGTCTTCTAGAGTTAACGTGAACGGCTTTGGGATATCGAGTCGCCTTGTCTAATTCCTCTTTTAATTTTGATTTTATTTGTTTTTTCTTCAAACATTACTTGTGAAGGGGCATTTATGTATTCAAGAAGAGTTGTGTATCTTTCATCGACTCTGCTGTTACTTAAGGCGTTAAGACTGCCCATATCTTTACCGAATCAATTGCTATCCACAAGGTGACCTTATAGTTACTAGCTATT
The DNA here is from genome assembly GCA_019049505.1 of Pachyrhynchus sulphureomaculatus. NCBI lineage: Eukaryota > Metazoa > Arthropoda > Insecta > Coleoptera > Curculionidae > Pachyrhynchus > Pachyrhynchus sulphureomaculatus. The sequence goes on along the minus strand of CM032455.1, from coordinate 44,915,780 downwards.
GCTATTTTGCTAATTGTTCGAATATGGTCCAAAGTGCTATATCCTCGTCTAAATCCCGCTTATTCACGTGGTTGATAACTGTCTTATTTGTTGATTAATCTATTTGTTATAATTCTAGTGAATACTTTGTATAGTACCGATAACAGGCTGATGGGTCTGTAGTCCTCCAATTCAGATTTGTTCCATTTTTATAAATAAGCACAATCAAGGCGTTTACCCAAGGTGTTGGTATTTTACTTTCTATAAGGCATCTGTTAAATAGAGCTTGAAGAGATTGTATTATCAATGCCCCTCCATATCTTATCATTTCTATAATTATTTCATCGTCACCTGGTTCTTTGTTGTTGTGCATATGTTGTAGGGCGTTCATTATTTCATCCGTTGTTTCATCGAGAATTTCTTCGTATTACTTATTTGTTACTATCGCTCTATTTCCGTCTTCTTTCCCGGGCGGTGGCGATATTTTCGTGTCATATAGTATTTGATAATATTTTTCTGTAGCTTCCTTTATCTCTTTGATTTGTACGATCTCTTGGTTATCGTTATTTACAAGTTTTATTATTTGATGTCTCCCTTCGTTCATTTGTTTGTTCAAATCTTTAAACTTTTTCCCTATTTCAGAGTTTCTTCTATTTTCGAGTTTCTGTATTGTCTGATGTCTTCTCTGATCTTTTTCTTTATTTTTTTTTGTCTATTTCTACAAATTCTAATCTGTCATTTGTAAGATCATTTCTTAATAGTCTTCTCTGTTTGATGAGATTTTGTGTCTCTTAATTTTTGTGTTTTGCCTTTTTCCAATGTGGATATTTGTTTTGTGGTCATGAGTAGGCTGTTGGATATTTGTGCGTTTAGTTCATTACGTTCTGCTTGGTAGTTTATATGTTTTATATAATTTTCCAGCGCTTGTTGATATTCGTCTGATTTTTACTTTATTTGTTCTGTTGGTGTCTTTATATTTGTATGCGTTATTAATCTAAGTCTCTCCTGCTTCAGATTTATTCTTATTTTTGCTGTGAGCATCCGATGGTCACCGCCAATGTTTATCGTGTTCAAGACTGTCGTGTCGATTACAATATTCTTGTCATTTGATAGAACATAATCAATTTCGTTTCTTGTTATTTGCTGTCATGTCCATCGTTGATGTTCTGGCTTTTGGAAAAAAATGTGTTCATAACGTACAAGTTATTTTCGTTTAGAAAATTTCTCTTCTGCTGTTCATCCTACCCAAACCAAATTTACCGACACTCTTCTCATTTGTATTCGCTGGTTTTCCTATTTTGGCACTGAAGTCGCCGATTATTATGATAAATCTTGTGTTATGGTGAAGCAATGCTTTGTTTATATCTTCGTGGAATTGGTCAATTCTTCTTCGTCGCTGTCTGATTTCGGTGCATATACTTGAATGATCTTACATTTGCACCTTCTGTTCATCTGTATGTCTACTGAAATAACTCTTTCTGACATGGCTTTGAACTGAACAATATTTTCTGTTATTCTTTTATGTATAAGTAGACCGACTCCTCCAATTTTCTTAGTTTCATTACCTTTATAGAAAAATTTATGGCCACTTCTTAGGATAATACAAGACTCTCCTGTTCTTCTTACTTCCGCTAAGTCCAACACTGTCCATTTTATGTTTTTCAGTTCTTCTTCCAGTTCGATCATTTTTTCTTCGGATCCTAAAGTTCTTGTGTTGTAAGTGGCTATGTACCATTCTGTTCTTTTAAGTTGTCTATGTGCTGTAGTTATACGATGACGCGACTAGTAGAGTATTTGCGAAAGCGTATATGCCATCAGGTTTATCACTAAATAATACAATTTCATAGAAGGTGTCTATTTTAAAAAATAATAAATGCCAGGTAACGCTAGATAGTATTTGGATAGTCAAACTGGCTAGTTTTCGGTAAACAGTTAATTTTATGAATTATGACATAAATAACATTTAAATACACTATATATTATCTATATATTTAAAATAAAAAAAATCACTTGTACTAAAAAATTACCCCTTTTTAAAAACTCCCTTGAGATAAGTTGGACAACACAGGCTAACAAAAAAAATTTTTTAAAACTTTTTTTTATTGTTAATAGCTGATTCTTATGGTTTTTTAGTGTTCCGTACGGAACACTTATAAGATCACTTCGGTGTCTGTCCGTCTGTCTGTCCATCTGTCACACCCGATTTTCTATGAAACTATTTGTCATAGAAAGTTGAAATTTGGTAGTTGGGGTTAGTTTTGGGGGGTGAAATCGGAAGTGAAAAAAAAATTTTTTACTAGGTAATCGAGTGTGGCGTCAAATGAAAGCTTGTGAAAACACGAGTAAAAAATATATATATGATGTAATACTTGCACGCACTTTTCTTTGTATTATTTTTAAAAAATCGCTGTCCACCTGCCTTATCTCGGAAAGAACTTATCAAAAAATTTTGAAAAAATTCTGGAATATTCTCCACGGGGTGTAGATTAAACGAAAATTATTACGAGTGCATTATCTGTAATAATTTATCTGGTATATAAAAAAAAACAGAAATTTCAAGGTCATCAATTTTCAGTAAAGATTGGAAATAAACTTTGTTGAAAACTTATTTGGGGTGTGTTTTGTGAAGTCACTGATCATTTTATATCACCGTAACATAAATTTTGACTTAAGGGATTCGTTTTGAGGGGTGAAATCGGAAGTGAAAAAAATTTTTTTTATTAGTAGGTCATCGAGTGTGGTGTCAAATGAAAGCTTGTGAAAACACGAGTAAAAAAATATATATATAATGTAATACTTGCGCACACGTTTCTTCGTATTACTTTTAAAAAATCGTGAAAAATCGCTGTCCCCTACCTTATCTCGAAAAGTACTGATCAAAAAATTTTGAAAAAAACCCTGGAATATTCTCCACGGGGTATAGATTGAACGAAAATTATCATTACCTTTAATAATTTATCTGGTATAGAAAAAAAACAAAATTTCAAGGTCACCAGTTTTCAGTAAAGATTGGAAGCAAACTTTATTGAAAACTCATTTGGGGTGTGTTTTGTGAAGTCACTGATCATTTTATACCACCCTAATAAAATTTTCTATTTTAAAAACAATCGTACGGAACACTAATTGTGCAAGTTCAACTTGCACTTGACCGGTTTTTTTAGTACTGAATCCAAGCCCTCAGTTTTTTTTCTGTCACCAACAGTTTCTTCACGATGTGATTTGGTTATAAACTAGAAAATTAGCCGAACATACGATAGGAATAAAAAAGAAATTAATGTCACAATATGAACAAAGCTTTTATTTAAGTATGAACATGAAAATACCTCTTTATTATATCGGCTTTATGTGTCCATTGGCTTAAATTTTCTTTCCCCTCTTCTGATTAAAGATTCTAATGTAGCTTTTTCTCCTGTGAACTTCTCGGTGAAGAGACCATCATATTCCCTGATATAGGGGAAAATTGTCGGGGAAAAATTAGAGTGGCTGTTCAAAAAGTGATACTTCAGGCTCATCAGTCATCCAAACTTTTGGAACTTTTCCACAATGTTGGCTACAATCAAACTATCATGTGGATCCTTTTTGTTGCCCAAGAACTTGGTAACAACCGGGTTGAATGATACTCAAGCCTCTCTCTCTTTTAAAGTCTACTTTGATTCAAAGTTAGAGCCGAATATTATTTTTCGAATGCCAGGCCAAACAAAAACACCTTCTTCTCATTTTGTTTCGTACAGATGAGGAAACTTCTCACAGAGAAACTTTGGGTAAGGCTGTCACAAACTGTTTTATTAGGCCTAATTTAATGTGGACTTCGGAGATTTTCTTGCAGGCTATTTTTTTCTGAATGAAGGATGTTGCCTTACTGTCCTATTCACATAAGAAACATGGGAATTTCATAAAGCCACTTTGCTGCTAAGGAGCTTGCCTGATACTTTCTAATCGTTACATATTATTCAGCCATGAGCGGAATAGTTTATTATATTTAAAAGTATACCAAGGTTTTCATAGCTTCCCTTCATAAGCACAGGATGAGCAACAGATTATGATACATAAGTGTTACCACTGTGTAATAGAACAGCCTTTCAACTAGTTTTAAAAGAATTTATAAACAGTCTCCATTCTTCCTTTTTATATTCAGTTCCGAATTCATTCATTAAACCGGCAATATCTAGCCAGTATACTAAATCACCATCTTGTTTGAAAAATGAGAACATTTCTGTTCTCTTCTTCTGTGTACATAAATGTTTATTCTTGTTGCCAGCAAGGTTTTTTCTTTAAGTCTAGAGCCAAGCCTCCTTCGTTATGCCCCATCACTAACCAAATCATTTAACTAAGTTTGGGTAAACCACTTAGGTTATAAATTTTCTGGAGTACATTGAAACTCATCAGCAGATTATATTCATCTGCATTAGATTGGGTATCACTAGATATATCCAGGATAAAATCATCAAAAAGCATGCAGCATGACCTACTGGCAGGAAAGTTTTTACAACCACTACTAGCCATTGTATCAAACATGTGCAGTAAAAGGTAAAAAGTGAGGTTACGTTGACTGTAAATATTTTTCGTAGTAGCGATGAAATATACTACATCAGTATGATCAGTGATAATATTGCCATCTGAATTTGAATCCATTTTTACCATTTTAAGTAGTATATAAAATACCGTTGAACACGCTAAAAATGTCATTTCTTCAAATGTTGAGTTTTGAAATGGCGGGTGATACGGCTTTTTTTATTGTCATATTCGGATTTAGTACACCAAAAACCACAAAAATAAGGCAAATTCATTGAAAAACTTTTTTCGTCGTTGACCTATGTAATTGATAGTTGTCCTGATATTTTCTGTCCTACAAAACAATGAACAATGCATAACCGCATATACTGAAGTAAAAGTTGTGTTAAATTAGTGGAGAGTGCAAGATGGACATATCTTCCGTGCCCCGCTTCTATGAAAGTCGAAAATAGGATCTTCTTAAGAAATTAGGCTTTGTTTTTATTGGGGATAAGTTGTAAAGTTCAATTTTTTAAAAGGGCTCTTTATTTATGAAAAACCTCAAGCCCAGTTATTATTTTTGAAAAAGTTCCGCTGCATGAGAGGGTTCTTTTTGTAACAAATCTTGCCTTCAATTTTGCCGTTAGTATTGCAGCAGCAGTATTGTGGAATATTACTCTAGGTGTGTTTGCTAAAACACAAAAGAAGAACTCATTAGGCTCAAGAAAATATCTGGTATATGCGTAAAGTACTGCATACCTTTAATTTCTAGAAAGGAAATGTGAACCAAATATAGATGGGCTTGTTAGCTTTTCAGTAAGGTGATCAAAGTCTTTGCAGCTTGGAATTTTACCTTTTTAATAGAAATTTAGCATTTGTTGAAAATAAATATTATGGTAGGTCAGGCTAGGATTGACAAACAAGAGAACGGTATCAAGTGGTACTTATCCCAGAAGTTACGGAGCACGATGGTAGGATACAACGAATTGTATTAAGTATGCATACTTATTACTCCATTCTAGCCTGACTGAGAGCCGTGTTACGGCGAAATGTGTCTCAGAATGGATTTGACAGACAAGAGAACAGCTAGTAAACTGCTGGAATATGGACTTCTGTCTATTTTCAGTTGCTTTACAATAATTATATATACCTGAGGAAGGATCCCTCGAAAAGCGCTACCTGCTTTTAAAGCGTTGACTGTGTCAACCACTCTGTCGGTTCGAAAGCTGCTGTGTCAGCTTTCGATGGAGTAATAGGTATGCGTACTTAATACAATTCTTTGTATCCTACCATCGTGCTCCGTAACTTCTGGGATAAGTACCATTTGATACCGTTCTCTTGTTTGTCAATCCTAGCCTTACTGACGAGCCGTGATACGGCGAAACGCGTCTCAGGATGGATTTGACAGGCAAGAGAACAGCTAGTAAACGGCTGGAATATGGACTTCTGTCTATTTTCAATTGCTTTACAATAACCAATAAATATTATTTTAGTGTCTTCCTTGAAATATGGTATTTTATTTATTATTAGAGTTGTCTATTTGCCTTTGTTTCTAGAATTATTTGCTAATATTTATGGAAATAAATATTTATAAATGATTAGTATCTATATGCAAGAAATCTTTAGTATAGTCGACGGTATTCTAATAAGTCGGGTGTATCGTCTTAGCTGCGATAAACTTTTCTGTTGTTGGCCTTATTAAAGTTGCAGTCAGCATGAATTTAATTAATACCACGTAGGAAAACTGAAAAACTCTAATAAACTTTTTATGTCCGAGACAGAGAGCCAACTATAATATCCAGTGGCAAGCAACCATCTAAATATTTTGAGAAAAAAACTCGTTTAGAATCGTTAAATATTAAAAATATTAGTGCGTTGGGGGGTGAGGATAAAACACCTCAATAAAGATTTTCTTAGGAAAAAAATATTGTTTCTAACGAGCCTGTAAAACTGATTTAAAATGTGGTTAACAGTTGATAAGTAAGCAGTAAACATAAACTTTTGCCAATGTTCGTTTAAATTAAAATTAAAACTATATACTAAATCGATTTAAAAAAAGACATGCATACATTTTTTGATTAATAGAATCGATTATTGATTCTGGAAAAAAGAAGTACCCCATTTCATTTAAATTTTTGAAGGTGACTTCAGAAGGGTGAGGGTGCCGCTCAAAGTATCCCCCTTTTCTCAAATAAGTTTACTAAATGCGATTAATCTGCTATAAACTCTTGATATAAGTATTTAGAACTTTCGGAGATTAGGTATGTGTACAGTGTAGTCTTTTATTTTACGTGGACTATCGTACAGTTATGTTATATATAATAAAATAATTTGATATGTAGAAAATAGGATTCAAGGCGTCCCGTCCACAACCTTTTAGAAAAACGCCTTAAAAATTCTTGTCAAAATATTTTGTGAAACATGTCATTAAGAACAAAAGGGAAGAAACTTCCGATTTCTATTTACTGAACGTGTTTTACACTTTTCTTTTTCAGCATACGGAATCGAGTATATAATATTCCTAGATAGGTATATTTTAGTAGAAGATCGTTTTTAGTGTTCCGTACGGAACACTTATAAGATCACTTCGGTGTCTGTCTGTCTGTCTGTCTGTCTGTCGGTCACACCCGATTTTCTCCGAAACTATTTGACATAGAGAGGTGAAATTTGGTAATAATATAGGAATTGATGGCCTCATCAGAGCCATGTAGTTTTGAGAATTAAATTTTGACTTAAGGGGTTAGTTTTGGGGGGTGAAGTCGGAAGTGAAAAAAAAATTTTTTTACTAGGTCATCGAGTGTGATGTCAAATGAAAGCTTGTGAAAACACGAGTAAAAAATATATATATAATATTATACTTGCGCGCACTTTTCTTTGTATTATTTTTAAAAATTCGCGAAAAATCGCTGTCCCGGGCCTTATCTCGAAAAGTACTTATCAAAAAATTTCGAAAAAATTCTGACACCTATTTGGGGTGTGTGTTTTGTGAAGTCACTGATCATTTTAAACCACCGTAATATAAATTTTGACTTAAGGGGTTCGTTTTGAGGGGTGAAATCGGAAGTGAAAAAAATTTTTTTTTTACTAGGTCATCGAGTGTGGTGTCAAATGAAAGCTTGCGAAAACACGAGTAAAAAATATATATATAATGTAATACTTGCGCACACTTTTCTTCGTATTACTTTTAAAAAATCGCTGTACCCTACCTTATCTCGAAAAGTACTGATCAAAAAATTTTGAAAAAATTCTGGAATATTCTCCACGGGGTATAGATTGAACGAAAATTATCACGAGTGCATTACCTTTAATAATTTACTTGGTATATATAAAGAAAAAAAATTCAAGGTCACCAGTTTTCAGTAAAGATTGGAAACAAACTTTGTTGAAAACTCATTAGGGGTGTGTTTTGTGAAGTCGCTGATCATTTTATACCACCCTAACAAAAATTTTTATTTTAAAAACAATCAACGTACGGAACACTAATTGTGCAAGTTCAACTTGCACTTGACCGGTTTTTTTTTTATATTTATGTACATTCCCTTTCATTTTGTCTAAAATACATAGTTAATTCTAATTTCAATCCTTACCTAACTTTGGTTAAAAAAAAGCTTTGTACTCATTTATCATGTTTGGTTGTTTTTTAAACTTGGTGTGAAGTGTTGCTAATTGTAAAACTTAACCTGTTGTTAACTGTATTTTATTAAATGCTGAACGCAACCCTTTATGGGTAATTCTTTAAATTTTGAACATACCAATATCAAATTTGACAAGCGGTAAACTAAATTTGACAAATGCCAAATTTTCTTCGCACACATTTTAGGGAAGTCTGCTTTTTTCGATTTAATTCAGAAAAAAGGAAATGACTTATTAAAATGCCATCGACTATATTAATTTTTTTTTTTTTTGGTTTAATTTTAACTAGTATTACACTAAACCCAGTGGCAGATTTATGGTGGAGGCGTTGGGAGTATTGAGCCCACTAGTCAAAGTTCAATCGAAGTAAGGAGGGCATATTAATTTTTATACTTACTTATGTTTTGTTTTTATTTTTTTATATTTTAAAATACTTAATAATTGATTTGAGTAATCTATGGATTAACCACTATTTCACCCAAATCCATTTTAAATGGATATAAATAAAAGAATTAGTTAAGATTTCCACTTTATTAGAATTACTTCTGAAATATTTTTTAATTCTTTTTTGAAACAATTTCCGGGTTTGTCTGATATACATTTTGTTACATGATACATAACTTAGTTAATAAATTCCGGATTTTTGGGTTTTTTTATCTAGATTTTTTTTAAAAAAAAACAGTGTTTATTGCTATTTTTTTTACTTTTGTTTTATTTTGATTGAAATTTGGCTATGTAGTAATTGTAAAATTATTATGTTCGTTCGTTTGAGAATTTAACTAATTAGTGTTTCGTCGAAACCATTATTAGCTATTATATGGTTTAGTCTGTTAAGATCTATATTAAAATTTTCCTTTGAGTATTTGGTTTAATGAATTTATTGTGTATTGTATTAACCGTGTGAAAATATTTATGAATGATTATGATTCATGATTAATTTTTTATGGAAATTGTTAGATCTAAAAGTCTATTGAATTATGTTGTTCTGTTTTTATTGTATGTTGTGGATACCATTCGTATATTCTAGAAAACCTGATAATTGTCACCCCGTACTTATAAAACATGCTAAAACTTCGTTAGCATATTTACACGAGTACGCAGAACTTTTGCTAATCGTGGATTTTCTTTTCGATGTAATTTATAATTTAGACCTAGATTTTGAAACAATCCATTAAGAAAATAAGGACAATAAACCTTATTACCTGAAATTTCCTGAGGTAAATAAACGCAAACACCTACGCCTTTTTTTGGATTTTCCTCGCTTGAGTGCTTCCATTCCGGTGGTTGGTTTCTAAATCATGTTGAAAACACTACGATTCATCGCCAGTTACAATGTAATACTTAAGGTTTTTGTTTTTTTTTTTTTTACCTCCTTAGTGGCTGTTAAATTCTGAGCAATGTTTGGTCACCAGTCAATTAGTATGGTACAAACCGTACGTAAATCTTTCTGAGAACCAAATGCTCCATCAAAATGCGATGGATTGAAACTTTGGACATATTTAATTATATTTCCATATATTACAACAAAGATTTTGGCTCTTTTTTTAATGAATTTACTGACAATTTCGATATTTACTTCTTTAAAACACTTATACCACTCATGCACTCTGCTACGAGATAGTCAATCAACACTATTAACCTGTTTCATCAAATGGTACGTTTCGGTAAATGTTTTTAACGAGTTCTACACAAAACATAATATTCGCTCTTTGTTTGATGTTTTATTTTTCGACTGATAGATGAAATAAACTGTCACTTTAGGCGCAATATCTCACAGTCTATTCATCTGATTGTTATGAAAACTCGATATAATATTAGTGAAAGATGTACCTTTCCGACATATATTATATCCAGTAGGTAGCATCACTAATATTGGCTGTCTTGAGAAAAGTTCAGTTTATAGCAGTAATTACACAGACACATTGTGTAAGTAATACTTAAATAATATTGAATTTGTCATTATTATTTGTGTAAAATGAAGCTTTCGATTTTTTTTCTTAGAAAATATAAAATTTTAAAAATAAATCATACGATTAACGTGAAGATAATCAATTAAGGCAATTGATTATGAAGAACATTGTTTTGATTTGTCAAAATCGTACGATAGTCTTTATCAGTTCAAAAAAGCTATAGTCAGAATCATACAAAATATGCAATAATTATTGAAAAGTTGTTTTGGGATATGATGATGAACTAGATATCCATTATAATTTTTAGAAACATATAGTAAGTAATAAAACGAATTATTTTGTATGGACGATTATATAAGGTTGTCCAAAAACAGTTTTACATATATATTGAGATTTCATGTGATTATACTATTGGCATTTATATTTGTTATCTCCGGTTGTGAGTATAGTAATTACACAGGCCAAAGATGAAAAAACTTTTTTAATAATTTTACCTTATTCCTATGTTTTTGACGTGCTAAGTTCGAAAATAATAATAAAAAAGTTGTACCACCCACCAATTTTTCACGTTTTAATATTCAAAATGTAAAAAGTTTATTTTTTATCATTCGAATGTTATTAGGTTGGCAATAAAATCAGAATTTTATAAGGTTGGCAGTAAAATCAAATTTTATTAGGTTAGCAGTTCCGATAAATGTCGCAGCTGTTTGTTTTCTTCCAGTTAATATAATCTCGCATTGCAGTGTTTAAACCATGTGCTTTAATTCACACTCAAAGTATGGCTAATTATGGTTGTAAAAACTCTCCCAACACTTTTTGTTATATTACTGACTTTGTAAAAAAAGTATACTTTTCATATTTTGGTGTAGAAATCGGTAATCAAGAAAAATGTTGGGCTCCTCACAAAGTATATTATGTTTGTGTCGAGGATCATAGGAAAGGGTATAAGAAAGAAAAGAAAGCTTTTAGATTTGCAGTACCCATGGTATGGAGAGAGCAAGAAAATCACTCAAATGATTGTTATTTTTGCAGCGTTGATGTTTCTGGATATAACTCCAAAAATAAGAAAATAATTATCTACTTTACTTCAGCTAATCGGCCGGTAGGACATGGACCGGGACTTCTTGTCTCTGAGCCACCTCAGTCTATTGATGACGTTTTACAATCAAGTTCTGATTTAATGAAAGTCGACCAGATGATGATGAGTTTCAATGTTCTCTAGAAAATTTAAAAAGCACAGTTGTTTACACAAGCTGAGTTAAATGATTTAGTGAGAGATTTGGGTTTGACTTAGGAAAAAGCAGAATTGCATGGTTCTAGGCTGAAAGAAAAACATTTATTAGAATCTGGAACATCTATTTACCATTATAGAACAAGAGATCAAAATTGTAGCCTAATCAAATAAAAGTACGGTTTAAGTTTTTATTTTTTATGTATCAAATTTTCCCTATTTTGAAATTTAATCGATGTTATATTGTGAGAGAACTGTGGCTGATACCAAAAACAGATATGGTTTCAGCACCCAAAAATATGTAACAGTTTTTACAAATATTTTCTTTTGTTGGCCTGTGTTATTTTTACTGTTTTTATAATATTACTTAGATTTTAACTATACGTATTTTCAAAGTATTTTTTGTTTCTGCCCAAGAAAAACAAATGCACCAAAAAAAAAAGAAAATTTATTTATGAAGAGTCATGATCAAAAATTATAAAGAATATGCTAAAAATAAAAATGCGATAGATCAGTTACTTAAGGAAATAAAGTCTTTGAATGAGATGGTTCAAAGGGCGGCTGAGATATCTAAAAAATAATTTACTGTTGCTATGAAATGTGTACGAGAGGAATTAAATCCTATAGTAAAGTAATTGAGTGATGTAAATAATTTAGCGAAGGTTTATTTAGAGACTAAAATTCACATTAAAATTAGAGAATTTAAAAGTAAAGTAAAAAAAATCGAACGGTAGCAATAAGTCAATTGAAACTCTTCAAAATAATATTAAAGAGATTAAAAATAAGGTTGATCAGCTGGTTAAATAAATTAATACACCTTCGATTATTATTTAAGTAAGATATCTACGAATAAGCATTAGTAAGAAAGTATCAACATGAGCAAAAATATAAAGGAAACTGATGCTGAAGAATTACATTAACCTGCTAGAAAAAAATATTAGCGCAGAATAATTGTGAAAGGGCTAAACGATTTATGGCAAGCTTTAGTTGAAATGCAACCCTATGCCCGGTTTAATAAATCATATAGATATATTTTAATAGTATCTGATTGGACAAATATTTCTGTTTAATAAAGGTTTTGTGAAACCAAATATGTTTCTGTTTCGCCAGGAGTTTTGTCTGATCCTATGTAACTAAATAGCTTTACTGTTGTTCAAAACTTTCTATAATAATTGAAAATTCTCGGTCGGTCATTAGACTACCATTCAAATTTGGGAAGTTTCGACTATTCATACAACTTTCCCGCCTACTTAATCAAAACAAAAGATGTATCCGCAACGCCCTCATAACAACTGTGGTCGACGAAATAGCTTTATTTATACAACTTTAATTCTCACTGAACTATTGTCTGTATAACAAAATTTCAATTATTCTTAGAGGTTTTGTTCTTAAACAGTAATACTTGTGTAACTTTACATATCCTAAAAAGTAGCCCAAGTATTGAAGACGACAGAAAAGTAACTTGAACTAACCTCTTTCTCTGTGTATTTATGAAAGCAAGTTTAAAATTCCAGTCAAGTCAATACTATTAGTTTTGCGACTGCATTAAAACTTCATTAGACGTTTTGCCATCTATATGTTAGCTGCCAAATTATGCACGAGATTTCATATTTTTGTTGTTTTGTTGTTTTTGATGTTTATCTATAATATATATAAAATGCAACGTCTCTCTCTGTCTGTCTGTCCGTTAGTGCGCTTATCACTGGAGAACCACTTATCCGATTTACGTACTTTTTTTTTTTAAAAACATACATATGTTCTTTGGTCAGGTTATAGGCTATATTTTATTACGATAGGTAGCATAAGGAATGAGTAGTGACGTAAAATAGTGAATGATGTCGGAAAAAAGTTTGCCGCTAGCGCGTTGCCTTGCAATTCACCGCCTAAACCATTAAATATGGAACAATATTATGTAGCAGAAAATATCTATAATCTATAATCTATAATATATATAAAATGCAATGTCTCTCTGTCTGTCTGTCTGTCTGTCCATTAGTGCGTTTATCACACGAAAACCACTTATCCGATTTATGTGGATTTTTTTTTAAATTCATACATATATTCTTTGGCCAGGTTATAGGTATATATATTTTATTACATCTATAATATATATAAAATGTAACGTATATCTGTTTGTTTGTCCGTTTGTGCGCTTATCACTAGAGAACCACTTATCCGATTTACGTGCTTTTTCTTTAAACATGCTAAACCATTAAATATGGAACAATGTCATGTAGCAAAGAATATCTATAATATATATAAAATGCAACGTCTCTCTGTCGGTCTGTCTGTCCGTTAGTGCGCTTATCACTGGAGAACCACTTATCCGATTTACATGCTTTTTTTGTTAAACATACATATGTTTCTCTGGCCAGGTTATAGGATATATTTTATTACGTTAGGTGACATAAGAAATAAGCAGTGACGATAATAGTGAATCAAGTCGGAGAGAAATTTGCCGCTAGCGCGTTTTCTTGCAATACACTGCCTAAAGCATTAAATATGGAACAATACCATGTAGCAAAGAATATAATATATATAAAATGCAACGTCTTTCTGTCTGTGTGTCTGTCCGTTAGTGCGCTTATTACTCGAGAACCCCTTATCCGATTTACGTGTTTTTTTTTTTAATTCATACATTTGTTCTCTGGCCAGGTTATCTATAATCTTCTATCTAGAATATATATAAAATGCAACGTCTTTCTGTCTGTCTGTCTGTCCGTTAGTGCGCTTATCACTTGAGAACCACTTATCCGATTTACGTGTTTTTTATAAATTTAAACATATGTTCTATATAATTCAATATAAGCTTAGATAATGGGAGATAAGGAGAAATAATGGGAGATAAGTTGAGATAAGGCTCGATAATGGGAGATAAGGTGAGATAATGGGAGATAAATATAAATAATGGGAGATAAGAAGAAATAATGGGAGATAAGCAAAGATAAGTCTAGATAATGGGAGTTATGGTGAGAAAATGGGAGATAAGGAGAAATAATGGGAGATAAGGAGAAATATTGCGAGATAAGTCGAGATAAGCCTAGATAATGGGAGATAAGGTGAGATAATGGGAGATAAGGTGAGATAATGGGAGATAAGGAGAAATAATGGGAGATAAGGAGAAATAATGGGAGATGAGCAGAGTTAAGCCTAGATAATCGAAATTATGTAGAGATAATGGGAGATAAGGAGAAATATTGAGAGATAAGAAAAATAATGGGAGATATTTTATTACGTTGGGTAAATTAAGGAATAAGCAGTGACGATAGTGGTGAATCAAGACCACGCGAGCGGAGCCGCGGGTCCGGCTAGTCCATTATAAAATGGATTTGTAGATGTAGCAATGTAATTATATGCAAAATATTTTTCTAAAGACGGTATTTTTTTTGCGACGGTTACCTTCTTTCTGAATCAATTTTATTCAGATATAGGATAGAATCGGACGTGAATCAAGAGAACTGCATCAAAATTGCATTATTCGTTCTCGAGTTACATTAGGACGCATATACAGATAGACGTTGAATTTTAAGTAGGTAGAGATTTGCTTGTAGGGTTTATCAAGTGGTATTTTATTTGATGGATAAATAAGAACCACATTTTTTTTATATATTAGTATAAATAAATATGAAAAGTCAATTATTATTTTTTGTCAAACACAAATATCGATACGCACATGCCTTTAACTGCATATAAACTTATATTTTCCAGACTAGACCAAAAACAGTATTTTTTAACGGAAGATTGCTCAAGAAATACTAATTTTTTGGATCAATTCACAAAACAACTCGAATGTTTATAAGTAAGGAATGTTTTGAACATTTAGAAATGAATTGCTTTCTATTTTTCCTTCTTTTATTTAGACATTGTCGATCAAAATGATAAATCACTTCTTCACATTGTTTTGTTTGAAAAAAATCCCTTGTTTTTCTGGAAACCTTTTCAAGTTGTTAAATTCATAGGGAAAGTTCGCTCATAACAGTTAAAAAACACTTTTAAAATTTTCTGTTACTTTCCGTGGGTTTTTGTGCTAAATTAATTAATATTTCTCTCATGTTTGGGAAAATCTAGAGTATGTTTTGAAAAAGTGTGGATAAAACTTTTATACCATAGGAATTGTTGACAACTTACTACTACAATTTTATTGTTGAGCTTTTGAAAAGTGATGTCATTTTGAAGAACACTGCTCTACGGCAACGAATTTCCTGCGAATGATCCCATTGCTCGTTTATCATGGTACCTAGATATGAATAATGTGGAGTTCTTTGTATTTGTTGATTGTTAACCATCAATAAGGAAGTAGGAACCTGAGATTAGCTGATCACCTTATACTTTGTTTTCCTGATATTAAGTTCGAGACCGTATCGATTACCGACTTCGTTTATTTTTATTTTTTTAAGTTATCAGCCATAACCGCCATATCGTCAGCATAACGAATGTTTATTATTCGCTCCCATTAAGCAAGGGGGGGGGGGTAAAAAAGTTGGGGGTAGGAGTGTAAAAAAGGGGTTAAGAGAGGGGAGTATTCCTTCACCAGCCTCTTCAAGTGCCTTTCTGAAGATTTGCTCAGAGTTTAACAATAAGTATAACAAAATATTAAACACTATCGGAGACAAAACACAACCCTGCCTTACTCCACGCTCAATCGATACTGCTTCTGAGCGTGCCCCTTCTGCTTTAATAAATGCCATCTGGTTCCAGTAGAGGTTGCCGACAATCCGTAGATTCTTTCCCTCTAACCCAAGGTCTTTTAGAATTTCGACCATTTTGTGATGTTGGACTCTATGAAAGGCCTTTTGGTAGTCGATCAGGCACAAATATACATCACAATTGACGTCTCTTGTAAGGTGGGAACTTGCCCGCACTTTTTGTACCCTGTGAAAAGTTGTTTTTTTTCTTCCCACGCTTGGGCGCAATTTTCTTGCAGCCCCCGCTTTAATTTCTGAGAATGAATTGAGTGAATAATGATTTTAAAAGAATAAAGAAATTAAACAAACACTAGCTCAGTTTTCCTTGGTAGAGAGATATGGGTAAGAGATAATTTTTTGTACGTCTTTTTGGAATTATTTTCTATTTTTAAAAAACCTCAGCTGCACGAATTTTGGGCACCATTCATTTTAAAATAGAAAGGATCTAACTTCAGCTAAAAAAATGAAAAAATACTGAAAGGGTGTACAGTTGTTATATAAAAAAATCAGTTTGGTACAGCCGTCCTTATCCTGAAAAGAAAGATAGGTATTCAGTGAGACACTAGCTTTAATCAACAAAAAAGAAAATTTATTCATGATTTTAAATAAAAGTTCTAACCTTTGTGGTTTTAAGGATCACAAAAAAAATTCTAGCCTAACAGGTAGTTATTATTATTAGAGTCTCTAAATCAGACATTTAAATTCTAAAACCTGACTACCCCCGAAAGCGAGGAATCGTGATTTTTTCACTTCACCTTTTGTCAGTTCAAATTGCTATTAAGACACTTACTTCGGGAATAGGTCTATTGATGAATGTTCTGGTAACTTACGGTTTTTATTTGGGCTTCTAGGCCTTCGATGGAACACCAAAACCGATTTTACACTTTGTAGGAAACACTTAGAGCCCACTACGGCTTTACGTTAGAAAAAAACTCGTGCTTTACTTGGCTCTCATAATTGTTGCTATGAGCCTCTACTGCGGCTCGGTCGAAGTAAGCCTGGCTGCGGCTCGATGGGAATTAGCCTACTTGGCGGCTCGGTCGAAATAACCTACTTGGCGGCTCGGTGGAAATAAGCCTCTCTTCCTGTCCACCGGACTCTTAAATAAACCATGGGCACTCTCTCGGTAATCTGGCTACGCCGGAACCAAAAAACCGGATACAAATATTTAACCAATCCCGGCGTATCGAGAGATTCGGTCGCAACCCGCACAGCACACTATATACCGAACGGCTTGGAATTTCTGATTAATATACCGTTCGATACAAAAATGAAAAGAAGTACAATTTAAAGTGAAAAATCAGTAACATTACATGGTCTTAAAATCTAAGAAAAAATGAATGTTACATTTACCCCCTTTCCAAAAAGAAATAGACTACACTAGTCTATTAAACTAAGGCTACTTATGAAAAGGTACAAAGTGGTACAATATCTCTTAATACTAAGGTCAGAACTTAAAACAAAATTACAAACTTCGGACCTTACTACTAGACTTAATTCAATTAAGCACTAATATTAAGTACAATGAAAACCAAATGAAAATCTTTGCATGTACACAAGAGTCTTATAACTAGACTTAACTTAATTAAGCACTAAGGTTAAGTACATCAAAAAGTAAATAAAAATCCTTGCATGAACATAAGAAATACCTTTCTAAAGTAACAATCGCGGTCTTCTTATAAAAGAATCAGCTCTGTTATTGTTACCAAAACAAAAAAAAATATAACCTTGTCTAGACTCTTGTCTAAATCAAAAGAAGTGAACTGAAACAAAATATGAACACCCCCCTTAAAATAGTTTAAGGATTGTCAGAAAATTTTCTATTTCAGCAAAAGAAATTTAGAAAAATTCTTAAATAAAGAAAAATAAAAAACTGATTCTAGTGCAAACACTTACACTAAAAAGAAAAAGTCTTGTCAGACCATTTAGCACAAGGCCAAAAAAAAATAATATCTGGATAAATATCCAGACAAACGCTCGGGAAAAATCGCTATCAATGCTCTAGCTCATCGCTAAGAGAACATTCCAAATCTAGTATCACTACTAGTCGCACTCAGAAAATAATCGCACTCTACATCGCAATGTCGACGTCCTGAGACATCCAGACATGCAAAAATCGCCAGGGAAAAAACTCGGCTCCTCGCCAAGAAAACACTCTGATATATCGCCAGAAAAAAAAGCCTCGGCTCCTCGCCAGAAAACACTCTGTAAATAGTCCTCGACTACTCAAAGTCTGCGTTCTAAAAGAACAAACTCGCCATTAACATAGTGAGCAGCTATAAAAGCTAACAATATCACTATAGGCACAGTGAATAGCTATAAAAGCTAAAATTCACTCTAAACACAGTGAATAGCTATAAAAGCTAAAATTCACCAAACTGAATGATCCTGCTTCAAAAAGCAATGTTCACAAAGAACAGAATGATTAGTCCACGCGCAACTAACATTCAAGGAAACATTCCTAGCACAACTATGTGAGACAGCTAGTCTCTAAATAGGACCTCCCTAAAGTCATAATCCTATATATGGGAGTCCTTAAACAAAAACGACTCAAAATCACACATTTTGAGCACTTGCCCTCAGGCAACCAACATACACTGAAATATATACAGAAATATATACAGAAATATATACAGAAATATATACAGAAATATATACAGGAGTTCAAATCCCAAACTCTTGGTTATGATAACTCCAATACTGAGCTTGGTGAAAGCTCTTAGCAAAAGCTAATCAAATCTTCGGCACATCGCACCAAAGTGACAAATCTGCCTAGAAACATGAGCCAGAAAAAACGCCCTCCGTCATCCTTCAGGGTGGCTACACAGAGATATAAAATTTAACCAGCATTGCGCTTCCCCAAGTTGCATGAAGAACCCTCGTGTACTGGTCTCGCCCTAGAACAACAACGAAAAACATTCAATCCATCCCACATAACAGGAGACAAACACCTCACCACGATATACTGAAAGGTGGAGACAATAAAATACGGAAATGGTGACCCTGGTGTCCACCAACGAAAGGGAGTAGATTATAGCATCCACTAAACTAAAACGTGTCTACCACACCACCATAAGTCAAAAAAAAAAAATTTAATCAATAGGGTGTTCCGAAACACACTACTGCCAACAGCCTGTCACCACTAATAGGCTAATTGGAGCTGAGGTCGACTACAGTAGCTAGGCTCTCCTTTGGCTCAAATAGAAATAGCCATTGGTAACAAAACCTCTAAAGGTCCCAAAGGTCAAACGTGCGCCCCCCATAGACTACCCTTCCAATCAGTCTGTTCCTCAGGAAGACTAACTCCCTGCCAAACGTCGTAACGGCATCTGTTAGCACCCGGTGCATCACAGCCTGTAAAAAAAATAACTTATGGGATACAACCTAAAAGGTTTACAAGGTTGACTTAGCCAAGCTTCTAACGGAAATTTCCAAAAAACGAAAATGAGCTTAAAAAGCTACATGAAGCAAAAATGTCTCAATATTTCGGTGGCAATGCAACAAAACTTTTGAAGACGACAAGAGCTTTTCCAGCTTAATCAGAAACAAGAAGAAAACATCGTTGACAGCTAAAATATTTGATCATGGTGTTAATCGTCTCCCTAGACAATAGCCTCTAGAAGAAACTGCTACAGGTATCAGGCATAACCGTTTTCTGTCAGCCCAAACTTCTAGATTATCTTGGTGAAAATCTAAAAATTCGGTTAGGAATCTTCCTTCACTGCGCTTAGCCTCTCTTGACAAGGTTCTCATCTCGGCATCAGATTTTGATCATTTCTTTGTGAAACGACTGTCTTACTCTGCTCTCATCTCTTGTAAATGATCAGCCTTTAGTTCTCCTGCAGGGCTTCAATTTCCTATCAATCTGATAGTATACCGAAAAAACTCAACATACGCCTATGAGTCCATGCAAAAAAATTTTAATAAAAAAAAAAATTAGTGACTCAAAGGTAACGTTTAAACGGCTCTGAAAAGAAAAAAGTATACCCTCAGTTTGTCAATTCAGAAGAAGATCTAAATCAAAATAATCCAAGTCTTAGACTTACTGGATAAACCAAAATCAATTTACTCTTAATTGCACCCAACATATACCACTAAGGTAATAGAAATACACCCCCTCGGTTAACAAAACTTTGAAATTGCTCATAAAAATTTTGACTCTACATCACCCTACACGAGCTACATCTTGCGCTTGTCCTAACTCAAGATCACCTTGGATTGCCTCTAATCAAAATTTCGCTTCCAAGTGTCAAGAACTGGATATTATTTGGGGTCATAAGCAAATCAAATCCCGCGACCACCGACATACCAGTCTTATGATATATCCTGAGTGTGACTCTTTCGCAAGCTCGCAACAGCTGAGTCGGATGCTAAACATCAACTACAATCAACCTAAGTTTGGATATGATCAGTACCCAAAACCTTAGCATTAAACAACAAAAGTAAGCTATTCTCTGCTCAACTTTTACCAACAGTCAAAAAAACGAGGTCGTCACCTCTACAGAGCAACATCAAAAAAAATAAGGTTAAGCAATTAAGATAATGTAAATATAAATTATTCTTCTTCTGACAAACTTTCATTAGGGTTTAGGTTCATTTGAATGGTTTTAAGTCTTTAATATGCCATTGTCCTACTTTAGTCCCATCTAAATTAACCAAACCATAAACTAAATCTGAAATCTTTTCTCTTATCACGCAATGCACATACTTAGGTACCAACTTAGATGTGAATTTATCAGCTGCACTGGAAAGAATTTTATTTTTTCGCCAAACGTGATCACCTATATTAAAGGAAAAATCCCTTTTTCTAAGGTTGTAAGACTTACTGTTCCGTTCATAAGCCTTATGTATCCTACTACGCACGTCGGTGAAAATATCTTTTTAAACCCTTCAAATTTTCGGCGTACGCACCCCTGTTACCCGGAATTATTTCGCTGTCAACATTGACATCCAAATCTAAATTTTTATAATACGATCCAGATAGAGGTATATGTCTGCTAAGAAAGACGGTGTGAACCCTGTTACTTCGTGTCTTGCGGTATTTATTGCTTGTTGAATTTTGGAAATATTGCCATCCCAAGTGTCATGTGAATCAACGTAACTTCTTAAAGCGGTCCCGACTGTTCGGTTATTACGTTCAACAAAATTACATTGTGGAGAGTACACGGGATTAAAACGGATGTTAAAAACCATAAGTTTCACTTAAGCTCTTAAAACTCTTAGAGGTAAACTGAGTACCGTTATCGCATATTAAGAGCGACGGAACAACCGTGGATTAGAAAGACATTATTTTCCAAAATTCTCTCTATATGTTCAGCTTTAGAGCTTTTCAAAGGAAATAGCATGGTATACTTTGTAAACCAGCAAGAAACCAAGAGAAGCCATTTATTTCCCCTTTTTGAACGTGGGAATGGGCCTACTAGATCAGCTGCTATGACTTGAAAAGGGTAATTAACCGTTTTCTCTTTTCCCATCAGTCCCATAGGTAGTGTATTTGGAGATTTCTGCGCTCCACATACTTCACAAGTCCTCACAAACTTTAAGATATCAAAACGCATTTTGGCCAATAATACTGTTCCTGAACCCTGTAAAGAGTTTTATAAAAACCAAAATGACCAGAAGTAGGAGGAGTGTGACACATGTCTATAATTTCCTCTCTCTGTGGTTTAGGAACTAGTATTTTCCACTCAGGTACATTAACTTTTAAAGGCAACTGGTTTGGGATAAATTTGTACACGAAATCATTTTCCACCTTCCACTGCGGAAAATTTTGAGAAAATTCTTTGATTTGCTGCCGTAAATTGTCGTACCATGGATCAATGCGATCTATATCAACTGTATCAATTCTTACGCCAATCTCTGCATTAAGACTGTTTTCGTCCACTGTATGATCTGGGATTCTTGACAAAGCGTCAGGAATAACATTGTGGACTCCTTTTCTATGAATTAAATTAAATGTATGTTGTCTCAGCCTAATCGCCCAAAACGCGCTAGTTTGCCACTAGGGTTTTTAATAGAATTAAGCCACAATAAACTATAATGATCTGTTATGACCGTGAAAGGAACACCTTCTATGTAAGGTCGAAACTTTTCGATGTTAAAGAGTACTGCTAAACATTCTTTTTCAACAACCGAATAGTTACGTTCAGCCTTTGATAAAGTTCTACTGGCATACGCTATCACTCTTTCCTCACCATTGATTTTCTGTGTTAGGACGCCCCCTAAACCGGTATTAGAAGCATCACTAGAAATATAAAACTGTTGGGAAAAATCTGGTTGGGATAAAATTGGAGCTGAAACCAATAGCTCTTTAATCTTGATAAAGATTTTTCTGCTGCCTTTGTCCAATCTATCGATTGTCCTTTTTTTCGTCCTTTCAAAAGATCATTAATAGGCGACAACAGGGTAGAAAAATTCTCAATGAAACGTCTATAACCATGAACACATTCCTACGAAGCGCTTAACTTCCGTAGTATTAGTAGGTCTCGCATAATTAACCATGCTTGCTACTTTTATCCGGATCGGTACGCAAGGAATTTGAGCCTACAATATAGCCTAAAATCTTTAGAGAAGTTTTGAAAAAAATCACATTTGCTCAAATTTATCGTCAGTCCGGCCTCTTTCAATTTATCTTTTACTTCTTTAAGTAAGCGAATATGCGATTCGAAGTCTTCCGATGTTACTAAAAAAATATCATCGAGATAGGTAAAAATATGTGGCTCATATTTCAGACCAAATATAGCGTCCACTAAACGTTGCTGAGTTTGAGCAGCGTTCTTTAGACCAAACGGCATAGTGACGAACTGAAATAGACCTCGGCCTACTACTGCAAAAGCGGTCTTTTCCTTAGAGGATTTGTCTAAAGGAATTTGCCAGAAAGCCTTTCTAAGATCTATCGAAGATACATACTTAGCATTCCTGAGTGATGTCAAAATTCTGTCGATGTTCGGTAATGGATAGTTATCAAATTTGCTGACCTCGTTGAGCTTTCTTCCGTCAAAGCAAAGACGATTTCACTCCGAGTTTCAAACATTTCGTCTAACTCCTTATTTAACACTTTTGACATGTACGGAGACATGGCGAAGGGCCTTGTCTTTACAGGACTGGCATCAGCTGTATCTATAGACATGGTGATTTTATTCGTTCGGCCTAACCTATCTTTACTACTTATTTCATTGAAAGAGCTTATTACGTTTTCTGCCTTTAAGCGTTCCGTCCGCGAGAGATCATCTAGGGTACATAGACGCGAGAAAAGGTTTTCTAATGAACTTTCTGAATAACAATCTTTAAAACTTGTATGAGAATTGACTTCTAGGGACTGTGGATACCACGAATTTTCTTTAAAATTTACTAAAAATTCCGAATTTTTGTGCAAAATCACATCCTAAAACCAAAGTATGTGATAGAGAAGGTACTACTAGAGCAGAGATTACTAAACAATGACCATTGCAGACTAGCGGCAACTCAACCGTACCTAAAACTTTTAGACGGCTGCCATCTGCAGTGGTAACACTTCTATTTTTGACGTGGCATATTTTTATACTTAAACGACTTAAAATTTTCAATACCATTCTGACCTACAACGGAGGCATTTGCACCAGAGTCAAATAAAGCCGAGAAATGGGACACCTAATAGATTTATCTTGATATGCGGTCTGTTATCTAAATATTTATGCACGAATAAAGGAGACATGTGACCTTTGGAGAAGCAGGAGTTTTTTAACTTGAGAAGGAGAATTTTTATTAGACTTAAAAAAATCAGATACTTTTTGTAACTATTTAGTCCAATCTGATCTATTGGAATATTTCTTTACTTAAGATCCTCGTTAGAATCTTTCTTTTATCCGCGACCGGACGTTCTGAGAAAGTACGACGGATTTTCAGTTCATAGTCGAACTCATATTCCAGTAGGTGATTGACTTTAAAATTGAATGCTTCCATGATAAATGTATAAAATTTTAAAAGAATTGTTTAAAAAATCGTAAAAATATTTCTCCTGTGCTCCCAATAGTCTAAATAAAATCAAAATATGTAAAGGCACTTAAAATATGTAAACTTCTTTATCAAACATTAAAAAAATCTTCGACAATTTCAAAAAAAAATTTCTAAGTATTGCCTTCTATTAAAATTCTTTTACCAAATATGTTAAGAATTTTCACCAAAAAAATCTCCAAATATCGTTTCATATCAGCAAAGTATTTTTAATATTCATGCAAAACATCGGTGAGAAAAAAAGTTCAGTTTTTTCTTCGGTTTACCGCAAAATAAATCTAACACTGCAAAAATTAAAGTAAACCAGCACATCTGCTAATCTGAACTATAAAAGTAGCTTTTAAAGATAAAAAAGTAGGAATCTCTTATCTTAGAGTCGATTAACAAAATTCAAATATATATACTACCATCAGATAAATTTGAAATAAATAATTCTACAAATTTCCTGCTTTTGTCTTATTGCTATCGTGTAGTTTCGTTTAATAAATGTTATGAAATAAAAATATCTGAAAAGTTAGAGCTTTTACTTTGTTCGATAGCTAGTACACCGAACCCTTTAAAAAATAAAATTCCAAAAGCCCCACGTTGGGCGCCATTTTTGTAAGGTGGGAACTTGCCCGCACTTTTGTACCCTGTGAAAAAGTTGTTTTTTCCCACGCTTGGGCGCAATTTTCTTGCAGCCCCGCTTTAATTTCTGAGAATGAATTGAGTGAATAATGATTTTAAAAGAACTAAAGAAATTAAAACAAACACTAGCTCAGTTTTCCTTGGTAGAGAGATATGGGTAAGAGATAATTTTTGTACGTCTTTTTGGAATTATTTTCTATTTTTAAAAAACCTCAGCTGCACGAATTTTGGGCACCATTCATTTTAAAATAGAAAGGATCTAACTTCAGCTAAAAAAATGAAAAAATACTGAAAGGGTGTACAGTTGTTATATAAAAAAATCAGTTTGGTACAGCCGTCCTTATCCTGAAAAGAAAGATAGGTATTCAGTGAGACACTAGCTTTAATCAACAAAAAGAAAATTTATTCATGATTTTAAAATAAAAGTTCTAACCTTTGTGGTTTATAAGGATCACAAAAAAAAATTCTAGCCTAACAGGTAGTTATTATTATTAGAGTCCTCTTAAATCAGACATTTAAATTCTAAAACCTGACTACCCCCGAAAGCGAGGAATCGTGATTTTCACTTCACCTTTTGTCAGTTCAAATTGCTATTAAGACACTTACTTCGGGAATAGGTCTATTGATGAATGTTCTGGTAACTTACGGTTTTTATTTGGGCTTCTAGGCCTTCGATGGAACACAAAACGATTTTACACTTTGTAGGAAACACTTAGAGCCCACTACGGCTTTACGTTAGAAAAAAAAAGCTCGTGCTTTACTTGGCTCTCATAATTGTTGCTATGAGCCTCTACTGCGGCTCGGTCGAAGTAAGCCTGGCTGCGGCTCGATGGGAATTAGCCTACTTGGCGGCTCGGTCGAAATAACCTACTTGGCGGCTCGGTGGAAATAAGCCTCTCTTCCTGTCCACCGGACTCTTAAATAAACCGTGGGCACTCTCTCGGTAATCTGGCTACGCCGGAACCCCCCCCCCCCCAAAAAACCGGATACAAATATTTAACCAATCCCGGCGTATCGAGAGATTCGGTCGCAACCACGCACAGCACACTATATACCGAACGGCTTGGAATTTCTGATTAATATACCGTTCGATACAAAAATGAAAAGAAGTACAATTTAAAGTGAAAAATCAGTAACATTACATGGTCTTAAAATCTAAGAAAAAATGAATGTTACAATAGACGGACAGACAGACGGACAAACAGACAGACCGACAGACACCGAAGTCATCTTATAAGTGTTCCGTACGGAACACTAATAACAAAATATTGTAGTTAAAAATATATTAAATAATCAAGACCTATATTCATATTCCGTAAATGGGAATCTAAAAAACGTATATAATTTCTAATTCTCTCCCCCAGCCTTATATGTTCGACTCTAAATAATTATTTCATTTCTGCGAACCCCTATATCTAGAGCTTCTGAACTGGTATTTAATTATTTCAGTTCGTAATGGTATTCTCATCATGACCCGTCAATGGTTACAATTCCAACCAATTTGCATAACTTTTTTTCATCAATAAGAATTGGTTGATTAGTTTTAGCAGGATCCTGTCTTCCTCACAAGCTTTACCAATCTAATAACTATATTTAAATGAACAAATGTATGTCTATATAAGCTACTTTCCCGTTGCTATCCTCGATGATATTTGGCTTTAACAAGCATTTATATCAGTCGGGCCAGTATTCAGCAACTGTCGTAACGCAAACTCAATGTTGCTTTTCGAATACGCCACTAGGAAGACTATACTGAAAATAAGAATAAATACCTATGCACGTTTAATTCACGACTTGTTTCGCCGTTGTCAATGTTGTGGTCATAAATGGCTCCTTTTATTTCCGCCGGCGAGAGCGCGCGCGAGATTTTTTAGGTCTGTAGCATTTTTTTTTTCTTTGCAAATAAATAATGAAACTCCAGTTTTAGTACAGTTCAATTAATGCCAATGAGCTGTCAAGCATACATACCATATAGGATAATCGCCCTATGTGACGAGGATTATCCCTATTGATTTATCAGCAGATAGCTTTATTAATTAAATAAGTTGTTCACTCTATTTATAACAAAATGATGGAAAAGGTAGAGCGATCAACGCATTAACATTATGAGTGCCCAGTTTACCAACTCATTACATTAATTTTTTAGTTTATTAACTGTTATTAAGGCTTTTGGGCTAATATTTATTGTTAATTTGACTCTCTCTCAAGCGGAATAATTGTGTTAAGCAATGTGTCTCGCGAGCTTCAACTTATTTTTGGAAAATGATGCTTATTTTGTATCACAAGTTATATTCTAACTAACTGAAAAGAACTATAATTGTAAGAATGATATTATCATAGCGGCAAAACGGCAGATGCCCCCGCCAGAGTCGAACCAGAAAAGCACCAGCCTTATACCATCAGTGTCTCCTCAAAGCACCACTCATGGCACTTTCGACTTCCCCCTGTAACGTTCGTTGTGGATAAAGTCTAGAAGTCTGAATTTTCCAGTGATCATTGAGGTACCATACTAATACTAGCTTAATATTCCTAAATTACCTACTATTTATACCTTATAGTTTACGAACTATAGCCAGTCGAAGTCTTTAACTTTTCGTCCACTAACACACTCCACTGAATCATCAAAAATTCTAAGGTACTTTCTAGCAGCAACGACACAAACTTCAAATCTTGGTAGGCTATTTAGTTAGTGTTTAGAGTCCTATGAAATAAAGAAAAAACTGAAACATCCCGAATAATTCTAGTCCCGTTTTCTAAACGTACTCGAACACTTAAGTCAAAAAAGAGGGTCAACACCTCGGAATTGAGAGAGTATATAAGCTGATAACATCTTAGTATAAACCTTTTATTTTGGCATTTTAAAAAGTTGTCTCATAAGTCTCATAAAGTCTCGTCGGTCTCACAGAAATCGGTTGTTTTGTTTTTCGCAAATATCTCGCTTCCTATGGTTTCTAATGATTATTTGTCATTTATTATGAAAATTGTAGCAGTCATAAAACTTCTCTTACAAATTTTTGGTTTCTAATATATTTTTTTTAAACGACTTACCTATTTTTGAGGTAACGTTAGAGCGCTTTTCGGAGAGCGCGCAGCGCTCAGCCGTAACATAGCATAATGCAAGGTCAACCGTGAGTCCCCCGGTAAATACTAGTCGTATAAAGTTAATTAATCACTAATAAATCCATATATTATGATATAATTGAATTATTTATTAATTAATATGTTATATTTAATATATTTTTCATTAAACAAATATATCATTTAATAATACTTACCTTCTTCGTGTATTAAAAAATTGTAGTTAATTGAAATATTTAAGGATATTTTAATTATAAAATAAGTTATGAGATGATGCTTCCATGACAGACCAGAAGCTAGAGAGATATAGATTATTAAAACAGCAAGAGGCAAAAGTCACGTTTTTTTTTATGAGGTCTAGCACCCTGTGCTGCAGGGAAGTCCCTAAAGACTGATCCAGCAGTGCGGAACGAGTGCGGAAAAATGCGTATTCCCGTCTGTTTCTTGAATCGCTGTTAGAATTGTACTCGGTGGAAACACAGCGCTGGGCAACTTATTCCAAAGGGATGACTTCTCTCCATATCAAAGATTGACTTGAAAAGCGTCGTACGTCGTACAGTAACAATGCTGAACCTCATACGGAAGCGAAGCACCAGCGCGACGTGTATTTCTAACATGCACCGCTTTGTGGAGGAATTAAGCGGGCTACAAAAAAACCTTCGAACACTTTCCATGAAAATACTTGTAGAACAGACTCAATTCGCCAACCGTTCTTCGATGTTACCAGCGAAATCAAGGCCGCCGGTCAATTACGGGTCCCCAAATCAGACGGACCGCTCTTCTCTGAACAGAATCCAACAAATGCAGTGTATGTTTGGGGCGAGCCCCAAACGTGGGAGCAGTATTCCATAGTTGGTCGAATTTTGGGCTTGGTAAAGAATTAACAGTTGCTGTGGGGTGTAAAGCTTTCTGGTTCTAAATAGATATTCCCTATTTATTGGAGAAGCTTTCTCCTTGCTATGCCTTGTCCAAACATGTTCATGTCCAAGACATATTTGCTCCCAAAACTAACGCCCAAACAAATTGAACGACGATGCTAGGGAATGGAGTGCCCCGACATAAATAACGATGTCGGGTTCAGCAACGTTAACTTTTTTTAAGAAAAACTGCCGCTTGTGGTTTTGTAGCGTTAAATTCCACTTGGTTACTGTCACCCCAAGATAGAATTCTTCCAGGTCTTTGTTAATTTGTTGAACGACCTCCTGATGTACTGCGGACATTCGAATGAGCACGCCTGATGTCCGAGCGTTGCAAGAGTGAATGAAGAGACAAGCAGCGTAACTGTCATCTGCAAAGCAGTTCGAGTGGATTCCCGTTCTAATTTCAGTCAGATCGTTAATGTAAATGAAGAAAGAGAGTAGGAGACAGTATGGTTTGGGCCCTGGGCCACACCGGCGTTGATACGTGAGGGTGTTAGGAAAGAAATCCGTCGACTTTAAGATTGATATTATTGACGAGAGTTTTGGCTTAGTCAACGCGTTCTCATCGGTATAGTACAAGGCGTAAAGGTTGATCCTGAAAATATCCATCTCAAGAAATATATAATAAAATACATATTACATTTAATAATGGCCCATCTTTACGAGCTTGTGTCAAGTCAAAACTAAATTTGGTAAATTCTTAATAGTGCTTACGTGTCATCGCGCGAACAGTGGTTCCGACATATATTAGCATATTTGCTATTACCATACATCAAATAAGACATGGGGGCCTAAGTCTATGACTGCTGCATGATGGGATCATCGGTTCTTCATGGGTTCACATTGCGGTCAAAGCATACTGTGGCCACTTTCGAGAGTGACAATTCTGGGCAGCAGATTAAAATCTAATTAATGTCGACTTCGGTAGGTATCAAAGCTCAGGAGTTCGCAGTCGTTGTACTATAATCGACTTAGAAGCGTCTTTACGGCTCCAGACTTAGTCAAAAAATTGTTACATCATAGTCCTTTGAGAAAAAACCATAGAGGACAGGGAGTGGGTTTTAAGAAAATCCAATATGCTGGACGTACAAGAAATATTTACCCGAGAAGTAAGAAATAAAAAGAAGGAACTACCTACAAAAAGAGAAATGAGATCCCTTCAAAAACATTAAAATTGTAAAAAAAATACAAAGTCTCGCTCACGCTAGTCCTTCCAACACAAGAAAGTTGCTGAGATCTCATGTAAATTCAACGTCATTTAATATTAGTGTAGTATCTATGAGAAGCTCCTATTCAACAACTTTGTCCTAATTTGCTTATCTATTTAGATTACCTAACATAACATTTATAGTTGACTGTACCAATATATTAGACATCTTTATTTCTATATATAAATCTATGATGACTTGGCAATCGCCACCTGGCAACATAATCACTTACGAATAATCTACTATTTAAAATACTTTATTCTTAAGTTCACTGTTTTAGAACTTGCTTAGCAATTCGACATAGTAGATTATTCTTATTGTGATTAAATTGCCGTGCCGGATTGCCAAATCACTATATTTAATTATAGAAACTAATGATGTCTGTTATTGATATGGTCACTCTAAATGTTGGTAGGTAACTAAAATTAGGATAACATTTATGACAAAGTTGTTGATATAGGTGCTTCCATAGATCCTAACTTCAATCACTGACTAGCGGTTTTACATGAGAGCTCAACAACTTTTGTGTGGTGGAAAGACCTGCGTTTGCGAGACTTCTTTTTACAATTAATATTTTAAGATGGGATCATATCTTCTTATCTTCATTGTAATCTGTATCTCTGATTGGGCCATAGGCCTGATCCGAATAATCGTGGTACATCTTCCTTTGTTTGGGCTTTAGTACACTCGCGATTTAATATAAGATTACAATTATGTACAGCGTAATAAAGGTTATGAAATTATGCTAACAAAGATCAATTTTATTCAATCTTTATCGTGCATAATCGTTTTTGGCTTCAGCCATTTACTGGTAGCAGTTCATATTTTAATTTAGATAATGTAATTTCCAATAGGAGGAACTATTCCCTTCTGTTAAAGTAAGTTACAGATCTACAGGTAAAACTTGGGTGTTAGTTCACTGACGCATATTTTGATTACTATCGCAGGAATTCCTATCAGCGCCAGGAAGCTTTGATGGTGTGTCTTAGTTCATTAAAAACCATCATTTTGATCTTGTGCATTGGATAAGTGGCTTATATTTCTCCCTAAAATTCGACCAGTAGAGAGTTATAAGGAAGGAAAATTTCAGTTAAGCAGTTTGCTTTTTTCCAACCAAGTATTTTGTATGCAATAGGTATTATGTGGCCGCGTAAATGGTGCCGCTTGTAGCGGAAAATTTTGACACCAAAAGGACTTAGAATTATTAAAGCAGTCAAGAAGTCGGTTTTTAATTCTCCTTATAATTGTAGCGGCCGTCCCTCTTTTCATAGGATATATTTCTTTGTATTTGTCTCTGTGGGTACGAACAAATGATTTTTTCGATTTATGACGATTTAGGATTTTCTACGCCTTATTTGTCGGTAAGACAAGAAGTTTAAAAAGCATACAGCCTCTTTGCAATTTCGGTCGAACCAAGTCTAGCCATTGGGAAGGGTATGTCTTCCGAAAAAAAAGGGTTGTATCTTCCATGCGCAGGCAAAATGACATCATTAGAACCCCTCCTTAGCGATCATTACGTTCTGAGAACAGACCATTTCTTGAGTAAAAAAATGTTTTGTTGGTTCGTAGATAAAAAATCATTTCTTTGTAATTCATTTGAGAATTAAGCTAGATGACTCCTTTCCTTGAAAAATCACTTGAAAAATTCTAAATAAAACAATATTTTTTACGTTATCCTTTTTCTTTTCCTCGAAATATTTAA
Source organism: Pachyrhynchus sulphureomaculatus (assembly GCA_019049505.1). Lineage (NCBI taxonomy): Eukaryota > Metazoa > Arthropoda > Insecta > Coleoptera > Curculionidae > Pachyrhynchus > Pachyrhynchus sulphureomaculatus. The sequence goes on along the minus strand of CM032455.1, from coordinate 44,884,324 downwards.
CTCGAACTATTATTTGAGAATTTGATAAATACAACTTACTTTTTATATACTGCATTTTAAAGTTTTTCTCTGTTGACTGTACAAAAATAGAGATAAATAAGTGATCTTTTCAATTTCAAAATGATATGTAATTAAAAGTGTTGACCTAGAACGACATTTAAACTTTAATGTACCGGTCTATCGCAACAGAGATACACAAAAACCCATAGTAGGAGTCAGACACCTTATACGTGTGCCTATTTTACTTAAGCATATCGTTGTGAGCGACTGCTATATAACTACTGAAATATGAGCGTACCACTTCATGTCAGCGTACCATCTGATAGTTTGTAAAATAGTTTACTTCTTACTATATTCCCCATCTTTTGGAGTTAACACATCTAATACGATTAATTTATTTGTCATAATGTTGGCATTTTTTCATAATCATTCTACGTTCTACTATAATATATGTATTGTCATCCTTCAATAATTTCAAACAGCACGTAGGAGTTTGAGAAAGCTGGTTATAGATGCACTGAGTCTGGAGCATGGAAATCATAATTAATGAAGAATGAACCTAAAATTGTTAGGCGAAATCGCGCCGATAGAGTGCAAAAATAAAATGTGTGGTGGTTAGTGGTGATATGTTACTGAGTAGAAGTCTTAATGGGCATCATATGAGCTGCCTTTGCTCGAAAGTGCTATAAAGTTAGTCAGATTAAATTACTCCTATGGAACATACTTTTCGTAGCTTATGTAAGAAAGGATGCCAGAGAGACCGTCAGAATTTTTTCAGTCTTGCCACAATTGCCAAATGAAGAAAAAACCTGCCTTACCAAACTTTTTCTTTTTAATAGTTATTATATTCACTGCATGAAAAAGTATACGAAGATCTTAAAAAATTGTGCTTAGCAGATATAGCTTAGACTAAAGTTAAAAAAATGAAAATATTTCCAAATAGTGTGTACCGATAGGAAAGATATTAAATTTTGAAACTTCAGTGCAGTGGAGAACCGAAATAATTTTTTATAACTCAGTTTTTTGTTGTTTTAAAGAAATAATTTAAAGCTAAAGTGCATCATATCTGATAATAATGGGATTATACATAATCTCCTTGTTTTGCGTTTGTCATATAACACCAAGTTGTTTATTTCTTTAAAGTAAAAACAATATTTTAGAAACATAAAATCCATGTAGAGGCATAATTAATATTTTAATTAATTCTTATTAATAATAGGTACGTCTCTACTCCTTCTAAAGATAATGAAAGTTGGATTATGTGATAACATTATCAATAATAATAATTAACTTTTAATATCATCGAAATAAAAAGGAAAATATATAAATTAGATACAAAACTCAATTTATAAAATAACTGGTCAAGTGCACAGTTTGAAACTTGCGCAATTAGTGGTTCCGTAGCTAGGTTGAATTGCTTCTAAAATCAAAAATTTTGTTACGGAGTATAAATTGAATCAGTGAGATACTTGACTAAACACACCCCACATGAGTTTCCGTAACTTATACACATGAAAACTGATGCACCTCGAAATTAAGAAATTTTTTATATACTAAAGGTGATAATTTTCGTTCCAATTCACACTCCGTTTAAAATAATCCATGAATTTTTTCAAAATTTTTTGATCAATACTCTTTCGCGATAAAGGAGGGGACAACGATTTTTCGGCCGATTTTTTCAAAAATAGTTACAACGAAATGTGTTTCGCACGTATTACATTAAATAGTCATTTTTGAACAAGCCTTTCATTTGCAAACACCCAAGCTTCGATGCACCTAGCTAAAAAATTTTTTTCTCTCACTCTCCGATTCAATCATCCCCAACAACCAACATCGCTTAAGTCCACATTTAAACTTTCAAAAACTACACCGCTCTGATGAGGAAAATAATTATATATTCAATACCAATTAGTTTCTAACATTCTATGTCAAATAGTTTCGCGACCAGATAGATATAGAAAAATGGGTGTGTAGACAGAACGAGACAGACCCCAAAATGTGATTCATATAAATGTACGGAACACTAAAAAACAAAAATCTGGTCAAGTGACAATTCTGTAATTGCACCAATTAGTTGTTCAGTCCGTTGATTGACTTTTATAAATAAGCATGTGTTTGTTTATCGCTGAGGTATATAATGACCTGTTTGACTACACCAAATACACCCCAAATTAGTTTTCAAACAAAGTTTGTTTCCGATCTTTACTGGGCAAACTAATGACCCTTGAAAAATTTTGTCTTTCTTATATAATCAGATAAAATTATTAAAGTTAAATGCAATCGTGATTAATTTTTCGATCAGTCTACACTCTCGTGGGCAGATTTATTCCAGAATTTTATAATCAAAATTTTTTGAACAGTACTTTTTTGATTTGTAAGGGGAAGGAACCGCGCGATTTTTCGGCGATTTTTTAAAAATAATACACACAAAAGGTGTTAATGCAAGTATTACATTATATATATATAATATTATATATATATATATATATATATATATATTAATAATGATATATAAATATATATTATTATATATATCTATGTATATATATATATTATAATATTATATATATATATTATTATTTATAGGTTCATAATATATTATATATATATATATAAATTCTATACATGATTTTTCCCCTCGTTCTTTACAAGCTTTTCCTATGTATACCCTAAATCGATGACCTAGTAAAAAACAATTTTTTTCACTTCCGATTTGCATCCTCCCCAAAACGAAACCCTTAATGTCAAAATTAACTTTTCCAAACTACATGGCTCCTCTGTATGTGGTGCATTCATATTCCTTTATTAGTACCAAATTTCAACTTTATCTTATGCTCAAAATCGTTTTCAGAAAAAATCTAGGTTTGACAGCACGCCACGGATAAACGAACAGACACACGAATGTGACTCTTTATAAGTGTTTCATAACGCGACCACTAAAAATTCATCCATTTTACGCTGCAATCAAGAATATCCCTTTGAATTTAAGACAGAGAAAATAACAAATATTGTGGTTCACAATCAATCACTTAAGAATTCCGCCCGACCCTCAACTGCACTGGCTATCTACTTCTTTATGCAGGTATCATAGTAAAGGTTTCGCGATGCTTTACTGTGCAGGTTCCGCAAAAAATCCAATGACACGGTGCATAAATCATATATTATATGGCCTCCCTTAACATAAATCAATTATCTAATCAACCTCACACTACTTTTTTTTTTAAATATAATTAACCCGGCTTACTCAAAGAGTATTTTTTGTTTTTGTTGGGATGTTGATAGCAAGCCATTCTCTCATTGCAGATTCAAATTACATGTTGGAGTGCGCACAAAAGACCTCCGATTTCTTATATGGCATTTCCTGGATTTTGCCTACGTTTTCGAATTTATTTAAGGTTTCTATCCTATTTTAGGCAGAAAAACCTTGCCCTATAACAATAGATGGATAAAGTAATTGCACGCGTTTCATTAGTAGCATAGCCGCTCCGAGCGTGCCGAAACTTCCCCCTAAGAGTTATATAATATAAATTATCATAAAAATAAAAGTTATAGAAACTATAAGATTTATTACCACAAAATTTTTTAGTCTGTATATATATATATATATATATATATCTAATATATATCTATATAATATATATATATGTATCTATATATAAATATATATATATTCTAATATATATATATATATTTATATATATATATATATTATCACATATATTATATATTTATATAATCTATATATATATAATATATATACATATACTTATATATATATATATATATATTATATAAATATCATATATATATACATATATACAATACTTATATATATAATATATATCTTATAATATATTATGCGAGCATATAAGATATCATAATAATTACCTATATATTTATATATATGCCCAATTTACTTGAAGTGTGTACGTATATATATGTTTATATATATATCATAATAATATGATAGTAAATATCTTATATATAATCATATATCAACCTATCACTATATTTTAATTATTTGTGATACTATATATAATACTAGCCATATATATTGATGTATATAAATATATATATATATATCATTTATATATATATCTCTATATATTATAGAATTATTATATATAAATAATATGCATATGTCTTGATGTTTGAACGTGTTATTTTCCCATTGCAAGGAAAACCTTTCAACTTTGTGCCCAAAATTAGCTCTATGGATTCAATCGCAATTATTATGGAGTATCTAAGCACTGTGATTATTGTTTCAGTTGCCATTCCTGACCGCCATATGTCTTGATCTGCTCCTTATTTGCGTTTTTACTATACCATCTTTATGGTTAGCTCAAGATTTTTGAATTATTATTCATTGAAGAATAACCGCTTTTTTTCATGAATATGCATAATGAGACGTTCTTAGAAAAGTGAAAGATCAAGTAATAACACATCACATGTGTCTCTCTCTCACCCACACTCTAGCTTCAATCCCAGTGTTTTATATATACATTCATAATTCATTTTGTTGGATTTATTTGTTATTTCCTCATTTATAACCTCGCGCCTGTCATCCTTCTCATGGTCGTTTTTTGTAGTAAACACTTGATTTCGAATCCCCCTACAAGCCCGTACCCGTCGAAGAAAATCCGTTATCACTAACCACTATGTGGTCCATAAATTAGCCTGCGATCCTTTTTCCTCGAGGGATTCTAATTGCATGTTGACCAACCTTACCATGAGAGCTTGTTTGGCACTGTTAAAGCTGTCAATCCATCATTTTCTTCAACTGTGTGTTCTCTCATTAACCCAAGTCTCCATTCTAAAATACAAAAATGTTTCTATTCTTTTGGCCTCGAAATATTTCTGTTTACTGTAGATATTCACTCTCTCCCAACAAAGAGAGATTATTCTCATATTGTCGTCATTTTTTTGTAATACCTGTGTCAATGACCTGGTCCGTCTTTAACTTTCTTGCAATAACTTATATGCTAGTCTGTAGCTATTTTTTCCTTAATGATAAAAGTGTTGTAATTTTTCTTCTTATTACAGCTTTTTAATAGTCTTCATCGACCACTAAGGGTCTCCTTGCTTTTGTGATTCTGAGACGTTTTCGTCTAGTCAAGGACCGCGATTATTTTCTCTTTATGAAAATCTAATAATATAGTTGCTGATCCCACCTCACGCCATGTTACGCACAGCCTCGTTTCCACAACCTGTCACGGATGTTGGCTTTGTTGGCTATTGTGACTAGCAACTTAGGGCATCGTGGCAATCGATTTAAGTACTCATTCGCACTATCATCTCATCTCTTGCCAGGGTAAAATGCAATCTCTCGACCCCATGTCTCTCTCCGCGATCTAGTCTTGACCCGTCGAGTGCTAAACGGAAAAGTTGACAGCCAATCGCTATGCTGATTGGAATCTAAGCAATATTATCGATTTATTTGGCTGTATTTAATACTTAAACCCCTAGAAAATTTTTATTTCATACTTAGAGTACTTAAGGGCATACTACCTACCGTTATTAAATCTAAGTACTTTATATGTTTCAAGTAACTAAAAATTCTCTAAAATATTGCCTAATGTAACCTATTATCATTAAGCTCTTATAACACTATAAATTTCTTGTTCTTAAAAATTGTTAATATGGTACTCGGTTTAGGGCCTTTATCATACGCAAATAAAATTTATAGTTTCACATCATATACTCATTAAAATAAACTTTGAATAGTGCCCTATGATTTGCTATGAGCCTTTTATCTGAAAAAGTTTATGAATACATCAGGCGATGTAATAGAAATATTTTATCCACAACCCCCCCCAACTACAAGGTGCGCGTCTGTTCATATTGATTAAAGACTATATAAGGAGATTAAAACTTCAAAATGCAAATAATTGGTTATAGCGAAAAGTTTGCCCGCTTATGTTGTTAAAATGACATTTTAATGTTTATACCCAGTGGTTCGTTTGCGGAATCAACTCCAAACCAAACGGACTTTAATTAAATGTACTGTTTCAGTGAAGGAAATTTATTGATAAGACATTTTCAATTATTTGTATAATGAAACTGCTATACCTTTAGCTTTTACATTAACTAGTCTAGTAATAATGTTTTCACTGTCGCTAACGTTGTCAGTAAACTTTAAGACACATAAAAACATTATTTTCTTCGCTATGCGGCCATTTACAGTATTGTTCCAACTTTTTAATTATTATAATATGTCGGTCAAAAATACACTGTCTTTTAAAAATATTCCAGGTATGCTTGTATTACTGGTTTTCTTGCTTTCAGAGTTATTTAGAGGTATCTAGGTATCCTTTAGTAGTTCCTATCCGAAATTCAATCCATATTTTTGATTAGGAATATTTGAAAGCTATCTTAATTTTATTAATAAGTCTCTCTATTCATGTTGTTAGTAATATTCTAAATTCCGTCAACCTTTAAAATGCCTGGAGAGTGGGAGAGCTAGTCACATACCTACATAACAGTGGGTGAGGGAGAGAGCCACAATCTCTGCGATAGGAAACCTGAACGTACCAAATGCCTAAAATCCTCAATAACAATAAACAAGACTGTGTGCCTATCTGTGTATTTGCCTAAGCCTTATTGCCTTATGCGTAAGTCTATGCTTTTATCACAGTCTAAGTATGTTTTAGAGGATCGTGGCAGTCTGTACTACTAACTATACCGGGTTTGAGCAATTTCTACTTTTATAATTTCTACTCATTGTATCTTACTGTTTCCATTTTAAATCAATATAACTGGTAATTTAGATAAAGGCTAGCTAAGACGTAAAGTAATATGTGTTTCAGAAATGAAACTTGCTTATTTTAGTGAATGCATTTTCTCAAAGTTAAATTCACTATCCCTGCGTAGAATATTTTTTATATTATGCACCGTTAGCTACTCAGTCTGTGATTTTACGAGAAAGATCCGTTTACCTGTCACAACATTATTGCCTGAATAGACGGTATTGTTTATAGCGCGCAATAAAAAATGTTAGAATTTTGTTAAGTATATGAGCCATCGCGCAAAATCTATTAATGCTTAAAATAGTATTAGTTCTTGTTTAGTTCAGTGATATGGCGAAAAATTGAGTTAGAAGACAAGAGAGATTTTAGTGCTTACTTACATAAGAAATTCACAAATTATGTCCTTGCCTGTAGGTCTTCCTTTATACTCAGTGATAAGTAGTTAAAAGTACAATAAACGCGCCTTATCAGATATAGACCATTTAGTAATATATTTTATTATAACTACCCAATGCCACCAATACTAGAGAAGCCTATGATGTTCAAATACTCATTTCGCTCAGGGTATTTATTAGAAACACAAAAGGCAAATGCAAAAAAAATTTATCAAACACTACCCCCCCCCCCAATAAGAGTGAAGCACATAATTGAACTAGCCGTGCCCGCGGCTCTGCTCAGCTCGCGTTAAGTCATGATTCACTATTTATGTCGGTCGCTTGCTTTTTCCTTTATGATATGTTAAGGTTACATAGAGCATACATATTTAAAAAAAAAACACCCACTTAAATCGGATATAGTGGTGTTCTTGAGTGCTAAGCGCATGAACGGAAATAGACAAGACAGAAGAGGACGATGCTTTTATATTAGATTATAAGATTTTTTTTTTGATAAATATTACCCCCCCCACCCTTATTTTTTTAGTTAAGATATAAAAAAAAATACAGTGGCTCTGGACTGATAAGCGCACTAACGGAGTCCAGGCCAACCTTCACAGAGTGAGGAACGTTGCAATTTATATATATAGGATTCTTGTGTTACAATGATATTGTACCATATTTAACATGTTTAGGCAGCATATTGTCAAGAGAGGTGCGCACAGGTTGGCCAAAACCTGTTTTTCGGGACTTGATTCCCTATTATCGTCACTGCTTATTTCTTAGTATTACCTAAACGTAATAAAATTTAATCCATGCTAATCTGGCCAGAGAACTATATGTTTAAATCTAAAAAAAACACGTAAATCGGGAAAAAATATAATAGGTTCTTGAGTGATAAGCGCTCACTAAACGAACAGACAGAACTAGACAGCAGATGTCGTTGCATTTTCTACTTTATTATTTTCATTAACTGAATGAATATTGTTACCACATTTATAGCTATAGGTGCAGGTCGTATAGTAAGAGATAATCGCCACGCCAGGAGGGCAAACTTTTTTCTCCGCCATGATTCACCTATTAACGTCCTCTGCTTTTTCTCCTTATGTTACCTAACGTAATACAATATAGCCTATACATCAGGTTCAATAAGACCATATGCTCATGTAGTAAATAAAACACGTAAAATCAGATACTTGGTTACGAGAGAGTAATAACGCGCACTAATGTAACAGAACAGAGAGTACGTTGCATTTTATATTCTATCATAGAAGATTTAATAGCTACACTTGGCCCTCAGACCACAATCACACATGTAAGAATTAAAAATACCACAGGTAAAATTTCGAATAAGTGGTTCTCAAGTCATAAGTGAAACTATACGATCAGACAAACGAGACGTTGCCATTCTTATAATAGATTTTTTTTCTCTTGCTACATGATATTGTTCCATACTGTAATGGTTTAAGGCAATGGATTGCAAGGAGAACGCGCTAGCGGCAAGCTCTTTTCTGACTTAATCTCACTCTTATGCGTCACGGCGTAGTCCTTGTTTAAGTGACCTAAACGTAATAAAAAATATAGCCTATAATCCGGCCGAGGAACCATATTTATGCTATTTAAAAAAAGGCACGCAATATACGAATACAGTGGTTCTCTATGGATAAGCGCACTAACAGACAGACCAGGACAGAAAAACGTTGCTACTATAATTATATAGATATTATTTATCTATATATATATATATATATATTATATATATATAATATTATATATATATAATATAGATACATATATATAATATATATATATATATATATTAAATAAATATATATATATATAGATATATATATCTCAATTATTTATATTATATATATATATATCTTTTATATAGTTATAAAAGAGATTATAAATCTCAACGGTCAAATTATGTGAACCGCCAAGCCCTTATAATGTCCAAAAGCAATGTGTCTACAGTTTTTGGAAAAAAAAAGTTCGTCCCGTGCGGGTACTATAGTACTGTTTAATTAAATGTGTATAGCGTAGAGGTAACTTGATAATAGAATAAAGGAAAAGTTTAAAACGGTGACCACTGTCGGACTCGGATATTGAGCACCGATTAATCGCATTTTTTTCGCTTGTTGTTAAATATAAACTTCAGGTTATCTCTGGATTGTAAAATTTCAACCAACTATCTATTTTCTATCGAAAAGGATCATCATGTCAGCACACGCAAATATGTTTCAGCCACAATATACTTCCTACCCATTATCCTAATTTTCTATCATAAATGCGAAAAATCTAGACTACATTTGTACGGTACATAAATTTATATTTTTCAATTAATGCCAACTATAAAATACTATTATGTATACCTACAGACAGAAATAATGTGATTATATACACTTCTGTAATTATCTGTACATCTTTTGTACGAATATACACACAAAATAAAGAACAGTATATTTCACACTGTGTCGGGCTCAAAAATGATGCTGCCATCAACCGATAAAATCAAACACTACGGACCTGTTTTCTGTTAAGAATATATTGTATTTTCACGGCGAACTCTTTGATCTTTATCTAGACACTTTGGGTATGGTTCACAAAGTCGAAGGTCATGGACGTTAAGGAGTATCACTTCCTGATAATATACTTGTTATTACCCTAAACATTTTTGTAAAAAAGATTCGAAAGTATAATCTGTTTCTAAATAAAAAGGACAAACTCTTTATTAGTTAATATACCGGATAGTTTGTGAGCCCCTCGTTATTAATATATTGTTTTATCACAGGAATTGGACTTATTTTTCCACATTTTCTTACAAACTTGTTTTAAAAAGAAGGCCTTCAAGGAAAATTTTTATCAAAAAAATTGCCACTTCTATGTTTTGCAGCTAGGAAGAGACTTTTATATCTCGCTTCTTTTGGTCTGCTACCCAGGCCGCATCGTTAAAGTTGCACGCAGCGTTGGCGTCTAGTATTAGTCGCTCATCGCGTAGGACACAGTTTAGACGCTGTTTTGTATTGTAAACAATAGATTAGTTAACGTCCCACCAGTGATCATCAATTGTTCTCGAATTCAACTCGACTGGCTCCTGTAAACCATAGAAACGCATCACAATAAACAATTTTTAAGTGAAAAAAAGTAACAGGGCAGTAAAATAACTACTATTTTACTCAAGAAAAGAAAAAATTTGGATACACTTCTATTCTTAAAATAAGAAATTTTTTTGATCAAAGAGTATCACTTTTTTTGAGTTGTTCCAAAAAATTTAATATCGAACATTTTTTATGACATATCGTTGCATCATTTATAAGCAACCAATGTTATAATACACGTATAAAACAAAGTTACTAATTTAAATTTCTGTTTTATGATTCCTCAACTAGTTCTGATGATGACTTAAACACATAATTTAAAAAGAAAAATCGTACCGTATCATATGTTCACTTTTATACAATCTACACTAAATCTGATCCAATGCGTGAATTTTATGAAATATATGATATAGTCCAGATAATACTACACTTTTAATAAAACTTAGAATGGTTATTTGCTATTTCAGTGGCAAATAAAAAACATTGACTTATTCACAGTAAAAAAAATACAAAATATTGTAGTTAAAAATATATTAAATAAACACAACCGATTTTCATATTCCTTGAATAAAATTTAAAAAACATATATAATTTCTAATCTTTCCCCACCCTTACACTTCGACTCTAAATAATTATTTTGTTTTGCGAATCCCTATGCCTAGACCTTCTGAACTGGTATTCATTTTCAGTTTGTAATGGTAATTCCCTGAGCTCGTTAATCGTTACAATTCTGTGGAGAACTGCATAACTTCCTGCCACATATTGCG
>CM032455.1:44844506-44873236 GCA_019049505.1 Pachyrhynchus sulphureomaculatus | reverse complement strand
ATAAGATCTGTGTCTCTTATTTTCTTAAAATAAAAATATTCCAATTGTGTGTAGTTTACAGCTGAAAAGTATTTGAAGAATTGCCCGATTTTTTTACAATTAACATTGCATAATGAATAAAGTGAGCTCATTTATACAGCCTACTTTCAAACAGAAATTAGCTAATTGGAAGTCACTAAGTTGAAAGTGTGAAATATGTCTCGATCTTTAACTATGGTGGTTCTAAAAGCGACACGTGGTATAATGAATATCAAACAGTTTAAAATTAACACCTACGTTAGTTTCAATAATTTTGTAAAATAAACATGTTTGTTATGAGAAACTGAGATTTAAACGGAAAGGAAGTCATGTCTTTGGTAATGAAAATAAGAGCTTAGGTAATTTAAAATTAACAAAATTAATATAGTTTTTACTAGCTTTGCAATACTGAATTGGCATCAATAAAATTTATTGCAATATGTAAATCACACGACGACAAACTACTAAACATTCTAATAATCTGACGCTCTTGTGATTAAATTCATTTAGTTATTTCAAAGTAAATTATTAGGTAAACTGTTAACAACTAAAAGTTAACTGTGTTGATGCATTACTTGACAGAAAACTGTTTATCCATATATAAAAAAATAATGGTGTCTAAGACAAAGGTTTTAACCTGTATGTCACATAAGATTTTTTGTTCCGAATTATTAATTATAATAATTAAAAAAGTACATATTTTGTAAGTCGATTTTGCTTGGTTTAGGCTAGGGGAGGTTGGACTACTGAGTATTCCATAAATAAGTTGAAATTTGTTTTTAATATTGCACGAGTATAACGGTCTTATAAGGTGGATGCATAGAGCTCAACAATGGTCCATATACATTTAGTTACCGTGGGGCAGAAAACAATATTTCTCGACAATTACGCTGGGAAAATTTAGGCCTTCTCTAGGCTGACAGTGGGATGTTGGTTGCTACTACGTTGTTATCTTATATTAGTACGCAATTCGATGTAGCTTAGAGATTGAGTGCATCATCTTTTTGTTTAAAGTGCTACTATTCTCAATTTCGGTTGCTTTCTGGGTAATTCTTATTTTGTAGTGTTGTACGAAGACTATTTGCTTGGAACTTTTAAAATCGATTTTGCGACCAGTTACTAACTGAGGTTGGAGGAACTGATGAAATTTGTTTGTTGCGAATGCTATCTATTTAATGGATTGTCTTATGTAGGCTTTATTGCATTTGCCGCATAGAATATAGATTACGCCCTGAGTTTCTAGCCTTTTTTTGTTTTTTGAATTTCGGAGTAATTATCCTCTGTGTGTTGTAGAAGTCATCCGGTGCGGCCTATTGTTCCTCTGAGAAATTAAAATGTGATTCTAGGTTTGATTTCAGGTAGTTCGTGATGTTAAGCTTGTATGGTATTTTTGTTGCAATATTGCTTTTTTTGGGTCTGTGAACTGTATATTTTTTGTTGGAGTGTGTTTGTCGTACTGTTGGTAATATTGGTTAGGAGGCAATTTCTTGCTGACAAGGTGTTGGGTACTACTTGTAGTTGTGGTGGGCAGTAATGCGAGCTCGCATTGAAAGACCTATTCATGTGTGTTGAGTTTATGTAAACTATGCTCTGCACGAATCCTACTGCTGTTTTCTGTAGAAATATGCCTAAGAAGGGCGGTTGGCTGTTCAGTTCTAGTTCTGATGTTAATTGGAGTTTAAATGATCTAAAAATTTGTAGAGTCCCAACTGGAATTTTATAGAACGAGTAAGTATATTTCAATCTGAACACCATCTTCCAAACGTAACGTATATATTTTTTTGTAATTAAATAATAATAAAAAAAATAAATAAATAATGAGATATTTATAAAAATTTGTAAAACAGATACGACATGTTGACCAAATACTTCGTTGTTTTGCTAATGATATTTAATAATTTATTTCACTTCATCAGTTATTCTTATTATTGCTTCTAATATTGTTGCTTGCTAAAATTGAACGGAAAACATTACTTTCCACACTAGCATTGCCAAGGCAACGAACTATTTTGTCAATATTTTGAATCCGTCTTGTAAGTTTTGACAAATTATTTATTTATTTTATTTTATTTAAATAATATACGGGAGACCCCATTATTTTACAATCAAATTTTTAAAATTATACAATACAGGTAAAAGATGAAATGAACAGGACAACAACAAAAAAAAGTCACAATAAATTCTCGATAAAATCACAGTAAGGCAATCATAAATAATCGCATATAGGAAAATAACAGTGATCACAGCCGATTCAAGAATTTACTGAGTGAGCCCACAAAAGGATCAATATCTGAGAATTTAAATAAGTTAGAGTGCGCGAGATTGGAGAGTGCATATTATAATTTGTACGCGAGTAAGGTATATGAAAGAGCTGATGTTTTCTAAGAGTCCTAGAGGGAATCTTCAAGTTGATGCTGTTAATAAATGAGGGACAATCCATAAGACCATTTATCAATTTGTATATAAAACTTAGAACCCTCTGATCTCTCTTGGACTCCAAAGAATGGAGATTTAATTTTGCTGCCACTCCTGCTAGATCATTATGCATGCCTAATTTAAATGAACAGTATTTTATAAATTTATTTTGTACTCTCTCAAGTTGTACTTTATGATAGTTGTAGAATGGAGACCAAACTGTAGAGGCATATTCTAGGTGACCTCTGACACGAGAGCAGTACAGTAATTTAAGTGTCGGGAATGACATATCTCTACAGGTGCGAATAATACGACCCAACATTTGAGAAGCTTTCCCCTCAACAAGGTTATAGTGTTCCCCTAACGAAAGTTGATTGTCAAAGACAACCCCAAATCCTTTATTGAATTCACAGATTGAAGTTCATGATGCTCAATAGTATAGGAATTGTTTTTAGTCTTGAAAGATTATAGAGTAACATTTATTGGTATTCAGAGAAAGGTCATTTAATTTAGCCCAGTTTACAAAGAGTCCAGATTTTTTTGCAGTATATCAGAGTTATCCTGGGACTTAATTATGCGAAAGATTTTCAAGTCATCAGCATATAGTAGGTAATCACAGTCCGAAAAGCAATTTATCAGATCAAGCAAAAATAAATTAAATAAAAGTGGAGCATAGTGTCCACCTTGAGGTACCCCGGAAGTTACTCCTTTATACTGAGATTGTTAATTACCAATTTTTACAAATTGCTCACGATCCATCAGCATACTCCGAAACCACTTCAAAGATTTCCCACCAAAGCCCAGAGACTTAAGTTTTGCCAACAGTATTTCAAGATTGTATTAATGTATATTAATGCACAACATACTTAGTAACACTTATTCGGTGAAGGTGCTAATATCGTAGCAGGCCTCGTTAGTCTGTGGTGCTCATTTATAGCGTCGCTCGGAAACTTGCTTACTCGTTCTTCAAAATACCACTTTCTCAACTTTTTACTCCAATAACTATTACATCATATGGTAACTTATCGTTATGCGTGACGAATCATTGCGTAATCTGTGGCATATGCAAAAGTTCTAATTAGATATACAAGATCTACTGAATCAATAAATTGATCAATTATTGAGTTAATCTGGTTTATTTTTAAAAGTATTTCTGGCAACCAATAGTAATTAACAAAAGCCTAATAACTAAATTACTCAATTTAAAACAAACAGTTTTACCTTAGCAATAAAAGAGAAAATAAAAAGCGGCTAAGAGGGAACTCTTAGTGCTTTAGTCGCAAATAAATATTCTCCGTAACTTCTGGGATAAGTACCACTTGATACCGTTCTCTTGTTTGTCAATCCTAGCCTGACTGACGAGCCGTGATACGGCGAAACGCGTCTCAGGATGGATTTGACAGACAAGAGAATAGCTAGTAAGCTGCTGGAATATGGACTTATGTCTATTTGCAGTTGCTTTACAATAATTATATATACTTGAGGAAGGATCCCTCGAAAAAGCGCTACCTGTTTTTAAAGCGTTGACTGTGTCAACCACTCTGTCGGTTCGAAAGCTGCTGTGTCAGCTTTCGATGGAGTAATAGGTATGCGTACTTAATACAATTCGTTGTATCTTACCATCGTGCTCCGTAACTTCTGGGATAAGAACCACTTGATACCGTTCTCTTGTTTGTCAATCCTAGCCTGACTCACGAGCCGTGATACGGCGAAACGCGTCTCAGGATGGATTTGACAGACAAGAGAATAGCTAGTAAGCTGCTGGAATATGGACTTCTGTCTATTTTCAGTTGCTTTACAATAATTATATATACTTGAGGAAGGATCCCTCGAAAAAGCGCTACCTGTTTTTAAAGCGTTGACTGTGTCAACCACTCTGTCGGTTCGAAAGCTGCTGTGTCAGCTCTCGATGGAGTAATAGGTATGCGTACTTAATACAATTCGTTGTATCTTACCATCGTGCTCCGTAACTTCTGGGATAAGAACCACTTGATACCGTTCTCTTGTTTGTCAATCCTAGCCTGACTGACGAGCCGTGATACGGCGAAACGCGTCTCAGGATGGATTCGACAGACAAGAGAACAGCTAGTAAGCTGCTTGAGTATGGACTTCTGACTATTTTCAGTTGCTTTACAATAATTATATATACTTGAGGAAGGATCCCTCGAAAAAGCGCTACCTGATTTTAAAGCGTTGACTGTGTCAACCACTCTGTCGGTTCGAAAGCTGCTGTCAGCTTTCGATGGAGTAATAGGTATGCGTACTTAATACAATTCGTTGTATCTTACCATCGTGCTCCGTAACTTCTGGGATAAGTACCACTTGATACCGTTCTCTTGTTTGTCAATCCTAGCCTGACTGACGAGCCGTAATACGGCGAAACGCGTCTCAGAATGGATTTGACAGACAAGAGAACAGCTAGTAAGCTGCTGGAATATGGACTTCTGTCTATTTTCAGTTGCTTTACAATAATTAAATACTTTTAAAATAAATTCTGAATTTGATCTTCTAACACGAGAGTATAACATTACAACTGCCTATTCCAAATAATGGTTATTTTTTGGCGAGATACTAATGATAAAAAATGTTAACCCAAGGATAAAGTTCAGAGATATCTATAATTAAAACCATGTCGGGTTTATCCTCTACATACTACTTCTGCTAAAATTGATGTACAATGGAAAAAAATAGCAAAATTGTCAGATTCCTCGACTTCAAAAATTCTTAAAAAGTATGCATATTACTATATATATACGAAGCAAATTTTCTTTTTTCAACCCCATTAACACTTTATAGAATGGAAAAAATATCTCAAAACAAAAACACCAGAACAATATGAACTATATAAAGGAAAAAGGAAAATAGTTAAAGAGTTGGTAAGAGAAGCAAAAGAACAGTCATGGAAAGAATTTGGAGATAAAATGGAAGAAAATAGTAAAGAAAATCAAAAGCTATTCTACAGAGTTCTTAAATCATTCAGGAAGGAGCAACCTATAACCGAATTATATGTGAAAAACAAAAGCCAAGAAATTCTAACAACAGAGAAAGCCATAATGGAAAGATGGAAAGAATGCTTTGAATAACTATTGGGAGGTAATGAAGAAAAATATAATACAAATTATGAAGAATTGGAACAACAAAATATGGAAGAAACAGAAAATAGGGAACAAATAGAATGGAAAGAGTTGGAGGTAGAGAAAATTGAAAAATGGAAAAGTCTCAGGCAGCGATAAGATAACGTCTGAAATGATTAAATACACGAGGAAGATAGGCAAACAATATTGTTAGAAATAATTAATAATGCTTAGGAAGAAGAAAAATTTCCGGCCGAATGGGGAATATCGTTTATTACACCAATCTATAAAAAGGGAGATCACAAGGATTGCAATAATTACAGAGGAATTACTATACTGATCACAATTGTCAAAATTTATGAGGGCATCATTAATAATAGGATAAAGAAAGTAATAGAACACAACTATCGGAATCGCAAAGTGGATTTAGACCAACAAAAAGTACACAAGATCACATATTTACACTGAAACAGATTATCGAAAAAAAGATCAAAACAGAATAAAAGTCTACATCTTGCCTTCATAGACTTAGAAAAAGCATTTGACAGTGTGCCGAAAAATAAAATGTGGAAAAGCTTAGAAAACAAGGAAATAAACAAAAAGACAATAAGAATCATAAAGGAAATATACAGCAACAATAGGCAGTATGTAATAAAAAACAACATGAAGTAGGGGGATTTACAACACAGGAAGGTTTGAGGCAGGGAGGAAGCTTGAGCCCAACATTGTTCACTGTATACATGGATGAAATAATCAAGAAATGCGAGATCAACGTGAAAAGAAAGACAATTGGATACTGGAAGCTAAAAAGAATAGAAATATCTGAAGCGGCTTTTGCTGATGATATTGTGCTGGTGGCGAAAAATGAGAGACAATTACAAGGAAATCTCGATATTTGGAATAAAGCTTTTAAAGAGGAAGGTATGAAAATTAATATAGATGAAACAAAAGTAATGACAATGGAAAACCAACAAACGAACATTTACATAGAAGGGAATAGGATACAAGTGGAACTACTATTCCACTTGTTGTATCCTATTCTCTTCTATGTAAATGTTCATTTGTTGGTTTGGTGATACTAAGTGTTTAGGAGTGATAATGGATGAAACTGGAAAACAAAACAAAGAAATTAATGAAAGAATCGAAAAAACGAACAAACTTTACTATGAAATAAGTAATAAATTCATTAGGAAGAAAGAAGTAACGAAACAAACAAAAATAAAAGTGTTCAAAGCAATTTATAGGACAATCATAACATATGGATGTGAATCATGGACCCTAACAGACAGGCAGAAAAACAAGATACAAGCCGTCGAAATGAAATACCTGAGAGCAGTACAAGGAGTTACACGGAAGGACAGAATAAGGAATATAGAAATAACGAGAAGGCTGAGAGTACAAGGAATTATGGAATATATACAACAAAGACAGCTGGGATGGTGGGGACATATACAGAGAATGCAAGATAATAGACAGATGGAACAAGTGTATAAAGCCCGAATACAGGGAAAAACAGAAGCGAGGAAGACCTAGACAGACTTGGAATAGGAGTATTGGAGGTATACTTAAGGAGAAGGGAAAATCCTGGAAAGAAGCAGTGAAAAATGGCAAAGAATAGAGACAGATAGAAGAAGTTTTTATGTGGAGATTGAGAGGGAAAAAAAAACGAGAATGTATAACTGCCCTACACCATATGGTAGAAGGGATATCCGATTATATCTATATGCATATATTAACACTTTATATGGTTTATTTAAATATTTTCTATATTTTTCGTTGTTTTCTTAATATTTTAAAAAAATTATGTCGATTGGAATAAATACGTCGACGAATCGACTAGTCATTAGGACAGAAAAAATACATGGATTGGGTTAGACCGTGAACAGAAAATCGACTTAGATGGCTCGAGACAAGAAAAATATATAAAAATAGTTTGGAAAGAGTCGTTTCGAGTGACGAAAGCGCCCGGCGTTTATTTAGAAATTAATTATACGTCGTGAAATATTTAAAGAAGTTTAAACTTTGAATCATCAGGCTGAAGCTTTTCTAAATCTTTGGTTACTGATAAAGATTAGTGCGAGCGATGCTAAAGAAACCTGAAGCCATTTAACATAAGTTCTCAAATTTCCTTATTTTGAAAAAAGTTTTATAATCAATTACTGGCGTCACAATATGGAAAAAGTTTTTATTTCACCGGTGTCGCTAGGCGGCCATCCGTTGTATTTTTTGTTACTTGAAAGTCATTGTGATCCAATTAAACTTGTTTGTTAAAAAACTAACAAGCAGTTTCTAAATTAGTTTTTACTATTAAACTTTGTTGATTTTAAAATCAATAAAGAAAAGTAAGTGTTTTTTTATACAGTAAGCCATCTTACAGTAAGTGGTTTTTACAAAGATTTATACATTTTACTTCTGCTGTCGAGGGAAGTGTTTTAGTCGTGATAAATTCGCATTCCGATATTTTTTACGTTTCGGAGATCATGAGTCTGTCTACAGGTCTGTCTACCTATTGTTACGATAACTTACGAACAAAACTAGATATCGATTTTAAATTTGATATTCGTATAACACTTGTAGCGATTCAGCTTCAGGGGAAAGGGGGAAAATGGGTGAGGATTAATAAATTTTGCATAGTTTCGAACGTATTATGAGACCTTTTCATTGCTATTAGTTATGAGAATTAAACAACTTTAATCGATATTATTTAGTCATCATATAAGGCGTTAAAGATGCAGGCAAGAATTTTAGGGGATTGCTATGAACTTATCATGTTGAACACCCTTATCGAGATTCTTAAAGTCGAGAAACATGAAATTAATATAATTTTTTCACTATATGTAATCTCAATGAAAATATTGTGTAAATAAATGTGGTTAAAGAGATACCCTTGCCTATATCGACCACCAAGTAATACTAACTTTAGAACAAGCTGCGCTCTGCAGACACTATCTATCATTTACAGATTAGTTACCTAAGGGCCGAAGTAATTATCCTGGACGACTTTAATGTCCATAACATCAACTGGTTAGGTATTCGAATACGACCGATGAACTAGATTGGGGAGCTGAATCATTCTGAATCAGTTGTGGCTTTACTCAGCTTATCGATAAACCAACACCGATTCTAGAGCATGATGGATAATTTGGCAGTTTTCTTGACCTGTTTTTAACCACTAATCCAGAGAGTCACATCGTCATCGTTAGTCTGCTTTTAGGTTCTTTCGAACATAAACTGCTGCGACATCAGATATTTTACCAAACAGTGATAGGGAGTCACAAGATTCGGCACTACAATTGTGCTACATGGGAAGAATTCATGGAGTATTTGCCAACCTTTCCTGGGTTAAACGATTGTTTTAGATTCGACGATACATCTGACTGTATTAAGGAGGTAGTATGGAAGCGTACATCTCTTTTTCCATTTATAACAGGAACGGATGCAAAGAAATAATCGACCAGACCAAAGCCGCACAATCAAACTTCTTGAGAGTTAAAAACAAACTTCTTGCCTGCCCCAATAATTCCAATGTCGCTCCCTTATCGTTAGTAAGAAAGTTTACGTTGTTGTCAAATGTTTGGGTATTTGTCTTCTAACCAACAAATAGACACCATTATACATGCCAAATCGAATTAATCATGCCAGATCAAAATGTCAACCTTCCACAGTCTCATACACAGTTTAACTAACATTCCACTAAGTACGGACAATTATCTAAAAGAGCTGAACATAATCAAAAACAACCGATATGATCCCATTATTACAGATAAAGTGGAAAAAAACAAAAAATATAAACAATCTTGTGAACTAGACGTAAAATATGAACGCAGAAAATGATTTACTGTAAACTATGTCGGTGGTATTAATAACAAAATCAACAATGGCCCTAGTAAGTTAGAAATAAACTGTATAGGTGTTAATAAAAACGACATAGCCCGATATCTAGTTAATAAATGTATATATATATATATATATATATATATATATATATATTGTAACTTTTGAAAAAAATGTGTTGCCCCAAGCTTGAGCACAATTTTCTTGCAGCCCCGCTTTAATTTCTGCTAATGAATTGAGTGGATCCTGATTTTTAAAAGAACTAAAGAAATTAAACAAACACTAGCTCAGTTTTCCTTGGTAGAGAAATATGGGTAAGAGATATTTTTCTTACGTCTTTTTGGAATTAATTTCTATTTTTTTTAAAAGGCTTTAGCTGTACCAAATTTTTGGGCACCATCCATTTTAAAATAGAAAGGATCTAACTTCAGCTAAAAAAATGGAAAAATGCTGAAGGGTTTTATGGGTATTACTAAAAAGAATTAGTCTAGTACAACTTATCCTGAAAAGAAAAATAAATATTCAGTGAGACACTAGCTTTAATCAAAAAAAGAAAATTTATTCTTGCTTTTTAAAATGAAAAGTTCTAACCTTTACAGTTTTACCTAACAAATTCTAGCCTAACTAGTAGTTGTTACATTAAAATTTCAGACTATAATAACCCCCGAAGACGAGAAATCGTGCTTTACACTTCACTTTTTAGTCTGTTTTTCATTGCAGTTTAGGCGCTACTCTCGAATAAGTCTATTGAAGGGAGTTTTGTTGACTTACTGTTTTTTATTCCTGCTGTGATCGACTACGCCCGATTTCACACTTTTTCTTAACAAACACTTAGAAAGCCCACTACGGCTTTTATTGAAGAAACTGGTACTTTTACTTAGCGGCTCTGGTGAAAATTAGCCTACTTCGGCTAGATGGAAAATAGCCTCTCGGCTAGACGGTACTGCCTGGCTGCGGCTAGATGGAAAACAGCCCGGCAGCGGCTTGATGGTACTGCCTGGTTGCGGCTAGATGGAAAACAACCTCTTTTTCAAGCTCTGCGGAGCCTTAAATAATCGTGCGACTTTTGCCGGTAATATCACGACGCTCCAATCAAAACTGCCGATCAAACATTCCACCAATCGCGGCGTAGCGAGAGGTTCAGTCAGGAACCCGCACAACTCACTATATACCGAACGTCTGGGAATCCCTGTTTAATATACCGTTCGGTACAAAAATGAAAATAAGTACAATTTGAAATGGAAAAATCAGTAACATTACATGGTCTTAAAATCTAGGAAAAAATGAATGTTACATTTACCCCCTTCCAAAAAGAAATAGACTACACTAGTCTATTAAACTTAGGCTACTTATGAAAAGGTACAAAGGGGTACACTATCACTTAATACTAAGGTCAGAACTTAAAACAAAAATTACAAACTTCGGACCTTACTACTAGACTTAATCCAATTAAGCACTAATATTAAGTACAATGGAAACCAAATGAAAATCTTTGCAAGTACACAAGAATCTTATAACTAGACCTAACTTAATTAAGCACTAAGGTTAAGTACATCAAAAAGTAAATAAAAATCCTTGCATGAACATAAGAAATACCTGTTCAAAGTAACAATCGCGGTCTTCTTATATAAAAGAATCAGCTCTGTTATTGTTACCAAAAACAAAAAAAATATAACTTTGTCTAGACTCTTGTCTAAACCAAAAAAAATGAACTGAAACAAAGTATGAACACCCCCCTTAAAATAGTTTAAGGATTGTCTGAAAATTTTCTATTTCAGCAAAAGAAATTTATAAAAATTCTTAAATAAAGAAAAAAAATAAAAAAATGATTCTAGTGCAAACACTTACACTAAAAAGGAAAAGTCTTGTCAGACCATTTAGCACAAGGCCAAAAAAAAACTATCTGGATAAATATCCAGACAAACGCTCGGAAAAATCGCCATCCATGCTCTAGCTCATCACTAAGAGAACATTCTAAATCTAGTATCACTACTAGTCGCACTCAGAGAATAATCGCACTCTATAACGCAATGTCGACGTCCTAAGACATCTAGACATGCTAAAATCGCTAGGGAAAACGCTCTGGTTGATCGTCAGAAAACACGTCAGCTTATCGCCAACAAAACACTCTGGTATCGCCAGATAATCGCACTCTATAACGCAATGTCGACGTCCTAAGACATCCAGACATGCTAAAGTCGCCAGGGAAAACGCTCTGGTTGATCGCCAGAAAACACCTCGGCTCCTCGCCAAGAAAACATTCTGGTACATCGCCAGAAAAAACCTCGGCTCCTCGCCAAGAAAACACTCTGGTATATCGCCAGAAAAAAGCCTCGACTACACAAAGTCTGCGTTCTAAAAGAACAATCTCGCCATTAACATAGTGAGCAGCTATAAAAGCTAACAATATCACTATAAACACAGTGAATAGCTATAAAAGCTAAAATTCACTCTAAACACAGTGAATAGCTATAAAAGCTAAAATTCACCAAACTGAATGATCCTGCTTCAAAAAGCAACGTTCACTAAGAACGGAATGATTAGTCTGCGCACAACTAACATTCAAGGAAACATTCTCAATATAACTATATGAGACAGCAAGTCTCGAAATAGGACCTCCCTAAAGTCATAATCCTATATATGGGAGTCCATAAGCAAAACGACTCAAAATCTCGCATTTTGAGCACATGCCCTCAGGCAACCAACATACACTGAAATATATACAGAAATATATACAGAAATATATACAGAAATATATACAGAAGTACATTCAGGAGTTCAAATCCCAAACTCTTGGTTACGATAACTCCATACTGAGCTTGGTGAAAGCTCTTAGCAAAAGCTAATTAAATCTTCGGCACATCGCACCAAAGTGACAAATCTGCCTAGAAACATGAGCCGGAAAAAACGCCTTCCGTCATTCTTCAGGGTGGCTACACTGAGATATAAAACTTAACCAGCATTGCGCCTCTTCAAGTTGCATGAAGAACCCTCGTGTACTGGTCTCGCCCTAGAACAACAACGAAAAACATTCAATCCATCCCACATAACAGGAGACAAACACCTCACCACGATATACTGAATGGTGGAGACAATAAAATACAGAATTGGTGACCCTGGAGTCCACCAACAAAAGGGAGTAGATTATAGCATCCACTAAACTGAAACGGTGTCTACCACACCACCATAAGTCAAAAAAAAATTTAATCAATAGGGTGTTCCGAAACACACTACTGCCAACAGCCTGTCACCACTAATAGGCTAATTGGAGCTGAGGTCGACTACAGTAGCTAGGCTCTCCTTTGGTTCAAATAGGAATAACCATTGGGTAACAAAACCCCTAAAGGTCCCAAAGGTCAAACGTTCACCCCCCATAGACTACCCTTCCAATCAGTCTGTTCCTCAGGAAGACTAACTCCCTGCCAAACGTCGTAACGGCATCTGTTAGCACCCGGTGCATCACAGCCTGTAAAAAACAGATAACTCATGGGATACAACCTAAAAGGTTTATAAGGTTAACCTAACCAAGCTTCTAACGAAATTTTAAAAAAACGAAAATGAGCTTAAAAAGCTACATGAAGCAAAAATTTCTCAAATTTTTGGTGGCAACGCAACAAAACTTTTGAAGACGACAAGAGCTTTTCCAGCTTAATCAGAAACAAGAAGAAAACATCGTCGACAGCTAAAATATTCGATCATGGTGTTAATCGTCTCCCT
Organism: Pachyrhynchus sulphureomaculatus; assembly: GCA_019049505.1. Taxonomy (NCBI): domain Eukaryota; kingdom Metazoa; phylum Arthropoda; class Insecta; order Coleoptera; family Curculionidae; genus Pachyrhynchus; species Pachyrhynchus sulphureomaculatus. The sequence continues at coordinate 44,860,178 of CM032455.1, read as the reverse complement.
AAACAATAGCCTCTAGAAGAAACTGCTACAGGTATCAGGCATAACCGTTTTCTGTCAGCCCAAACTCCTAGATTACCTCTTGGAAATCTAAAAATTCGGTTAGGAATCTTCCTTCACTGCGCTTAGCCTCTCTTGACAAGGTTCTCATCTCGGTATCAGATTTTGATCATTTCTTTGTGAAACGACTGTCTTACTCTGCTCTCATCTCTTGTAAATGATCAGCCTTTAGTTCTCCTGCAGAACTTCAATTTTCTATCAATCTGATATTAAACCGAAAAAACTCATCAGACGCCTATGAGTCTATGCAAAAAAATTTTTAAAAAAATTTGTGACTCAAAGGTAACGTTTAAACGGCTCTGAAAAGAATAGAAAGTACCCTCAGTTTGTCAATTCAGAAGAAGATCTAAACCAAAATAATCCAAGTCTTAGACTTACAGGATAAACCAAAATCTATTTACTCTTAATTGCACCCAACATATACCACTAAGGTAATAAAAATACCCCCACTCGGGTAACAAACTTTGAAATTGCTCATAATAAAAATTTTGACTCAACATCATACTACACGAGCTACATCTTGCGCTTGTCCTAACTCAAGATCACCTTGGATTGCCTCTAATCAAAATTTCGCTTCCAAGTGTCAAGAACTGGATATTATTTGGGGTCATAAGCAAATCAAATCCCGCGACCACCGACATACCAGTCTTATGATATATCCTGAGTGTGACTCTTTCGCAAGCTCGCAACAGCTGAGTCGATGCTAAACATCAACTACAATCAACCTAAGTTTGGATATGATCAGTACCCAAAACCTTAGCATTAAACAACAAAAGTAAGCTATTCTCTGCTCAACTTTTATAACAGTCAAAAAAACGAGGTCGTCACCTCTACAGAGCAACATCAAAAAAAAATTTAAGCAATTAAGATAATGTAAATATAAATTATTCTTCTTCTGACAAACTTTCACTAGGGCTAGGTCCATTGAATGGTTTTAAGTCTTTAATATGCCATCGTCCTATTTTAGTCCCATCTAAATTAACTAAACCATAAACTAGATCTGAAATCTTTTCTCTAATCACGCAATGCACATACTTAGGTACCAACTTAGATGTGAATTTATCTGCTGCACTGGAAAGAATTTTATTTTTTCGCCAAACGTGATCACCTATATTAAAGGCAAAATCCCTTTTTCTAAGATTGTAAGACTTACTGTTCCGTTCATAAGCCTTATGTATCCTACTACGCACGTCGGTGAAAATATCTTTTAAAAACCCTTTAAATTTTCGGCATACTCACCCCTGTTACCCGGAATTATTTCGCTGTCAACATTGACATCCAAATCTAAAATTTTTATAATACGATCCAGATAGAGGTATCTGTCTGCCGTAAACTAAGAAAGACGGTGTAAACCCGGTTACTTCGTGTCTTGCGGTGTACACGGGATTAAAACGGATGTTAAAACTATATGTCTCACTTAAGCTCTTAAGACACTCAGAAGTAAACTGAGTACCGTTATCGCATATCAAGAGCGATGGAACACCGTGGATTAGAAAAATATCGTTTTCTAAAATTTTCAAAAAGCATTCGGCTTTAGAGCTTTTCAAAGGAAATAACACGGTATACTTTGTTAACCAGCAAGAAATTACGAAAAGTCATTTATTTCCTTGTTTTGAACGTGGAAATGGACCTACTAGATCAGCTGCTATGACTTGAAAAGGGTAATTAACCGTTTTCTCTTTTCCCATCAGTCCCATAGCTAGTGCATTTGGAGATTTCTGCGCTCCACATACTTCACAAGTCCTCACAAACTTTAAGATATCAAAACGCATTTTTGGCCAATAATACTGTTCCTGAACCCTGTAAAGAGTTTTATAAAAACCAAAATGACCAGAAGTAGGAGGAGTGTGACACATGTCTATAACTTCCTCTCTCTGTGGTTTAGGAACTAGTATTTCCACTCGGGTACATTAACTTTTAAAGGCAACTGGTTTGGGATAAATTTGTACACGAAATCATTTTCCACCTTCCACTGCGGAAAATTTTGAGGAAATTCTTTAATTTGCTGCCGTAAATTGTCGTACCATGGATCAATGCGATCTACATCAACTGTATCAATTCTTATGCCAAACTGTGCATTAAGACTGTTTTCGTCCGCTGTATGATCTGGGATTCTTGACAAAGCGTCAGGAATAACATTGTGGACTCCTTTTCTATGAATTAAAGTAAATGTGTGTTGTCTCAGCCTAATCGCCCAACGCGCTAGTTTGCCACTAGGGTTTTTAATAGAATTAAGCCACAATAAGCTATAATGATCTGTTATGACCGTGAAAGGAACACCTTCTATGTAGGGTCGAAACTTTTCGATGTTAAAGAGTACTGCTAAACATTCTTTTTCAACAACCGAATAGTTACGTTCAGCCTTTGACAAAGTTCTACTGGCATACGCTATCACTCTTTCCTCACCATTGATTTTCTGTGTTAGGACGCCCCCTAAACCGGTATTAGAAGCATCACTAGAAATATAAAACTGTTGGGAAAAATCTGGTTGGGATAAAATGGGAGCTGAAACCAATAGCTCTTTAATCTTTATAAAAGATTCTTCGGCTGCCTTTGTCCAATCTATCGATTGTCCTTTTTTTCGTCCTTTCAAAAGATCATTAATAGGCGACAACAAGGTAGAAAAATTCTCGATAAAAACGTCTGTACCATGAACACATTCCTACGAAGCGCTTAACTTCCGTAGTATTAGTAGGTCTCGCATAATTAACCATGCTTGCTACTTTATCCGGATCGGTACGCAAGGAATTTGAGCCTACAATATAGCCTAAAAACTTTAGAGAAGTTTTGAAAAAAATCACATTTGCTCAAATTTATCGTCAGTCCGGCCTCTTTCAATTTATCTTTTACTTCTTTAAGTAAGCGAATATGCGATTCGAAGTCTTCCGATGTTACTAAAATCTCATCGAGATAGGTAAAAATATGTGGCTCATATTTCGGACCAAATATAGCGTCCACTAAACGTTGCTGAGTTTGAGCAGCGTTCTTTAGACCAAACGGCATAGTGACGAACTGAAATAGACCTCGGCCTACTACTGCAAAAGCGGTCTTTTCCTTAGAGGATTTGTCCAAAGGAATTTGCCAGAAAGCCTTTCTAAGATACATACTTAGCATTCCTGAGTGATGTCAAAATTCTGTCGATGTTCGGTAATGGATAGTTATCAAATTTGCTGACCTCGTTGAGCTTTCTACCGTCAAAGCATAGACGATATCACTCCGAGTTTCAACATTTCGTCTAACTCCTTATTCAATACTTTTGACATGTTCGGAGACATGGCGATGGGCCTTGTCTTTACAGGATTGGCATCAGCCGTATCTATAGACATGTTGATTTTATTCGTTCGGCCTAACCTATCTTTACTACTAATTTCATTGAAAGAGCTTATTACGTTTTCTGCCTTTAAGCGTTCCGTCCGCGAGAGATCAACTAGGGTACATAGACGCGAGAAAAGTTTTTCTAATGAACTTTCTGAATAACAATCTTTAAAACTTGTATGAGAATTGACTTCTAGGGACTGTGGATACCACGAATTATCTTTAAAATTTAGAAAAATTCCGAATTTTTGTGCAAAATCACATCCTAAAACCAAAGTATGTGATAGAGAAGGTACTACTAGAACAGAGATTACTAAAACAATGACCATTGCAGACTAGCGGCAACTCAACCGTACCTAAAACTTTTAGACGGCTGCCATCTGCAGTGGTAACACTTCTATTTTTGACATGGCATATTTTTATACTTAAACGACTTAAAAATTTTAATACCATTCTGACCTATAACGGAGGCATTTGCACCAGAGTCAAATAAAGCCGAGAAATGGGCACCTAATAGATCTATCTTTATATGCGGTCTATTATCTGAATATTTATGCACGAATAAAGGAGACATGTGACCATTTGGAGAAGCAGGAGTTTTAACTTGAGAAGGAGAATTTTTATTAGACTTAAAAAAATCTGAAACTTGTTGTAACTATTTAGTCCAATCTGATCTATTGGAATATTTCTTTACTTAAGATCCTCGTTAGAATCTTTCTTTTATCCGCGACCGGATGTTCTGAGAAAGTACGACGGATTTTCAGTTCATAGTCTAATTCATTTTCCAGTAGGTGATTGACTTTAAAATTGAAAGCTTCCATGATAATTTAGATTATAAAATTTAAAAGAATTGTTTAAAAAGCCGTGAAAATATTTCTCCTGTGCTCCCAATAGTCTAAATAAAATCATATAAAGGCAACTAAAATGTGTAAACTTCTTTACTAAACATTAAAAAAAATCTTCGACAATTTCAAAAAAAATTTCTAAGTATCGCCTTGTATTAAAATTCCTTTACTAAGATATCTTAAGAATTTTCAACAAAAAATCTCCCAAATACCGTTTCGTATATCAGCAAAGTATTTTTAATATTCATGCAAAACATCGGTGAAAAAAACGTACTGTTTTTTGTTCTCGGTTCACCGCAAAATAAATTTAACACTGTAAAAATTAAAGTAAACCAGCACATCTGCTAATCTGAACTATAAAGCTAGCTGTTAAGAAAAAAACAGGGATCTCTTATCTTAGAGTCAATTAACAAAATTTCCACCATCAGATAAATTGAAATAAAAAAATTCTACAAATTTCCTGCTTTTGTCTTACTGCTATAGTGTAGTTTCGTTTTAATAAATATTATGAAATAAAAATATCTGCAAAGTTAGAGCTTTTATTTTGTTCGAAAGCTAGTACACTGAACCCTTTTTTTAAAAAAATAAAATTCCAAAAGCCCCACGTTGGGCGCCATTTTGTAACTTTTGAAAAAATGTGTTGCCCCAAGCTTGAGCACAATTTTCTTGCAGCCCCGCTTTAATTTCTGCTAATGAATTGAGTGGATCCTGATTTTTAAAAGAACTAAAGAAATTAAACAAACACTAGCTCAGTTTTCCTTGGTAGAGAAATATGGGTAAGAGATATTTTTCTTACGTCTTTTTGGAATTAATTTCTATTTTTTTAAAAGGCTTTAGCTGTACCAAATTTTTGGGCACCATCCATTTTAAAATATAGAAAGGATCTAACTTCAGCTAAAAAAATGGAAAAATGCTGAAGGGTTTTATGGGTATTACTAAAAAGAATTAGTCTAGTACAACTTATCCTGAAAAGAAAAATAAATATTCAGTGAGACACTAGCTTTAATCAAAAAAAAGAAAATTTATTCTTGCTTTTTAAAATGAAAAGTTCTAACCTTTACAGTTTTACCTAACAAATTCTAGCCTAACTAGTAGTTGTTACATTAAAATTTCAGACTATAATAACCCCCGAAGACGAGAAATCGTGCTTTACACTTCACTTTTTAGTCTGTTTTTCATTGCAGTTTAGGCGCTACTCTCGAATAAGTCTATTGAAGGGAGTTTTGTTGACTTACTGTTTTTTATTCCTGCTGTGATCGACTACGCCCGATTTCACACTTTTTCTTAACAAACACTTAGAAAGCCCACTACGGCTTTTATTGAAGAAACTGGTACTTTTACTTAGCGGCTCTGGTGAAAATTAGCCTACTTCGGCTAGATGGAAAATAGCCTCTCGGCTAGACGGTACTGCCTGGCTGCGGCTAGATGGAAAACAGCCCGGCAGCGGCTTGATGGTACTGCCTGGTTGCGGCTAGATGGAAAACAACCTCTTTTTCAAGCTCTGCGGAGCCTTAAATAATCGTGCGACTTTTGCCGGTAATATCACGACGCTCCAATCAAAACTGCCGATCAAACATTCCACCAATCGCGGCGTAGCGAGAGGTTCAGTCAGGAACCCGCACAACTCACTATATACCGAACGTCTGGGAATCCCTGTTTAATATACCGTTCGGTACAAAAATGAAAATAAGTACAATTTGAAATGGAAAAATCAGTAACATTACATGGTCTTAAAATCTAGGAAAAAATGAATGTTACAATATATATATATATATATATATATATATATATATATATATATATATATATATATATTATATATATATATATATATATACACACATTGGATTTTAATATTTTGTAGATATTAGATATCATATATTAATAAAAATAAGATCTAAGTCTCTTATTTCCATAAAAGAAAAATGTACCAATTGTCTGTAGTTTACAGCTGAAAAGTATTTCAAAAATTGCTAGAGTTTCTTTACGATTGGCATGAATAATGAATAAAGTGAGCTCATTTACTACAGTCTACTTTCAAACAGAAATATGTTAATTGGAAGTCACCAAGTTGAAAGTGCGAAATATGTATCGAAGTATAGCTATGGTGATTCTGAAAGCGACACGTGGTATAATGAATATCAAACAGTTTAAAATTAATACCTACGTAAGTTTCAATTATTTCGTAAAATAAACATGTTTGTTATGAGAAAAACTGAAAGGAAATCGTGATTTTGGTAATAAAAATAAGAGCTTAGATACCTCTGATAACTATAGTTTACGTATTTTATATTTTGTTAAGGTTAATAATTTTATCGAGAAAATTTAAAAATTAACAAAATTATATAGTTTGTACTAGCTTTTGCACACTGAAGTGGCATCAGTATAGTTTGTTATAATAAGTAAATCACACGACGATAAACTACTAAACATTCTCTTAATCCGACGCTCTCGTGATTAAATTCATTTAAATGTTTCAAAATGAAGTATTAGGTAAATCTGCTAACAACCAGAAATTAACTGTATTGATGTATTACTTGACAGAAAACTGATCAGTACTCACGCAACAGTCTTAGCTAAAATATGCATCGACAAGATACTCAAACAACGAAGCTAATTGGAATAACGTCGCGATGAGAGAATATCCATTTATTTTAAATGATTGATTAAAATAAAATCCATATATAAGAAATAATGGTGTCTAAGACAATCGAAAATCTAATTTGTTTTCTTAAACGTATTTTTTAATCTTTGCGTCACATAAGATTTTTTGTTCCGAATTATGTTAATTAAAAAGTACATATTTTGTAAGTTGATCTTGTTTTGGCTAGGGGCGGTTAGACTACTGAGTATTCCATAAATAAGTTGAAATTTGTTTTTAATATTGCACAAAGATAACGGTCCTATAAGGTGAATGCACAGAGGTCAACACTGGTCCTTAGAAATTTAGTTGCCGTGGGTCAAAAAACAATATATCTGGACAATTGCGCAGGGAAAATTTCAGCCTTCTCTAGGCTGATAGTGGGGTGTTGGTTGCTATTGTTTGTCGTCTTATGTTAGTACGCAACTCGATGCAGCAGAGAGATCGAGTGTATCATATTTTTGTTTAAAGTGCCATTTTTCTTAATTTCGATGGCTTTCCGGTTAATTCTTATTTTGTAGTGTTGTACGGTGACTATTTGCTTGGAACTTTTAAAATCGATTTTACGGCCTGGAGTTGGAGCAGCTGATGTAATTTTTATGTTACGAATGCTATTTTTTTACTGGATTGTTTTATGTGTTAGGGTGGATATTTGTGTTTTGTATTTATAAAATTTGTTAGATATTTCTTGTTGTTGTCTTATGGTTTGCAAGTTACTAATTTGTTCTAGTTCGTTGATTTTTATGTAAAATCCAGTGGATGTTACACATCTTAGTATTCTGCTTTGTGTGCGTTGTATTCGTTTCGTTTGTGTATCAGATATACTGCACCATACAAGTGCAGCATAAATTAGTACTGGTCTTATTATTTGTTGATAGATCATCAATTTATTTCTTAAATCCATGTGTGAGTTCGGCGATATAAGTGCATATAGATTTTGCTTTGCCACGCATGCATTTTTTAAAATGTGGCTTACATGTGTGTGAAATCTTAATATTGTGTCAATAAGGACATCCAGACCCTTCAGCTTATTTCTGAAGAGTATCCGAGTATCATTTATTTTAATAGGAAGATTTATCTTTCTGGTTAGTATTATGCCTCCACGTTTTGATTCGTTTAGGTTCATTTTCCAATATTTCAGCAATGGCAGAAGTTTAGTTAAATGATTGCAGATATGCGGTCTAGCTACATTCGCATAATACGAATGTGTGTAAAAGTATTTTTGTGGATGGGTATTTGGGAAGATCAGTTTACAGTAAGTTAAAAAGTTTTGGTGACAGTTCCTTAGTGCGTTAAGTATTGATAGGAACTGCCGACTCTTACTCTGAACTCTCGTCCAAGTAGCTGTGTAGAAGTGTTACTATATACAATGGTAGATTGTATTGATCCGAATGCTTTCTGGATGTCCAGGGTAAGCGCAATGGTGTTATGCTGATTATTTATTTTATCTATTACATCTTGCAGTATTTTTCCAATCGGCAGCACGAGCTGTGCCCGCTCCGGAATCCAAATTGTTTTGAATGGAATTTATTTTTGATTTTGTAAATACTGTTTAATTTATTTAATATTATTTGCTTAGCAACTTTGGCCAGCACACTGAGGAGTAAAATCGGTCTGTACGAATCTTCCCCGATTTTTTCCCGGATTTGGAAGTGGGACCACCACAGACTTTTTCTACTCCCCAGGAAAATGCTGGAGCTGCTGAGTTTATTATGTAAGTACGGCTGTGCTATTGCGCTCTTTCTCTCTCTCTCTCTTTCTGCCTTCTATGACCACAGCTGCCAGGGCTATTCGGTCGGGGGACGGTTTTTTCAACCCTTCTTCAAATAACTAATTTTATTCTTCTTCTATTAAAGTCCACAACTAAGTGGGTCTGGACTTTCGTCCATACCTCGATAGGGGTCTGATTTATACCTGAGTGAGTCTTTTGTGTGAAAAATTTTGATGAATTATTTATGAATGATATATGCTAGGTTATAATTTAATATTACATGCATTGAGAAATGATATGACTGCCTTAATAACTAATGGATTTGGAGCTAGAGCTGATGAGATGTCTAAGGGAGATTTCTCAAGTATGTTGATTAGCGAATGATATAGATGGATAGATTGATTTGGAAACCTTGAACATTCTAATAGAATATGCTCTAACGTACCCTCTCTCCCGTATTCGCAGTTAGGGTTATTTGTAACCTTGATTTTGTTCAGATGTTTTGGAGTCAAACAGTGATTACTTCTCATTCACATTCACAGTTTTTTGTATGGTTCCGTTACCAATTTCGCGTATTGGCGCCCTTTCACCTCCGACGTGGTTTTCCATCTTTCTTTCCAATTTCCCCAGATTTTTTCTTTGCGTTTAACCAATATGTCTTTACAGTTTTATTTTTATCTCTTCTACTCAGTTTTTTCCGTGCTTGATTCGCTAAGAGATCGGTCTTCTCATTCCCCAAAATATTTGTATGATTGGGTATCCAAGCCAAGTTTATGTCGTGGCCTCTTTCCTGTTGTAACTCCTTTATTTTTTTCGCTCGTGTATATTATGATCAAATCTTGTCTAGCGTATCCAGCTTTTTGAATTTTTTACAGTGTACTAACGCTGTCTGATAGAATAATCGAATTTCTGATATTGAATATTTCTATTAACTCTATGGCCTTTTTTTATTTCAAAGGTTTCTGCTGAGTTGATTGAGAATTGAGATGGTAGTTTATGAGTATTTGCAATTTGTTTTGAATGGAATTTTGGGCAATAGATTCCTACTCCTGTTTCTTGATTTTCTCCCTTGGAGGCGTCTGTGAATATGTGTGTGTTTTGGGGTAATTTATCTTCTATTCAATTTTTTAAAGATTGTTGCATTGTCTTCGTCTTTCTGTAAGTTGAACCTATGGAATTGGATTGTTTTATTGTTAATTTCTTGTGTATAGTAAGGGATATGGAGGAGTATTTCTATTTGGTCCAGTTGTTAAAATGTAGTCTGTGGCTTCTATTAATGGCGCCGTTTGGTATCGTTCCCAGTAGTCAAACCTATTATTGTATTGTATTGCTCTGTTCCCACGTATTCGCTGCATTTATTGCGCTAATATATGACATCTGTATGAGGTTCAGCTTGTCACTTATAGAATCTTTTTTATAAACTCTTTTACATGGAGAACCTAATCCTTTAAGAACGATTTTCTATATTACATGTGCGTCTTATGTCTGCACTCTTTTCTCTATCCCTCAGTGTCTTGTTTGTACATCTTCTAACTATTCTCGTTTCACTTGATTCCCGCATCCTCTGTGTTATACTTGTATCGGGTCTTGTTTCAGACGTGCAAGTCATTACTGGTCGTATTACGCCCTAGTATATTCTTGTTTTGGTCTCAACGTAGAGGAATTGATTTCTATGTTAAATATGGTGTCATTGAGGCTCGCTATCCTATTAACCTTGTTGACTTAATGTTTTACTTCTTCCTCGATTTTTCCGATACTAGATATTTTGATGCCCCGGTAATCGACCTCGATCACCTGTTCTCTTGTTTTATCTTCCACCACCAGCTTGCCCCTGATCGGCTTTTTTGCTATTAAAGCCATATTTTAGAACATAAAATTATATACGGTATACTATAATTGACATTGTAATAATATTTCCAGCTGAACAGGTTAAAACAATTCTCTGGTTAATAGAAACCTTTTGTCTACAGAGAATTGTTAATTGTGTTGATAAGTGATATAGAAAGTGAATAATAATAAGGGGTTGTTTAAAAATATTGCGAATAAATTTATCTAAAAATATTTAAAAAAATCATGTTGTCCCGTTATTCTAATTCCAAATTTGTATTTTCCTAATAAACATTAAATAAAAGACGGAATTAAGAGCGTTATATTGGAAAACAATTCATGTTCCTTTAAAAAGTAATTTAGGTGTTTCTTCGGAAGGACAAAAAAAAAAACATTTCTTGATAATTCTAAAAATAATGTAAATTAACACAAATGATTCAAATTTTGGAACATTGTGAAAGGACATGGTAACCATTAAATAAAATTATTGATATTTATTTCTAAACGGCTTTTTTTTTTATAATTCAAAATTTTACCTATTTTTAGTGTTCCGTACGGAACACTTATAAGATCACTTCGGTGTCTGTCTGTCTGTCACACCCCGATTTTCTCCGGAACTATTTGACATAGAAAGTTGAAATTTGGTACTAATATAGGAATTGTTAGCCTCATCAGAGCCATGTAGTTTTGAAAGTTAAATTTTGACTTAATATATATATATATATATATATATATATATATATATATATATATATATATATATATATATATATATATATATATATATATAATGTAATACTTGCGCGCACTTTTCTTTGTATTATTTTTAAAAAATCGCGAAAAATCGCTATTCCCCCTACCTTATCTCGAAAAGTACTGATCGTAAATATTTTGAAAAAATTCTGGTATATTGTTCCCGGGGTGTAGATTGAACGAAAATTATCACGAGTGCATTACCTTTAATAATTTACCTGGTATATAAAAAAAAATAAAAATTTCAAGGTCATCAGTTTACAGTAAAGATTGGAAACAAACTTTGTTGAAAACTCCTTTGGGGTGTGTTTTGTGAAGTCACTGATCATTTTATAACCACTGTAACAAAATTTTTTATTTTAAAAGCAATCAACGTACGGAACACTAATTGTGCAAGTTCAACTTGCATTTGACCGGTTATTATTTATTTAAACTGTTTTCAATATTGTTAAAAATAATTTTTGAAATTTTTACTTATTGCTTTTTATTTTTTGTACTATTTTTGATAATGGTACCAGAATAGGTACCGCAACAAGATTTATTATTTGAAAGTAAAAATACATTTTTTTACATTTTTCAATTTAACAATTAAATATATATTAGTATCATTGCGACAAAAAGATCAGCTGACGAAAATATTATGTAAACGTAAAGTTTGTCTTAAGTGTTGGTGCAGGTAGCCTTTAATTACTTTTTACACGTCTTTGAAATAAGATGTAAAGTTTATTTTCATCCATTTTTTCACACTGACGTAGTTAGGTGTTAAGGACATGGGAAATGACATATTGATTTAAAGATTAGACAAACAATGAAACATGTCTTAAGATGGAGCTATTTACTGGATTGTTCAACGAGCATAGCAGGGGGATGAACTTTTTTTAGGCCCATAGAAATCAGTCGCAAATATTCTTCGCGCTTGCAGATGGCTAACCAGTAGTAGTTTATGAAAATAAAAACTGTTATTAAAAAAAAAACATGCCTTTTTATTAAAATTAAAGTTGTAGGTCCTGTTTCTCTCTACACTTTATTTGTGCTTCCCTTTTATTGAAAAGTTAAATTAGGTTCACTGATCATTACGGATAAGCACAGTTAAGAAAGGGTTATACAACTAAATTGCTAAAATTACACAGCTGTGACGCCCCGTTATCTTTAAACTCCAGTGACTTTGATTAATAATTTTGCCGGAAAACTGATAAGGTGTTATAAAACAACTTGCTAATAAATGAGAGCTATGACAAAACTGCCAAATAAGGGCTTTGTAATATTTACTTTGTTATTTACTTAAGGCCAACCCGGACGGACACTGTAATATTATTATCTCTTGTAATTTTTAATGGTAATTTATTGTATATGGTGCCGTCGCTGTAGTTTGGAAATTTCTCGAAAATTCTTGATTTAGGTGATATAATCTTAAAGGGGCGTTAGCACTAAGCTGTGTTTTATCAGTGTGATTACGGGACAATGTTATATAAAAAAAATTAGATGCGTGGCACAGTAAGATTGTCGTAGTTCATAAAATATATTTTATGCGATTTTCGTGGTCGTACGAGGCTGGTTTGAAAAGCCCGTGCAAAGTCCGAGAGATGGCACCACCGGCGCGTATCGAGGTCATGTTTAGTTAGTAGTATCTCTTGAATGAACGCACACCAAGTTTCAGCCATATTGGTCTATTTCTTTGTGTTTGGCATTCGTGTGAATCAAGGAAGTCGAGTGATTTTCAAGAAATGGACGAAAAAGAATTTCGTGTGGTGATTAAAAATTACTTTATGAAAGGCAAAACGCCTCAGGAGACTAAAGAGAAGCTTGATAAACATTATGGTGACTCTGCACCTTCGATTAGAACACTTTATAAGTGGTTTCAAAATTTTCGGACTGGCCATATGGGCACAAGTGACGCTGAACGTTCTGGACGGCCTGTGGAGGTTACGACTCCAGAAATCATTGATCAAATCCATGATATGGTGATGGATGACAGAAGAGTTAAGGTGCGTGAGATTACTAGTGCTGTGGGCATCTCGACTGAACGGGTACATAATATTTTGCATAAACATTTGGACATGAGAAAGCTATCCTCAAGATGGGTGCCGCGATTGCTCACGCTTGATCAAAAACGGAATCGTGTGAAGTGTTGCAAGGATGGTTTGCAGCTGTTCCAGAAGAATCCGGAGGACTTTAAGCATCGTTTCGTCACTGTGGATGAAACATGGATACATTACTAGACTCCTGAGACCAAACAACAATCTAAACAATGGGTTACCAAGGGGGAATCTGCACCAAAAAAGGCGAAGACCGTTCCTTTGGCCGGAAAGGTTATGGCGACTGTCTTTTGGGATTCGCAAGGGATAATCCTCATCGACTATCTGGAAAAGGGTAAAACTATTACAGGTGAATATTATTCATCGTTATTGGACCGTTTGAAAACCGAGGTGCAAGAAAAACGCCCGCGATTGGCCCACAAGAAAGTCCTTTTCCATCACGACAACGCACCAGCACACACCTCAGCAGTTGTGGTCGCAAAATTAATAGAAATAGGATTCCAACTCGTTTCACATCCCCCCTATTCTCCAGACTTGGCTCCCTCGGACTACTATTTGTTCCCCAATTTGAAGAAATGGCTGGCGGGATAAAGATTTTATTCAAACGGGGAGGTGATTGCAGTCACTAATGGATATTTTGCAGACTTGGACAAATCCCATTATTCGGAAGGGATCAACAAACTAGAATATCGTTGGACGAAGTGTATAAGCCTAAAAGGAGACTATGTCGAAAAATAAAAAAGGTTTACCCCAAACACATAAGTAGTTTTTATTTTTGCACGGACTTTTCAAACCAGCCTCGTATGTTAAATATAAGATGAAAAATACGCTGTTGCATTAGTAAAACATGAGTTGCACTTACACTTCTGCCTAAGTAAAATATTGTAACTTATGTGTAAATAACGTGGCGCATAATATACGAGGGTGCATTGATAATTTTGATAAATTTCTATGAATGGGCGGGAATTTTTATTGAGTCGCATGGTGTTGGTAAACGTGATTATTGTAACGGTTGTGTTTAAAGTATTAAACAGATATAATGCGCAGTTGTTTGTTAGCAGCTATCGTAAGTGACCGGTGTTACACGTTTTGTAGAAATGGATAAAGCTAAGTATTATGCCGTGATAAAACATTTTTATATAAAAATGCGGATTGCTGTTCAGATAGAAACTGAAATCAAGAAAGTTCATGAGGCCCTTGCATCAGTGTTCAAGATCATTTATTACTTAATAAATGAATTTAAACGTGGCCGTACGAGCACTGCAGATGCTTCATGTTTAAAATGCCGAATTGAGGTTTCCTCTGAAGAAATGTTTGATAAAATTTCATCATGATTTAAGATAGTCGAATTAAGCTTCGTAAGATTGCTAAGATGGTAGGCACTTCATACGAACGGGTACATCATATCCTGCATCTATGTGTTGACTTCAAACCAAAAACGCACGACGAAGGGCATTTTAAAGTGGTTTGAAGAAGTTGCAGCGTAATCCAAAGGACTTCTGTCGTCGTATTGAGAATGTGGACAAAACTTGGATTTGCCATTATATCTTGGAGGCAAAATGACGGTCAAAATATTGAGTTGGCGAAGATGAAAATGCACCGAAAAGAGCAAAAACAGTTTTATCGGCGGGAAAAGTTTTGGTAACTGTTTTTGGGACTCACGGGGTATCATCATGATTGACTATTTGAAAAAGGGTAAAACAGTAACTGGCTCTTATTAAGCAACGTTAATCGATCGTTTGCATAGTGAGTTGAAGCTTAATCGAGATTGTGTTGAGAAACAAAGTTTTATTTTTTCCAAAAAATGTTATGTTTTTGACAAGATTTTGCAATTCAGTCTTGCATATAGAAAATCGCCTTTATTTTGCAATAACCTCTAATATTTAGAATGGCGAAGTAAGATATGTATAATCTGTTCAAAATTAAGTTTATGTTATCTTTTCAGTAATTTTTTCTTCTATACGTGCCCCGAGATACTCAGTATAACTTAAGAAGGATATGATATTATTTGTTCAAATAGTTTAAATGTAGAACAAGGCATATTAGTTCAAAGCCTTATGACTCTTCTTTTTATCCATATTTACCAATCGATCCTAAAAGCTAAATTAATCCTCTTCAAAACGGCTACAAATTAACTTGGACCCTCAATCGTTGCCGATCAGCATTTACGGATCCATTTAGGTCATAGTTTTCACACTCCAATCAAAATGGACAATGTAATAAACACGTTCTTATGAAATGTTGTGAGTCTCTGTTATACATTCTGGTTTAATTTGTCGATTGTCCAAAATCATCTCATGCCTCAAAATTATCTCGAGTAGACGCAGAAGCGTCTTCCAGAACGGTGTTTCTCACTAACGTGGTTTCTTCCTTGAGATCCGCAATCTAATTTTCGATAGTGGCGTAGGAAGGATTCAAAGTATTAAGCATGTCGTCTTAAAATTCTTTGGAGGCCGGTCCTTTCATCGATATTCGATTTTACTAAAT
>CM032455.1:44819506-44839506 GCA_019049505.1 Pachyrhynchus sulphureomaculatus | reverse complement strand
GCTCTTTTTGAGTTAATCCATGAATATTGGATCTTTTAATTTAGTTATTAATTTTATGGTGTTTATTATACATTTCGTGAGCGATAATATATTTGTTGATACTGGAGTGTCTGAATTTATATTCGTACTCTCGCATGTTCTATATATTTGATGGGATTCTTGAATTGTTTTTTAGCCAACATGTAGGTTATGGGTAGTGCTAAAAATCACAGTATAGTTTAGTACTAGTGGTTTGCCCTATGTGAACATTAGATGCCCTTATGTATAAGTGCTTAGCTGGCAGTTTAAACAAGACGCTTGTTACAATCAGGCTCTTTTCTTGACAAAATTCAAATAAGCGATCACCCTTCTAGTAAGGTGTTCTCAGACTATATTATCGAACCCTATTTTCTCTTGCCTTGTTTTCAAATTTGGCGTTAAACTCACCCTAATGATAGTAACATGCCATTTTTGATAAGTTGTCCGTAGCGATCGACTCCACAGGAACAAACAACTTCACTGATTTTTTCACATATTCGCTGTCAATTATAATTACGCCATTATAGTGATTCGTGTTATGATTAGCCACATAATAAATCTAGTAACAACTGACTTAATATTGTCGTTTGTACACCTCATTTTACTAATTCGTGAGAGCTCTATTCCAAGTTTTTTCATCTCTTAGATTGTGTGGCGATTTTTTATTGCTTGAAATATATATTGTATAGCCTGTCTCAAAATGTAAGATCCTGATTTTCCCGTTTTAAGTGGACAGTATAAAAATTCTGACCTTTTGTTTATAATAGGTTGCAGAGATGGTCGTAAGAATTTTATTCATTATTGCAAATAAATAAAATTATTGAATGAATGGGGATTACAAGAGGGGACATATTTTATAAATAAAAATATATTTTCTGCGGTCGGGTCTTCGTGATAGTCCAAACTAGAATCTTTTATGTTTTTTGCAGATAATAGTAGACAATTTGAAATCCAGCCCTTTTCAGATCCAGCATGCAGAATGGTTATTCGTTTACCTTTATCTGAAGTTGCATTAGTCTGACATTTTGTACTGCTGTCAACCCACCTTTTTTGCACATTGTCATGGGTATCGAACCATGTTTCGTCAAGGTAAATTATTTTCCAATTCTCTGATCGATACTTTTTAATTTCTTATAAATAAGTATGTCGCAAGATTGGTAATCTTTTTGACTCCATCACTACTTGCCCTTTGTTGATTTTTCGGAACTGCACCAGTCTTAATTTTATTTTGTCTAGTGTCGGCACCAACTGCTCTTCATACATAGAATATATTTTTCTCCTGATGATATCTTTTTTACAATCATCTACATGATCCGTTTCTTCCTGCTCCTGAGTGATGGTTTTCCTGCAATATCCTTAATCGTAGAAATTAGGGTTTTTCTTAGTTCACTTTGTTTATTCAAATTTCTTTTTACCAAACTGTCGTAAACATTTTTCACTATTGTCAAGTGATAAATGTTTTCTCTTGCGATAGCCACTATTGCAGTTTTCACACGGACGCCACATAATTAAAATAGAACCGTTACGTTGTAAGTTGTAAGTAAAACTAAAAATAAAAATAATAAAAGGTGTCTTTCGAATCTTAATGGGGACCTGTGGTCATTAGGCCTATATTATCAAATACTTAAAGGGCTCCAAACCGGGTTGCCAGATAGTAAATCTATAGGTAAAAATAGATCCAATATGATTGCAGGTGCAAGTGAGGGCGGTATACATAGCAGGTAAAATAAAAATACATTTATCGTAATACCTGGCAACTATGCACAAAACCTTAACATAGTCGTTTATTGCCCCATTGGAAAGCAAATAGTCAGGATCTTATATCTTGGGATTTACTATATATTGCTAAAAATAAATACTACAATGTTACATGAAATACCATTATTAGGTATTATTATCAAAAAATTAGACGTAAGTCAACTTTTTATTATTTTCATTCAAATAACAGATATTTCCCATATAATTGTAGATTTAATTAATATAGTATTATAGCTTATTTAATATGAAGTAATGAAAAACTATACCATTAATTTAACGTTCTAAGTAAATATAATTTATCAATTTATGCAAATTGTTTTGCTCAACTTTAGCCTTCATAAATTCGTGAAGCGGTAAAGTGCCCCGCCAATAGTTATTCAACCCGCGAATGACCTTAATTCTCACGCTTTCTACTCGAGTTATGGCGCTTTTCCTCATCGTTCTCTATCGACCTATTAGACGACTTTATACTGACTTAGGTTTATTTTGTTTTGACTCAACTACTATTCTGTATTCTGGTGTGCTGCCATAAATCTAGATAACACTCAACAGTATACACAAGGTGTAATAAAAATAGTTTTAATATTTTAAATGGGTTAAATTGTTCCAGTAAATAAGCATCCAGTACTTCGTTTCCTCAATCCATGTATACGTAAAATTTTATAAACATCATATTTACCAGGCCTTTCGGACAAAAGTTTAGATAAAAATATTTTCCTTTGAACATTCTAGTTTTTAAATTATTAAAATACTAATATAAAATATTAAGAGTCGACATTGCATCAGTAAATAACAAATACTAAAATTTATGGACACGAAAACTCTACATTAGTCTCTAAAATGAGTTTTTCGTAAAATGCTTGGTCATTCTTCGAAGTAAGAGGGTCCAGACTAATTTTCTTTAAAAATATAAACTTTTGACGGCTTAAACAATACCAAGTTTAAGAATTTTGGTTATTGAAGAACAAATAATGAACGTTATAATAACTATTTCGCATGTAAATGTTTTTATTCTCTATGTAGAGATCTAAATCATAACACGGGGGAACAGCTGTTTTGGTGTCGAAGTTTTTTGAGCTGATTCTATACCAATTTGATGTCCTGAATTCAAATAACGTATTCATTTGTACCTAGGAGCTCAAATTTTTAAGATATACAATTTTAGAGAAATATAAGTTACATTATTGTAACTCAAATCCGTAAGTGTAGTAAACAAAAGTAGATACGAAATTTTTATTTTAGTTATACAAAATACAATATTATGTCGTACTTACAAACAAAAAAAAAAACATTGAAGAAATGAAATAGTCACTCAACACTTCTTTTCCGCGACATTCTTGAATGTTTTTTTAAACAGTCCCTTTTTAAACTCCAGCAGTAATCTGCCATCATGTGCATGTCCCATCTTCCTTGGTAGCGGTCCTCCATAACTTTAATATCTTGGTGAAATCTTTCACTTCGTTCCTCACTCATGTCTCCTAAATTTTCTGGAAAACGCTCTAAGTGGCTGTGTAAATAGTGTATTTTAATACTCATATTGCACCCTAAGGATTTGAAACTATTAAGCATCTTGTTAACCATTTCAACATAGTTTTGAGCTTTATGTTTTCCTAGAAAATTTTCTACAACTGCAACAAATGATGTTCAAGCTTCTCGTTCAACTTGATTCATTGAATTTATGAAGGCAGGATCCTTAATTAATTGTCTTATTTGTGGGCCGTCAAATATCCCTGCTTTGAGTTTTTCTGTGCTCAACTGATGCATTTTTACCCCTATATATGCAAAACAAGACCCATTTTTATCAACAGCCTTTACAAATTGCTTCATTAAGCCCAACTTTATATGTAACGGAGGAAGTATGATTTTTTCTCTTTCAACCAAAGCGTCGTTAATGACATTCTTTTCCCCAACGTCCATGTTTTCTCTCTGAGGCCAATCTTTTCTAACCCAGTGGTGTGTTTTGTCCCTACTATCCCAGAGGCACAAGAAACACGGATATTTCGTGTAACCACTTTGCTGCCCAAGAAGAAAGTTTACCATTTTTAAGTCTACACAAATCATCCATTGATGTTCGTAATACTTTATCTTCTGTAAGACCAAAGCTATGGTATTATATTCTTCTTTCAGTTTCGTTGAGTGAGCTAATGGTATTGAACCATATGTATTCCCATTATGTAGAAGGACACACTTTAAACTTCGCTTTGAACTGTCAATAAATAGGCGCCAATCATCTGGAATATATTCAGAAAGACCCATTTCTTTCATGAGTCCCCTAATTTCGTGACAAAATACAAGATTGTCTTCTTGAGAAAAGAATGGTAGCAGATCTTTTTCTCTTGTACGGTAAAAAGTAATTTTGGTTCCTTGTTCCAGTAAATTTTTGTCGTTCAACCTAGAAGCCAGTACTTCAGAAGCTTTTTTCAATAAATTGAGATCCCTGGTGAGATCATTTAATTCATTTTAATTGAAGCGTTGAGGAACTGATGACGTCCCCTCATAGTCACTGTTAGTTTCATTAGCATCAGAACTTTTATTAGCATCAGAAGAGCGATCAGAGGGAAAATATTCGTCATCAGAGATATGTGGTAGCTGATGAAATGTTGGAATCGGTATTTCATCTGAGTGCGGGATAGGGCGTATTGCCGAGTCTAAATTGGGATAAGTCCACTTACTGCGGTTATTTCGATTGATTCCATTAGTATTTACTAAACAGAAATAACAATCATTGAAGTGGTTTTTTGGTTCTCTCCAAACCATTGGTACGCCGAATTTTAGACATTTTCTTTTCCCGGTAGTCCACTGCCGTAAATGCTCTGTACAAGTTTTACGTACGAGATGTGGGGCCCACGTTTTGTCCTGATCACCAAGCTTAACTCCAAAGTATCCAAGATACGCTCGCTTTACAAAGTCAGTAGTAGTTTGTCTGTTTTGTTGAAACATGTATTCTCCGCATATATAGCAAAACACATCAGGTTGATTTAGACAACTTCTTCTTGAACTGGAACCTGAACTCATTTTAATTCTGTTCAATAACACAAAAACACTCTTTTCTTAACATAAAATAACACGCCGAATTCTATCTACTCTCATTAGTAAGAACGCACAAACTGACGAGACTTACCCGAGTTAGGTGATTAAAAGGGTCAGTTCAGGTACCTGATAGGCAATGGTTCCACTATTTATAGATTTACCTGGAATTTACTCAATTACAGACTGACAATAAAACCATTGTACCTACATTAATGAATATATAATAATTTTAGAACTCTCATAAATGAATATACTGAATAAAAACCACATTGGTAGATAAGTTGATGTATCTAAAAAAGTAGAGCTGATAGAGAAAAAACGGATTGCATGTATAGATTTAGCGTCCCAAATATAGTTAAAATCAGCTCTAAAATCCCAGGCACCAAAACAAAAATATTTTTTTGTTGCCCTGTGTAATTCTATTGAAAAATAGGTAGTATTTGTTTTAAAATCACTTCTTCATGTTATATGTAAGAGAAAGAACCATACATTTTCTAGAGCAAAAGCGAAAAGAATTGAATTTCTTTTAACGAAAAAATTGGAAAATAAGATAGTTTTTTGTATCTTCAACTTTTGAGATAGTAATGTTGTATTAGTATAACTTAATAGAAACACCGGAATCCTAAAAAAATGGATGAAGTGAATCTACTTGATATTAAGTTGTCCGGTCTAAACTTGTATATTATAACTATTATATTAGAAACACCATTCCTTTTTAAAATTTTGAGAACAATTTGTTACTACCAATCTTAAAAGTTTGAGCAAGATCATTTTTGAGCGAATTTGTGTCACTGTACTTTGCAGAATAAGGCCGTAAATTTATACCTGTCATATTGAAATCACTATTATGAATATTATGATTCTGACTACTAATTCGTGACTAGCGATTCAAAAACCCTTCGTATTAACTTTTTTAAGGGAACTAGTACCGTTTGGCTGCCTAATTGAATTAAACATCAAATGAAAATTTTACCAATTTCAGGTGCAATATCGAATTTTTAAATCAGTCAGATTGCATGTTTAAACGTGACTTAGATAAGTGATCGCTTAAGAATCCTTCGGGTTGTTGTCATATCATTAGGGTGTATATCGATAAACAAATGCTCTCTGTACTCCCTGATTTGTTTATATTTAACTACAAGACACCTCTTTTTTTACTTTTTTCATACGTTGCCTTAACAGCCCCATTTGAATCATCTCATTCTTCAAGGGTGTCAATTCTTCCAGATGTTTGTGGTTTCTCTCTTAATTGTCTATTTTTCTATTGAGTACTTAGGGAGGGGGGCATTAACACATTCTTTTGGTTCTACAATTTTAAATTCTTTTTTAGAGTCGCTGATCTTTGCTGTTCCTTAGATGCTTCAATTCTTAGATATGTTTCTGTCTTAAGCGACTTTACTTACACAAAACAGAGGCTTCAGCTATTTTGTAGTCTTGTTTTAGATAAGTATTTGCTTCCGTACACTATTTGCAATAGTTCATAGAAGAGTTTTTCTTTTTGGCATTTGTTTTAACTTATTGATATTGCATTTGTGTACAGAAGAGAGAGAACTTCCAATATTGTATTAGAAATATCAGGAAAAGCTTTATTTATGTTTTGGCTTATCGCCCTATACATTTCTTTTCAAGGTTTGGTACATATATGTCCTTATATCATATATATACCTTCGTTAGAGTTTATCTTAATGATTTATTCATTTTAGCATGGTTATTAATATCATTCGAAGATCTAGAATATATTGAACTTCTGGTTTAAATGACTCCGGCATACATTGCAAAGTATTCAACTAACTCGAACATTTTTTTAAGTTGAGTTAATTTTTTCCATAGCCTTGATTTTGTTGTCTTGCTGTGTTTCATATACGTTCTTTAAGTTGGAGCATTTATTTGGCAGGCTATAGTATTTACTACAATAAGTGACATTTAACTGAGTAATAAAGACAGAACTTCTTAAAATTGTTAAAAATTTTAACAATAAAATATTTATTCTAAGAGCCCTGTATGAATCCTTTAGCAGGTCATCGAACTTTTAACTGTTTCTCGGTGTCGTTTGTCAAGCGCGATGCTAATCACTTTGGCTTTCGCAGAGAAATAAAGTTGGTAAAGAAGAAAGAAATAACCGGTCAAGAGCAAGTGGAACTTGCGCAATTAGTGTTTTGTACGTTGATTGTTTTATAATAAAAAAAATTGTTACGGAGGTATAAAATGATCAGTGACTTCACAAAACACACCCCAAATAAGTTTTCAACAAAGTTTGTTTTCAATCTTTACTGAAAAACTGATGACCTTAATTTTTTTTTTTTTTATATACAAGATAAACTATTAAAGGTAATGCACTCTCGATAATTTTCATTCAATCTACACCCCGTGGAGAATATTCTAGAATTTTTTCAAAAGTTTTTGATAAGTACTTTTCGAGATAAGGGGGGGACAGCGATTTTTCGCCATTTTTTAAAAATAATACAAAGAAAACTGTGCGGAAGTATTACATTATATATATATATATTTTTTTACTCGTGTTTTCACAAGCTTTCATTTGACACCACACTCGATGGCCTAGTAAAAAAATTTTTTTTTCACTTCCGATTTTACCCCCCAAAACTAAGTTAAGTCAAAATTTAACTTTCAAAACTACACAGCTCTGATGAAGCCATCAATTCCTATATTATTACCAAATTTCAACTTTCTACGACAAATAGTTTCGGAGAAAATCGGGTGTGACAGACAGACAGACAGACAGATACCGAAGTCATCTTATAAGTGTTCCGTACGGAACACTAAAAATGAGAATATTTCTTAATGATAACGATCTATAAAAACTTGGAGAGATTAACTACATATTTATACAATTTTAAGATGGTAAACATTTTTTTGAATACTGAGATAAGCTATATATGGTGAAGTTACCATGCTTCTCAATCATAGTCATGTTTTTATCAGCACGCAACAAGGGATAGTTTTTGAGTTTGACAATAGTGTTAGCTGTAGCTGCACCACATAAGATGGTTTGCTTATTAAATATTAACTAGCAATTCATATATACTTCGTAAAATTTCTAAAATATCAACTTTATAGCACTAAAATTGTTTTAACATTCATAAAACAATATTTTTAAATCAGATTTATGTTAAGGTAATTTAGTAAATAAAGTCATCCATCATAAACCAGACGATGTTTTACAAGGCAAAATAACATGGTCAAGTTAATGGAATCTTGTTTCATGCTTTTTTTGTTGTTTGCTTTAAGCCTTTTTTTTCTACGAACAAACGAGGAGTTTTAAGGTCCTTTTGCTTCCTTTTTTAAGGGAAGTATTGTATGTGGATTTTTGCATATCTTTACGTCCTAAGACTTCTTTCTGTTATGCTACCTATGATGGAATATTGATTCAAATTTGGTACTCTTCACTGGAAATGGGAAGGGAACATACTGTTTCTGAGCAATATTGTTTTAAGGGAAGGTTAGAAGTATTGCCTTGTATGTATGGCGTTGAGAAATTTAAAAATTGTTTTATTTTTTAAACCTTTTTAATTTATAACATAGAGGGTTTAGACGGTGGAAGCTCGGTTAGAGGGTTTGTTTGGCGTTCTAGAGTCGAGCAATCGGAAAATGGAATTTTTTTTTATTATTTATTGTTAAACATGTAAGGAATTACGTGGTACATATCATGTTATACGCCCTTCTCACAGTCTTGGAACATGTGAAAATTATATTATTTTTCAGTATTTTCAATTTTAATAGAAACAGAAGGGAAAATTTCGGGTTTCCGTTCTAAATATCTCTTCACTTTCTTTACTCAACTGCCTTGCTAAAGCAAAGTATTGTATTTATGAAAAAAAAACACTGCGAGATTATTGTTTTTTCTTCATATTTTAATGTTTCTAGATCACGAAAAACATAGTCACTTATTTCCGTCCGTCTGTCTGTCGCATACTGGGACTTTTCGAACTCTGTAGTCCCAAAATGCTCTAGAGCCTTCATTTCTCAACCGACTTCGGAGATTTTTTTTAAATGATCCTTGTAAAAATGCGAACCAATTTCTCACGAGTTATTTAGACAAAAATTTCCAAGATTATAGCAAATTTATTCAAAAGGTGGTTGATTACTTGAAAAAATTTACTCGGTAAATTCAGGTAATTTTTAATTTCCCCAAATTATAAGCAGAACAGCAATTTCTACTAGGTTATCTTTCTACGTGTATTATTTAATAATTAATAGTTAATAATAATTAATTCGTAGTTAAAAAGAAATTGGACTCAGTTTTCGATCAGGAGTAGTTCTCGACCATAACCGATAATTATTAATAACCGGTCAAGCGCAAGTTGAACTTGCGCAATTAGTGTTCCGTACGTTGATTGCTTTTAAAATAAAAAAATTTTGTTACGGAGGTATAAAATGATCAGTGACTTCACAAAACACACCCCAAATGAGTTTTCAACAAAGTTTGTTTCCAATCTTTACTAAAAACTGATGATCTTGAATTTTTTGTTTTTTTTTTTATATACCAGATAAATTATTAAAGGTAATGCACTCGTGATAATTTTCGTTCAATCTACACCCCGTGGAGAATATTCCAGAATTTTTTTCAAAATTTTTTGATAAGTACTTTTCGAGATAAGGCGGGTGGACAGCGATTTTTTAAAAAATACTACAAAGAAAAGTGCTCACAAGTATTACATTACATATATATATATATATATATATATATATATATATATATATATATATATATATATTACTCGTGTTTTCACAAGCTTTCATTTGACACCACACTCGATAGTAAAATTTTTTTCTCACTTCCGATTTCACCCTCCAAAACTAGTCCCTTAAGTCCAAATTTAACTTTTAATAAAATTTTTGAAATCGGTTGAGAAATGAAGGGTCTAGTGGATTTGGGACTACAAAGTACGAAAAGCCCTAGTGTGTATCGGCCTGTGGTCTCTTGGCACGAGAACTTTCGAACGAAATGAAATATCAATTTAAAACTTGGTAGACAGATAACATCTAACAAGGAGGTAAATCCCCTTGTTTTTGAAGGCCATCGGGCTAAGCGGTGGGAGTCAATAAATTTTAAAAGTGTTAGTATTGATATAAAAGTTTTGCCTGGTTTTTTGTTGAATAATAAACAAATTTTATGCCTCAATATTTAGAGTAAAACGTATAAAAGGCGAAAGAGGTGGTAAAGGAGATTAGAGGGGGTTGTTTCTAATATATCGTATTATATATCCTTTTCTGGATTTTTGAAGTCTAGGACCAAAAAATTAGGTTATTCATTGCTTTCAAATTTATCCCAGAAAGCGGCTGAAGAGGGCGGGCGTAGTTCAATATTATTATAGTTTCAATAGCATTCTGAGATATTTACAGGTTTTTTAGTTGATGTACTGAACAAATTTTAAACATATTATTTATAGTAAAATATATAAGAGGTAAGTTAATGGGATAGAAGGCCATTGGGGTTGTTTCCAATATATGGTGTTATAGGTCTTTTTTCGAGTTTGTGAAGTAGAGGAATCTGAAAATTAAGTTATCTTTTCATTATTTTAAATTATAACGCGGGAGGGGTAAAAGAGGTGAAGTATTCAAATATTGTATAGTTTCAATAGTATTATAGGAATATTTCTACAAATTCAAAATCTCAATAAAATTAAAGTAAAAGATAATAAAATCAATTCCATAAAAATAGTATAAATTAATAAACATAGAAGTACTTCTAATCCTCCCTAAAACAACAAAAGTTTTTGGTTGTGATAATGAACAAATTCTAAGAACAAGTAAGGTGAGGAAGGGAGTTAGAGGGGTGATTTCGTATTTAGTGTGCTATAGTTATTATTCAGAGTTTTATGAGTCCAGGGAATAATTTATTACATTATTTTTTTTTCTATTTACAACATTAACATGGATAAAGGGTGAAAAGGGTGCAAATCATTAAATACTGTTTCCATATTATTATAAAAATTCTACCGGGTTTTTGGTTGGGATCCTTTAAAAAATTTTAGCTGATCTTTTATAGCAAAAGATACATAAGGTGAAAGGAATGAAGTTAAGGGTTAGAAGCATGGTTGCGCATATTTCATAATGTACATCTGTTTCAGTGTTTTTGCTCTTTCATTATTTCCAATTTTAACAGACATAGAATGTAAAAGGGAGTGAGATCTGATTACAAAGTAAGTTAAAAAATGTTAATCTGATTACAGAAAAACTTTTAGAAATACAAACAGTTAAATTGGTTGAAATTTACATGCTTCTGGTACAGGAAGTAACTCATTGATTTTTAAATCTCTTGCCAAAGGAAAATAATTATCCCATGCAATTTTTGCTGTTCTTTACGTTTTAGTGTTCTTAGATCGTGGTCTATCTATCAGACTGTCAAGCTGTCGGTTTGTTGGTCTATCGGTATCATAATACTCGAACGAAATGCTAATATAATATTTGAAAGAGGGATGAAACCAGTAGTTTTTGAGTGATATTCTTTGAAGCTAGACACCAAAAAAAGCTTCTGGCGCTGACGGAATTTCTGTCATAGTTCTCAAAAACTGTGCGAAGGAACTAACACCAGTTTTCTGTAGACTTTTCAACCTATCCTATAGAAAGGGAATATTTCCTTCCTGCTGGAAATGTGGCACAGTTCAGCCGATACCTAAAAAAGGCAAGAAGATCTTGCCAAATAACTACCGACCAATCGCACTGCTTTCAATAATATCAAAAGTCATGGAAAAGGCTATCAATCAGCATCTTCTAAAATATCTTGAAGGATTCAACATTGTTAGCGATCATCAATATGGCTTTCGTAAAAATAGATCAACAGGAGATCTTCTGACTTATGTAACACACGTTTGGAACAACGCAATTGAACACTTTGGAGAATCTCGAGCGGCTTCTCTTGACATATCCAAGGCATTCGACCGTGTTTGGCACGATGGGCTGTTGGCTAAGCTACGCTCTTATGGTATGTCTGAAAAGTTCTATTTGTGGCTCTCATGTTTCCTCAGAGAGCGTTCTTTACGAGTGGCAGTCGACGGACTTCTTTCTGACACCTTCACTATCAACGCCGGTATACCTCAAGGGTCTATACTGTCTCCTACTCTTTTTCTCATTTACATTAACGATCTGCTGGAAAAGACCGAGAATCCAATCTACAGCTTTGCAGATGACAGTACGCTTATCTTTTCATTCACTTTGAACGCTTGGACATCGGCTACTCAGACGAATATCCGCAGACAGCAGGAAGTCATTCAAGTTAACAAAGACCTGGAAGAAATTTTATCTAGGGGTGACAGTAACCAAGTGGAATTTAACGCTACAAAAACCCAGGCGGCAGTTTTTTCTAAAAAAGTTAACGTTACTGAACCCGACATAGTTATGTCAGGACACTCCATTCCTCTAACATCGTCACTCAATTTGTTGGGCGTTAATTTGGGAGCAAATATATCCTGTCATGAACATGTTGCAGGCATACCAACGAGAGCTTCTCAAAAGTTGGGAATATTATTTCGAACCAGAAAGCTTTACACTCCACAACAACTGTTAATTCTTTACAAAGCTCAAATTCGACCAACTATGGAACACTGTACCCATGTTTGGGGCTCCGCTCCCAAACATACACTACATTTGTTGGATTCTATTCAGAGAAAAGCTGTTCGTCTGATTGGAGACCCGGAACTGACTGGTGGCCTTGATTCGCTGGAACATCGAAGAACGGTTGGCAACTTGAGCCTATTCTACAAGTATTTTCATGGAAAATGTTTGAAGGATGTGCCCCGCTTAATTCCTCCCAGAGCCGTGCATGTTAGAAGTACACGTCGCGCTAATACTTTACATCGGTATGAGGTTCAGCTTGTTACTCCTCGTACAACGCTTTTCAAGCAGTCTTTTATATGGAGAACATCATCCCTTTGGAATAATTTACTCAGGACTGTGTTTCCCACCGAGTACAATTTACAGCGATTCAAGAACAACGTGAATCGCTTTTTCCGCACACGTGTCGCTCCTGTAGCGCTTTAGGGACTTCTTCCCTGCAGCACGTGTGCTAGACTCATATAAAACAAAAGAAGGAAAGAGGGTGAAAGAGGTGGGTGTCAATATGTTGAATGATTTTATTCATATTACTCAAATGTAGTACTTATTTTAAAATTACATGGTTGCAAGGGAAGGGGTAAATCGCCATACTGATTTTTATTTTGGATTAAACCTTGCCGTAAAGTACCTATCATTTAAAATATCGACTCGTAATGTGTTATTCTTTAGCGTAAGGAAAATCAAATTCAGTATTTTAACTGCATGCTTGTAACGGAAGTATCGGATAAATCACGTTAACTTTTTTTTTAATCTTGTTAATTTTAAAGATAAATGACAAGATTAAAAAAAATACAAGGGAGATCTAAAGTTGTTTCTATACTTGAATATTATAAAATATAATCTGGCTTGTATTAAAGTTGAATACGACTTAAATTAAACCTGAAATCCATTATATAGTAATATGGTAAGTCAGTTAATTAAATTAGACAAAACCGACAAAACGGCTTGTAGGTGTTAAGTGCTCTTAAAAAGGTTATTACGGGGGTTATTTAATAATAGTTAGTTGTCAGAATTCAGAAATTCAAAATGGTATTTTAATATGGTTACTATGCGTTTATAATCTTAGCTTAAGTAGTTTAAAATTACACGAATATCATCCAAAATGCTTTTCTCGACATTTTCGAGATTTCTAGTAACAAATTTAATGAGATTATACCAGTGCCGTCTTGTCATTAGGCTTGATTTTGTTAATATGGATTATCCCATATACAGCGTGTTTTCTCAGCTGGATCATTTATTCTAACAGGTTGTTCACTTACTTAAATACGAGGCTGGTTTGAAAAGTCCGTGCAAAGTCCGAGAGATGGCACCACCGGCGCGTATCGAGGTCATGTTTAGTTAGCAGCATCTCTTGAATGAACGCACACCAAGTTTTAGCCATATTGGTCTATTTCTTTGTGTTTGGCATTCGTGTGAATCAAGGAAGTCGAGTGATTTTCAAGAAATGGACGAAAAAGAATTTCGTGTGGTGATTAAACATTACTTTATGAAAGGCAAAACGCCTCAGGAGACTAAAGAGAAGCTTGATAAACATTATGGTGACTCTGCACCTTCGATTAGAACAGTTTATAAGTGGTTTCAAAATTTTCGGACTGGCCATATGGGCACAAGTGACGCTGAATGTTCTGGACGGCCTGTGGAGGTTACGACTCCAGAAATCATTGATCAAATCCATGATATGGTGATGGATGACAGAAGAGTTAAGGTGCGTGAGATTGCTAGTGCTGTGGGCATCTCGACTGAACGGGTACATAATATTTTGCATAAACATTTGGACATGAGAAAGCTATCCGCAAGATGGGTGCCGCGATTGCTCACGCTTGACCAAAAAAATATTTTTTTAAAATTAGAGGCAATTATGTGTAGAATAAACATACACTGGATCTTTTTCCTTATTTTGCAGGATATATATATATATATATATATATATATATATATATATATATATATATACAAACAGAATATACTAAACTTAATTATCGAAAATATTGTATTGTTTCATCTACAGTGATGAATGCTAAAAACGGTAAATATTATTTATTCAAATACTATTAGATAGCACCATTTTATGGATTAAAAGCAAATTCCAAACATATATTGTAAGTTCATTAGGCGGATCCTAAATAAACAACACAAACCGGAAAGAAAAACGTATACTGCAAAAGCATTTATTCCATGTATATATAAGGCATCACAGACAAAATAGGAAGACTTCTAGGAAGACACCAAATTGAGAAAATTTACACAACGAATCAAAAAATTAAAGATATTCTACCTACACCAAAAGACATTATAGCCTTAGAAGACCAAGGTGTATATGAAATTCCGTGTCAGGACTGCGGCCTTTCATACATAGGCCAAACAAACAGGAAAATCAGCGCCAGAAGAGACGAGCACAAAAATGCCGTAAAACAAAAATCCACCATCTCTTCTCTAGCACAACATGCACACAATATCGGTCGCAAAATCGATTTTGCCAAAACCAGAACCCTACAAAAAAGTGGTAACCTATCCACTAGGGTAATCAAAGAAGCCATAGAAATAGAAAATAGGCTCAACAACTTAAATAAACTGGATGATAGCTAACCTTTACCAAACGCTTGGAAAGATATTCTATCCGAATACCAAGCCAAACCAAGAGAAATAATAATTCAACCATATATTACTTCACCAACACAAACATTGCAAAGAACCACAGGACCGATAACGCGCAGTCAAAGCCAAGCCTCAGTTGGCCAGAATCGTTCGATCAATAGAGCTACGCCCCCAGTACATAAAATCGGGGCCCTCGGAGCCAGTCTCTACGTTCAACGCCAAGACACCGACCAGTGATTAACGCTTTGAAAAAGATGGATGAGATTCCATCGAAACGTCAGCGAGACCGTCCATCAAGAGACTTCAAGCTAACAGGGGATACCCGAAAAACCACTACTACATTTCACACCCGTGAGAACATTATATAAATATATATATGTACTCGTATATATATATATATATATATATATATATATATATATATATATATATATATATATATATATATATATATATATGTATATATATGTATATATATATATACATATATATATATATATATATATATATATATATATATATACATATATATATATATATATATATATATATATATATAATATATATATATATATATATATATATATATATATATATATATATATATATATATATATATATATATAATATAATTAATGTCAAAAAAGTCTCCAAATAGTTTGACGGAGTTTAACGAAAAATAATAACTTGCGGAGGTGTATGAAGCTGCTGTCGCACATTATGGATCATCCATTCTCCACCACGATTGCGGTATGTTTCGGATCATTGTTCTGTTGGAAAATATATCTTTTTTTTCGAGTGCTAGTTTTTTGACATTTTCTCTTAAATTGTCTCTCAAAATATTCAGATACACAAGCTGATTCATGGTACCAGTAATAAAATGTAAATTTCCAATTCCTCCCAGCGGACATGCATTCCCAAAGCAGAACACTGGCACCTCCTTATCTCACCGTGGAAACAAACGTTTTTAATATCGAATGCGGTATTCTTCTTTCTCCAAACTTTAGTTTTGCCATCAGACCCAAAAAGGTCAATTTTAGTTTCATCACTAAAGATTACGGATTCCCAAAATTCAGGAGGTTTAGTAACGTATTCTCTAGCAAAAACTAACCGCTTTTTGCGATTAGCTTCCGAAATTACCAGCTTTTTCCTGGTTGCACATCCCTTATAGCCTGCCCTGTGTAAACAATTTCTCACTGTTCGTGAACAAACATTTTTCAAAAATAGTTCCTGTACATCTTCTTTTAATGTTGGTGCACTTTTTTTGGGATCTATAGTTATTTGTCTAACAATAGTGGCCTCTTCACATCGAGTCAGTTTCTTGGGACGACCGGAGCGTGGTCGAATTTTATAGGATCCCGTTGATTCGTACTGGTTTACAATATACTGAAGAGTAGCATGCGACTTTTTAACAATTTTTCCTATATTTCTGTACGATTTTCCATTTTTTTTCCATAAATCTTTCGAACTTGAAACGGAATTTCACAATTTCTCTAGCTAATTTTTAATACTGCTTTAAAAACCCACTACAAAATTACTAGCAACAAGTGACAGATTATAAAGTATGGCCGAAAATTATTCAATTGTTTTCAGTTTAGCGAGCAATGGACAGCTTGATAAAATGCGGCTGATTATAACGTGTTTTTTTTCAACGCAGTTTTTTAAGTGTATGGTGACTTTTTTGACATTAATTTTGTTTACATTTTTATAATAATGATTTACTTTCAAAATAAAATGTTTCGTAGTTGTTTTTAACACTAATCCTCGTTGGTTAAGTTTCAAATACTAATTTAAACATGTTTACTCATAGTTCCAATTAATCAGTTAAACATAACAGAAAAATAGTATAGAAAGCAAGTGGTGTATGGAGATTTTTTGGACTGACTGTATATATAGAAACAGAACGGAAAACAAATCCTATACCTATCGAACGCGGAGTAAGACAGGGGGATTCCATGAGCCCAAAACTATTTATAGCAGCATTGGAAGAAATTTTCAAGGAACTCGAATGGGAAAAAAGGGGATCAGTATAAATGGACAAAAGTTAAATCATCTGCGTTAAGCTGATGATGTGGTGCTAATATCAGATAATTTTGATGACATACAGGACATGATTACTGAAATACAAAACAAATCAGAGAGGGTAGGACTACTGCTGAATAGAGATAAGACAGAGGCTATAGCAAACGAAGATAGTCCGCAAGACTTTAGAATAAAGGGCAGAATACTTGAATACGTAGAGGAATACATCTTCCTAGAGCAAATAATAAAGTGTGGAAAAGCAAATCAAACGGCAGAAGTACAGAGAAGAATCATACTGGCATGGGCAGCATTTGGCAAACAAAAAAAAAATACTAACCAATAAAAGAATTCCTCTGAAACTAAAAAAGATGGTATTCGATCAATGCATTCTACCGGTTCTCATCTACGCGGCCCAGGCATGGACATTGACTAAGAAGATGATGCACCAACTAAGTAAAACACAAGAGAGCAACGGAACGTCAGATGCTGAATATAAAACTACAAGACAGAATCAGAAACGAAAGTATAAGACAAAAGACCAAAGTGATAGATTTAAGAGAACAGGTAGCCGGTTTGAAATGGAGATGGGCAGGTCATACAATAAGACAACAAGATGAGAGATGGAATAAAAGAATACAAGAATGGATGCCATGGCTGGGACAAAGATCCAGAGGAAGGCCCCAAATAAGATGAAAAGATGACCTGAAAAGAACGGCTGGTTTAGGCTGGATTAGAAAGACGCAGAATCGAGAGGGATGGAAGAAGAAAGGGGAGGCCTATTTCGGACACTGGATGGAAGAAAACTTATTAGATATATAGATAAAGTACACATTATTTGGTCCTTGTGTATGTAGTAGCATAGATCTTCATTTTTTCCCTGTGGGGCGTTAAGACTTTTGATTTAGACTGTTGGATACTATTCGTTGACAGACTACACCCTCCTACAGGTGTCTTTTGGCAATTATATGTATATTTAATTTACTACGAGTATTGATAACTAGTTAGCCTAGAACACTTCCCATTGTCAAAACCAAATGGAGTTGTTATGTATAGTAGTTGACATTTATTTTTTTTTATCGTTTGCCTCCCCACCTGAATAGGGATTACGATTTTTTCATATCCGGCGTATTTACGACATCCTCATCGATATGATGAGGGTGTCGTAAATACGTCCACAAAGATTGGTGGTCTAGATTTTATTGCCCTACTTATAGTGGATTTTTGAAGCAGATAGAACCGACAAAAATTTTGTGAGTTTAGTAAAATCGAATATCGATCGGTGATAAAGTACCTCCTTTTGAAAAGTTGTCCACTGATGCAATTTACGATGACATGCTTAATATATTAAAGCAACACTGTCCTTTCTATATCAGTATTAAAAATTGGGTTCATCTGACATAAAGACTGTTGTGGAAGTACCGTTTCCGTGTGTACCCAAAAGAATGCTGTGGGTCCTCATGAAATGAAAATCGACGAATTGGGCTGAAACATATAGCAGAGACTCCGAATATTTCATACGAATACAAACATGCTAGCTTTCTTCACCTCAAGAAGCGTCGCATACAGAAATCAGCACGAAAAGTTCCTGCTTCCTTTTTTTGGGAAAAGGATGGAATACTTCTTAGGGTTTACCTGGAATATAGCAAAAAAGTGACTGGAGAATATTATTCGTTATTATTAACTAAACTTCGTCAAAAAATTGTGGAAAAACTCCGCAGGCATGTTGTTTTGCAAGACAATGCGTCAGCTCATACATCAGTGCTAGGCTATCAAAACTAAACGAATTAGACTTTGATTTGATTGATTATCCCTTATATTTTTCTGATTTAGCTCCCTGGGACTATTGCCAATTCTTAAAACTAAAAAAAAACGTTTAAAAGGACACAAATTTTATTCAAACGAAGAAGCCAAAAATATTGTCGAAAACTGGTTTGTAAGGCAAGACAAAGAATTTTTTTTGCCAGGTCTGGGGATATCATTGTATTGAATGTATAAAGTTGGAAGAAAATTACATTGAGTAAACAATTTTTGTTTCTAGATTTGCTTGTACTTTGTATGCTAGGCTAGGAACTTAAGCCCTCGTATTTCTACAAATTCTGTAAAGCTTTTTCACTGCAGCCATATTTTAATCAGCATGGAACGAGAGATGATGGTTAGAATTTGTCCCAGTTATTTGTACGCATATTAAATTAATGTTTAGCGATTTTCACATAAATTGTCTAAATTCCGTAAAATATTAAAGCTACGCTTACAAAAACACTTTCATATTCATAAATCAACGTTTAGCAACTCAATATCACTTTTATGATAAGGCAATTTAGCAAATAAAGTCATCCATCATATACCAGACGATTTTTTTTTTATAAATAATGACATGCTCAAGTTAATGGAATCACGTTTTTTGTCCACTTTTTTCTTGTTTGCTTTATGCTTTTTTCCACGATTTTCCGGAAAAAAGTATATTGTAAAGATCTTTTTTTTTTTTCTTTCAATCTCATGGAAAATTCTAAAAGATATAGGACAATGATACAGATACTTTTAACCGAAAAAGGATAAAGTTCGTTTGGTTGATGGCTTGAGGGAAGGAGATAAAATTGTTAATGATAATGTTAGTTCACACCCTTGACCTTCCGCCATCCATATCACATCTAATTAATTATGCGCGAAATTTTTATATTTTTATTTCAGGTGCGTGTCCATTTATTAATCAATATTATCAGCGTGATCATATTTTGTAAAGTGATCTAATACTTGTCGGAATCATTATTTAGTTAGCCGTTCTAGAAAAAACGTTGGATAATAAAATTACTACTACTCAGGTTAATCATTTCTATGAATATCAGGAGTAATTAAAACTAAAATTCTTGTTATTGGCATAACATAAATGATGTTTTGCCATCTATGTTATCTCTGATTAATTACGATTGTGCAAGGAATGTTATAACTGATTATTTTCACAAGGAATTTAATGAGTTGTGTAATTGTTTCGGAACGGTGCACTTACA
>CM032455.1:44772268-44814406 GCA_019049505.1 Pachyrhynchus sulphureomaculatus | reverse complement strand
ATCCCTTAAGTCCAAATTTAACTTTTAATAAAATTTTTGAAAATCGGTTGAGAAATGAAGGGTCTAGTTGATTTGGGACTACAAAGTGCGAAAAGCCCTAGTGTGTATCGGCCTGTGGTCTCTTGGCACGAGAACTTTCGAACGAAAATTTTAAAACTTGGTAGACAGATAACATCTAACAAGGAGGTAAATCCTCTTGTTTTTGAAGGCCATCGGGCTAAGCGGTGGGAGTCAATAAATTTTAAAAGTGTTAGTATTGATATGAAAAGTTTTGCCTGGTTTTTTGTTGAATAATAAACAAATTTTATGCCTCAATATTTAGAGTAAAACGTATAAAAGGCGAGTGATTAGAGGGGGTTGTTTCTAATATATCGTATTATATATCCTTTTCTGGATTTTTGAAGTCTAGGACCAAAAAATTAGGTTATTCATTGCTTTCAAATTTATCCCAGAAAGCGGCTGAAGAGGGCGGGCGTAGTTCAATATTATTATAGTTTCAATAGCATTCTGAGATATTTACAGGTTTTTAGTTGATGTACTGAACAAATTTTAAACATATTATTTATAGTAAAATATATAAGAGGTAAGTTAATGGGATAGAAGGCCATTGGGGTTGTTTCCAATATATGGTGTTATAGGTCTTTTTTTGAGTTTGTGAAGTAGAGGAATCTGAAAATTAAGTTATCTTTTCATTATTTTAAATTATTAACGCGGGAGGGGTTAAAAGAGGTGAAGTATTCAAATATTGTATAGTTTCAATAGTATTATAGGAATTTTTTCTACAAATTCAAAATCTCAATAAATTAAAGTAAAAGATAATAAATCAATTCCATAAAAATAGTATAAATTAATAAACATAGAAGTACTTCTAATCCTCCCTAAAAACAACAAAAGTTTTTGGTTGTGATAATGAACAAATTCTAAAAACAAGTATTTATTAACCATAAATAATTATGCAGTGGATAAAAGGTGAGGAAGGGAGTTAGAGGGGTGATTTCGTATTTAGTGTGCTATAGTTATTATTCAGAGTTTTATGAGTCCAGGGAATGATTTATTACATTATTTTTTTGCTATTTACAACATTAACATGGGTAAAGGGTGAAAAGGATGCAAATCATTAAATACTGTTTCCATATTATTATAAAAATTCTACCGGGTTTTTGGTTGGGATCCTTTAAAAATTTTAGCTAATCTTTTATAGCAAAAGATACATAAGGTGAAAGGAATGAAGTTAAGGGTTAGAAGCATGGTTGCGCATATTTTCATAATGTACTTCTGTTTCAGTGTTTTTGCTCTTTCATTATTGCCAATTTTAACAGACATAGAATGTAAAAGGGAGTGAGATTTGATTACAAAGTAACTTAAAAAATGTTAATCTGATTACAGAAAAACTTTTAGAAATACAAACAGTTAAATTGGTTGAAATTTACATACTTCTGGTACAGGAAGTAACTCATTGATTTTTAAATCTCTTGCTAAAGGAAAATAATTATCCCATGCAATTTTTGCTGTTCTTTACGTTTTAGTGTTCTTAGATCGTGGTCTATCTATCAGACTGTCAAGCTGTCGGTCTGTTGGTCTATCGGTATCATAATACTCGAACGAAATGCTAATATAATATTTGAAAGAGGGATGAAACCAGTAGTTTTTGAGTGATATTCTTTGAAGGTAGACACCAAAAAAGCTTCTGGCGCTGACGGAATTTCTGTCATAGTTCTCAAAAACTGTGCGAAGGAACTAACACCAGTTTTCTGTAGAGTTTTCAACCTATCCTATAGAAAGGGAATATTTCCTTCCTGCTGGAAATGTGCCACAGTTCAGCCGATACCTAAAAAAGGCAAGAAGACCTTGCCAAATAACTACCGACCAATCGCACTGCTTTTAATAATATCAAAAGTCATGGAAAAAGGCTATCAATCAGCATCTTCTAAAATATCTTGAAGGATTCAACATTGTTAGCGATCATCAATATGGCTTTCGTAAAAATAGATCAACAGGAGATCTTCTGACTTATGTAACACACGTTTGGAACAACGCAATTGAACACTTTGGAGAATCTCGAGCGGCTTCTCTTGACATATCCAAGGCATTCGACCGTGTTTGGCACGATGGGCTGTTGGCTAAGCTACGCTCTTATGGTATGTCTGAAAAGTTCTATTTGTGGCTCTCATGTTTCCTCAGAGAGCGTTCTTTACGAGTGGCAGTCGACGGACTTCTTTCTGACACCTTCACTATCAACGCCGGTATACCTCAAGGGTCCATACTGTCTCCTACTCTTTTTCTCATTTACATTAACGATCTGCTGGAAAAGACCGAGAATCCAATCTACAGCTTTGCAGATGACAGTACGCTTATCTTTTCATTCACTTTGAACGCTTGGACATCGGCTACTCAGACGAATATCCGCAGACAGCAGGAAGTCATTCAAGTTAACAAAGACCTGGAAGAAATTTTATCTAGGGGTGACAGTAACCAAGTGGAATTTAACGCTACAAAAACCCAGGCGGCAGTTTTTTCTAAAAAAGTTAACGTTACTGAACCCGACATAGTTATGTCAGGACACTCCATTCCTCTAACATCGTCACTCAATTTGTTGGGCGTTAATTTGGGAGCAAATATATCCTGTCATGAACATGTTGCAGGCATACCAACGAGAGCTTCTCAAAAGTTGGGAATATTATTTCGAACCAGAAAGCTTTACACTCCACAACAACTGTTAATTCTTTACAAAGCTCAAATTCGACCAACTATGGAACACTGCACCCATGTTTGGGGCTCCGCTCCCAAACATTCACTACATTTGTTGGATTCTATTCAGAGAAAAGCTGTTCGTCTGATTGGAGACCCGGAACTGACCGGTGGCCTTGATTCGCTGGAACATCGAAGAACGGTTGGCGACTTGAGCCTATTCTACAAGTATTTTCATGGAAAATGTTTGAAGGATGTGCCCGCTTAATTCCTCCCAGAGCCGTGCATGTTAGAAGTACACGTCGCACTAATACTTTACATCGGTATTAGGTTCAGCTTGTTACTCCTCGTACAACGCTTTTCAAGCAGTCTTTTATATGGAGAACATCATCCCTTTGGAATAATTTGCTCAGGACTGTGTTTCCCACCGAGTACAATTTACAGCGATTCAAGAACAACGTGAATCGCTTTTTCCGCACACGTGTCGCTCCTGTAGCGCTTTAGGGACTTCTTCCCTGCAGCACGTGTGCTAGACTCATATAAAACAAAAGAAGGAAAGAGGGTGAAAGAGGTGGGTGTCAATATGTTGAATGATTTTATTCATATTACTCAAATGTAGTACTTATTTTAAAATTACATGGTTGCAAGGGAAGGGGTAAATCGCCATACTGATTTTTATTTTGGATTAAACCTTGCCGTAAAGTACCTATCATTTTTAAAATATCGACTCGTAATGTGTTATTCTTTAGCGTAAGGAAAATCAAATTCAGTATTTTAACTGCATGCTTGTAACGGAATTATCGGATAAATCACGTTAACTTTTTTCTTAATCTTGTTAATTTTAAAGATAAATGACAAGATTAAAAAAAATACATGGGAGATCTAAAGTTGCTTCTATACTTGAATATTATAAAATATAATCTGGCTTGTATTAAAGTTGAATACGACTTAAATTAAACCTGAAATCCGTTATATAGTAATATGGTAAGTCAGTTAATTAAATTAGACAAAACCAACAAAACGGCTTGTAGGTGTTAAGTGCTCTTAAAAAGGTTATTACGGGGGTTATTTAATAATAGTTAGTTGTCAGAATTCAGAAATTCAAAATGGTATTTTAATATGGTTACTATGCGTTTATAATCTTAGCTTAAGTAGTTTTACAATTACACGAATATCATCCAAAATGCTTTTCTCGACATTTTCGAGATTTCTAGTAACAAATTTAATGAGATTATACCAGTGCCGTCTTGTCATTAGCCTTGATTTTGTTAATATGGATTATCCCATATACAGCGTGTTTTCTCAGCTGGATCATTTATTCTAACAGGTTGTTCACTTACTTAAATACGAGTCCGTGCAAAGTCCGAGAGATGGCACCACCGGCGCGTATCGAGGTCATGTTTAGTTAGCAGCATCTCTTGAATGAACGCACACCAAGTTTTAGCCATATTGGTCTATTTCTTTGTGTTTGGCATTCGTGTGAATCAAGGAAGTCGAGTGATTTTCAAGAAATGGACGAAAAAGAATTTCGTGTGGTGATTAAACATTACTTTATGAAAGGCAAAACGCCTCAGGAGACTAAAGAGAAGCTTGATAAACATTATGGTGACTCTGCACCTTCGATTAGAACAGTTTATAAGTGGTTTCAAAATTTTCGGACTGGCCATATGGGCACAAGTGACGCTGAATGTTCTGGACGGCCTGTGGAGGTTACGACTCCAGAAATCATTGATCAAATCCATGATATGGTGATGGATGACAGAAGAGTTAAGGTGCGTGAGATTGCTAGTGCTGTGGGCATCTCGACTGAATGGGTACATAATATTTTGCATAAACATTTGGACATGAGAAAGCTATCCGCAAGATGGGTGCCGCGATTGCTCACGCTTGACCAAAAACGGAATCGTGTGAAGTGTTGCAAGGATGGTTTGCAGCTGTTCCAGAAGAATCCGGAGGACTTTAAGCGTCGCTTCCTCACTGTGGATGAAACATGGATACATTACTATACTCCTGAGACCAAACAACAATCTAAACAATGGGTTACCAAGAGGGAATCTGCACCAAAAAAGGCGAAGACCGTTCCTTCGGCCGGAAAGGTTATGGCGACTGTCTTTTGGGATTCGCAAGGGATAATCCTCATCGACTATCTGGAAAAGGGTTAAAACTATTACAGGTGAATATTATTCATCGTTATTGGACCGTTTGAAAACCGAGCTGCAAGAAAAACGCCCGCGATTGGCCCACAAGAAAGTCCTTTTCCATCACGACAACGCACCAGCACACACCTCAGCAGTTGTGGTCGCAAAATTAATGGAAATAGGATTCCAACTCGTTTCACATCCCCCCTATTCTCCAGACTTGGCTCGCTCGGACTACTATTTGTTCCCCAATTTGAAGAAATGGCTGGTGGGACAAAGATTTTATTCAAACGAGGAGGTGATTGCAGACACTAATGGATATTTTGTAGACTTGGACAAATCATATTATTCGGAAGGAATCAACAAACTAGAACATCGTTGGACGAAGTGTATAAGCCTAAAAGGAGACTATGTCGAAAAATAAAAAAGGTTTACCCCAAACACATAAGTAGTTTTTATTTTTGCACGGACTTTTCAAACCAGCCTCGTAAATCACTCCATTGTATGTGTACAA
The DNA here is from genome assembly GCA_019049505.1 of Pachyrhynchus sulphureomaculatus. NCBI lineage: Eukaryota > Metazoa > Arthropoda > Insecta > Coleoptera > Curculionidae > Pachyrhynchus > Pachyrhynchus sulphureomaculatus. Next base: position 44,809,066 of record CM032455.1, on the reverse strand, counting down.
TAAAATAGGTACGGTACATAAGTTAAAATAAGAAATGCCACCTTATTATTTCGATGAAAAATTTTCTTAAAAGTTTTATATTTTATATGTCGACATGTGCATACATTCTTTATATGGTCTGTACATCCATGTTTAGTTATGTTAAAAATACAAATAAATAAATGAATAAATCTGACAACTTTTTTAATAAGTCATCAAACTTTCAGTTGTCGATCCCACTTAACATATGTGTGGCCGTTTCTGTCTCTCTCTCTCTCTTCCATCCAGGTAGAAATTTTCACTACACCATTAATCACTATATTTACACTAAAAAAAATAGTTACTTGATAGAACAAAAACATGAAGTATCACAAGCTCATTATTTATTCTTAAGCATATAGAAAAGTTAACTAAGCCGGAAAAAGTATGAATTTGCAGAGAAAACTCGCTGTTACTCAATTAGAAATTAGAACTGTCAAGTTACGTTACAAAACTTCCTGCGAAATAAGCAATTTCTTTTGTTGCGCTACTTAAACAGTATAATTTGAATTGCATGCCATTGATGTAAATTAAATCGATACAAATTACTTTACGTATTTGGGCCAACGTAACTCTATAAAAGAGTAGTATTGCAAGATAAAATAATAATAAAATGTCGTCATAAATGATGGGGATTTGTTTAAATCAAATATGTTTTTTAGGTTATTTAAAATTAGTTTATAAGCATGTTTTTTTATATTATTCTATCTTAGATAATCTAACAGAAAGAAGTTTAATTAATTGGTGGTTTATGTAGCAAAGTACTTGAAATCATTTCAGACAAATTACCTTATTCGTAGTCTGTACATTGTTCGATTCTATAGTTTTTTTCATCATCATCATCATCAGCTATGCAGTCCATCGTCGGACACAAGGCTCCTCTAAGTACGTTCATCTTCTTCGGTTTTGGGCCTTGTTAATCCAGTTGTATCCCACTAGTCTTTTGATGTCGTCAGACCATCGGGTTGGCGGGCGCCACTTTTAGGCTTTACACAACTTCTCCACACCTTCTTCCGCTATCCCGCTATTGACCACACTACATCTTTAAGTTTTTCAAGTTTCAACAGTTTCTTCTCTGTTGATAGTGTTTTCACGTTGAATGTGGAGATCTAGTTGGTTTTGTTTTTTTATTTTCTAATTTTGTGTCTTTGCAATGTTCCAGGTTTGTTTGTTATAGATAGGATTAGCGAACTTTTGCCCTCCCCAGAATCCTTAGGGCAGACCTCTATTAAGGTGTGGGACTTATTACCCACCTGGGGTATAATTTCGTGTGCTTTGAAATTCGCCATGTTAAGGGTGTTTTAGCCATAATCTCCCGAGTTGGCTAAAGCCGAGTCGGAGCATAGATATGGTGGGAGAGAGAGGGATGTTGGGAGTAGGGGTCGGAAGTAAGGTTAGGACTGATTTTCTTCCGAATAAGGGAATTAGGAGAAAAAACCAGGCTCACGTAAGCAAGATTGCGTCCCTGAAGTAGTCCTGTTCATCACTAGGATTGTGATGAAGTGACTACTCGCTACTTATATAGTTTTTTTAACATAACTAATTTTGTTTTGCGCGACTGTTATCAACATTTAGTTAGACAATTTATTTCAACTTTGACCATTTGACTCTAGTACCCTGTACACTGTTATACAAGTGACTTGTCGCAAGCTTCATTTAGTTATGGCTGTTTAAGCTAAGGTAAACTGGCATCATATCCTTCTCCAGCCTATCACTGGTTAATCCAGAATATGTCGCGAAAACAGCCTATGAAGTTAAGTATACTACCAGTAGTTGTCAGACTAATCTAACGGTTTTTGTTTACATGTTATATGGTTAGGAAATGAAAAGTTATTTTTTGCAAAGTTATACTTTTGCCTTTAACAGAAATTACAATAAAATATTGCCGCCACAAGATACATAGTGTTTTTTTTTAATTATAACGAGTGCAAAAAATATTTTTTTAAAATTAGCGGCAATTATGTGTAGAATAAAACATACACTGGATCTTTTTCCTTATTTGGCAGGATATATATATATATATATATATATATATATATATATATATATATATATATATATATATGTATATATATGTATATATATATATATATATATATATATATATATATATATATATATATATATATATATATATATATATATATATATATATACAAACAGAATATACTAAACTTAATTATCGAAAATATTGTATTGTTTCATCTACAGTGATGAATGCTAAAAACGGTAAATATTATTTATTCAAATACTATTAGATAGCACCATTTTATGGATTAAAAGCAAATTCCAAACATATATTGTAAATTCATTAGGCGGATCCTAAATAAACAACACAAACCGGAAAGAAAAACGTATACTGCAAAAGCATTTATTCCATGTATATATAAGGCATCACAGACAAAATAGGAAGACTTCTAGGAAGACACCAAATTGAGAAAATTTACACAACGAATCAAAAAATTAAAGATATTCTACCTACACCAAAAGACATTATAGCCTTAGAAGACCAAGGTGTATATGAAATTCCGTGTCAGGACTGCGGCCTTTCATACATAGGCCAAACAAACAGGAAAATCAGCGCCAGAAGAGACGAGCACAAAAATGCCGTAAAACAAAAATCCACCATCTCTTCTCTAGCACAACATGCACACAATATCGGTCGCAAAATCGATTTTGCCAAAACCAGAACCCTACTAGAAAGTGGTAACCTATCCACTAGGGTAATCAAAGAAGCCATAGAAATAGAAAAGAGGCTCAACAACTTAAATAATCTGGATGATAGCTAACCTTTACCAAACGCTTGGAAAGATATTCTATCCGAATACCAAGCCAAACCAAGAGAAATAATAATTCAACCATATATTACTTCACCAACACAAACATTGCAAAGAACCACAGGACCGATAACGCGCAGTCAAAGCCAAGCCTCAGTTGGCCAGAATCGTTCGATCAATAGAGCTACGCCCCCAGTACATAAAAATCGGGGCCCTCGGAGCCAGTCTCTACGTTCAACGCCAAGACACCGACCAGTGATTAACGCTTTGAAAAAGATGGATGAGATTCCATCGAAACGTCAGCGAGACCGTCCATCAAGAGACTTCAAGCTAACAGGGGATACCCGAAAAACCACTACTACATTTCACACCCGTGAGAACATTATATAAATATATATATGTACTCGTATATATACATATATATATATATATATATATATATATATATATATATATATATATATATATATATATATATATATATATATATATATATATATATATATATATATATATATATAATATATATATATATATATATATATATATATATATATATAATATAATTAATGTCAAAAAAGTCTCCAAACACTTAACAATTACCAATAATAGTTTGACGGAGTTTAACGAAAAATAATAACTTGCGGAGGTGTATGAAGCTGCTGTCGCACATTATGGATCATCCATTCTCCACCACGATTGCGGTATGTTTCGGATCATTGTTCTGTTGGAAAATATATCTTTTTTCGAGTGCTAGTTTTTTTGACATTTTCTCTTAAATTGTCTCTCAAAATATTCAGATACACAAGCTGATTCATGGTACCAGTAATAAAATGTAAATTTCCAACTCCTCCAGCGGACATGCATTCCCAAAGCAGAACACTGGCACCTCCTTATCTCACCGTGGAACAAACGTTTTTAATATCGAATGCGGTATTCTTCTTTCTCCAAACTTTAGTTTTGCCATCAGACCCAAAAAGGTCAATTTTAGTTTCATCACTAAAGATTACGGATTCCCAAAATTCAGGAGGTTTAGTAACGTATTCTCTAGCAAAAACTAACCGCTTTTTGCGATTAGCTTCCGAAATTACCAGCTTTTTCCTGGCTGCACATCCGTTATAGCCTGCCCTGTGTAAACAATTTCTCACTGTTCGTGAACAAACATTTTTCAAAAATAGTTCCTGTACATCTTCTTTTAATGTTGGTGCACTTTTTTTTGGGATCTATAGTTATTTGTCTAACAATAGTGACCTCTTCACATGGAGTCAGTTTCTTGGGACGACCGGAGCGTGGTCGAATTTTATAGGATCCCGTTGATTCGTACTGGTTTACAATATACTGAAGAGTAGCATGCGACTTTTTAACAATTTTTCCTATATTTCTGTACGATTTTCCATTTTTCCATAAATCAATTATAATCTTTCGAACTTGAAACGGAATTTCACAATTTCTCTAGCTAATTTTTAATACTGCTTTAAAAACCCACTACAAAATTACTAGCAACAAGTGACAGATTATAAAGTATGGCCGAAAATTATTCAATTGTTTTCAGTTTAGCGAGCAATCGACAGCTTGATAAAATGCGGCTGATTATAACGTGTTTTTTTCAACGCAGTTTTTAAGTGTATGGTGACTTTTTTGACATTAATTTTGTTTACATTTTTATAATAATGATTTACTTTCAAAATAAAATGTTTCGTAGTTGTTTTTAACACTAATCCTCGTTGGTTAAGTTTCAAATACTAATTTAAACATGTTTACTCATAGTTCCAATTAATTAGTTAAACATAACAGAAAAATAGTATAGAAAGCAAGTGGTATATGGAGACTTTTTGAACTGACTGTATATATAGAAACAGAACGGAAAACAAATCCTATACCTATCGAACGCGGAGTAAGACGGGGGATTCCATGAGCCCAAAACTATTTATAGCAGCATTAGAAGAAATTTTCAAGGAACTCGAATGGGAAAAAAGGGGATCAGTATAAATGGACAAAAGTTTAAATCATCTGCGTTATGCTGATGATGTGGTGCTAATATCAGATAATTTTGATGACATACAGGACATGATTACTGAAATACAAAACAAATCAGAGAGGGTAGGACTACTGCTGAATAGAGATAAGACAGAGGCTATGGCAAACGAAGATAGTCCGCAAGACTTTAGAATAAAGGGCAGAATACTTGAATACGTAGAGGAATACATCTTCCTAGGGCAAATAATAAAGTGTGGAAAAGCAAATCAAATGGCAGAAGTACAGAGAAGAATCATACTGGCATGGGCAGCATTTGGCAAACAAAAAAAAAAAATACTAACCGATAAAAGAATTCCCTCTGAAACTAAAAAAGATGGTATTCGATCAATGCATTCTACCGGTTCTCATCTACGCGGCCCAGACATGGACATTGACTAAGAAGATGATGCACCAACTAAGTAAAACACAAGAGAGCAACGGAACGTCAGATGCTGAATATAAAACTACAAGACAGAATCAGAAACGAAAGTATAAGACAAAAGACCAAAGTGATAGATGTAAGAGAACAGGTAGCCGGTTTGAAATAGAGATGGGCAGGTCATACAATAAGACAACAAGATGAGAGATGGAATAAAAGAATACAAGAATGGATGCCATGGCTGGGACAAAGATCCAGAGGAAGGCCCCAAATAAGATAAAAAGATGACCTGAAAAGAACGGCTGGTTTAGGCTGGATTAGAAAGACGCAGAATCGAGAGGGATGGAAGAAGAAAGGGGAGGCCTATTTCCGACACTGGATGGAAGAAAACTTATTAGATAGATAGATAGATATAAATAAAGTACACATTATTTGGTCCTTGTGTATGTAGTAGCATAGATCTTCATTTTTTCCCTGTGGGGCGTTAAGACTTTTGATTTAGACTGTTGGATACTATTCGTTGACAGACTACACCCTCCTACAGGTGTCTTTTGGCAATTATATGTATATTTAATTTACTACGAGTATTGATAACTAGTTAGCCTAGAACACTTCCCATTGTCAAAACCAAATGGAGTTGTTATGTATAGTAGTTGACATTTATTTTTTTTTATCGTTTGCCTCCCCACCTGAATAGGGATTACGATTTTTTCATATCCGGCGTATTTACGACATCCTCATCGATATGATGAGGGTGTCGTAAATACGTCCACAAAGATTGGTGGTCTAGATTTTTGAAGCAGATAGAACCGACAAAAATTTTGTGAGTTTAGTAAAATCGAATATCGATCGGTGATAAAGTACCTCCTTTTGAAAAGTTGTCCACTGATGCAATTTACGATGACATGCTTAATATATTAAAGCAACACTGTCCTTTCTATATCAGTATTAAAAATTGGGTTCATCTGACATAAAGACTGTTGTGGAAGTACCGTTTCCGTGTGTACCCAAAAGAATGCTGTGGGTCCTCATGAAATGAAAATCGACGAATTGGGCTGAAACATATAGCAGAGACTCCGAATATTTCATACGAATACAAACATGCTAGCTTTCTTCACCTCAAGAAGCGTGGCATACAGAAATCAGCACGAAAAGTTCCTGCTTCCTTTTTTTGGGAAAAGGATGGAATACTTCTTAGGGTTTACCTGGAATATAGCAAAAAAGTGATTGGAGAATATTATTCGTTATTATTAACTAAACTTCGTCAAAAAATTGTGGAAAAACTCCGCAGGCATGTTGTTTTGCAAGACAATGCGTCAGCTCATACATCAGTGCTAGGCTATCAAAACTAAACGAATTAGACTTTGAATTGATTGATTATCCCTTATATTTTTCTGATTTAGCTCCCTGGGACTATTACCAATTCTTAAAAACTAAAAAAACGTTTTAAAAGGACACAAATTTTATTCAAACGAAGAAGCCAAAAATATTGTCGAAAACTGGTTTGTAAGGCAAGACAAAGAATTTTTTTGCCAGGTCTGGGGATATCATTGTATTGAATGTATAAAGTTGGAAGAAAATTACATTGAATAAACAATTTTTGTTTTCGAGATTTTGCCTGTACTTTGTATGCTAGGCTAGGAACTTAGGCCTTCGTATTTTCTACAAATTCTGTAAAGCTTTTTCATTGCAGCCATATTTTAATCAGCATGGAACGAGAGATGAATGGTTAGAATTTGTCCCAGTTATTTGTACGCATATTAAATTAATGTTTAGCGATTTTTACATAAATTGTCTAAATTCCGTAAAAATATTAAAGCTACGCTTACAAAAACACTTTCATATTCATAAATCAACGTTTAGCAACTCAATATCACTTTTATGATAAGGCAATTTAGCAAATAAAGTCATCCATCATATACCAGACGATTTTTTTTTTTATAAATAATGACATGCTCAAGTTAATGGAATCACGTTTTTTGTCCACTTTTTTCTTGTTTGCTTTATGCTTTTTTCCACGATTTTCCGGAAAAAAGTATATTGTAAAGATCTTTTTTTTTCTTCAATCTCATGGAAAATTCTAAAAGATATAGGACAATGATACAGATACTTTTAACCGAAAAAGGATAAAGTTCGTTTGGTTGATGGCTTGAGGGAAGGAGATAAAATTGTTAAAGATAATGTTAGTTCACACCTTTGACCTTCCGCCATCCATATCACATCTGATTAATTATGCGCGAAATTTTTATATTTTTATTTCAGGTGCGTGTCCATTTATTAATCAATATTATCAGCGTGATCATATTTTGTAAAGTGATCTAATACTTGTCGGAATCATTATTTAGCTAGCCGTTCTAGAGAAAACGTTGGATAATAAAATTACTACTACTCATTTCTATGAATATCAGGAGTAACTAAAACTAAAATTCTTGATATTGGCATAACATAAATGATGTTTTGCCATCTATGTTATCTCTGATTAATTACGATTGTGCAAGGAATGTTATATCTGATTATTTTCGCAAGGAATTTAATGAGTTGTGTAATTGTTTCGGAACGGTGTACTTACATACAAAAGAAAACTATTTAAATAGATTTAACAAATCATATACAACGAATTATAAAAATCGTTTAATATATTTAACCCGCTATACCTTTATGTTAGGAAGAATTGTGAAAAAATAGTGATAAATTGCGCTTAGCTATGACTAATGAAAAAGTCGGCCTTGAAAAATTCTGTTTTTTTCAGCATGCACAACAACAGTTGCAGCCAAGAGAAACAGGAAAACCAATTGTCGTCAATTCTGAACATATTCTGGATTGTTGAGGTATTGCTGTTCGTATAATTAACAAATTGTTATTTCATTTTATAATTATTTAAATGAATTTAAAAATAATATACACCAAAAATTTTGTTTCTGAAGCGGAAATTTTCCGTATCTAATAAAAATCTCTACATTTTGGTTAAAAATATTATTTAGCTTTCCTTGTAGTTTCATTGTGAAGCAACAAGCGACGAATAAAACGTATATTTCTTGATCACTGTAATACAAAATAGCCGTTCAAATAAAATAAAATATCTGGGTGTTGCTTTCCTATATTTTTCTTGCAATTTGCGTACTCGTACTAGTTCAGCCGTAGCTAACCACATGTTGCGCTGTTCCTCGTTATAATCCATACGTTGCTAATACTTTAGTTAGCAAATAGCATTATCTTTTATGCCTTGTTGAGGACTCCACGTAGAGGCTTAAACATAATTGTGCTGTGAGAGTTTGGTTTGGTAATAGATGGTGTATAAAATTTTGATCAGGGGACAAACATTTTAGCTTCAAAATTATTTCGTTTGATATTTTTTTTTTTAAATTCTGTTTCGATTTTAATAACAGAGAAATTATTTCTTACATTTTGATATGGAAAGTTTTTTAAACCAAGAGTTGCAGTATTTAATGTTTGTTATTGAATCGTAGGAATTCAAATGTTTTTTTTACTGTTCACTTCCCCGCCTGAGTAGAGATTTTTACCCTTTTTCATACCCTAAGGATATCGGCGAGGACGTCGTAGTACCCGTCAACGTTGTCTAAGTGAAAAAACATACATTTCTGTATTTTCCAGCACCTATTAGACAACGCGATAGTGCTGCCTCGGGCGTTATTGCATTTATGCGAACAACTACTACCTATGTACGTGGCCAAGCCAAATATACTTAAATAATTTAATAAATAAATTATACTGACCTGCGGGATTGAACCCTCGACCTTCTGCACAGTAGCAAGGTACTATGCCACTGAGCCACGACTGCCACAGTAGTTTGTTTTATGAGTATATTAATCAACGAATTTCGATTTTATTGCATTGCAGTGATAAAAAATTATATTACCAATTGGTCTACCCTGCGGTGTAATTAAACTAAAATAAAAGCTAAACAATATTTCTTACGGAAATGTAGTGATTATTATCGGGTGTGAAAAATTTGGGTTTTAGATAGAAAATTGTTGATAAACGATTTTTGGTTTTTGAAAAATTTCTTTCAAAACACTACACTTAAGAATTAGTTTTTTTTTAAACTAAAGAAAGTAAAATTTCTTTAATTTGTTATATAATAAATTAACAACCTGTTAATTCTATGCGTAGCCACACTGCAATAATCTAGATGGTTTTTTCCTATGTCCATTGGCTATAACCATTAGCATACATGCTAAAAAGCTTTAAATCATAGAGATCGATTTTCTCATTAGCGATTGTGAAATACAAATGTTAGTTATTGTTTCACAGTGTCATTTAAAACGAAAGTTTATTATATATATATATTATATATATATATATATATATATATAAATATATATATATATATATATATATATATATATATATATATACATATATATATATATATATATATATATATATATATATATATATATATATATATATATATAAACATTGATTCAAAAGTTTTGTATCACCCTAAATCTCCGAAAAAAAATTTTTGTTCATTATAAATGGATCAGTGATTAATCAATTGATTAGTTTCAATTAAAAAAATATATATTTTTGACAACATTTTTTTATTATCCATTAATAAACTTGCTTTAAACATAATAAGTATTCTTAAAAAAATAATTAATAAATACAAACTGATGTTTTTTTTAAAGTGAGAACTTTTAATAAAGAGTATTTCCACCTCTAGAATTTATGCAAGCTTGAAGTCGCCTACACATGCTGTTTACCAAATTACTAATATTCGGTTGAGGGATATTTCGCCATTCTTCCTGGGCCGCATGAACAAGCTCTTGTACACTCCTGGGTGGATTTCTGCGTGCTGCCACTGCCCTCGCAAGCATGACCCAGGCATGTTCTATGGGATTCATGTCCGGAGATAGGGCAGCCCAGTTCAAACGATTGATCCCTTCAGTTTCAAGATACTCATTTATAGCTCTGGTCCGATGAGGTCGGGCGTTATCGTCCATAAAAACGAAGGAATCGCCAACAGCTGCTCGCCATAGTCTCACATGAGGATGTAGAATCTCTCTGAGATATCTATCACCAGTCATTGTTCCCTCAACATGAATTAATTCTGTGCGATCGTTTGACAGGATACCAGCCCAAAACATAGCACTTCCTCCTCTGAAGGGCGGCACGGGGCGAGCATGCGCAAGCTGAGCCACTCTCGTTGGATCCCGCCACACACGTATTCGATGGCTATTTTGTACCAAACAAATCCTTGTCTCGTCGGAAAAAAACACCGAATTCCAAAATTCTGCAGGCAAGGCCGCGTGCTCTTGAGACCACTGTAGTCGGCGAACTCTGTGCTCAGGTTGTAGTCTGGGCACTCTTATTGGTCGGCGACACCTCAAACCTGTCGCAAGTATTCGTCTTCGTAATGTCGAGATCGATACTTGAACTCCTAACGCATGTCTCATATCTCTTTGGAGTGCTGGTATTGCCATGGTCGGGTTTCTTCGGATAGTTAAGTGGATATAGCGGTTCTGCCGCTGATTAGTAACACGCCTTCTACCGCTCCTAGGTCTATCACGAAGAGAATTGGTCTGGAGATACCGGTTCCATACCCGAGACACATCACTTTGCCAAACGCCAACTCTGTTAGCCACGAACCTTTGAGAATGACCTTCTTCAATTAAAGCCACTATTCTTGCACGGTTTATCTCAGTTATGACTTGACGATTCATGTTTGCGCTTAAAATCGTAAAATTCAAATGACTTGAATGTAAGAATGATCGCACTAAAAATGTGATCTTACAAAAAAAAAAACTGTAAACATGTGTATATTGCAAAAAATATGGGACGTATTGGAATGATAAACATTGATAAACAAGCCCACAAAAAATTGTTAGCGCAAAAAAATTCCTTCGCATCCGAACAAGGTGATGCAAAACTTTTGAATCTATGTGTATATACAGTGGCGAACAAAAGTATGGAAAAATTTAATTTCCCATCTCTAGTCTTAACATTTAAATGGTTTACTATTACAATATTTATTTATTACTTGTGTACATTCTGACCAACATTTTGAAGACTAAAACAGTTATTGTTTATTAGAAATGTGCTTAGTTTTTAACGTAACCAAATTATGCACAAACAAACGTATGGAAACATTTTTGTTATAAAATAAAAATTCCCCTAAGACGACTAAGATATCGAACATATTTAATATTTAGTGGGATATCCGTTTGCGTCCATCACTGCTTGACATCTTCTGCCCATAGAGTCAATAAGCCTAGCATTAAAATCGGGTGGTATTTTTTTTCCAATTCTTGTTTTAATGCTATCCAAAGTTTGTACCGGTTTTTTATGTTTCTTTTCCTAATTTTTTTATCCAGATAGTGCCAAAGATTCTCTATCGGGTTCAAATGAGGTGATTGTGAAGGCCAGCGCATCACCCGAATTCTTTGTTCAGAAAATTAATTCTTGGCCAAGCGAGATGTGTTTTTGGGTCATTGTCTTGTTCAAAAATCCATGACAGTGGCAAATCTTCTTCATAAGGAATCAAATTATTTTCCAATATCTCAAGATATATTTGAGCATCCCTTCCTCCATTTATCTTTGCCAATGGCCCCATACCAGAACGTCGAAAACAATCCCATACCATAATATTTCCACCGCTATGTTTGACAGTACATTCAAGGTACTTTGAGTCATATCTTAGACCAACTGACCTTCTTATCACTTCCAAAGAGATTAAACCTACTTTCGTCACTAAAGATTACTAGCGACCACTGATTTTGAGTCCAGTCTTTATGTTCCTTAGCAAATTTCAATCTCTCTTTTCTGTGACGCTTTGTAAGGAGTGGCTTTTTAACAGCACGCCTACCATGAAGATTTTCAGATAATAGACGACGCCTAATAGACATGTCTGACACCAATACACAGCAGTTTTCTGGGGATCATTTTTTCGCTTTTCGAATTATAATTTTGTCTACTCTCTTACTTGCTTTTCGAGGTCTACTACTTTTAAATGCCAGATCAACAGTGTCCGTTCTCAAGAACTTCTTAACAATTTTGCTGGCAGTATCCCTATGCATGTTTAAAGATTTTGCTATTTTAATTTGGTTCTTTCCACTTTGATACAGAGAAATAATTTTATGTTTCAGATCTGAACTGTAATATTTGCACTTTGGCATTTTGGCAAAAACTGCACTCTTAAACAGTGCTACTAAAATACTTCGTATCAACAATAACGTACTCTTAAAGCAGAATGATAAAATTATTTCAATGCTTTCGATAGGGACAAAACGCGTTTCTTAAAAACCTTATCTAAGGTAAACAAAGTTTTTATAGTTAATAATAAAATTCTATAGAGAAATTATCAACAAAACAAGACTAGTTTTTTTATTCCTAAAGGATAGTATTTTATATTTTTGATTAAGAAAATGTTTCCATACTTTTGTTCGCTACTGTATATATATATATATATATATATATATATATATATATATATATATATAATATATATATATATATATATGTTTTGACGAATGTTCTCACGGGTGTGAAATGTAGTAATGTTTTTTTTTTCGGGTATCCCGTGTTAGCTTGAAGTCCCTTGATGGACGGTTTCGCTGACGTTTCGATGGAATCTCATCCATCTTTTTCAAAGCGTTGATCACTGGTCGGTGTCTTGGCGTTGAATGACATTCAACGCCAAGACACCGACCAGTGATCAACGCTTTGAAAAAGATGGATGAGATTCCATCGAAACGTCAGCGAAACCGTCCATCAAGGGACTTCAAGCTAACACGGGATACCCGAAAAACCATTACTACATATATATATATATATATATGTATATATATATATATATATATATATATATATATATATATATATATATATATATATATATATATATATATATATGTTATATGTATATATATAAATATAATATATATATATATATATATATATATATATATATATATATATATATATATATATATATATATATATATTCCTGTTTTAGTCTATGTTTTTCGGTAACACTCTTTATCCCCGAATATTCTGGAACCCACAGTAGTTCATCAATCCTGTTTTTCCTGGAGAATAGTTCTAACAGGTCAGGATTCAAGCTCCTTCGTGATTTTGGAACTGGCTCGATACGTATTTAAAGCCTTTAGAACAACTTGACTAAGAGAATATATATTTTTGGGTTGCGATTCCATTTAATATTCTCATGAACGCTGTAATGATACACCAATTCAATATATGATATGCACAAGAAATTACATAATAATTTATTGCTGGTAAACTTAGAAAGGAAACATAGTAATTTTTTGATGATTTCTTAAACAACTTTTGAATATTTAGTAAATTTCGTCCAGAACGAGGTTGTTAATTAGAAAACAACTTGGAAGCGAATAAAACTTTTGAAATTTGTTACTTCTGATTTTGACTTTCAAACATTTATACATAAGTTTAATGCCATACAGACTCTAAGAACACAAAGTAATTTAGATGCAACTTTGTAAGCTGACATACGTTAATGTGCACGAAAATTTCGTTCAAGGGTCTTGTGTTTTCTTGGTGAATGAGATCTGTTGTAATATAAGCGAAGTTATGTACATTTTTACCAGTGGAGTGTACGATGCCTGAACGGTTATGAAAAAAAAAATAAATATTTTGTTAGGAGTTTTTTGTTTTACAAAACTATTATTAACTACTTAATTTTAGGAAAAGTAAGAAATTTCTTTGTCTAAGAATTTTTATTATCGACTTATTTTTGAAATTTCTGATAACAAGAATATATCTATAGACTCAGAATTACATAAGAAATTATTCCTAAACATTTGCTGGTACGTGACATCGTACAAAACAATTTTTGCCTACGGAGTTGCATAAAATGATTTTGATAGCATTTTTTCTTCAGCAAACGAATCCGTTTATGAAGTTTTCCACTAGTGATTTTTACAACAGAAATAGCTAGAAGCATGGTTTTGTGGATGCTTCAAGCAAGTACAGTGGAGATTCTAAATAACGTATTTAAAGCTTTACCTATTAAGAAGAGACTGAATGAATTCTATAATTATTTCTTTATAATTGAAATATATGCTTAACTGAAATACTGCTATTTCCATATGAAGTTACATAGAAAACATGTCAAAATTAAAATACATAAAAATAAGATAATTAATAATAAAATACAGTTATATGGTTTAATTTAAAAAACAAATATAATAGGAATTATATAACAATGACCAAAGAATTACCTAAATTAATAGATATTTTTTTAGTTTAAGGATAATGCTGTTAATATATTTTCTGGCATCGCATTATAAAACCGACAAGCAATAAAATAAACACAAAACCTAATTCTGTGTTTAGTACGTTTGGAGATCGTGTTTCATAATGATGATCACTTTTATTTCTTTAAAAAAATAATCATAATTTGCCTCACAGAATAGATTTTTTTTATGGTTCTAGCACACGTGCTGCAGGGATGTCCTTAAAGCGCTATAGAAGCGATACGTGTGCGGAAAAAGCGATTCACGTTGTTCTTGAATCGCTGTAAATTGTACTCGGTGGGAAAACAGTCCTGGGCAAATTATTCCAAAGGGATGATGTTCTCCATATAAAAGACTGTTTGAAAAGCGTTGTACGAGGAGTAACAAGCTGAACCTCATACGGATGTGAAGTATCAGCGCGACGTGTATTTCTAACATGTACCGCTCTGGGCGAAATTAAACGGGCCACATCCTCCGAACACTTTCCATGAAAATACTTGTAGAAAAGGCTTAAGTCGCCAACCGTTCTTCGATGTTCCAGCGAATAAAGGCCGCCGGTCAGTTCCGAGTCTCCAATCAGACGAACAGCTCTTCTCTGAATAGAATCCAACAAATGCAGTGTATGTTTGGAAGCGGAGCCCCAAACATGGGAGCAGTATTCCATAGTTGGTTGAATTTGGGCTTTGTAAAGAATTAACAGTTGTTGTGGAGTGTAAAGCTGTTTGGTTAGAAAATAATATTCCCAACTTTTGAGAAGCTCTCCTTGCTATGCTTGCAACATGCTCATGCCAGGACATATTTGCTCCCAAATTAACGCCCAAAAAATTGAGTGACGATGTTAGAGGAAAGGAGTACCCCGCCATAACTATGTCGGGTTCAGCAGCGTTAACTTTTTTAGAAAAAACTGCCCCCTGGGTTTTTGTAGCTTTAAATTCCACTTGATTAGTGTCACCCCAAGATAGAATTTTTTCCAGGTCGTTGTTAAGTTGAATACCTTCCCGCTGTCTGCGGACATTCGCCTGAGCAGCCGATGTCCGATACTCAAAAATATATAGATCGGCTGCAGTCAACTTTACCTTTTTGTGAGACCACACAATATTCGCATCGCATACTTTTGTAATAGAAAAGACTCTGTGGTAGTCTCTTGACAGACATCAGTATCTTAAATGTAAATGAAATGATGAGAAATACGGGGATCTCAGGATATATGTGCTACACTGATTAGACAACGACATAAAGCCATAACAAGATGTTCATAGTTCTTTAGATTGAGAAAAATCTCTTGCTCTGCCAGCGACAGTGATGTATGCAACATCAACACGCCCCCAGTAAGTGAAAATATCATCAAAGCAGTTTTATTGTTGCTGACAATCAATTTTTTGGCAAATATTTACTCTGATATATGAGAATATACTGCATTAGCCATAACGTTCCTTTCCAAGTGATTTAGTAATTAAAAAGAATGTCAAATCGAATCCTTGGACACTTTCAGAGATACCCCATGAACCTCGGAAATAATAGAAGACGTGCCAACACTCAATGAAACCTGCTGTGTTCGATTTCCAAGATAGGACCGAATCTTGACATTGTATGGCGTAGGTCATCGTGATTTATTCCTCCGAAAGCCTTATTTAAATCACTTAAAATAGCAGCTGCAAAAGATCGGACATCAACACACGAAACAATTTCGCTAGTAAAAAGAAGCAAACAGTATCAAGGTTTCTCTCATTAGTAAAACCATGCTGAGACTGGTGCATAATTTCATATTTTTTTAATGCGAGTTAATTCATCACTGATTGATAAATCTTAGAAAACGTGAATAACAGACTAATTGGCCTAAATTTTGTAATATTTTTGACCACTTAACAAAAGACAATTTTAAGCTGTTTTTACTCAAGAACTGCAAACCCAGTAACCGTGGCTGAAAAAAATGAGGATTCAGTAATACCGACATTATTGTTGCTATATGGATAATCAGTACTTGATATAACGCTCTTTGTAAGAATATACTAATAGAAGAAAAAAAAATAATTAAATCTATTGGACATTTCTTTTTCGTTAAGAACAACGTTGTTCTCCTTCAGCAAGTAAGTTGATGTACCATTTTTATTTTGTTTAAATTTGCAACATTATTTTATCTTTGTTGGCTGAAGATGTAATTAGCTTATCATAATATGATTTTCTTTTTAAATAACTAGCAACGTTTTGATAGTATTTATTTAATGAACGATATAAGTTTCTACCAGTAGGATTGGCTCTTGGGCGATCGGAGACCGCTCTAGAATTTCAAGAGATATCCAAGACCCACTCTTCCTTCTTTCGGTTCTTAAATTCACTCATGCTACAGAAAAACATGGATTAAAATAAGGAGAAAAGTTTCTAAAAATATATTGAAGCCTTTATCCGGACACCTTTTGGCGAAAACTTTTCGTAAAAAATGTGAATAATTCTGTGTATTTTTCTTCTAATAATATCTTAATGTTATTATATATATATATATATATATATATATATATATATATATATATATATATATATATATATACGGTTTGAAAAGTCCGTGCAAAGTCCGAGAGATGGCACCACTGGCGCGTATCGAGGTCATGTTTAGTTAGTAGCATCTGTTGAATGAACGCACACCAAGTTTCAGCCATATTGGTCTATTTCTTTGTGTTTGGCATTCGTGTGTATCGAGGAAGTCGAGTGATTTTCAAGAAATGGACGAAAAAGAATTTCGTGTGGTGATTAAACATTACTTTATGAAAGGCAAAACGCCTCAGGAGACTAAAGAGAAGCTTGATAAACATTATGGTGACTCTGCACCTTCGATTAGAACAGTTTATAAGTGGTTTCAAAATTTTCGGACTGGCCATATGGGCACAAGTGACGCTGAACGTTCTGGACGGCCTGTGGAGGTTACTCCAGAAATCATTGATCAAATCCATGATATGGTGATGGATGACAGAAGAGTTAAGGTGCGTGAGATTGCTAGTGCTCTGAGCATCTCGACTGAATGGGTACATAATATTTTGCATAAACATTTGGACATGAGAAAGCTATCCGCAAGATGGGTGCCGCGATTGCTCACGCTTGACCAAAAACGGAATCGTGTGAAGTGTTGCAAGGATGGTTTGCAGCTGTTCCAGAAGAATTCGGAGCACTTTAAGCGTCGTTTCGTCACTGTGGATGAAACATGGATACATTACTATACTCCTGAGACCAAACAACAATCTAAACAATGGGTTACCAAGGGGGAATCTGCACCAACAAAGGCGAAGGGATTCGCAAGGGATAATCCTCATCGACTATCTGGAAAAGGGTAAAACTATTACAGGTGAATATTATTCATCGTTATTGGACCGTTTGAAAACCGAGCTGCAAGAAAAACGCTCGCAATTGGCCCACAAGAAAGTCCTTTTCGATCACGACAACGCACCAGCACACACACCTCAGCAGTTGTGGTCGCAAAATTAATGGAAATAGGATTCCAACTCGTTTCACATCCCCCTATTCTCCAGACTTGGCTCCCTCGGACTACTATTTGTTCCCCAATTTGAAGAAATAGCTGGCGGGACAAAGATTTTATTCAAACGAGGAGGTGATTGCAGACACTAATGGATATTTTGCAGACTTGGACAAATCCTATTATTCGGAAAGGATCAACAAACTAGAACATCGTTGGACGAAGTGTATAAGCCTAAAAGGAGACTATGTCGAAAAATAAAAAAGTAGGTTTACCCCAAACACATAAGTAGTTTTTATTTTTGCACGGACTTTTCAAACCAGCCTCGTATATATATATATATATATATATATATATATATATATATATATATATATATATATATATATATATATATATATATATATATATATATATATAATATATAATAGCTAATATTTTGCTTGGGTTTTAGTTGTCATTTAAAACAAAAGCTTACTATTACAACAACGTTTCGCACATTTTTGTTGTACTTTATCATGTTTTTCTTTACTAAAAAAAATTTTACGTTAAACTTTAAAATTGTCTAAAAATATTTACAAAAATAATAATTTACTCAGTGACATACCTTGGAGTTTCACTTATGCTACCGAAAAACATAGATTAAAATAAGGAGAAAAGTTTCTAAAAAGATATTAAAGCCTTTATCCGGACACCTTTTGGCGAAAACTTTGTCCCAATCTTCATTCCGTAAAAAATGTGAATAATTCTGTATATGTTTCTTCTATATATATATATAAATATATATATATATATATATATATATATATATATATATATATATATATATATATATATATATATATATATATATATATATATATATATATATATATATATACATATTTATATATATAAATTTAGGCCAATTTGACAGTTGTTACTTCTAAGTTTGACCAGTCAGCGATGACTTAAGTCACATTAGAAGAAAATATGATATTATGCATCAATCTCAGCTTTTTTTATTAGCGAAATTGTGGCTTGTATTGATGTCCGATCCTTGTAGCCGCTATTTTCAGTGATTTAAATAAGGCTTTCGACTGTATAAACCACAATGTCCTGCATCATACAATGATAAAATTCGGTTCTATCTTGGAGATCGAACGCAGCAGGTTTCATTGAGTGTTGGCACGTTTTCCATTATTTTCGAGGTTCATAGGGTATCTCTGAAAGTCTCCACGGAATCGATTTTACGTCCTTCTTAATTACTAAGTACATGGAAAGGAAGGTTATGGATAATATAGTATATTCTCGTGTATTAGAGTAAATATTGCCAAAGGAATGATTGTTAATAACGAAAAAACTGCTTTGATGATAGTCTCACTTATTGCGGGCGTGTTGATGTTGCATACATCACTGTCGCTGGTAGAGCAAGAGATTTTTTTCAATCCAAAAAACTATGACCGTGT
Organism: Pachyrhynchus sulphureomaculatus; assembly: GCA_019049505.1. Taxonomy (NCBI): domain Eukaryota; kingdom Metazoa; phylum Arthropoda; class Insecta; order Coleoptera; family Curculionidae; genus Pachyrhynchus; species Pachyrhynchus sulphureomaculatus. The sequence goes on along the minus strand of CM032455.1, from coordinate 44,789,729 downwards.
TGTTATCGCTTTATGTCGTTGTCTAATCAGTGTAGCACATATGTCTTGGGATTCCTATATTTCTCATCATTTCATTTACATCTAAGATATTGAATCGTACACTGAGGCCTGTCAAGAGACTTCAGCACAGTTTTTCTATTACGGAAGTATGCGATGCCAATAATGTCTGATCTTAAAAGAAGGTAAAGTTGACTGCAGCAGCTCTATATTGTTTGAGAATCTATTCTGTAAGGCCAAATATCATTATTTTTTAAAGAAATATAAGTGATCATTATTGTGAAACACGACCTAGAAACGTACTAAATATAGAACTAACTTTTGCCAGGGAAGAGCTTATTTTATTGCTTGTCTTTTTAGTGTTCCGTACGGAACACTTATAAGATCACTTCGGTGTCTGTCTGTCTGTCTGTCACTGTCCGTCTGTCCGTCCCGTCTTTTCTCCGAAACTATTTGACATAGAAAGGTGAAATTTGGTAATAATATAGGAATTAATGGCCTCATCAGAGCCATGTAGTTTTGAGAATTAAATTTTGACTTAAGGGGTTAGTTTTGGGGGGTGAAGTCGGAAGTGAAAAAAATTTTTTTTACTAGGTCATCGAGTGTGCTGTCAAATGAAAGCTTGTGAAAACACGAGTAAAAAATATATATATATAATATTATACTTGCGCGCACTTTTCTTTGTATTATTTTTAAAAATTCGCGACAAAAAAAAATCGCTGTCCCGGGCCTTATCTCGAAAAGTACTTATCAAAAAATTTCGAAAAAATTCTGGAATATTCTCCACGGGGTGTAGATTGAACGAAAATTATCACGAGTGCATGACCTTTAATAATTTATATGGTACATAAAAAAAAACAAAAATTTCAAGGTCATCAGATTTCAGTAAAGATTGGAAACAAACTTTGTTGAAAACTCATTTAGGGTGTGTTTTGTGAAGTCACTGATCATTTTATACCACCGTAACATAAATTTTGACTTAAGGGGTTCGTTTTGAGGGGTGAAATCGGAAGTGAAAAAAATTTTTTTTTACTAGGTCATCAAGTGTGGTGTCAAATGAAAGCTTGTGAAAACACGAGTAAAAAAATATATATTTAATGTAATACTTGTGCACACTTTTTTTCGTATTACTTTTAAAAAATCGCTGTCCCCTACCTTATCTCGAAAAGTACTGATCAAAAAATTTTGAAAAAATTCTGGAATATTCTCCTTGGGGTATAGATTGAACGAAAATTATCACGAGTGCATTACCTTTAATAATTTATTTGGTATTTAAAAAAAAACAAAATTTCAAGGTCACCAGTTTTCAGTAAAGATTGGAAAAAAACTTTGTTGAAAACTCATTTGGGGTGTGTTTTGTGAAGTCACTGATCATTTTATACCACCCTAACAAAAATTTTTATTTTAAAAACAATCTACGTACGGAACACTAATTGTGCAAGTTCAACTTGCACTTGACCGGTTTTTTTACAATGCAATACCATAGAATATATTAACAGCATCATAGTTAAACTAAAACAATATCTATTAATTTAGGTAGTTCTTTGGTAATCGTTATATAATTCCTATTATTTATCTTTTTGAAATAAATCATGTAACTGTATTTTATTATTAATTCGATGTTAGGTACGCAGCAAATATTTAAGACTAATTTCTTATCTAATTCTGAGGCTATAGAAATATTCTTCTATTTTAGAACCGACTGATCAAATTCCGAATTTTTTTTTCCAGAATTTAAAGAAACAAGTCGACAATGAAAATTATTAGACAAGGAAGTTTCTTACTTTCCCTAAAATTAAGTACTTAATAATATATTATTTTTCTTCTTTTTTTCTTTATAAACGTTTACGCATCGTACACTTCACTGGTAAAAATGTACATAACTTCGGTTATATTACAACAAATTTATGTTCTGTCAAGTGAATTTTTCAGTTTTCAGCTCACAAAGTTGCATCCAAATTACTTTCTGTTCTTAGAGTTTGTAAGGCATTAAACTTGCGTCTAAGTGTTTGAATGACTAAATCAGAAGTTACAAGTTTTAAAAGTTTCACTCGTTTTCAACTTATTTTCATACTAACAATTTCGTTCTGCATGAGTTTACGAAATATTCTAAAATGAAAATTGAATTGTTCCGGAATTTATCAAGAAATTACCATATTTCCTCTCTAACTTTACAAGCAATAAATTATTAGGTGATTTCCTCTACATGTCATAAGTAGCATGTGGTTACGGCTCCGCCGGCATTCACGAGAATATTAGATGGAACGTTCGCAACCAAGAAATATATATTCTCTCAGGCAGTCATGTTGCTCTAAAGGCTTTAGAAGCCTATCAGGCCAACTCTAAAATCAAGAAGCAGCTTGAAACGTCACTGTTAGATCTGTCCTCCAGAAACAACACGGATGATGAACTACTGTGAGACCAGGACAGTCGGGGATAAGAAGTAATAAAAAAGGGGAAGAATTACAAGATTCCGAGTCACAAAACCATACAGGGGCCCCGAGTTAGCATTTGGTGTACCAAAACAGGTGGTAAAAATGATAATTAACAGATGATCATAGCAACATCTAGATTGTTGATTCACAACATTTGGCCAAAGACATGTGGTGCATGTAATTGGAGGCCGCTTACAGAAAATGGATATCGACAATGGTCCTACAATGTGCGGCTTTAACGCGGAACAGACATAAATTATTCGGCGATTTACATTGTCGTGATAAATTACCACATAAGCTTGGAAGAAAGCTAATAAACCTTCTTAAAGGGACAAGGTTCATCTAACCGAGAGAGGGGAATACGATAAGCTAAGAAGCTGCAGTGCACAAACAGGTACAATCGTCTGCTCCGCCTACAACCAACCAATTGCCAGTCGACAACACTCTAGTCGGGGAATCAACTTCAATTGTAACGATTAATTTTAAGGCAATGGCAACCAATCAAAAAAGAGATTTTTAATATTGTCAGAGTGATGAGATAATATGTCGATGTTGAATCACCACTAGTCGTAATATTATCGTCATGGCATATTAGATCGCATAAAAGTATATTTAATTTATATAAAAAATAATTACAGTCATGGTGAGTCATATAATACAGTGATGATTAACTTATAATTTGAAATCTTAATGTCACACTCAGTTAATCTGTTTTCAGAATACTGCGGTAAATCTAAAATATCATGCCGGAAAATTCACCACGTTTAGCTTCAGAGCGACAATAGGAGGTGCATAATTGAAAACTATCTAAAAAACAACAATTTGAATAAACATCTGAGAGCCAGTGTTCACTAAGCAAGCATATATTCGGAGAAATAAATATCTTTTTAGAATTCTATTCTAGTTACTGAACTTTATAACGTAAATATTTTTATATTCCCATGAGACAGATATTTTTATAAAAGAATAAAGGAACATAAACGAGGTTATTGAATAAAAAATTAAACATATCTCATGACGCTAAACATTTAACAGATGAAAATTATACGTTTAATGATTGCATAATACTGCACAATGAAAAGAAAGGAAATCTACTCTGTAACATTGTCAGTAGTAATATAATAAACATAATTGGTCATCATAAATAGTTGTTTAAATCTTCGTTTCTAGTTATTATGGTCTTTCATCAAGTAACGTTATTGCAGTATTCTGTAGTTATATTCTCAAAATTCGCATTCGATTAAATAATTCCTTAGACTCGATACCTCTCCTCAAGTTTCTAACTTATGATCGAAGATAAATCAGACGCCAACTCATCACTCAAAATAGGTATTATGAATTTTCCTTCCTCACTTCTCTTTAAGAATTTTTTGGGTGAGGTTTTGGTTAAATTTAGTTGTAATATCAAAAGCTGGATTAAGTTGCCTCAAGCTTTGACCCTTTGAATATCGTATTTTCAGCTACCAAAAATCTTATTTTGTGTTTTAACTGACTGATTGTATACAACGAGCCAATTTTTTTAAATTTATTTTATGTGATTTACGTTGAACAGTCCTTTTCTTACGGTCAGTATCTCGAATGTTGAATCTATCACCATGACCTCCGAATAAATAACTCGAATGTAACATCGACCTTAACTTATCTAAAAGAACATTTTTCTTACTAAATCATTTCACATTTCCTTTTTACTGTTCCGTACGGAACACTTATAAAATCACTTCGGTGTATGTCTCTCTGTCACACCGCCTCATCAGAGCCGTGTAGTTTTGAAAGTTAAATTTTAACTTAAGGGGTTAGTCTCGGGGGATGAAATCGGGAGTGAGAAAAAAATTTACCAGGTCATCGAGTGGGGTGTCAAATTAAAACTTGTAATAACACGAGTTTAAAAATATACATAATGTAATACACGTATTATTTTTAAAAAATCGCTAAAAATCGCTGTCTCCCATTATCTCGAAGAGTATTCGCCAAAAAATTGTGAAAAAATTCTGAAATATTCTCCACAGGGTGTAGATTAAACGAAAGTTATCAGGAGTACATTGTCTTTAATAATTTATCTGGTATATACAAAAAAAAAAAATTTAAGGTCATCAATTTTCGGTAAAGATCGAAAAAAAAAAACTTTGTTGAAAACTCATCTGAGGTGTGTTTTCTGAAGTTATTGATCATTTTATACCTCCGTAACAAAAGTGTTTATTTTAAAAGCAATCAACGTATGGAACACGTCAACTGCAAGTCCAACTTGTACTTGACCGGTTATTTTAGATCGTATCGCCTCTAGTTAATTGAGCAATTAATAAATTACCTTATTAAATACAAGAGTTCAGTTCTGCTAATAGATATATGATTTAGTTCAGCCTCAGAACACCTTTTAATATGCGAGTGTACAAGTCTACTCTACGTGTGGAGAGTGCAGCATTTGCACGGTTGATACTTCAATAATATTTATTAATCCATTAATTAATTGTTCTGAATCATTTGTAAATCTTATATTAAATGTATTTCTAACTTGTTGTAGCTGCAACACATTTAAAAAAAAAATGAAATATGAACTTAAAAAACCGGTCAAGTGCAAGTTGAACTTGCACAATTAGTGTTCCGTACGTTGATTGTTTTTAAAAGAAAAAATTTTGTTAGGGTGGTATAAAATCATCAGTGACTTCACAAAACACACCCCAAACGAGTTTTCAACAAAGTTTGTTTCCAATCTTTACTTAAAACTGGTGACCTTGAAATTTTGTTTTTTTTCTATACCAGATAAATTATTAAAGGTAATGATAATATTCATTCAATCTATACCCCGTGGAGAATATTCCAGGATTTTTTCAAAATTTTTTGATCAGTACTTTTCGAGATAAGGTAGGGAACAGCGATTTCTCACGATTTTTTAAAAGTAATACGAAGAAAAGTGTGCGCAAGTATTACATTATATATATATTTTTTACTCGTGTTTTCACAAGCTTTCATTTGACACCACACTCGATGACCTAGTAAAAAATTTCTTTTTTCACTTCCTATTTCACCCCTCAAAACGAATCCCTTAAGTCAAAATTTATGTTACGGTGATATAAAATGATCAGTGACTTCACAAAACACACGCCAAATAAGTTTTCAACAAAGTTTATTTCCAATCTTTACTGAAAATTGATGACCTTGAAATTTCTGTTTTTTTATATACCAGATAAATTATTACAGGTAATGCCACTCGTGATAATTTTCGTTTAATCTACATCCCGTGGAGAATATTCCAGAATTTTTTCAAAATTTTTTGATAAGTTCTTTCCGAGATAAGGCGGGTGGACAGCGATTTTTCGCGATTTTTTAAAAATAATGCAAAGAAAAGTGCGCGCAAGTATTACATTATATATATATTTTTTACTCGTGTTTTCACAAGCTTTCATTTGACACCACACTCGATTACCTAGTAAAAAATTTTTTTCTTCACTTCCGATTTCACCCCCCAAAACTAACCCCTTAAGTCAAAATTTAACTTTCAAAACTGCACGGCTCTGATGAAGCCATCAATTTCTATATTACTACCAAATTTCAACTTTCTATGACAAATAATTTCGGAGAAAATCGGGTGTGACAGACGGACAGACGGACAGACAGACGGACAGACACCGAAGTGATCTTATAAGTGTTCCGTACGGAACACTAAAAATACCTAAATAACTATTAACTTTCATAATTCAATAAACAAGAGTATTTAAATTAATTATACAATTTATGTGAAAGATGACTAACCCCATTCGTTATATTGAGCCTGTGATCTTACGAGCAAATCTTGAGACTACACTCTCGAAGCGAGGAGATGATACAAAATACCAAGGATATGTGCAATCACTAAAATTTACACTAAATAACTGCAGAAGTAGTAATATATACTAAATTCGTGAATTATTTCTTATTAAGTGATGTTCTACTACTATTACATAGTGGAGTGTCTTACTTTATCCCAAGCCTAGAATGTGTCTTTTTGGAGAAAAATTAATTCGCCGTGTAATATAATCCCGAATATAGCGAAAAACCATGTTTTCTGCATTTTTAGGTAAGAATATCTCGAAAACCTGATGTGATGGAGCAATTCTGAAATCGGATTTGGATTCAGTGCACCAAAAACATTCGAAAAAATATAGTCTGTTCTCAAAGCTTGAAAAACATTGGCCTGTGTTATTTAAAATTTTAAATCATATTTTTTTATTTACTAGTAAAAGTTGGATTTTTGCTGCTTCTTTCTAATATTTTTATTGATGTTTCTTTAACATAAGTTATTAAGACGATTACTTTCTCCACAAGAGTATTTAAATTAATTATACAATTTATGTGAAAGATGACTAATCCTGTTCGATATATTGAGCCTGTCATCTTAGGAGCAAATCGTGAAACTATACTCTCGAAGTGAGGAGATGATACAAAATGCCAAGGATATATGCAATCACTAAAATTTACACTAAATAACTGCAGAAATAGTAATATATACTAAATTCGTGAATTATTTCTTATTACATGATGTTCTACTACTAGTATTTAGATGAGTGTCTTACTTTATGTTAAGCCTAGAATGTGTCTTTCTGAAATTTCAATCGTAAAAATCTCGGAATCGGTCGCGATAAGACATTTCCAGAAACGGATAAGTTTTGTGCAGAAAAAAACGCAATCGGAATTATTCTGTGCGTGCCTGGAGTCAGAAAAGCAGTAAAAAATTGTTGTATAAATGTCTATTATGTAGGGAATATATTACATTTAACTTACCAGGAAAATTGTAGAAGGGAATATTTAATCTCGTATCACAAAACATACACCCTGAGAAAATTTAATTTATAAAAGAGGCACAATTTTGTAGGCCTATGTTTATAATGCCAACAAGGCACATTTTTTTTTTTTTAATATTAAAATTGTAGAATATAAATATCTACACTGCCTTCATAAACTTTTAATATTTTCTTTTTACTTATGATATTAGCTCAGAAAAGCTATTTTTGTTAAAAATTTAGGTATTTATTATAAATACAATTTTCTATGCAGAGTGTATCATTCAATATTGGTAGGCTTCTATATTAATTTTAGATAGTTTTCGAATATAAATATGCCAACTGCGAGAGTTGCATTGCAAAACCCGTAGGAAAGGGTCTAGGCGGTTAAGATGGTGAAAAATGCCTCCAGCGCTTTTGAAAAACAAAAAATGTCCTCATGTAGAACATAAAAAAATATGACTTTACTGAAATTTTCAGCCCTCTAGACCTTCCCATAACCTCAAAAATCTATAAAACGTGATTTTCGGTTTTTTGGCGATATCTCCGGTTCTATTCATCGTAGAAACCTCTTTTTTTTTCAAATTGTAGGATTTTTTATTGCCTACAACATGCTATTTTTTTTTTAAAAAATTTTGGCGCGAAATTCAAATTGTTTTGAGCGTTTTAAATTTTTAAAATTGAATTAAAAAAAACTAGGACTTACTCAGGCCCAAAAATATATATATTGTGTATTTTATGTCAAACTATGCCTGTGAATTTTTTCAGATTTTTAGAGGTGGGGAAAATGGTTACAAACGCGAGAAATCGCTTTTTCGTCGTTTTTTTTTTTTTCCGCATTTTTTACCTACTTTTGGGGCACAGAATTTCGTTGTAGATCCTCAGTTGCTTCAAAATTATATATATATATATATATATATATATATATATATATATATTATAGGATTTTTTATTGCCTACAACATGCTATTTTTTAAAAAAATTTTGGCGCGAAATTCAAATTGTTTTGAGCGTTTTATATTTTTAAAATTGAATTAAAAAAAAACTAGGACTCACTCAGGCCCAAAAAAAAATATATTGTGTATTTTATGTCAAACTATGCCTGTGAATTTTTTCAGATTTTTAGAGGTGGGGGAAAATGGTTACAAACACGAAAAAACCGCTTTTTTTTTCGTCGTTTCCTTCCCTCCCCCGCATTTTTACCTACTTTTGGAGCACAGAATTTCGTTTTAGATTCTCAGTTGCTTCAAAATTATATATATATAATATAATATATATATATATATATATATATATATATATATATATATATATATATATATATATATATATATATATATATATATATATATATATATATATATATATATATATATATATATATATATATATATATATATGTATATATATATATATATATATATATATATATAATATATATATATATATATATATATATATATATATATATTATCGAAATACTATTGAATCATTTTATGTAATATAAAGACCACACTGCGCCATTTTTCCCTTTAAAATCACAATTAAGACAAGATTAAGGCAAGTTTAAGACAATATTAAGGCAAGATTAATACATTTTTAAGTTATTTTTTTTTGGTTTTGAATAATTAGTCATACTGCATAATTCATCCAAAAATATAATTTTATAGAAATTAAAACATTTCTGTTTATAAAAACATCATATAGAAAAAAGATTTTCTATATTTAATTGAATTAGCGTTAACTTGGTAAAAATCCATATTCAACAAATTAAATACACATGTAAGTGTGATTTTTACTTTATAATATAAATATTTTTTTACTTTATATTAATAATATTAAGTAAAAATCAAACTTACATGTGCATTTAATTTGTTGAATATGGATTTTTTACCAAGTTAACGCTAATTCAATTAAATATAGAAACTCTTTTTTTTCTATATGATGTTTTTATAAACAGAAATGTTTTAATTTCTATAAAATTATATATTTGGATGAATTATGAAGTATGACTAATTACTCAAAACAAAAAAAAATAACTTAAAAATGTATTAATCTTGCCTTAATCCTGTCTTAAACTTGTCTTAATCTTGTCTTAATCGTGATCTTAAAGGGAAAAATGGCGTAATATGGTCTTTATATTACATAAAATGATTCAATAGTATTTCGATAATATATATATATATATATATATATATATATATATATATATATATATATATATATATATATACGAGGCATGTTTTTTTTAAGTAAGTACCGTTTTGCGATTCCGCCGCCGCAGCGATACGGTCGGCGTTCCGCGCATGCGCGCTGGTAACCTACATCTCATGTCTACGCACTGACGCCATTACAGTCTGATTCTTCATTGTATACGTTGTTTACTGAGTGTTTAAGATGCCTCCGACAATCGTGAGTCCCGCCGATTGTGAAGTACGGGCTGTTACACGATTTCTTAGTGCTAAAGGCGTAAAACCGATCGATATTCATCGTGAGATCTGTGAAGTTTACGGACAAAACATTATGAGTGATGGAATGGTAAGGAAATGGGTGAGAGCATTTAAAGATGGCCGCACAAATGTGCATGATGAAGAACGGAGTGGGCGTCCTTCGGTCGTTAATGAAGATTTGGTGCAGAAAGTGGACGAAAAGGTGAGAGAAAACAGACGCTTTACAATTTCATCATTGTGCGACTGCTTTCCTCAATATTCTCGTAGTGTTTTGTATCGCATTGTGACCGAGAACTTGAATTAGGCGGCAGAATTTTATGAGGAGGGTATTCAAAAACTGGTGCCACGTTATGACAAGTGCCTCAATATTCACGGAAATTATGTAGAAAAGTAGATTAAGGTACAGGCTTTCATGTAAAAATAAAATTATAGCGATATCTCTGCACGTCTTTTTTTAATTCCAAAACGGTACTTACTTAAAAAACATGCCTCGTATATATATATATATATATATATATATATATATATATATATATATATATATATATTATATATATATATATATATATATATATATATATATATATATATATATGTATATATATATATATATATATATATATATATATATATATATATATATATATATATATATATATATATATAATTTTGAAGCAACTGAGGATCTACAATGAAATTCTGTGCCCCAAAAGTAGGTAAAAATGCGGAAAAACAACGAAAAAAAAGCGGTTTTTTCGCGTTTGTAACCATTTTCCCCCACCTCTAAAAATCTGAAAAAATTCACAGGCATAGTTTGACATAAAATACACAATATATATTTTTTTTTGGCCTGGTAAGTCCTAGTTTTTTTTTAATTCAATTTAAGAATTTAAAAACGCTCAAAACAATTTGAATTTCTCGCCAAAATTTTTTTTAAAAAATAGCATGTTGTAGGCAATAAAAAATCCTACAATTTGAAGAAAAAAGAGGTTTTCTACGATGAATAAAACCGGAGATATCGCCAAAAAAACCGAAAATCACGTTTTTATAGATTTTTGAGGTTATGGGAAGGTCTAGAGTGCTGAAAATTTCAGGAAAGTCATATTTTTTATGATCTACATGAGGATATTTTTTGTTTTTTCAAAAGCGCTGGGGGCATTTTTCACCATCTTAACCGCCTAGACTCTTTAACTATATTTTTAGCGATTATGCCTCTTCGTTATCGTACATTATTTACTTGCAATACTTTTTAAAAAATTATGGAGAAAGCTGTAATGGCCTTAATAACTTGTTGAATCTTGAAGAAACATCAATAAAAATATTAGAAAGAAACAGCAAAAATCCAACTTTTACTAGAAAGTTCAGGTTCTCGAGACATTCTAAGCTAAAAATGCAAAAAACACGATTTTTCGCTATATTCGGGATTATATTACACCGCGAATTAATTTTTTGCCGCAAAACTCATTGTGGCATCTGAAAGTACTACTTTTTTCCTTCAAAATGCATTTGGAATTTTTCAGATATTTTATTTTTTCTCGGAGAAATCGTCCGTTGAAATTAATTAATTTGGCGTTTTGGTTACAACCATACCAATTTGGGTAACAGTTTGTTTCAATTGCCTTTCTGTTGTGTTAAATTTTTATTCTTTTAGGATTTAGGAATGTAATATATTTTATCAATTTTCACTCGAAGCCTGAGGTTATGTTAGGTTCATTTGACCTTGAAATGACCTTCAAAATGATCTTCCAAAGTCATCATAGTTATATCATTTTATTGCCCCTCTAAAACCCTTCAACTTTTGTCTGAAACTTTTTTTACTAAAAGTTGACATAAAAAAATTAAGAAGCTTGGTACATTAAAATAGGACACCATGTATGATAACAAATAAACAATGTTGCTACTAGAAAGATGATTTGTCCGAGAAGAAAAAAGATATCTGAAAGATTGAAAATACATTTTGATGCAGAAGAGTAGTACTTTCATATGCCGCAACGAATTTTGTGGAGAAAAATTAATTCGCGGTGTAATATAATCCCAACCATAGTGAAAAACAGTTTTTCACTATAGTTGGGATTCCGTTGGGACTCTGCTGAAAACAAATCTGTTTCTGGTCCGGTCACGTCCGAATCCGGAGATTTTTGCGACTGAAATTTCAAAAAGACACATTCTAGGCTTGGGATAAAGTAAGACACTCTACTAAGTAATAGTAGTAGAACATCACTTAATAAGAAATAATTCACGAATTTAGTATATATTACTACTTCTGTAGTTATTTAGTGTAAATTTTAGTGATTGCACATATCCTTGGCATTTCGTATCATCTCCTCGATTCGAGAGTGTAGTCTCACGATTTGCTCGTAAGATGACAGGCTCAATATATCGAATAGGTTAGTCATCTTTCACATAAATTGTATAATTAATTGTTTATTGAATTATGAAATTTAATATATTTTTAGGTATTTATTAAATTCATATTTCATTTTCATTTTTCAACAAAAATTTTTTTCAACCTTTACTGAAAACTAATGACCTTGAATTTTTTTTTTATATACCAGATAAATTATTAAAGATAAGCACTCGTGATAATTTCTGTTCAATCTACACTCTGTGGAGAATATTCCAGAATTTTTTCACAATTTTTTGACGAGTACTCTTCGAGATAACGGGGGATAGCGATTTTTAAAAATAATACAAAAAAAATGCGCGCATGTATTACACTATATCTATTTTTGAACTCGTGTTTTTACAAGTCTTAATTTCACACCCCACTCGATGACCTGGTAAATTTTTTTTTCACTTCCGATTTCACCCCCCAAGACTAACCCCTTAAGTCAAAATTTAATTTTCAAAACTACACGGCTCTGATGAGGCGGTGCGACAGACACACAGATACCGAAGTGATCTTATAAGTGTTCCATACTGAACACTAAAAAGGAAATGTGAAATGTATTAGTAAGAAAAATGTTCTGTTAGATAAGTTAAGGTCGGTGTTACATTCGAGTTACTTATTCGGAGGTCATGGTGATACATTCAACAGTTGAGATACTGACCCTAAGACAAGGACTGTTCAACGTAAATCACATAAAATAAATAAAAAAAATTTGGCTCACTGTATACAATCAGTCAGTCGAAACATAAAATAAGATTTTTGGTAGTTCAAAATACGATATTCCAATGATTAAAGCTTAAGGCAACATAATCCAGCTGTCGATAGTACAACTTAATTTAACAAACCCTCAGAAAAATTAATTCGCGGTGTAATATATTGCAAAAATGGACATATGTGTCTGATATGTTTTGTCTATTATCATTTTGCCAACTGATATGTAGCTAAAAAGGTGTTAAAGACCTTTTAGCCCTATTCCCCATGACCGCTTATCCCAAGAATTTCAAGTCTGCTGTTTAACTAGTATATATATATATATATATATATATATATATATATATACATATATATATATATATATATATATATATATATATATATATACATATATATATATATATATATATATATATATATATATATATATACATATATATATATATATATATATATATATATATATATATATATATAATATATATATATACTAGTTAAACAGCAGACTTGAAATTCTTGGGATAAGCGGTCATGGGAATAGGGCTAAAAGATCTTTAACACCTTTTTAGCTACATATCAGTTGGCAAAATGATAATAGACAAAACATATCAGACACATATCTATAATAATAACCTAATGTCCATTTTTGCAATATATTACACCGCGAATTAATTTTCTGAGGGTTTGTTAAATTAAGTTGTACTATCGACAGCTGGATTATGTTGCCTTAAGCTTTAATCATTGGAATATCGTATTTTGAACTACCAAAAATCTTATTTTATGTTTCGACTGACTGATTGTATACAGTGAGCCAAATTTTTTTTATTTATTTTATGTGATTTACGTTGAACAGTCCTTGTCTTAGGGTCAGTATCTCAACTCAAAACGATTCCCCTTTCCAGATATTGAGATAGCCGAAATTTGAGCTCGATTAAACGACGTTAACCCGTGCCGCTCGTCGCTCAAAGTTTGAAAAAATCCAAATTTTTGGCCAAAAAGCTGACATATGGAGCCATAACTCCAGAACAGTAAATAATTGAAACACGCTTAATATCTCAAAAGAAAGCTAATGTTGTTCTTCAAAATTTATATTCTATACATAATTGTTGTTATTTTAAGTCAAACCGAGTTACAACAGCCTTTAGCCCCAAAAACGTGACCTGGTACCACTAGGAGCATACTTCGTATATTTTGTTATTAAGTGATAAATTTTGCTTTTTTTTGGTATATTTTTTGAGTTCAAAGTAGAAATATAATAAAAAAACAGTCTAATGACATTTTTTATTTTAAAATATAAAAATTAGGTATATAATACATACAAAACAGACACAGAAAAGATACAGACGTAGTACCTACATGAGTTGATAATTTTACATAGTTATCTAATCTATTCTAGAGCTTTTGTTAAAGTAGTTTTTGAAACGTCAGGATATAATGCTCGGCATTTACTTACAACTTGCAGGACATATTGCTTTTGGTCTTCATCTTTTGTCAGAAGGTCGTTAAAGTCGGTTATTAATTTAACACCACGCTCAGCCATATCATTAACTACTTTTAATGTTTTGACAATTTTCAATCCTTCTTGGAAGTCATTATTTTGAGGCCAGGTGTTTGGATGTTGTCTTAGGAAATCTGTTTTTATATTAAATTGGTCAAAGAATGTAAACGTTTCTTTGGTAAGTAAATTTACCAATCCTCCATCAACTACCTCTTTTAAGTTTTCTTTCCTAACTTTTGGATTTACAATCCTAGCGTGCTGTGATGGGTCATCTGTGCTACTGAGCAATTTTATTAGCCATTAACAACTTTTCATCGTCTGTAATGGTGGGATCAAAAAACGATAATCCCACCAACTTTGCATTCAAATACCACAAATGGTTCGAAATTTGGTCAGGGCTATTTCTGCAATGTCGTTGTCACATTCTTTATAGTCTAACAGACTATGCAAAATACCTAAATCTTGCTTTGGTGCAAGATGAGCTTTTGGAGCATTGAACCAAGCTTTACAATAAATTTTAACTAGGAAAACAGAAATGGCACGCACAGAACTTCTTCTTTAGACATCTTAAATTGACTACGAAAAATGAACATTTTTAAGCAGTAAATAGCCTTTGCCATCCACCTAGCGTGATGAATGGCTCCTGGAGTTCTAAAACCCACAAACACTTGCCGTCTGGTGATCCAACAAATACGAGAACCAACTGCAATAGCTCCTTGTAGTCATCTCTGGGGTGGCTCTCAGTTAATTTGGTCTCGAATTCAGCAGTAACATTTGCAATTACTTCTGGAGTTAGCTGCTTTTGTATTAGATTGTCACTGATACCTGTGTCGTATTTTCCTTCGTCTATCTTGGGCCACGCAGTGAGGAATCTCTTGAAAATGTCTGGATGAGGTCCAATGGTTGATCCCATTTTTGTGTCGAATATGCCTCTTAACAGAATTTCCAAGATATGGTGACGGCAAGCTAGGTATAACAATTATCTTCCTAACATTTGCTCCAATATGAACGCATGCTCCTTTGAGTCTTCCCGTGTTGGATGCTGTAGTGTCGAAGCACATCGCCTTGACGGTGTTGAGAAGACCCCATTCATGTAGGCATTCATATACGGCTACGGCTTGCTCCTCTCCAGAGCTGTTTGCTGTTACAGGAACTCCCAGCAGCTCTTCCTTTTCGCCATATGAAATAGCTATAGCTATTCGCTCACACTGTTCATTTTTTTAAAACACCCGGTAAAAGTTTACCGTCCCAATGGACAACCACGGGCTCTTTTTCAGGAATGTTTACTTTATCAAAAATTTTTTTATTATTTTGTTCTCTGAACATTTGCCTTCTATCATGTAATAAAGTTTTCGAGACTTTGTACTCAAAAGGGTCAAGGTTTAGTGCTTCTAGAGTAGCTATTAAAATTCTTGTGGCATTTCTGTCGGATACCTTACATCGATCTAATAAAATGGACAATTTCATGTTTAAAACCTCTTTAACGCCCCTTGCAAATGAAACTTTCATCCTCTTGCTCTCAGATGGTCCTGGATCTTCTGCAGCTTCTTCAGGGATGTCCATTTCCTCCAAGCTCTCAAGTTCCTGGTAGATGCTGTCCTCTTCAGTGTCTTAAAATATCTTCACTAGATAATTGTTCGATCTAACCAGCTCAAAGGCCTTTAGAAACTAAACTGAATAAATAAAAGGTCGGTTGTACGCTGAAGTAAAATCACCATCCCTAAAATAGAAATTAGATTCACCCTCCTTTTTACCTGTCAAACGGGTCTTTCTTTGGTAAACTATTCAGGTAATCCCCATATAATAAAAGATTAAATTTGAACAAAAGGCTCTTTATGTTTGAAAATTGAGTTCCAAAATACTTTTTAACAAAAGAATGTTAATTCCGAGACACATTATGTAAAAACCTGTAAAATTCTTAAATACTCCCAAAGTGGCTCCTACTGGTACCAGGTCACGTTTTTGGGGCTAAAGGCTGTTGTAACTCGGTTTGACTTAAAATAACAACAATTATGTATAGAATATAAATTTTGAAGAACAACATTAGCTTTCTTTTGAGATATCAAGCGTGTTTCTATTATTTACCGTTCTGGAATTATGGCTTCATATGTCAGCTTTTTGGCCAAAAATTTGGATTTTTTCAAAGTGTGAGCGACGAGCGGCACGGGTTAACGTCGTTTAATCGAGCTCAAATTTCGGTTATCTCAATATCTGGAAAGGGGAATCGTTTTGTGGGGTCCAGACGAACAAAATTCCGACATCGATTTTTTGCGGTCACCCTAATATATATATATATATATATATAAATATATATATATATATATATATATAATACATATACATATATGTATATATATATATATATATATATATATATATATATATATATATATATGTATATATATATATATATATATATATATATATATATATATATATATATATATATATATACATATATATATATATATATATATATATATATATATATAATATATATATATATATATATATATATATATATATATATATATATATATATATATATATATATATATATATATATATATATATATATATATATATATATATATATATATATATTGGTGGCTCCTTGTAGCAGGAACGATTGCAGAAAATTCACCTTAAATAGCGGATCTCAATAATAAAGGAAAAAATCGAACCTAAACATATAATGAATGAATGTGACATGAATATTTATTTTCACGCCACCACTGGGGAACCATACATCTCCATCTACAGTGTTGTCAGTTTTAGCTAGACCTTTTCCAATAAATTTAATAAAAAAAAAAATATATAAAAATATTCAATATTTCTTCTTGTAAACATTTTTATCTAAATATGATCACTTACTAAAAATTTTAACCCATTTTTCCCAGAATGGTTTCTTATTGTAGGAATAACTACCAATTATTAAAGAAACTTTAAAAAAATAACAAATTTAATAAAAAAATATATAAAAATTGTCACGTTTAAAAATAATTCCTTCGTAACTCCAACAAATTAATTATAAAAGTTTTGGAGCAAACTGTCAAAAATCGAATTTTGTTGAACCATCACTTAAAATGTAAAAAATTTTAACACATATAATATAGTATGCTTTTTTAAAGAAAATGTTTTCTGCTTCTTCCAATGCCTTCTCCTAAAGGAGGTTGGCGACCACTTTTCTAAATGTTTCTCTGTCCTTGTCCTTTCTGAGTACA
>CM032455.1:44639041-44772168 GCA_019049505.1 Pachyrhynchus sulphureomaculatus | reverse complement strand
ACAGATAGGCCCTTTTGTATATATATATATATATATATATATATATATATATATATATATATATATATATATATATATATATATATATATATATATATATATATATATATATATATATATAATATATATATATATATAAGGTATATCCACAAAGTAAGTTCCGTTTGGTTATATAAAAAAAACGTGTACAGATACAGAAAAAATATTTATTGTACAAAAAATCTACAACTGTTAAACTAATTTTCTACATAGTTTCCGAAATTTTGTAGGCACTTGTCATAGCGTGGCACAAGTTTTTTGTATGCCTTCTTCCTAGAAGGTTGCCGCCTGTGTTTTCAACCATGTGGTAACATGTTCTTTCAGCTCGTCATCATCGTTGAGGTGTCGACCACCAAGAAAAGATTTTAGGTGTAAGAAGAGATGAAAGTCGCTAGGAGCGAGGTCCGGGCTGTACGGAGGATAATCAAACACGTCCCAGTCAAATTCCTGTAGGAGTTCTTTTGTCACGTTCGCAGTGTGAGGTCGGGCATTATCGTGGAAAAAAAACAACACCTTTCGACAGTAATCCTCGGCGCTTGTTCTGTATTGCGCGGCGCAATTTCTTAATGGTCTCGCAGTAAACATGTGCATTGATTGTTTGGCTTCGTGGTAAGAAATCAATCAGCAAAATGCCTTTTCTGTCAGAAAAAACGGTGCACATGAGTTTTCGAGGTGTCAAGATTTGCTTAGGCTTAACTTTCGTTGGGGACGAAGTGTACCTCCATTCCATTGATTGCCGTTTAGTTTCTGGGGTGTCGTAAGATACCCAAGTTTCATCCCCCGTGACTATCCGAGAAAGAAAATCATCACCGTCTTCATTGTAGCGTGTCAAAAACTGAAGTGCACTGCCCATCCGTTGTTTTTTGTGTTGTTCAGTAAGAATTTTGGGTACCCAACGTGAGCAAAGTTTTCGAAATTTCAGTTTTTCATTAACAATTTCATGAATTAGTGATCGTGAGATTTGCGGAAGTTCCATAGCAAGAGCACTAATTATAAACTTACGGTTTTGCTTAAGCTTCTCTTCAATTGCGTCAACCAGTTCATCAGTAACCAAAGACGAGCGTCCACATCGTTTTTCATCGTGCACTTGATCACATCCTTCATTGAACTGTCTGACCCATCTTCTAACCATTGAATCACTCATAGCAGTTTGTCCGTAAACCTCGCAGATTTGCCGATAAATTTCACTTGGTTTAACTTTCTTTGCATTTAGAAAACGAATCACAGATCTGATTTCACAAGCGGCGGCATTTTTAATTAAGGCTGACATCATAAAGAAGCACTACAAAGAACATGTCGGCAGCAGCGATCTGAAAATGGCGTACATTTCTTCTGCTTGAGTCAGTCATATATATATATATATATATATATATATATATAATATATATATATATATATATATATATATATATATACATATATATATATATATATATATATATATATATATAATATATATATATAATATATATATATATATATATATATATATATATATATATATATATATATATATATATATATATATATATATATATATATATAGGATTTTATTACAATGTGTTAATATATTGAAATGGAGTCCTTTAGTCAGTTGGAAACACTCCTGATATTTATTTTTAATAAATTTGATTATAGTTGAAAATTTATAAAATCACTAGACTACGTAATTTCA
This sequence comes from Pachyrhynchus sulphureomaculatus, assembly GCA_019049505.1. Taxonomy (NCBI): domain Eukaryota; kingdom Metazoa; phylum Arthropoda; class Insecta; order Coleoptera; family Curculionidae; genus Pachyrhynchus; species Pachyrhynchus sulphureomaculatus. The sequence continues at coordinate 44,770,454 of CM032455.1, read as the reverse complement.
AAAGATGCCTACCACTGCCGTTGACTCGTCGTTCAACATTCATGAGTGAGAGAAACGGGGACTCTTTAAGCTGCTTAGAATAGAGATGACGAGCCATCATCAGCTGCAGAGGTATTGACTCTCTTGTTTAACTATTGAAATGTGTTATAAGAATAAATGTTTTCTTTTCGAGAATTGTCGTAATGCAAAAAGTGTTTTAGGTCTTTTTGTTGTTATTGCCAAAGTTTAGTTACAATTATTTTCTAAATAAGATTACTGAATTAAACCAATTAGTTGTTATGTTGTGTATATCGTATTTAATTTTTATCGATGTGTTTAATGCATTTCTTAGTATAAAATTTTTAACTCCTGAGAAAAATCTATATTTTGTACAGTTGCTTTAACAAAATAGGTATGTATAGGGTTATATCTATGTTTGCTCTATGGTAAAGGTTAGTTATTCTGTATTCAGCATCAATTAGACAGTGGTCACGATGATCTTGGAAAAAAGTTTGAGGAACTTTTGAGTAATTAAGCGTTATTGTCGAGGGAAGCTATTTATCAATATTTTTTTCAATCTCTTTTGCTTCAGAGCTATGCCAGTTCATATAAATAGTAAGTTATTTTTATAACATCCTGTATATTTTGGGAATGTGGAATTTTTGGCACAATGACCCTACTCAGTATATATCACCACCACACAAAACACTTTATTTTTGGACTAGATGCACGTTTCGCTAACCATCGCCCTCCATCGGGAGTGATAATTGACTAACTGCAAATCTAACCTATTTATACTTAGCCTAACACCTGAATTATTCAGGCGGAACTAGTGGCATAGGCAAAGCTATCAGTTCCTGTCAAGTAACCAGTAGAGTGGTCTATCAGGAATAGGTCCTCTGTCTTTATTTAAACTACTTTTATTTTTTATAATTTCCATACTTTCGTATGCACTCAACAATCTTTTATCAGATACATTTTTACTTAATCTTAGATTATCTAATATTACAGTATGATCAGCTTCAAGGGCATGTTCGGCAATGCTAGACTTTTCTGTTCTACTGTATTTTAAATGTGCTAAATGTTCTTTAAATCGTGTTTTAATTGACCTTTTTGTTTGCCCAGCATACTTTTTGTCGCAATCATTACAACTAATAAATTCCACTTTTTCACAACTAGGAATCTTATCTTTGGGATATCCTAAGATATTTCCTAGATTGTCTGATGGCTTATAGTAAAAAAGGTGGAATTTTGAATATTTAACCTGAACTTATGTCTATTTATTAACTTGTTTACTAAGTCATCGTCATAACCATTAACTCTAGTTATATTTCTAATACGATTCGTTTCATTGATGAACGATGAACTAAAAAAATGTAATGCGGCCAATTTGTATTGTTTACAATGAAATGAATCATTAGGAATATATCTATTTGTTACTGTGTCCTTTCTATAGATATCAAATTCTAACCTATTTTTATTTATAATAATTTAAATATTGAGAAAAGGCAGTTGTCCTTTGTTCTCAGTTTCGTAAGTGAATTTAATGGAATCATATCGGCTATTTAATTTGCAAATAAAATCTTCTATATTTGCTTTGTTTGTATAAAAAATCGCGAAAACATCATCCACAGGCCTGTACCATACTCTTGGGAAATACTTAAATTCTTGACTGGCTTCGGTTTCAAATTTACTCATGAATAAATGAAAGATGATAAGCAATTATCCATAACTGTTCCTTCTTTCTGAACATAAAATTGAATGTCATATTGAAAATAATTTTTTTCCATACAAAGTTTAGATAATGTTAAGTATTCATGAATAATTTCGTCCTCAAAGTCATTCATGCTAAGTAATTATTCGAGATATTGTAAAGTTTGTGGTATTATATTTATATATATATATATATATATATATATATATATATATATATATATATATATATATAACAATTAATATGTTTTAAGTTGTAGTCTCTCTTCTTCTTTTTCTTTCATTGTATGCTAGACTTTATTTGAAAGATTTGATCATTCATCAATTTTTAATTGAAATACAATAATGTCTAGACATAAATATATTTATCCTAAAGTTATTTATCGGAAAAAATTACTTTACTTCTTATATTCTATAACGGAGGAGTTCCAAAACATTAGAAAATAATATTTTTTGTACAGTATTGAATCATTTATATGTGATGCCGAAAAAATGCCTCTAGATGGTGTATTTATTTTTTTTTTATAAGGAAACTTTTTTTAATATTTTCAAATACTTATATCAGAAAAACAGGAAAAGTTGCCATATTTCTACTAAAACATAAAATGTACGTCTTTTTCACCCTTCGGCCTCAAGCGATGTTGTTCAAAAACTATAGACTTCATCCCTTTATTAGATAATATCTATGCACCGTTTGAAATTGATATCTCATTTCGTTCGAAAGTTATTGTACCAACAGACCGACGGAAATGTGTGTCTATGTCTTTCGTGATCTCTCTCTCTCTTTCTCTCTTTTCCTCCTCTTTTTTCTCTCTATCCGTTTCCTCAATTTTGAGGGTAGTAATCTCTTTGGAATGACTTTACTGTTCTATCCATCGTTTCTCTCCATTTCTCTCGAACTCCTGCCAAGCGTATTAATATATAAAGTGGTTGATTTATAACTGGTTTTACTTGATTCGACCATCTTGTTGGCGAACGGCCTCTACTCCTTTTACTCTGGACCTCTCCCATCATTATAAACCGGTCTACATTATCACCTGGTCTTCTGGCTACATGTCCATAATATTGCAGAATTCTTTTTAGACTTACGTTTATATTTAGTTCTTTCATAGATTGTTTGGAAAAAATACAAATAGGAGAATGACACATTATTCCTATGGAAACTGAACTCCATTCATCTTTTCCAAAACTGTAATACATTTCGTTGAACTAGCTAGTCTCTCATACGGTGTATCCCAGATGATGGACAGGGGAACGCCTTCTAGAAATAAGCTGTACCATAAAATACTGAAGGCGAGTTAAAATTAGCACCGATCAACGGCAGTTGAGAGTAGAAACAATCATGTCTATAATGCAAACTATGGAAGATGGACGAACAAACAGAAAAATTTCACCAATAAGTGGAAAATATTGTGCAGTCAGTTTAATCACTAAACATTGCACTAATGATCGATTTGATGTATAAAAACTACATCTCTAAAGTAGAGGATTCCATCACTGGTAATCCAACTACGTTTTGGTCGTTTATTAAGGCTAAAAAATCGGCAACTTATTTGCCTGATGTGCTTAAATTGGGCAATCTTCAATTCTCTGAGCCAGATAAAATTGCTGATGCATTTGCCGGTTTCTTTGGGAGTGTATATAGTGTGCCGTCAGATCGCGGTCCCAAAAACAATGTCTTCACCTCTAATTTATGTATCGCTCTTGATTGTTTGCCAGAGCAAACTATACTAACGGCATTGAAAGGATTGAGAGATGATGAAGGGTGGCGCAAATGATATATTCAATTATAGACCGGTATCTTTATTACCGATATTCGCCAAAGTCTTTGAGATATCAGTATATCAATGTATTTTTGCACAGGGTAAAAGCCTGATTTCTTTTTTTTAGCAAACGTAGTACAATAAGTAATTTGGCTTGTTTTGCTTAATTTACAGGTAATGCTTTTCCATTTTAAGAAGGTTCCAAGAATAATTATAAACCGTTTTTCATAAAGTTATTGAGATTATTCTTGAAAACTCCTAAACTGGTACACCCCTTAACATGTATAGGCAAGTTATAAAAGTCAGCCCTTTGAAAAATAGTGAGTTCATAGTTTTTTTGTAACTTGTTCGTATTATGTAAAAATCATTTCGTGAACGTGTTTAATAATCATGTATTTCATAAGAATATTTAATATAAATTATGTAGATAGGTAGGTAACAGATTATTTATTATTTTAAAAATGAATATCATGGTAAAGTACTTAAAGTGAAGCGCAAGTAGTCGCCAATTTAAACAATCATGCGTTAAAGCTATTGGCGTATATCTATTGCACTTTAAGATAATTCTCATACTCCTATTTTGCAATTTTTGTAAGGCAAATTTACTGTTGTTATCAAGGAAATATAAGAGGCTTGCGTAGTAAGTATAGTGAGGCTGTATAGTACTTTGATAAACAGTCACCCTTGAATGAAAGAAAGGTTACTGAATACTCGAAAAAGAAGAAAAAGTTTCGTTGCAATTTTCTTATAAATATAAAGAAAGTGACTTTTTTATATGTTAGACAAGAATCAATACAAAAGCTTAAGTATTTTATTTCTGACAGAACTTCAAGTTTTGGTTATTAACAAAAATACTCACATTTTTCAAATTAATTTGTGAAAATCTGTATTTAGTAGTTAGAATCATTGCTTTACTTTTACTGATATTTCCGCACCATTAGAGACTCTAGTGATTGCCTTTCATTGCAACATGATATGGAGTCGTTACAGCAATGGTGTGAGTTGAATAGGCTGCCATTGAATACCGCTAAGTGCTTCTTTTTGACTTACTCGAATAAATTTAGCACCATTGACTTCCAGTATAAGTTAGATAATGAAGGTATTTATGCTCATGCTCTGTTGTTACCTTTATCTTATATATTCAATTTGTCTCTAAAAACGAACAGATTTCCTGACGTATGGAAGAAGGGAAAAATTATTTCCGTATTTAAAAAGGGTGGCGCAAATGATATATTCAATTATAGACCGGTATCTTTATTACCGATATTCGCCAAAGTCTTTGAGATATCAGTATATCAATGTATTTTTGCACAGGGTAAAAGCTTGATTTTTTTTTTTAGCAAACGCAGTACAATAAGTAATTTGGCTTGTTTTACTTAATTTACAGGCAATGCTTTGGACAAACAAATGCAAGTTGATGCTGTATACAATGATTTCTCGAAGGCCTTTGATAGGGTTGACATTTCATATTTCTACATAAGCTGGCTAGACTGGGTTTCAGCAATAATCTACTTACTTTTTTCAATCATATTTGTGTAACCGCTTACAGTACGTCGAAATTCGTGGACATAAATCCTCAACGTTTAGTGCCACAAGTGGTGCACAACAGGGTAGCAGCCTTGCATCTTTAATTTTTTTACTCTTCATTAACGACATTGGTGATAACATAACTAGTCATTTTCTTTTGTTTGCTGACAATCTAAAGCTTTTCCGCACCATAAGAGACTCTAGTGATTGCCTTTCATTGCAATATGATATGAAGTCGTTACAGCAATGGTGTGAGTTGAATAGGCTGCCATTGAATACCGCTAAGTGCTTCTTTTTGACTTATTCGAATAAATTTAGCACCATTGACTTCCAGTATAAGTTAGATAATGAAGATATTACACGCTGTAACACCTTCAAGGACCTTGGAATTATTTTTGATCCTAAACTTTCATTTGGCCATCATATTAATTGGATCTGCACTACTGCGATGAGGACGTCGGGTTTCATAATACGTAATTCGGGTGGTTTTCATAATGGTAAAACATTAAAAACTTTATATTCGAGCTATGTGCTTTCACGGCTTGAATATGGTGCAATGTTTGGAATTCAATACATGCTAAGTATATTAAACAGGTAGAGAATGCTCAAAGAAAGTTTGCCAAATTTCTTATACCATATTAAAATATAATAGTATGTACCCTGATAGGGGTGTCGATAAGGTCATTATAACTGAACGTTTTCAGCTACCTTTATTAACGACTCGAAGAAATTACCATCTGGTCTGTTTTTTCTTATAAAATTATGTAAATCTCTTATTGACTCTCCTGACTTATTATTTTAAGTAAACTTTCACGATCCTGATATATTGGTTAGAACCTCTCCTGTTTTCTATTTACCTACTACATCAACTAATTTTCTCATGAAAACACCACGGTTTCAAGCTATGAGCATTTTCAACGGTACTTGTAACGACATTGACGTGAACAACCTGTCATTTGCGCAATTTGCCAAATGCTTAAAAAATAAATTGTTGATTGTATAGGTATTTATTCCAAGTGTATCATTTTAATTTTAATTTTCCAATTTTATATAATTTCTATGTTATTTTTATGTTATCTGTCTCTTTGGTTCCATACTAGTATTTTACTTTTCTTTTTTATCTCTATCTTCTTTGTATTATATTATTTATGCTTAATTGCCTTGTAAATGGTATATCTGTTAGACAATAAAGATTATTATTATTATTATTATTATTAATGCTGAGAGATTTAAATCCCAAGATCGGTAAAGGCACATTTAACTAATACTGACGTGATCATGCATTCGAAAAAACAGCCGAAAGGGAAGAATGGCTATTGCAATTCTGTTAGAAAAATAATTTGATTACAATAAAATTATCTTTCATCTTTTCAAATTGCGATCTATATACTTGGGACTCTCCCCAAAGAAATTGACAGAATATTGTCAGCCATTGAATCGATCAGTAAAGACCTACATAAGTATAAATGCTTCGCCTAATCACAACTCATTAATATCTGAACTTATATTTAAATTTAAAAAATCTGAACGGAATTAAATAATTTTTCTTATTATATATCGGAAACGGTTCATTCCTGCTTTAATAAGTAACTACGTTCTTACGGGTTCTAATCTATCTACACAACTACTCTCGAGCCTCTTTCATTTTCCCAGCGGTGGCCGCGCACCGATACATTACTGATAGGAAGCCGTCATTGTCAACGCGCATCTGTGCCCTCAGACATTGCACCTTTACTGCCACGTTTCATCTATAGAATAACGATATCGTACAATAAACGACGGCTCGGAGATCAGACAAGACTAGTAGATTAGATCATGGACCAAAAAGAAAGCCGACCCGATCTAACGTGGCCATTATATCCTCTTTTTATATCCTTTTATTTGAAGTATGTGCTTACCTACATAACAGCACACCAGCATCTAACCTCAGCACACCACACCAGCATTTAACGCTAAAAATCAGTATTAAATTGAATTAAATTATTTTTATTAAATTAAATAAAAACTCGTAATAAAATCCTTCAAATACAATTTGATGTCTTACAAGTAACAGATGTATAAAATAATTTCACTCCCACATATGAATAGTATATTTACACAATAATTTTAAAATAATACAAGGCAAGATATTTTGGAATATAAATTTTTTCCATTTTAAGAAGGTTCCAAGAATAATTATAAACCGTTTTTCATAAAAGTTATTGAGATTATTCTTGAAAACTCCGAAACTGGCACATCCCTTAACATGTATAGGCAAGTTATAAAAGTTAGCCCTTTGAAAAATAGTGAGTTCATGGTTTTTTTTGTAACTTGTTCGTATTATGTAAAAATCATTTCGTGATCGTGTTTGATAATCATGTATTTAATAAGAATATTTAATATAATTATGTAGATAGGTAGGTAACAGATTATTTATTATTTTAAAAATGAATATCATGGTAAAGTACTTAAAGTGAAGCGCAAGTAGTCGCCAATTTAAACAATCCTGCCTTAAAGCTATTGGGGTATATCTATTGCACTTTAAGATAATTCTCATACTCCTATTTTGCAATTTTTGTAAGGCAGATTTACTGTTGTTATCAAAGGAAATATAAGAGGGTTGCGCAGTAAGTATAGTGAGGCTGTATAGTACTTTGATAAACAGTCACCATTGAATGAAAGAAAGGTTATTGAATACTTGAAAAAAGAAGAAAAGTTTCGTAGCAATTTTCCTATAAATATAAGGAAAGTGACTTTTATATGTTAGACAAGAATCAATACAAAAGCTTAAGTATTTTATTTCTGACAGAACTATTGGTTATTAATAAAAATATTCACATTTTTCAAATTAATTTGTGAAAATCTGTATTTAGTAGTTAGAATCATTGCTTTACTTTTACTGATATTTAGTTTTAATCTATTGACATTTAAGTATGATTCAATCTTTCTTAGCTGCAAATTCAGCTTGCAGATAGCGACATTTAATAATTTGTCACTAGCAGAAATTAAAGTGTCATCCGTAAAAAGGCTTATGAATTCAGAGTCGATAAAATGATTAATGTCATTTAGATATACCACAAAAAGAAGTGGTCCAAGGACGCTCCCCTGTGGGACACCAAAGTTATATGGAATTTTCATTGACTTGCAACTTTTAATCTTAGTCATCTGTTTACGATTTGTTAAGTAATTCATAAACCAGTGCAGAACAACACCACCAACATCGTAATATTTTAGTTTATTAATCAAAATGTTATGGTCAAAAGTTTCAAAAGCACGGCAAAAATCTAGAAAAGCAGCCGCAATATAGTTATTGCTGTCATTGAGTTTGTTCCATGTAGCCATTGTTAGTTGTATGGTAGATTCACGAGAGTGTTTTTTTCTTGAAGCCAGATTGGTTTATAAAAAGAATATTGTTGGTAGTAAAATATTCATACAATTGATTATAAACGGCCAACTCAAGGACCTTTTCTAAGGCTAGAAGTGTGTGAATAGGACGAAAGTAAGAAGCATCATTACGGTTAGAAACTTTAGGAAGTGGAATTACAGTAGTGGTTTTAAGGCTGGATGGAAATTCACCTGTTTCTAAACAAGTATTAATGAGTTTGAGAAAAACATGACCAACCGTACCAAAAATATTTTTTATTGTTTTACCATTTAATAAATCATCACTGTTACCCTTGTCAGCCATTGAGAGGGACGTAAAATGGGTAAATCCAGGCTGTATCAATAGCAAATCTCCAGAGGACCAGTTAAGTAAGAGGTATAGTATTAATAACCTCAAAGTTGCTATCAACAAAGTATGAATTAAGGTTCTCTGCAATTACACTGTTACCCTTGTCAGCCATTGAGAGGGACGTAAAATGGGTAAATCCAGGCTGTATCAATAGCAAATCTCCAGAGGACCAGTTTAGTAAGAGGTATAGATTAATAACCTCAAAGATGCTATCAACAAAGTATGAATTAAGGTTCTCTGCAATTATACGTTCTCCAACAGCAACAGCACTTAGAGGAAATTTTATAGTTTTAAATTGCATAATGGGTTAATAAGTTGTTTAGAGTTTTCCACATAAGTTTACTATTATTTTTATTCATATCTATATTCTGGTAATAGTAACTTTCTCTTTTCCTTTTAAGTTTGTTTACAACATCATTTCTAAGCTTAGCCTAGCTGAGTAATGAATTTATCGATTTTTTTTATATGTATTTGTGTCACAAATAAGTACCGATAGCCATATAAGTAACGAGATAAAAATAAGGCACATATGATGGAAGATTCACAATACATTTCAAGTAATGTCTATAACAGTAAATGTGTATGCAGGAGTACAGGCTAATTTTATATAAAACTGCTGTCAACTAATAACTTTTATTTTATGACCATGTTTTACATTTGATAAATACATTTTTGCTTGACAGGCTAACGGCTGAGCCTATTTATATTAAGCCCACTGGAAATTATACATACATACTCGATAAACTTCTTTTACCCGTAGGTGTCGAGGAGCGTTCTTTACTTTCTTACTGGCTTTCCACAAATTTACGCCATTCATCTCTATTTAGTGCTAGTTGTTTCGCCTCAGCCCAGGATTTTCCTCAGTATTTCATTCACACTATTATTCGATATTACCCTCGATCGCCCCTTTTTATTTTTTCCTGTCACTCTTGCTTTCCACACCATTTTGACCTGCCAGTCATCATTCATTCTCACTATGTGTCCAGTCCATTTTAGCTTCTTCCCCTCTATTTTTTCCTTTAGCAATTTTACATTACGTTCCTGTCTAATATCTTCATTCCTTCATTTCTGTGGCTTGTAATCGTCTTTCATACATATCCGTCAGAATCCAACTCTCAGCCCCGTAGGTTATAACTGGCGTATATATTGTTTTGTAAATTACCATTTGTGTTTTCACTGATATTTCCTTTTTGCTCAGAAAGCGCGCCGTATAATTTTGTCCCAGTTTTCATTCTATTTCCAATTTCATCCTTTTGTGTTCCTTTGGAGTTTATTACTATTCCCAGATATTTATATAGCTCCACCTGTTTAATTTTTTGTCCCTCTATTTTAGTGTTCATAGTTTCTTGTGTGTTAGTTATAACCATCACTTTTGTTTTTTCCAGGCTAATAAACAGATTATACTTTTTTAACTCTACTGTCCATATATTCATGTACAGCTCCAAGTCTCCTTCTGTCCTTGCTACCAGTACAATATCGTCTGCGAATGCACATCCTTCTATTATTACAGCTTGCAACTGGTTATATCCCACCATATACTTAATTGTCTTTCCCCAGTTCGCTTTTATCACCTCATCCATAACGCTAAATAGTGGACTCAACACTCCTCCTTGTCTTACCTCATCACCATTGGTAAATGGTGATGTTCGCTGTTACACGTTCTCACTTGGTTTATTGTATTATCATACAAGGTCTTTATTGTACTTAGGTCTGTTATTATATTTGTAATATTTAAGAAAATTCAGAGAAGATTAATACAAGCATGTAAAACATAACTCAGTTTTAGTATAAACAAAAAATAAAATATAAAAAGTGTACGTATAATGTCTTCAGGCATTAATGCAATTTTTTGCATGCAACATGTTGAGCACATTCAATCACTTGTTTTTAAAGTATTATACATAAATGTGCACATTGTTTCTGAGTTAGATCTTTACTTATATAATAAATAAATATATAAAATTATAAATAATAGTGGACTCAACACTCCTCCTTGCCTTACCCCATCACTATTGGTGAATTCCTTCGATGTTTATGATTTTATTCATAATATGGAAATTTATCTCTTTACTTGAAAAATATAAATTTAGTATTTATTTTATAACTACGTATTTTCAAGAAAAGTACTGGGTAATGGATTTATCGATTTTTTTTATATGTATTTCTGTGTCACAAATAAGTACCGATAGCCGTATAGGTACGAGATAAAAATAAGACACATAGGATGGAAGATTCGCAATACATTTTATGTAATGTCTATAAAAGTAATATTTATGCAGGGGTACAGGCTAGTTTTATATAAAACTGCTGTCAATTAATAACTTTTATTTTATGACCATGTTTTACATTGATGTTAAATATATTTTTGCTTGACAGGCTAATGGCTTAGCCTATTTATATTAAGCCCACTAAATATTATACGTACATAATCGATAAACCTCTTTTACCCGTAGGTGTCGAGGATCGTTCTCTACTTTCTTTCCACAAATTTACGCTACTCATCTCTATTTAGTGCTAGTTGTTTCGCCTCAGCCCAGGATTTTCCTCTTTTCCTCAGTATTTCATTCTCACTATTATTCGATGTTTCCCTCGGTCGCCCCCTTTTATTTTTTCCTGTCACTTTTGCTTACCAGTCCATTTTAACTTCTTTTCCTCTATTTTTTCCTTTAGCGATTTTACATTAATAATTAATATCTTCATTCCTTCTTTTATCAATTCTTCTTGACACTACCACTTTCCTCAGATACTTCATTTCTGTGACTTGTAATCGTCTTTCATACATATCCGTCAGAATCCAATTCTCAGCCCCGTAGGTTATAACTGGCTTATATATTGTTTTGAAAGCTTCCATTTGTGTTTTCATTGATATTTCCTTTTGCTCAGAAAGCGCGCCGTCCCAGTTTTCATTCTATTTCCCATTTCATCCTTTTGTGTTCCTTTGGAGTTTATTACTATTCCCAGGTATTTAAATAGCTCCACCTGTTTAATTTTTTGTCCCTCTACTTTAATGTTCATAATTTCTCGTCTGTTAGTTATAACCATCACCTTTGTTTTTTCCAGGTTAATAAAGAGGTTATACATTTTTAACTCTACTGTTCATATATTCATGTTCAGCTCCAAGTCTCCTACTGCCCTTGCTACTAGTACAATATCGTCCGCGAATGCACATTCCTCTATTTTTACAGCCTGTAACTGGTTATCTCCCACCTTGTACTTAATTGTCTTTCCCCAGCTCGCTTTTATTACCTCATCTATAACGCTTATAAATAATAGTGGACTCAACAATCCTCCTTGCCTTACCCCATCACTATTGGTGAATTTCTTCGATGTTTATGATTTTATTTACAATATGGAAATTTATCTCTTTACTTGAAAAAGATAAATTCAGTACATATTTTATAACTACGTATTTGCAAGGAAAGTATTGGGTAATGAATTTATCGATTTTTTTTATATGTATTTTTGTCTCATAAATAAGTACCGATAGCCATGGTACGAGATAAAAATAAGGCACATATGATGGAAGATTCACAATACATTTCATATAATGTCTATAAAAGTAAATATGTATGCAGGAGTACAGGCTAATTTTATACAAAACTGCTGTCAACTAATAACTTTTATTTTATGACCATATTTTATATTTGATGTTAAATAAACTTTTGCCTGACAGGCTAACGCCTTAGCCTATTTATATTAAGCCCACTGGAAATTATATAAAGCGTAAACATTTACATCACGGTTATATTCGAAGATGTGGGCGTAACAAAACATCCGAAAATAATATAATTAAATTTTTTACAAAAATTTTTTGATTGTTATCTTCAAAGAATTTTACGTGATAATATTCAGAGAAAAATGATGCGGAAAAAAATATGTTGAGCTTCCTATATTTTTTTTTTTGTCGAAACCTTTTGTGATGTTATTTAAATATTTTCCTTGTGAAAAATGAAATCTGTAAAAGCGGATAAAATTTTAGTACATTACATTATAGGTTGAATTTTAATTTATGGTTATGGGTAAAGATTCCATATGACACATGTTTTTATTTACTTTTATGTACATTTAAAATTTAAAAACTTTATTAGCACGGTATTTTTGAAATTCTGTTCGTCAGTCTGTTACAGCTGATTTTTTCCAAAACTATTTGACATAGAAAGTTGAAATTTGGCACTAATATAGGAATTAATGGTCCAATCAGAGCCGTGTAGTTTTGAAAGTTAAATTTTTACTTAAGGTAGTTCACTCGTAAATCCACTTTTCTTCAGAATTTGATGAAATTGAAATATGATGTTAATTTAAATGTTTTTCATTTAATTAAAAAAGAAAATTTTTTTGACCAGTGGTGAAGCGAGATATTCATAATTAAAGTGCACATAATTAACATGTAATAGGTCAATGAAGTACAAAAAAAGGCGTTGTTTTGAGTATATCTTAAGAATTTTTCTTACGAATTCTTTAAAAGACTAATATTTAGGACAAAAAAAATTAGAAAAATTTCGAAATAAAAATATTTTTTTATCGATTTGTTAAAAAAACATAAATATTTAAAGTTGAGATAAAAAAAAAATAACCCCGTAGTGAGGGACAGATATCACAATTTGACAACGCTGTATGTCGTCATACGTTACAGGCCAACATTCAAATTCAAATTTAAAGTGGTTATTTTTTAAACAGAAATTCATTTGTATGTTAAATAATTTATTGAATAAACACAATGTATTTATCAGCCTTATCTTTAATTATCAAATACAAATATTAAACGTATTAATTAAAAATTTGAATTTGTGTGTTGATATTTATTTTTTTTTTAGTATTTAAAAGATTTATATTTAGACAAAATTATGTCCGTAGGTTCAATAATTTTTCAATAATATTTTAAATTAGTATTCTGTTTATCAACATTGTAACATATCAACTGATAACAATATTAAATATCTCTTAAAAAACGGTTTTATAAATTTTCTCCATAAAAGTAAATAAATTATTAATGATACTTATAATAAATAAATAAAGTGTTATAAACTATTTCTAAAGTAAATAATTACTGCCATTGTCTTTTCGACTAGATAATAATTGCACTATTCCTGCAGAACCCAATTTATCATATGAACTTTTTAGATCTTTCAAAGTTATGCATTCAGACGCAATTCTTTTAATCATAAGATCTGAAATAACACTTTTTGAAGACATTAAAGATGGCAATATTAGTTTTTCGTGGCGCCCTCTTTATGCCATAGACATAGAGGATGGACTGAGCCTTAACCTCACAAAATTGACCATTTTCTAGAAAGAGACCAAGCGACTGTGCGGCCAATACCTGTCTCTTTTCTGTATTTTCAAAAGCGCCGTAGCTCAGCTGCAAATTGCTGGAATCCGAATCTTGCTGACTTAGGTTTGAGTCTCGTAGTTTTTTTTAATATAAATTATTTTTTTACATTTATAAGTAAAATCTAGGCGATTAGAAATAATAATAATGAAAACAATTATTATTTTTACGCTCCGGCACGCCCGTGACGTGGGCCAATCAGAATTCGAGAAAGTGATAGCTACTGGCCGCACATTCGCTTTGTCTCTCTCACATTTTTGCGTCCGTATTTACTTCACAGGGGAATAGAGAACGCTCAGTCCATTCTCTATGTCTGTGCTTTATACCATACGTAATTTGTAATTACGACCTAAATGTTTCTCATGAATTATCTTTTCTAGTAAAAGGACTTTGTTACACAGACAACACTTTAGATTTTTTCCTAACTCAACGATCCGTCGACCACTACACAGTTTAGGTTCTTCAGTTTTTAATTTTTTTACGTCATTCATTGCCGAAAAACTTTTTTTGCGTTTATTAATGAGCTTTTCCTTTGCAAATTTACCTTCATGTCGCAATTGATCAAAGGCATTTTTATTTCATTATATTTTTTTTTTATTTTAAAGGAGAAGTAATAAAGAGTAACATACACAAAATATAATAAATATAACCTATATAAACGTTACTTCTGTAGAGCATTCGGTATGCGCGTTGGCAGCATTGCCACATTTATGCAAACATATGAAAGTTTCCATGCATCGAATACAGTCTCCGACAAAAATAAAATACTTTGCCATTGAGTATTTTAAAATTTTTGTATTTATTGTCGGACTACACTTTTGGCTCCGATTGTTATGAGTGAACTATCTTAAGGGGTTAGTTTTGGGGGTGAAATGGGAAGTGAAAAAAAAATTTAAGGAGGGTGAAAGCTTGTGACAATATGAGTTCAAAAATATATATGATGTAATACTTTCGCGCTCTTTTCTGTGTTATTTTTAAAAAATTGCTAAATCGATGTCGCCCTCCTTATCTTGAAAAATACTGATCAAATAATTCTGGAATATTCTCCATAAGGTGTAGATTGAGCGAAAATTTTCACGAGTGTGGTATGATTATTTATCGGGTATAAAGGAAAAACTATGAAAACTATGTTTTTTGAGGTATGGTGGAGGTTACTGTAATCGAGAAGCGAGTCGTCCTTGTACCAAAATATAGTGCACACTAATTGCGCAAGTCCGATTTACACTTGGTTGGGTTTTTTTTATTTTACCACTATTATTTTTTTTACCAATTTTTGTGTAAGATATTCACCCAGAGGCTTTTTTTGAGAATAAAACGAAGAAATTGAAGTCATATTTTTACGAAAGCTATTAAAGTGCCCATCAAGAGTCAATGCGCATGTCAGCCGTTAGCTGAAGGTGGCATATAAAAGTAGATGGGGCCAGAGGAAGAAATAAAATGAACTGTTCAATAGAAGTAATCCTATGTGAAGGCAGAGGTGTAAAGGAAGCAGAATGCAGGCTTTAGTCGCACGGTTTTAGTCTGTAGTCTGTACTGGATGATAAAACTGCTAGTGTAAATTGAAAAGCGTTTAGTTTCCCGCGCTCCTCTCCTGGATCGTGGAGTATTGAAATTATCAACAGTTTTACTGACGTTTTTGCCGAAAATGGAGAAAATAATAATTAAAAAGCCTATATTGAAAGTCGCTTTGTGTTTGGCTGTGTATCTGAATATTTCAAATAAAAGAAAAAAAAGGTCTTGGGTAAAGACATGGATGGAAGATCTCAAGAAATATAGACATATGCCTCTGTTACATAAGTTGCGTGATAGTTTTCCCATGGATTTCAGAAATTATTTGCGAATGGATTTTACATAGTTTAGCATTTTGTTGGATAAGTGCTGAAGAAAGATTAACTACTACATTAAGATTCTTAGCTACAGGTCGTTCGTTTGAAGATTTAAAATTTTCAACTGGAATATCGTCACCATCATTATGTAAAATTATACCTGAGACATGTAAAGCCATATATGAAGTCTTAAGAAGAACATATTTAAAGGTAAACTGATTGCTTTATTAAGAAACAAACATACATATTTTTCTAATAACAAAATATAAACTTCTTATGTACTGTAAACAAAAGTAATTTAAATCTGTATTAATAAAGAACCTGAAAATCACTGCCAGCCTGTTCATAGTAGGATGTTAACCCTGCTGAAGGTTCTAACTATGGTGTTCCTCCTTGCTGAGCTGAGGAAGAATTTGATGAAACGGTACTGCATGGGCTAAGAGGTGAAAAGAGTGGAGGCGGTGCTTGATCTGTTAGAATAGTTGTATTTGTTAATTGATTTAATACTACTTGATTTATAATTCTATTTATAAGTATATTTGCGTAAATAGCCAGAGTTGAGTCCGTCCTTTTCATTTTTTTGGTCTACAAAATTACTGCTGCATCAAATTCGTCAATATAATCATTTTTGTCAAGCTGATTTTTACAGTAGTTTATAAAGTCTAACTGCGATTTATTTTGTTTGTAACTCCTGCTTCTTTTATTTGGTACAGATGATCTTGTTGGAAGTTCAAAAGATGTTGAAGGAGATTCTGACGGAACTTCTACAGATATCTAAAAAGCTATGTTGTACTTGCTATTTGTGCTCTTCACAATTTACTTACCAAACGCGATACTTCCTATACAATATAAACATTATTTCATCAGGAAAATTTAATAACTAATGAATTGCAGATGGGTGATTGGCGAAAAAATACAATTGACATGATAAAATTACAAAAGAGTAAAAAAAAATATTTCTACAATAGCTGCAAAAACCAACCGAGATAACTATACTCATTATTTTAATTCAGATGGAACAGTTGATTGGCAGGATGAAATGTTATCCAAAGGAAAAGCCTAATTCCTGAATTATTTTGTTTTTACTAAATACTAAAAATTATTACCTGTGTGTTATTACATTCTGTACTATCATCTTCAAATTCTTCCTGAATTTCAAAATCCGATGCTGTTTCTTCTTGCATACTTTGTTCCATTTCTTAGTGTTCAGTGTTAGATATACTCGGTGTTTGTAGCTCCTAGTCAATTGTAAACAGTGACAGGTCGAAGTACCATAGTGTTGGGGTATAAATTTCGTCTGTACTAGCTCCACTCCGTTTTGATTCCTCCATCTTTTTCATTTCCTTTCGGAAAGAACCACTAACAGTTTGAATCTTTTTAACTATATAATCGCGAGTTGCTTGTGGATAAAATGTTTTACAAAATTCCACTAGTTTATCGTATGCTGTATTTTTTAAATTTCGGTTTGTATAATCTCGAGATTTAATTTTTCATAAACATGGATGAGATTTATATATTTCAATAAAATTTGTAACAACTTCTTTAGACCAATACCGTGAATCTGTCATGTTCCCTGTAAAGTTACTTTTACATATCTACATAATTAATTAATTGAAAAGCACTTACAGTCCTTTACCTTATAAATTCCAATTGTACGAACTAAATCGCGTGAAAGTAAATTAAAACAAAATTCACAAAACTCTTCAGCTATACAAAAACACGGGAAAAAGTATTGCGGGTCTTAACGCATCCAAAAACCGAGCGATTAATCGCATTTAAACTAGCACTTTTTCACGCGTGATTGGGACGGGGCGCTTCAATCCCACATGATAGAGCATAAGTCTAAAGGAACCTAATGTGAATCCGTCTTCCGTTAAATTTCCATTTTTTTTTTTATTTTGTAGTACTCACTATGTAGAGTGACCGGATCATAGAGGGAGAAAAAAATGTCGGAATCTTGTTTGTCTGGACCCCACAAAACGATTCCCCTTTCCAGATATTGAGATAGCCGAAATTTGAGCTCGATTAAACGACGTTAACCCGTGCCGTTCGTCGCTCAAAGTTTGAAAAAATCCAAATTTTTGGCCAAAAAGCTGACATATGGAGCCATAACTCCAGAACGGTAAATAATAGAAACGCGCTTAATATCTCAAAAGAAAGCTAATGTTGTTCTTCAAAATTTATATTCTATATATAATTGTTGTTATTTTAAGTCAAACCGAGTTACAACAGCCTTTAGCCCCAAAAACGTGACCTGGTACCACTAGGAGCATACTTCGTATATTTTGTTATTAAGTGATAAATTTTGCTTTTTTTTGGTATATTTTTGAGTTTAAAGTAGAAATATAATAAAAAAACAAGTAATACTGATAAGTCTAATGACATTTTTTATTTTAAAATATAAAAATTAGGTATATAATACATACAAAACAGACACAGAAAAGATACAGACGTAGTACCTACATGAGTTGATAATTTTACATAGTTATCTAATCTATTCTAGAGCTTTTGTTAAAGTAGTTTTTGAAACGTCAGGATATAATGCTAGGCATTTACTTACAACTTGCAGGACATATTGCTTTTGGTCTTCATCTTTTGTCAGAAGGTCGTTAAAGTCGGTTATTAATTTAACACCACGCTCAGCCATATCATTAACTACTTTTAATGTTTTGACAATTTTCAATCCTTCTTGGAAGTCATTATTTTGAGGCCAGGTGTTTGGATGTTGTCTTAGGAAATCTGTTTTTATATTAAATTGGTCAAAGAATGTAAACGTTTCTTTGGTAAGTAAATTTACCAATCCTTCATCAACTACCTCTTTTTAAGTTTTCTTTCCTAACTTTTGGATTTAAAACCCTAGCGTGCTGTGATGGTTCATCTGTGCTACTGAGCAATTTATTAGCCATTGCATTCCAATACCACAAATGGTTCGAAAATTTGGTCAGGGCTATTTCTGCAATGTCGTTGTCACATTCTTTATAGTCTAACAGACTATCCAAAATACCTAAATCTTGCTTTGGTGCAAGATGAGCTTTTGGAGCATTGAACCAAGCTTTACAATAAATTTTAACTAGGAAAACAGAAATGGCACGCACAGAACTTTCTTCTTCTTTAGACATCTTGACGAGGAAAAATGAACATTTTTAAGCAGTAAATAGCCTTTGCCATCCACCTAGCGTGATGAATGGCGTTCTAAAACCCACAACATTGCCGTCTAGTGATCCAACAAATACGAGAACCAACTGCAATAGCTCCTTGTAGTCATCTCTGGGGTGGCTCTCAGTTAATTTGGTCTCGAATTCAGCAGTAACATTTGCAATTACTTCTGGAGTTAGCTGCTTTTGTATTAGATTGTCACTGATACCTGTGTCGTATTTTCCTTTGTCTATCTTGGGCCACGCAGTTAGGAATCTCTTGAAAATGTCTGGATGAGGTCCAGTGGTTGATCCCATTTTTGTGTCGAATACGCCTCTTAACAGAAATTCCAAGATATGGTGACGGCAAGCTAGGTATAACAATTCTCTTCCTAACATTTGCTCCAATATGACGCATGCTCCTTTGAGTCTTCCCGTGTTGGATGCTGTAGTGTCGAAGCACATCGCCTTGACGGTGTTGAGAAGACCCCATTCATGTAGGCATTCATATACGGCTACGGCTTGCTCCTCTCCAGAGCTGTTTGCTGTTACAGGAACTCCCAGTAGCTGTTCCTTTTCGCCTGGTAAAAGTTTACCGTCCCAATGGACAACCACGGGCTCTTTTTCAGGAATGTTTACTTTATCAAAATTTTTTTTATTATATTGTTCTCTGAACATTTGCCTTCTATCATGTAATAAAGTTTTCGAGACTTTGTACTCAAGAGGGTCAAGGTTTAGTGCTTCTAGAGTAGCTATTAAAATTCTCGTGGCATTTCTGTCGGATACCTTACATCGATCTAATAAAATGGACAATTTCATGTTTAAAATCTCTTTAACGCCCCTTGCAAATGAAACTTTCATCCTCTTGCTCTCAGATGGTCCTGGATCTTCTGCAGCTTCTTCAGGGATGTCCATTTTCTCCAAGCTCTCAAGTTCCTGGTAGATGCTGTCCTCTTCAGTGTCTTCTTCTCCTTCTTCGAACTTGTCTTCATCATCCGTCTCTAAGAAGCAACAAAAGAAAGAGAAAAAAAAAAAGACTATAAAAACTTGTCGTTTTAGCAGAATACTAATAATATATAGGTACTAAATTACCTACTTCTAATTATCAAAAGGTATTATTTAAAAAATATAAACTCAATCATAAAGATGCCAAATCATGCTCTCATGTACAATTTTCTTTCAATTATAATGAAATTATTTACTTATTTGTTTTCTATTTTTTAGAATACTTATAATAAAAAAAAAAACTCACCAATATCAAAAGTTGCTTCTTGGATTTGTCGGTTCATTTTTGCAAGTTCCTTTTGTACCTTGATTTCTTCAGCTCGAGACAACTTGAGATCCACTCTAGTCATGGAACCTAGGCGGCCCTTCTGCCCCTGTTTCACGAGAAACGCCTTATCTTCTTCCGATTTCATCAGAGCCAAGGCATCTTGTTGAGCAATATCAAAGAGATCATCCAACTTTTCAACAAACTGTTTAAATTTGTTCTTGGCCGTTTTCGATGTTTTCTTCCGGTCTTTTTGAAGAGTTCTCCACTCGGCGTGAAGTTTTTCCAGCTTAGTAATTGCATCTTGCTCATGTTTAGTCGGGATTCGAGCTTTCTCCCAAAAAATGAACACTTCTCGTATTGTAAGTTTTGCTGATTCTCTTACAGTTAATTTCACAGTACGTAAAGTATAAAATAAAGCACACAAAAGTTGACGATTTGAGGGTAGTTTACAACCGGTGATCTGGTGAATGGGATAGCCCACAAGAAATATTTTATCCTTGGTCCGGCTTTGTACACCTGATGTGGATGCCATTTCAGAGGCCAATAGGTAAATAACAGTTAACTTGGAAAATGAAACAAAATATATTGCAATTGTTCGATCTAACCAGCTCAAAGGCACTTTAGAAACTAAACTGAATAAATAAAAGGTCGGTTGTACGCTGAAGTAAAATCACCATCCCTAAAATAGAAATTAGATTCACCCTCCTTTTTACCTGTCAAACGGGTCTTTCTTTGGTAAACTAGTCAGGTAATCCCCATATAATAAAATATTAAATTTGAACAAAAGGCTCTTTATGTTTGAAAATTGAGTTCCAAAATACTTTTTAACAAAAAAATGTTAATTCCGAGACACATTATGTAAAAACCCGTAAAATTCTTAGAATACTCCCAAACTGGCTCCTACTGGTACCAAGTCACGTTTTTGGGGCTAAAGGCTGTTGTAACTCGGTTTGACTTAAAATAACAATTATGTATAGAATATAAATTTTGAAGAACAACATTAGCTTTCTTTTGAGATATTAAGCGTGTTTCTATTATTTACCGTTCTGGAGTTATGGCTCCATATGTCAGCTTTTTGGCCAAAAATTTGGATTTTTTCAAACTTTGAGCGACGAGCGGCACGGGTTAACGTCGTTTAATCGAGCTCAAATTTCAGCTATCTCAATATCTGGAAAGGGGAATCGTTTTGTGGGGTCCAGATGAATAAAAATTCCGACATCGATTTTTTGCGGTCACCCTAGACTACTCACCATACCGATCAAAAGTCGCAATGGGCGCAACCTCTAAATCCTTTGACTTATCTCCATTTTTTACCTCATATTTTTGATGAAGGTGCAGGTAGTGGCCAATAGTAAAGAGCAACATTATAATTCGATTTTGCCGCTTGCGATTTGTTTACAACTATTAAATTCGAATAGATTATTGAATACTAACTACTGGGCCAATAGGTAACAACCGTCAATCTACTCTTCAGCCCAGTGATCATTATTAGGGGATGAAAAACGGAAAAATCGGCTAATTACGATTTACTTAGACTTTGGCGAATACGACTTGTTAAAAACTTTTAATAATTGGAGATAGCATGGAACTCTAACTTTTAGGCCAATAGAAAACAACCTCCAAACTACCCTCCACCCATTAGGGGATGAATAGGGGCAAAATCGACTTAATTCGATATTTTGGACCTTGCTGAGTACGGCTAGCAAAAAAAACTTTTATTAATCATAGGGAATTTGAACTTTTACTTTTGGGCCAATGAACAACAAACGCCAAACTACTTTCCACCCCTAGTAGTCATTATTAGGGGGTGAAAATGGGAAAAATTGACTTATTTCAATTTACTTGGACTTTAGTTAATACTTTTACTAGTCAAAGGATAGTTGCATTTTCCACCTTTTCAACTCTAAACATGACCAATGAGGGTGAAGAATAGTTCGCACATTGGTTCAGAATTAAATATCCGATATTTATTTCGTCTAAAAAAAAGTTTATAATACCTTATAGGTACTGCGCTAAGTCCAAGTATATCGAAATAAGCCGATTTTCCCCCTTTTCATCCCCTAATAATGGCAACTGAGGGTGGGGGTAGTTAGACGGTTGTTACCCATTGGTCCAAAAGAGTTTGATATTCCCTATGATTAATAAAAGTTTTTAGGGAGTCGTACTAAGCAAAATCAAAGTAAATTGAAATAAGTCAATTTTTCCCCTTTTCATCCCCTAATAATGACTTGTGGGGGTTGCCCATTAGCTCAGTAGTTATTATTCAATAGTCTATTCGAATTTAACAGTTTCAAACAAATCGCAAGCGGAAGAATCGACTTATAAAGGTGCCTTTTACCTTTTGCTACTATATGCACCGTCATCAAAGATATGAGGTAAAAACTGGAGATATCTTAAAATTATGATGAATTTGGAGGTTGTGCCTATTGAAACTTTTGATCGGTTTGGTGAGTACTAGAAAATAAAAAAAAAATTAGCAAGTTTAACCGAAGCCGGATTTACATTTAAAATGTGAGGGGTCCTTTATAATTACAAAAATGAATATTAAGTAGTGTGCGTTAGTTGCATCTAATATAGCTTTATTACTGAACAATTTCGTGGGTGCACGATGTTACCACATTAAAAGTATCAATCATTAATAGGACTAAATCCTATATGGGAAGTTATTTTATTATCCACTAGATGTTTTATGGGTGTGTAGAGTTGATAAAAAATTACGGCAACTAGTTACTATTGGTAACCATCTGAATTTGATCTCCTAATCCAAGTGTTACAACCTAATATTTTAATTGATATTTTGATTTTACGTAATAATTACAAAAATAATTAAGCAGAGGGGCAGAGAGGCTTGTTCTAAAATTGATAATAATAACGAATAACATAATTTTGAGATTTTCTGGCTCCAAGAATTCTAAAAAGGACGTATACCACTATGTACATGAAACGAATTGAACTAACCCACTCCTTTACCCCTTTTATTATCCATCGGCCGTCTTCGTCCACTGCTGGATATAGGCCTCCTCTAAGAACTTTCATTGATCTCTGTCCGGAGCGGTGTTAACCCAATTTCCTGCCACTCTTTTGATGTCATCGCTCTATCTTGTTGGTGGTCTACCTCTCTTCCTTTTATCCTGTCTGGATCTCCATTCTATTAGTCTTTTACATCATCGGTTATCATTCCTTCGGGATATATGGCCTGCCCATCGCCATTTAGACTGTGAAAGTTCTGGATAATATCTATTACTCTTGTTCGTTGTCTGATAGTTATGTTTGTTATTCTATCCCTCCTTGTGATACCCAGCATAGCTCCCTCCACTGCCGGTTGCGATACTCTCAGTTTGTTTGCTAACTGTTTTATTAATGTGAGTATCTCGGCGCCACTGGCAGAACGCATTCTTCATAAACTTTCTTTTTCAAGCATATTGGCAAATTACCTTGGAGCGTATCTTTTAGCTTCTCAAAGGCCGTCCATCTCAAACTCCCACGACGGTGTATCTCACGGGTTTGGTTATCTTTGCCAGTTTGTAATTCATGACCCAAATACTTGTAATTTTGGATGTGCTCCACCTCGCTTTCGTCAAATTTCATATTACTGTTTATTAATATAGATTAGTCATAAACTTGGTTTTCTGAAAGTTAATATTTAGACCAATATTTGTTGATGTTATTTGCAATTCGGTAAGCATTTGTTGGGCATCACCTAGATTGTCGGCTATTATGACAATATCATCAGCAAAGCGTAGATGATTTAGGAATTCGCCATCGCTGCTTATGCCTTTTCTATCACAATTAAATTCCTTACAAGCATATGCTAACATCGTCGTAAAAAGTTTAAGAGGGATAGTATCACCTTTTCTGATTCCACGTTCTTGTGGATTCATGGAATCTTACACTTGGTTGCTGTTGCATTATTATAAACGAACTTAATTAATCGAGTATGTCTGTAGTGTATTCTAATTTGCTGCAGGGCAGACAGTATCGTCGACTGTAAATGATCATTAACACTGTATCCACTTCTAAAGCCAGTCTGTTCGCGTAATTGATAAAAGTCTAGTTTTCGCTCTAGGCGTTTTGTTATGATTTTGGTGACCCACTTATACAAAAAGGAGAGCAAATTGATCGGTCTGTAATTTTCAAAGTCGGTTATGTCTTTTTTTTATGAATGAGGACTGTCACTGCGTTATTCCATTTGTTTGAGATTATGCTATTTTTCAAGCAGAGATAAAAAAGAAAAACTAAAATCCTCAGCATGCCTTCACCACCCATGTTTACAGCTTCAATTACGTTCTGATCTTCTCTGGGAGTTTTGTTATTTTTCATTTCTCCAAGAAAAAGCCTTACCTCTTCCAGTGTTATCTCCGGTAATTCTTCTGAACCTTGGTTGATCAATTTATGTATTTGTGATTTCGAAGCTTTATTTGTTGACTCTTTTTTAAACGCTCATCATAAATCGAAAACTTAATTACATTTAAACGGAAAATAGCTCCATCCAAGGAGATATTCAAAATAGCCAAGCAAAATTCCTGGAGAAGTCTCACTTCCTCCCTAAACTCCACTACAACAGCTGAACACTTGTGGAACCTCATAAGGAGGTTGAAAGGAATTGAACCCAATTCCATCTCTACTCTCCTTGTCAATAACAAATACATAACAGACTTGAAGGAAAAATTAGTCACAATAGCCGCTACTTATCAACGAATTTCAACCCCTCTTCGGCCCTTGTGCCGTCAATCCCTACTTTCCATACAGACAACTCGCAAGCTTACAATACACCATTTACTATCGATAAACTGCGCTCTTCCATTAAAGCCTCTAAAAATTCAGCACCTAGTCCCGATACAATCTCTCTTTAGATGGTTCTACACCTCAATGAGAATATATTGACCTTGCTGCTCAGCTATTAAAACCACCTCTGAAACAACTCTAAATTCCCCAAATCCTGGTTAACTGGCGTAGTCATACTCATTCATAAGGCAGGCAAACCGTGCTCTTTTCTAGAAAACTATCGCCCTGTTATTTTAACAAATCACTTAGGGAAGATCATGGAAAGAATGGTACGATATGTTTCTCTTGATATTTAGAATCAAAAAACCTTTAAATCAGCAATTTGGATTCAGAAAGGGTACGTCAACCACTGATCCTCGAGTATCCCTGGATACAAATATTAGAATGGCAATCCACAGAAAACTTCATACAAGCTTAGTCTCCCTTGATCTCCATAAAGCAGTCGATTCATTATATAATGCCATAAACTTGAACCAAATGAAGAACCTAAATCTCACGGGAGCCCTCCCAAAATACATAAAAAATTTTCTTTCACACAGAACATATCACGTAAGACCGAACAACATACTATCAAACACTACAACATTGGGTGTCCTCCAGGGATCAGTGTTAAGTCCAACTCTTTTTAATATTGCCATGATTTCACTAAAAAATATTATCAAACCCTCCACCAAACACAAAATATTCGCCGATGACATCATCATATACATCTCGAGCTCATCCTCAAACGAAAATACCACCATCTTGCAAGCCTCAATCACTGCCTTAAATGAATGGATCAAGAGTAAATATCTATCCTTCTCTCTATCTAAAATTTCCATCATTCACTTCTGCAAAATTAGGAGCTGTCCAAAATCAAACCCATTACATATTGACAACAAACCTATTCCAAACTCCACAACTTCCAGAATCCTAGGCCTAACTTTTGACAACAAAATGAATTGTAACGCTCACTTTAAACAACTCAAGTCCCACACCAACCAAGATCTAATTGTACTCAGAGCCATCACCAGCACCAATTGGGGCGTTGACTGCCCATCGTTAAGGAAACTCTACTCCTCTCTTATCCTCTCTAAGCTTAGATATGGTGATCTTGTGTATGATGCTGCCAGCCCAAATTCCAAGAGATCTCGGAACACGATCCAAAATAATGCTTTGAGAATAATGACTGGAGCTTTTAGAACTACACCAATCCCTAGCCTTCAGTGCATGGCTTCCATTCCCCCTTTATCTCTTACCAGGCAACTTTCACTAATGAAATACTACACATCAACATTACAAAGAAAACATTTAAAACCCAATCTAAATTTAACGAATGTACATCTTCCTGACCGTATTAACAAATTCCTTACTCTTCACAATCTCTCACCACCGCTTTTCAACTATCCGTTCTGGCATACTATCTCTCCTTGGTCCTCTCCAAAACCGCTAGTTGACTTTTCTCTTCATACTCCAAACATTAAAAATTTCAACTCCTCTGAATTAAAACAAAAATTTCTGGAAAGAACGCACACTAATTATCCCAATTTCTCTATCATCTACGCTGATGGTTCCAAGAACAGAAAATTGAGTAGGAGCTGCACTAATTTACAATAACACCACTAAATCTTACAAGCTCTCACGGCATAACACTGCCACCAAAGATTGTCATGGGGAAAAATGCCTTGATAGTTTCTAATTCTTTGAGTGCTCTTGAGCCTATTTCCTACACTAAACCAAATCAAGCATACCCAAGGCAGCTGGCTGACCTTCTATACATCGCCAAAATCAGAAACAAGAAAATAGCTTATCTGTGGATTCCGGCCATAGAGGCATAAAAGGCAATGATCTGGCTGACAAAGAAGACAAAAGAGCAATATTATATGACATTCTCGCATATGATGAAAACCACCCCAAAGATTTTCAAAATCTCTTAGTCAGCAAAGAACTATTTCAACTGAGTTGAGATCTAGAAGACAATCCCAACAAGCTCTGGGAAATCAAGCCCGTGGTGTATCCTCCTCTTCATAATCAAAACTTATCCAGATCTGACACACGTATTCCACTCACTCATATCTACTAAAAAATGAGCCCATTCCTTCTTGTCCTCTTCACCATCTATTCAAACATATTGTTGAGGCTGAACATTTCTGAACATTAGAGCATCTCACAATATTCCCTCCTCTCTCACTCAAGTAATCAACATCTTTTAGTCAAATAAGGACAGAAATATTAGATTATCCTTAAAGAGTTGAACATCAGAATATAGTCAACTTATTGGACCATTTTTCGGGCGCCAAATGACCAAAGAGTCGATGCACCCTACCCCCTAAACTCTTCATCATCATCATATTCCACACCGCCGTAAAAAGTTTAGGGGAGATCGTATCATCTTGTCTGATTCCACGTTCCATTCAGTATTTACTTGTGGATTCATGGAGTGTTACACTTGCTATTGCGTTATTATAAACGAATTTAATTAAGCGACTATATCTGTAGTCTATTCTCATTTACTGTAGGGCAGACAGTATCGTCGACTGTTTATGATCGTTAGCACCGTATCCACTTCTAAAGCCAGCCTGTTTGCGTGATTGATAAAAAGTCTAGTTTTCGCTCTAGGCGTTTTGTTATGATTTTGGTGAATCACTTATAAAATGGAAAAGCAAATTGATCGGTCTATAATTCTCAAGGTAGGTTATGTCTTTTTTTTTTATGAATGAGGACCGTCACTGCGTTATTCCGTTTGCTTGAGATTTTGCTATTTTTCAAGCAGAGGTTAAAAAGAAAAATTACAGTCCTCAGCAAGCCTTCATCACCCATTTTTAGAGCTTCAATTACGTTCTGATTTTCTCTGGGAGCTTTGCTATTTTTCATTTCTCTAAGAGAAAGTGTTATCTCCGGTAATTCTTCTGAACCTTAGTTGATCAATTTATGTATTTGTGATTTCGAAGCTTCATTTGTTAACTCTCTTTTTGACTTGCGTTTAGTCTTTTATAGAATTCTCTGCAATTTCTATAACTCTTTCCCTGTTTGTCGTTTAACATCCTTTTAATATTTTCTATATCTGACTATGTACAGGGTGATCCAAATTGGACACTTTTAAAGGTAAACCCATTTATCTAAAGGAGATAGACGAAAACTGATACCTGTGTCTGAGGCTCAATTTTTATGATAAACTCAATGGTGAAAATCGCATATCTATATCTAGTACCGTTTCAGATATACAGGGTGTTTCTCAAAAATCTGCATTTTGGAAAAATGTAATTCTTTTCCTACTGAAAATTTTTGATTTCTGTAAAAACATTCTTTTTCACGTAGATTTCAACACTGTAAGTTACATTTTTTTACAACTAATATTTTAATAGTTATTAACTCAAAAATATATTTTTTAAATAGGATATCCTGTATATTTTTGCTTATCCGAATAGAGCTTTAAATTACCATTCTAAAAATAGAGCACACTTTATATTTTGCTTAAAACTACTTCAAAATATAAAGGGTTTTCATTTTTTTACGCGAGTTTTAAATGTACTTTTTGTGAAGTAGGCTTTGGACGGAGCGGCAATATCAATTGTCTACCGATAGCAGTCAAATTGTAAAAAAAAATGACAGAAGTATATCTAAGAGTCATAAACAATAATGAAATTTACTAAATGCTATAGTACTTTAAACTATGTAGAAAATAAAACAAAACAACAATAAAACAATTTATTCCGAGTAGAGCAAACTAAAACAAAACAATTTTTTATAAGAGAAGTTCGAAATGTCGACCAGTTTCATTTACACATAGGAGGCACCTTCTCTGGACATTTCTTACCGAGTTGATTAGTTCAAGAGGAGTGACAGCTGCAAAACTTTCTATCACTGCGACTTTTAACTCTTGCCTGGTGTTTGTCTGCAATTTAAAAATTAGGTCTTTCAATCTTCCCCAGAAATAAAAGTCTATGGGTGTTAAATCCGGTGACCTTGCCGGCCAACGGTTCTGACCTTGGTTGGCTATCCAGTTATTGACGAAATTGGCCGATAAAAAATTACTGATAACTGCAGCGTTATGAGGGGGTGCCCCGTCGTGTTGAAAAAAATATATTTCTAAGGTTCATTAACGGTAGTTCATCATCAAGAGGTTCTATTTGCTGCCTTAAAATTTCTAAATATCTTTGAGAAGTGAGTATTCCTTCGTAAATAAATGGACCTATAACCCTGCCCACACATTAAATCCAAATCTGACTTGATTTTTTGCTCCATAACTAAATGGGGATTTTCTTGTGCCGACGTATAAGAATTGTAACGGTTAAAAATACCTGCATTGCTTACATAAGCCTCGTTTGTCCAAATGCAATTTAATGAAAAATTCGGAACATGGTTACAATTCTCCAGAAACCATTGGCAAAAATCCATACGCCGTTGAAAATCTCCGTCTCTAAGGTGATGAACTTTTCTTGTCCTATATGGCCTGAATTTGTACTTCTTCAAAGTATGACTTACGTTAGTTCTTGGTAGTTCAGTGGATTCTGTCGGGTTGAAGTGTTGGGATTATTTCCGATAGTTCCTAAAACTGCTGCTTCTTCTAACTCCTTATCCCTATTTGTTGCATTATTTTTTGGGTCGTTTCTTTTCAAACTGGTCACTATTAACTAGGTTATGTCGCAATCGGGCGAAGGGTTGACGCCTCTCTGGATACCGTTCGTGGTCCAAATTACTTGTCGCTTCTGAATTTTCTCCGGTTTGTATGAAACACACTATCACATCCCAATCACATCCCATTTTTCGTAATTTTCAAACTTCATTGCGATTTATTTGACAATTCAATAACTGATTCTGAAGTAAAATTTGACAACTACGAGTAAACAATTGAATTAAACCATATGGCCGCTCCGTTCAAAGCTTACTTCACAAAATGTGCATTTAAAACTCGCGTAAAATATTTTTAGAATGGTAATTTAAAGATCTATTTGGATAAAGAAAAATATAAAGGGTATCCCATTTAAAAAATTTATTTTTGCGTTAATAACTATTAAAATATTAGTTGTAAAAAAAATGTAACTTACACTGTTGAAATCCACGTGAAAAAGTGCTTCGAGAATGTTTTTACAGAAATCAAAAATTTTCAATAGGAAAAGAATTACAAACATTTTTCCAAAATCCAGATTTTTGAAAAAGACCCTGTATATCTGAAATGGTACTAGATATCGATATGTGGCTTTTACCATTGAGTTTATCATAAAAATTGAGCCTCAGACATCGACATCAGTTGTCCTCTCTCCTTTAGATAAAGGGGTTTGCCTTTAAAAGTTACCAATTTGGAGCACCCTGTACAAATAATGCTTAATGTATGCATTATTGTGACTAAAAACCAGGCAAAATTCTCATAATACCATTAAACAATTCAGAATTTATGAACCCCACCGCTTTCACTCTATCTCTCTCGAAGATTTAGAAAAAAATATTAGAATACTTCATATCTGCTCGATTTATCTTTTATATAAATTTACTATTAAAACTTGAACTTTAAACAAAGCAGAAACTTTACTTCTAAACTTTATAGAATTACTTTCAAAACTTGAATTATCTAAAGCGAGACTAAAAAAGTTGTTTTAGACTAATCTATCCAATTTCAGAAAGTTATATGATAGATAATACCAGATCAAATACTTATTATTTCAAGTCTTTTAAACAAGAGAGGATAAACGAAGTGTATTAGAGTGCCATACGGATAACAAAATAAATTAAAAGCCTGCCACCGTCGTATATGTATTATGTTAAAGTTTTTCCATTACTTGTGCCTTCTTACCATAATTGCTGTTGGGAAAATCAGTGATAATACAAAAAAAATATTTTGCTTTCAAACTTTTGGTCTCATATATATATATATATATATATATATATATATATATATATATATATATATATATATATATATATATATATATATATATATATATATATATATATATATATATATAACATATATATATATATATATATATATATATATATATATATATATATATATATATATATATATGTACATATATATATATATATATATATATATATATATATATATATACATATATATATATATATATATATATATATATATATATATATATATATATATATATATATATATATATATATATATATACATATATATATATATATATATATATATATATATATATATATATATATATATATACATATATATATATATATATATACATATATATATTTTTTTATGGGTCTAGCATACGTGCGGCAGGGAAGTCCCTAGAGCGCTACAGGAACGATACGTGTGCGAAAAAAGCGATTCACGTTGTTCTTGAATGGCTGTAAATTGTACTCGGTGGGAAACACAGCCCTGGGTAAGCTATTCCAAAGGGATGATGTTCTCCATATAAAAGACTGCTTGAAAAGCGTACGAGGAGTAAAAAGCTGAACCTCATACGGATGTGAAGTATCAGCGCGACGTGTACTTCTAACATGCACCGTTCTGGGAGGAATTAAGCGGGCTACATCCTTCGAACACTCCCCATGAAAATACTTGTAGAATAGACTTAAGTCGCCAACCGTTCTTCAATGTTCTAGCGAATCAAGGCCGCCGGTCAGTTCTGGGTCTCCAATCAGACGAACAGCCCTTCTCTGAACAGAATCCAACAAATGCAGTGTATGTATGTTTAGGAGCGGAGCCCCAAACATGGGAGCAGTATTCCATAGTGGGTTGAATTTGAGCTTTGTAAAGAATTAACAGTTGTTGTGGAGTGTAAAGCTTTCTGGTTTGAAATAATATTCCTAACTTTGAGGAGCTCTCCTCGCTATGTCTGCAACATGTTCATGCCAGGACATATTTGCTCCAAATTAACGCCCAACAAATTGAGTGACGATGCTAGTGAAATAGAGTGCCCATAACTATGTCGGGTTCAGCAACGTTAACTTTTTGAGAAAAAACTGCCGCCTGAGTTTTTATAGCGTTAAATTCCACTTGGTTACTCTCACCCCAAGATAGAATTTCTTTCAGGTCTTTGTTAAGTTGAATGACTTCCTGATGTCTGCAGATATTCGCCTGAGCAGCCGATGTCCGAGCGTTCAAAGTAGATGAAGAGATAAGCGTACTGTCATCTGCAAAGCTGTAGATTAGATTCCCGGTCTTTTCCAGCAGATCGTTAATGTAAATGAGAAAGAGAGTAGGAGACAGTATGGAGCCTTGGGGCACACCGGCGTTAATAGTAAAGGTGTTAGAAAGAAATCCGTCGACCGCCACTCGTAAAGAACGCTCTCTGAGGAAACATGAACTTTTCAGACATACCATAAGAGCGTAGCTTAGTCAACAGTCCATCACACCAAGCACGGTCGAATGCCTTGGATATGTCAAGAGCAACCGCTCGAGATTCTCTGAAGTGTTCAATTGCGTTGTTCCAAACATGTGTTACATAAGTCAGAAGATCTCCTGTTGATCTTTGCTTACGAAAGTAAGGTGATCGCTAATAATGTTGAATCCTTCAAGGTATTTTAGAAGATGCCGATTGACAGCCTTTTCCATGACTTTCGATATTATTGAAAGCAGCGCGATTGGTCGGTACTTGTTTGGCAAGGTCTTCTTGCCTTTTTTAGGTATCGGCTGAACTGTGGCACATTTCCAACAGGAAGGAAATATTCCCTTTCTGTGGGATAGGTTGAAAAGTCTACAGAAAATTGGTGTTACTTTCCTTGCAGAGTTTTTGAGAAATATGGCGGGTATTCCGTCAGCGCCAGAAGCTTTTTTGGTGTCTAGCTTCATTAAAATACGTTTTATAATACGCTGTCTGAAGACAACATCGGGCATCCTTGACTGCACTATGGGAATAGTAGGTGATGTTTTTCCTTGGAAATCGGCAGTAGAATGTGAAGCAAAGAGTTCAGCCAACAAATTTGCTTTCTCAACAGGTGTTGTTGCAATAGAACTATCTAGCCGTATGAGTGGTGGTATCGTGGGATTGGTGAAATTTTGACTAACTGCCTTAGCGACTAACCAAAAGGACCTGGAATTTTGGGAAAAGCGAGAAGTTTGTTTCTAATTCGCTGATTGTGTGCCTCCTTGGTTTCGTCGATAATTTCTTTGCATCTGTTCCTGGCACGAACAAAGGTGTTACGATTTATGGTGTGAGGATTTTCACACCATTGTCGGTAGGCAAGATGTTTAGAAGCAACAGCTTCTTCGCATTTTCGGTCAAACCAAAGCTTGCCGTTAGAAGAACGTTTCTTCGAAAATGGAATGTAAGCTTCTATACCAGCTAAGATAACATCGGAAACCTCCCTGGCGCAGACAGATGTGTCGTTGGATCGAAAACAAAGTCTAACCAAGGGAAAGTTCGAAAATATTCCGTAAGATCTTCCCATTTAGCAGATTTGTAATGCTAAATCTTGCTCGGTTTAGGCGGCTCTCTGTCACTGACTGGTAGGACACTCGATGTCGAAAGCAGTTCATGGTCGGAAGAACCCAACGGCGGATTTAGGGTGACCTTGTAAATCTCTGGATTGGTGGTTAAAACAGATCAAGAAGACTGGCGAACTCCCCGTCTCGATCAGGGATCCGTGTTGGTTCGTCAATAAGCTGAGTTAAGCCACAACTGATTGAGAATGATTCAGCTTCACGACCTTGTTCGGCGGTAGTATTTGAATATTTAAGCCAGTTGATGTTGTGGACATTAAAGTCACCCAGGATGGCAATTTCGGCATTTAGATAGTTAATTTGTAAATGATCGATGGTGTCTGCAAGAAAAGATATACATATATATAGATATATATACATATATATATATATATATATATATATATATATATATATATATATATATATATATATATATATAGATATATATATATATATATATATATATATATATATATATATATATATATATATATATATACCATATATATATATATATATATATATATATATATATATATATATATATATATATATATACTAAAGTGCAGTAAAAGAGCTACTGGTAACAACAAAATGTGAACAAAGTAACAACTGGGATTGCTCTTTTGAGTTGAGATTGCAACTAGAAGTTAGTAATGCATTTTTTTAAACTCAATTTTATTCTTAATATTCTCAAGCATTCGTTTGTGTTTACAAACTTCTGGAGAAAATCACTATTAGCAAAAGTTAATTCTGTAAATTATATTAAGTTGATAAACTTCGTTCATGTAATAAAAACCAATTATCCACTTACAGATTGTATCAGTAATTTCTCTCCAAAACTAGCGCTAACAACGTAAAACTTCAACATGACAGCAAAAATAAGTTGCAAACAGACATCAACACAATTAGAATTTTTAAATTAAATAGATGATCAAAGATTTTTATACAAATTATTATAGAGACCCAATTTAAACGTGACATACTTACATTGCTATTTGATAGGAGACAGTTATATTTTTAAGGTTATGGACAAATCAAAAACCTATCCGAATTGTACGAAATTAATAATTAATAGATGACAGAAGGAAATACTAAAGGGGTAAATATTTGGTACTATAACCTACATAAGTTTACAAGTTATCTTCTTCCTTTAGAAATTATAACTGCAAGGAAATAGTTACATCAAAAATTAAAATAAAACCGAAAACTTCCAACAATCATTAAATTAATCAAAGAAAAAGACTTAAGATCGGTTTTTTTTTTTAAAAGCATCATTCACTCTGATATCCTTTGTGAAATTCTGTGACAACAGATAAGTGTATATAGAACTTAAACCTTGAATGGTTTATGGTTCAAACTATTTTCGCAGTAATGTGTAGTATATAGCACATCTCGAGGAAACTGCGTTTAAATAAATTGTATTCAGTAGCCAAGATGAAACTCTCATTATAATTAACTTTATGATCATACCTGTTTACGTGCATACTGAGACTTGTAGCGCTAGGTTTTTTTGCACAATCACTTTTGTGTAATGCTACTTATTTGAGAATTTTTGGAAGGTCTGTCCCACATACACAGATCCACACCCACACTTGATGCGATACACTATTTTAGACCTTTGAAAATTGTCGGTTCTATCTTTTTTAGTAGAATAAAACATATTAATTTTTTTAATATTATAGTTAGCAATCCTCACATTAGTACCCTTAAAAAGAAATGTAATGGACTGTGTTAAGCCATGAATATATTGTAATTTTATTTCATTATTATGGTTTGGATTATCATTTGTATTCTAATTTGTGCATCACTTTGGAAAATCTTTTTTAAAAGAGCCATTGGATATCCATTATTAAGTAATATGGTTTCAAGTATTTTTCTACTTTTTTATTTAAAATTAGGATGGCAAATTTTATCAGTAACGCCCTTATAGTGTTCAATTTCTGTCTAATAGGGCGATAGGAGTGAAATGGTATGTATCTACCTGAGGCAGATTTTTTTTCTATACCAACTTAATTTTATCTTCTTATTCTCCGCTCTGACAACCCTGGTATCCAATATATATGGGGCATTCTTTTTAAACTCGGA
Organism: Pachyrhynchus sulphureomaculatus; assembly: GCA_019049505.1. NCBI lineage: Eukaryota > Metazoa > Arthropoda > Insecta > Coleoptera > Curculionidae > Pachyrhynchus > Pachyrhynchus sulphureomaculatus. The sequence goes on along the minus strand of CM032455.1, from coordinate 44,734,933 downwards.
CACCTCCCTCCGTTCAAAAATAGAAAGCACTTCCAGGGCTCGGGTTGGTCGCAAATTTTAGGTTTTTACATTTAATTTTTAATGTCATTTGACTTTTTTACAAAACCGAGATGGTTGAGTCATCGTGTCGGAATATATCTGGTAAAAAGTGTAAGAAACGCAATTTTTTAAATTCTAGGCTACTTTACTTATGAATTTTATGTTGGCATTGCTAAAGTAATGATAGAATATTGTTAAATGATGCTATCACTGATTGATAGACACTTCCTTACCATTTTGGACTCTACTAGAGATCGCCAGAACCCTTCAGAACCCATATAGTTGAAAATACGGGATAACTGATTCCACTACACTTTGTTCAGAACTTAGCTATAAAGAAACTCTTAGAAAATCGATCCAAATACTTACATAATACAAAATTGATTAATTCTGGTCCATTTTGGACCATTTCTTAACCTAGCAATGCTATTTATCTTTAGTTAGGACTCAGGGTTAAAATACCTTTTAAAAAATCATCAGAATATTATCTGGATACAGTAGCTAAAAATTTGGAAACAATTTGGATCAAATGAAAACCCGCCAGCAGTCTAGTTTAGCCAATAACGTAGAAAAATTGAAATTATCGAATTCTTTGTTACTCGTTTAGGGCTGGCACTGAAATACCTCTTCGAATTTATATGAAATATCGATGGAATACAAAATCGTATAACTTTGGCTTATTTTGAGAAAATTCGAAATCTGAGAAACCCCAAGTTTCCGTCATGTGGTGAAAAATACTGATTTATAGATTCTATTAATTTTTAACTCAGACTCTCGGCTAAAATACCTCTTGGAATGTGATCATAATAGAAATATTTAGTTCATATTTTTTATATTTTTTTAACTAGTGAAGTGGCCTGTAGCTATACAAGAATATAAGTTCTTAACACATGTCGTTAACGCGCACGGCCGAATGTTGTGCGCAAGCTAATATTGAGAACAGGTAATTGTAAGAGCTTACTGTATTGAATTCACCAGTTTCTTCTTAATATTGAATTTTTCATCTTCTATTTGCATATAATGTAAACTGGCACTACAAATCAGCTAAATGGAAAGAATTAATGGAATATTTTGGAACTTTCCTTAGCTAGACGTTGGTTTTAAATTCTACGACCCATCTGAGTGTGCTAAGGAGGTTTCCGATGTCATTTCGGCCGGAACCATATATTCCTTTTTTGAAGCAATGCCTTTTTAACGGTTAGCCTTGCTTTGATGAAAATGCGAAGAGATTGTTGCTTCTAAATATCATGGGACAATGGGGTGAAAATTCTAACATCATAAATCGAAACATCGTACCCGGAATTATCGACGAAACCAAGAGGTCACACAATAAAAGAATCAAAAACAAACTTCTTGCCTGCTCCAACAATTCCAAATCCTTTTGGTCGGTTGCTAAGAACATTAGTCAAAATTTCGCTAAATCCACTATACCATCATTCACAAGACAACACTATTGCAACAACACCAGTTGAGAAAACCAACTTCTTAGTTGAACTTATTGCTTCACATTTCACTGTCGATTTCCAAGGCAAAACCCCACCAACTATTCCCATAGGGTAGTCAAGGATGCCCGATATTGTCTTCCGACAATATCGGGTATCCTTGAAAGGGTTGCGCTGACGGACTGCCTCCCATAGTACTTCGACGATGCGCTAAAGGACTAACACCAGTTTTCTATAGACTTTTAAACCTATCCTACAGAAAGGGAATATTTCCCTCCTGCTGGAAATGCGCTACAGTTTGGACGAGGCCCAAAAAAGGCAAGAAGGCATTGCTAAACAACTACCGACCATTCGTACTGCGCTCAATAATATCCAAAGTCATGGAAAAGGTTATCAATCAGCATCTTCTAAAATATCTTGTAGGGTTGAATATCATTAGCGACCATTGATATGGCTTTCGAAAGCAAGGATCAACAGAAGATCTTGTAACTTATGTAACACATGTATGGAGCAACTCAATTGAATACTTTGGAGAATCTTGAATCTTCTGATATCGAACGCAATTGATCGTGTTTGGCATGATAAATTGTTGGCTAAGCTAAGCTAAGCTCTTATGGTATGTCTGAAAAGTTCTGTTTATGGCTCTCGTATCTTTTAAGACAGTGTTCTCTACGAGTGGCAGTCGACGGATTTCTTTCTAATACCTGCACTATCACCGCCGGTGTGTGCCAAGACTCCATACTCTTAATCTCTTTCTTATTTTTACATTCCCTCTGAATGCTCGAATTTCGGCTACCGAGGCAAATATCCGCAGAGGGCAGGAAGTTGTTCAACTTAACAAAGACCTGGAAGAACTTCTGGGTTCACAGTAATCAAGTAGCATTAACACTACAAAAGCTTAAGAGGCAGTTTTTTTCTAAGAAAGTTACCGTGGTGAAATCAACATAGTTATGTTTGGGGCTCTCCATTCCTCTAGAATCTTCACTCAATTGGCATTAGTTTGAGAGCGTGAATAATTTGCAAGCATAGCAAAGAGAATTTCTCAAAATTTCGGAATATTATGTCGAATTATAAAGCTTTACACTCCATAGCTGTTAGTTCTGTATAAAGCTCAGATTCGACCAACGATGCTGCTCGATAGAGCTGTACTTCCAAACATATACTGCATTTGTTGGATTTCATTCAGAAAACAGCTGCTCGTCTGACTGGAGACGCAGAACTGATCAGCAACTTTAATGCCTTGAAATACTGAAAAACCTTTGGCGACTTGAGTTTATTCTACGAGTATGTCATGAACAGTGTTTGGTGGATGTAGCCCGCTTAATTCCTCCCAAAGCGCTGTATGCGAGGAATACACGTTGCGCTAATACTTCACATCCGTATAACATTCAGCTTGTCACTCCTCGTACAACCCTTTTCAAGCAGTTTTTTATATGAAGAACTTGTGCCCTTTGGAATGATTTTCCCAGGACTGTGTTTCCCACCGAGTATAATTTAGGGCGATTCAAGACCATCGTGAGTCGATTTTCTCTCACACGCGCCGCTTCTGCAGGGCTTTAGGGATTTTCCTTCAGCACGTGAGCTATACCCATTAAAAAAATGTGTTACTTAAAACTCCTATTGTAATTATATAAGAAACTCAGACTGTCTTTCTGTAATTTCAATCGTGAAAATCTCTAAAACTAGACATCATAGAGGAAATGCGTAAATATATTTTGCAGAAAAAAATGCTATAGGGATCATCCTATGCTATTAGAAATTCAAAAATGATGTTGTCGCTTTGCTAAGTAATGTCGTGAGGGTAGCAGAGTTGATGCGGAGATACCTTGGGAGACCAATGGAACGAACATGGATTCTTAATAAAAAATAGGCTATTCTATTAAATTGCAAACTTAACCGGATTGCGCTAAAACAATACCTGTCTAAATTTTATACGTACGGTCTAAGGAAAAAAGTTACAGGCTTTTTTTAAAAATTATTTTCAATGTTATGTCAATATCGAAATTATACAAGCATACAAGATATAATCGTAAAATCTAATGAACTGGAAAATACACTGAGGATTACTGGCGTTGCGAAAATAAAAGAGGAAGGTTGAAGGTCACCATATCTGCATGGAAATATTTTTAGGTTTGTTACACAAAGTATTACAATGGGTTGCTAAATTGAAATTGGTGCTTCCCTAGTTTATTAAACAAATATTCACTACTATTTTTTAGTGTTCCCTATCGAAAACTTATAAGATCACTTCGGTGTCTGTCAGTCTGTCACACCCGGCTTTCTCCTAAAGTACTTGACAAGAAAGTTGAAATTTGGCACTCATATAAGAATTGATGGCCCCATCAGAGCCATGTAGTTTTGAAAGTTAAATTTTTACTTAAAGGGTTACTTTTGGGGAATGAAATCGGAAGTTGAGAAAAAAAATTACCAGGTCATCGAGTGGGGTGTCAAATGAAAACTTGTGAAAACACCAGTTCAAAAATATATATAATATAATACTTGCGCACACTTTTCTTTGTATTACACAGGTCAATATTTGATCTAAAAAAAAACATTCGGAGCGGTATGGTCCTTATGGGGTTTTTGGGGTCGCTGATTACGATGAGCGGGTTGGTTAACCTTCATTACATCACATTCAAGGTCATTTGAAGGTCAAATAGAGAAAAAAACCGTAAGAAAAATCTGAAAAATTTCATGCGTATGCTTTTGAGATCCCTGAGTCCTAATCCGTAGTTTGTTTGATCTTACGCCTTTTCCCAGAGGTCATTTGAAGGTCAAATAGAGAAAAAATCGTGGAAAAAATCTGAAAAATGCATCTATTATTTTTTCAGATCATTCAGGTCAAATTCTGCATGATCTTATGCTCAAAAGATATACGGTGGTCATTTTAAGTACCTTTGTATATATATTTGGAGTTTTACTTTGACAATAAAATGCTTTTTCATTCCTCGCGAAATTATTTATTATCTTCTTTTTTATAAATTTAGCTCAGTCTCGCTTTAAACTCCAGTATTAAGGTGTAGTTGCACCCAGGGCACCTCCACGTGGTGACGGTGGGCTACGGAGTTGTCTTACTATCCGGCGAAGTCCCTGGGTTACGGCGTTTAAACCGTCATGGCAACTACTCCTAAAAAAATTACGGGACAGGGTCCCGGAAACCCAGAAACGGCGGCTGGTCAGGGTGGAAAAGCGGGTCCGCAGGCGTCGTCATCATGCGACCGTAGCTCTACATTGGTGGGAAACTTGGCCTTTGTAGAGTCAAATGCTACAAGAAATTCGTCATGTTCCATTAAACTCGACAATTTTTGTGTTGTTTGTGGGGAGTATATTCCACAAAAGAAATTCATGTATTCAGATTCGTTAAATGTAAAATATCACCAAATTTATCATATTGATACAAGCTCATTGGATAACTCTTACACACCAAAATCTATATGTCATAAATGCCGCAATGTTCTATATAGGATTAACAACCAGGTATTTTCTTGGCCAATGATATGGAGACCCCCAACAGACCATACCACCGACTGTTACTTCTGCTTAACAAACTTGAAAGGGTACAACCGAAAGAATAAGGATTCTATTTCATATGCACGTGTAACATCTGTGACTTTACCAGTTCTTATTTAAACAAATTCTGATCATATCATGGAAATTAATGAATTGGAACAAGAAGTGGTAACTGATGAAGATAGGCCAGATGAAATATTCGAACACGAAGAAAGAGAAAATTTCAGCACAAAAGAATCAGATGTTGAGGAAAATTATATATCGGAAGCCGAAACATTTAATCAAAACGAATTAAGTGATCTGTGCAGAGACTTGGGGAAAGATAGATCAGAGCTTTTAGCATCTAGGCTAAAAGAAAAAAATTGTCTATCCACAGGAAAAAAAATTTCTGTCTATCGTTCGAGAGAACGTCTATTCAGAAAATATTTTACTAAATGAATAATCTAGTCTATTGCTATAATATTGAAGGGTTAGTGCAAGAATACGGTATAGAATACACAGCAAGTGATTGGCGACTGTTTAGAGATTCTTCAAAAAGAAGTTTAAAAGCTAACTTGTTACATAATGGAAATATTTATGCCCCTTTACCAGTCGCTCATTCTGTTGTATTAGATGAAGAATACCATAATTTTGAGTTGCTATTGCAAAAATTGAATTACGATCAAAACCAGTGGGAACTTTGTGGGGACTTAAAGATATTTACAATATTACTGGGACAGCAATCTGGAAACACTTCTTATCCGTGCTTTATTTGTGAGTGGAATAGTGGTGCTCGAGATGAGCATTATGTGAGGAAAGACTGGCCGTTGAGACAAGAATTAATTCCAGGTGAAAAAAACATTATAGGTCCAAGTTTGATATCAAACAATAAGGTCCTACTTCCACCTTTGCATATCAAATTAGGTATTGCAAAGCAACTTGTCAAAGCCGCCGAAACGAAAGTTTCATGCATATTTTTAAAGTGCTACCTAATCTTTCTGAAGCTAAAATAAAAGAGGGCATATTTACTGGACTACAAATAAGAGACCTCCTAAAAAATGATGCATTTGAGAGGAAAATGAATGCCAAAGAAAAAGCAGCATGGCAAAGTTTTAGAGAGGTGACGACTAAATTTCTTGGAAATCATAAAGACTCTAATTACAAAAATAATGTTGGAAATTTAGTACAAAATTATAAAGAAATGGGGTGTTTAATGAGTCTGAAACTGCATTTTCTCCATTCACACCTTGATTCGTTCCCTGAAAATCACGGAGATTTTAGCGAAGAACATGGAGAAAGGATGCACCAAGACTTGAGTGAATTTGAAAAAAGGTATCAAGGTGTTTGGGGGATAAACATGTTGGCAGATTATTGCTGGAGCCTGAAGCGAAAATCAAATAAATCTCATAAAAGAAAAGCAAGTCGAAGATCATTTCACGAGAAACGAAAGCGTTCTCGTTTAGAGTAGTACTTCAAACATGCTTTGATAAATACTAAAAGAAGCAAACTCTTATGCTTAATTCATATTAAATACTGACTGCGCGATTTCGAAAATCTACTTGGACACTCGAGACTCTTTACGAAGTATGAGTCGAATCATTTTTAGTAGTTAACTTACGCATTGAGGTATTATATAAGACAATATGAGAGTATAAGTAGATATAAGGATTACCGTACAAGTAAGTTATTGGGTTCAAAGGAATTGGGTATTAGAGTTTCTTTGTCGACAAGGATTAAGTGTTGAAGTATACAGATTAAGGGTTACTTGATAACAAGGTTGTTCGACATTAGAATTATTAATTTGAAATATATCGGGAATTGAGTTATAAAACGAAATTTAAACATAACATAGCGCACAATGTTTCATTTATACCTCAAGAAACACAGTCGGGCTGGACTTTAAATTTATTAGATATATGGAACGAACATCGAGAGTACAAAAATTAGGTCAAATTTTCTTTTAAATTTAAAAAGTCTATTTCACAATCACAAAACTAGTCAAAATATTTGTATAGTCTATTTTTGATATGAACAATATTTTAAGTTTCACTAATAAGTACCTTTAAACAGTATTAAAACATTTGCTTGCATCAGTCTACCTGCCATTATTTAGTTTATATTTCACATATTAATTCCTTTGTAATGACCGAGCAGCATAAAAGACATTTTTGATTGTGATATATTAACGTAAATGTAAAATGATATGTATAAGATATAATCAATAAAAATGTACCGTAACTTAACCTTTGTATGCTTCGCAAGTGTACGATAAAAACAAAATTAAATTTAACAACGCAAAATGACCATACATATTTTTCAAATAAACATAAACTGATGATGAAATGACCTATAATGACCTCTGAAAGGCGGCTTGAGTCAAAAAAACTACGGGTTCGGACTCAGGGACCTCAAAAACATACGCATGAATTTTTTCAGATTTTTTCCACGATTTTTTCTCTATTTGACCCTCAAATGACCTCTGGAAAAAGGCGTAAGGTCAAACAAACTACGGATTCGGACTCAGGGACCTCAAAAACATACGCATGAAATTTTTCAGATTTTTCCTACGGTTTTTTCTCTATTTGACCTTCAAATGACCTTGAATCTGATGTGATGAAGGTTAACCAACCCGCTCGTCGTAATCAGTGACCCCATAAGGACCATACCGCTCCGAGTGTTTTTTTTTTAGATCAAATGTTGACCTGTGTTATTTTTAAAAAATTGCGAAAAATCTTTGTCCCCCTTATCTCAAAAAGTCTTGATAAAAAAATTTTGAAAAAATTCTAGAAAATTCTCCACAGGGTGTAGATTGAACGATAATTATCACGAGTGCAAGACCCTTAACAATTTATCTGGTAACTAAAAAAAACAAGAATTTCAAGGACATCAGTTTTCAACAAAGATCGGAAAAAAACTTTGTTGAAAACTCATTTGGAGTGTTTTTTGTAAAGTCATTGATCATTTTATAGTTACCTAACAAGAATTTTTATTTTAAAAGCAATCAACATACGGAACATTAATTGCGCAAGTTCAACTTGCACTTGGCCGGTTCTAATTTAAAACACTTTAGAAAACTTATTAAAATAACATTTACCGGCTGTTAGAGACACCTGAAATAAATTAATAAATAATGGAAAAATTGGATCACTGCATATTGTGTTGTTGCGTCGTTAAAGAAATCACAATAAAAGTTTTTTCAGTTTCGGGCAAACAATTGCTAGTAAATGTTTTTTTCGTTAATGAACTTCAAATTTCAAAATAAACTTCTGAAAATGGATTGGCCTTTTCTTCAACCTATAAATTATAACATATTTTATATTGCAGATTTTTTTTTTTAAATCGGAAAAAGGTGCCTTTTATATATCCTCCTCCTCTTCCTCGTATTACTCTAGCAAAAGTTTAATAGTGTTATGTTTCGATTACAGGGATCGTACCCCTCTATGAATCACGGTCTTGAGCGGCATGAATGGCTTCATGCCTAAAATGTCCTATGATTAGGACATCTTCCTCTTGGGTGTTTCTCATTTATTTTTCCCTCCACTATAAGTTTTTCTAGATCGCTGCTTCTAGAGATATGCCTAAAGTAGTGCAAGTACCATTGACGATTCTTTATATTCAGTTGGTTTAGACTGGAGACATTAGTTCGGCCTGTATTCAGGGCATCCTCAACATTCTTCTGTATATCCATATTTCCAGGGCGTCAATTTTTCTTCGAGCCACAACATCTATTGTTTTATATACACTTTGACAAGAACTCTTCGACTGATATACATTGCGCCAATTATTCACACTCGTATGAGGTTCAGCTTGCTTATCACTGCCGGTGCCACCCTATTTAAGATTTTTTTTGCTAAGCTACTTAAAAAATATATTAAATAGTGTTCCACAGTGAGCATAACTGACAGCGATACAAGACCAACAATAAGAATTGCTACTTTGACAAACGCGCTGCTTCGATATTGATTTTAAGTTTTCCTTACAGCGGGAATATTGTGCCCATAGAAAAATGTTTGCACTAGTCGAATAATAAATTATTTTTTTGTTTCAATTACGTTGTTACACTGTAATACAGTAAAATCTTTGTTCATCCTCTACAAATGAGAAAAGATGGTAATAACTGTCAAATTCATAATTTTTTCTGGCGGAATAATGATCGAATTTACCTTTTGTACGCATTTCAATTTTGTCTTTTAATAGAAATAAGGATTTAGACTTAAATTCAATATGCCTATAAACCGAATAAAGCACTACGTAAGCTCCATAAGCCATTAAAATTAACTTAAACATGCCATTTTCCGTATCACAGTTTTCACTAACTGACTGACATCTTAACGCTAAAATATTAATTATATTAGATTTAAACAAGATAATTGAATTTCATACTATGACATTTTTGTTTCAGACAGTTTATTTAGTTAATCGATTTTAATTTTAGCTTTTAATTACCTTATATAGTTAAAATAATTTTAGCAAATATATAATAATTTATATTAATAAGATATAATAATGAAAGTTAGGGGTAAACTTGTATTTGAATATTAGTCAAACAACAATAATTCTAATGCTGAAAAGGGAGTGGCCAGAAATATATATTTTTTATATGTTTATGGTCGAAAAAATGTACTTTTATTTTAATTGGGCAGTCTATCTTTGAGTTGTGTGAATAAAGTTAGGAAAATAAAATAACATCGTCTGTTTCTTTGTTTCAACTTAATAAACTAAAATGGATATGACACCATAACTTTAGATTCACACACTTCTCATTTATCTGACAGCTGTGTAGGGGTACGTAAGAAAAAAACAAGAAATTTAAATTAAAATAAGACATGTATACAAAAAAATCTCTGTTTTTTAAGTGACATGTGTTTTCTTAAGTATTTTTTTATGCTAAATCCAAAAAAATCATAAAAAAGATATCCATCCTGAGGTTTTTTTAGAAAAACTATTAAATTGAAAAAAATACAATTTTAATAAATAAAGTAAAACTGTATAATCATTAAAATTACGGAATAAAACTATTATTTCGGACATCTTTAAATATTCTGAATCTACATTTATCATAAAAACTTAAAAATATTAGGTTTATGTTGAACAAAAAACACCCATACATGACCTACGTAGCTACGCTACGTCGCAAAATGCTGTTTAAAATAAATATTTGCAACCCCTAAATTAAAAAATTGCTTTTAATTTTTATTAATATTGAACAAAACTCTTATTTCCAGTGCTTTTTGAAGTTCTTAATCCTGACTTGACATCAAAAAATAAAGTTTTATGTTCGATTTCAACAAAAAACTCGCTTTTTACACTTACAAGGATGCTACGTGGTTGGTAAAATGCTTTTTTAAATAAATAACAGCAGTGAAATAATATGGTAGTCTTGTCCAATATTACTAAAAATTAAAAACAATTTTTGAAATTAGTTGCACATATTTATTTTAAGTAGCGTTTTGCTACGTAGCTTAGTCAAAGGTGATGTTAAACGTGAACACTAAAACCTAATATTTTTAAGTTTGTATGATAAATGTGTGGTATACAGTTTTACATTATGTATTAAAATGTTTTTTTTTTTTTCAATTTAATAGTTTTATGGCAACTTTAAGTGTGTTTTCTGAAAAAAAACCTCACGGTGGATGTCTTTTTTTATGATTTTTTTGATTCAGCATAAAAAATACTTAAAAAAACACTCACTTAAAAGGGAATTTTTTTTTGTATACCTGTGTAATTACTAAACTGCTATATAAGGAAGAAAATTACACTTATTTTAGACAGTAAACTAAATTATTTTAAACTATATAATAACAAAAAGTGAAAAATTTTAAAAAACTATATTTTTTGCTGGTTAGGATTTTATGACCGTTAAAGCAGAGGTTTTTTTTTACTTTTCTTTGTTAAGAGAAGTTTTATGTAAATAGTTATATAATATGGCATCACAAGGAAACAAATATGAACTTTTTAAGGATAATATTTTGAATTTTAATACACTATGTCCTAAGCACATGGAACGAGTCTACCCAATCAAGACAATTGCGAGTGTAGTGAGATAGAAGATTTGAAACTATATATTGGCCGTCCACTTTCAAATATTAGAATATTATCTACCTGGACTAAATAAATATGGGTATATTATATCGTAATACACCTGCAAGAAAAACTTAGTCCTTAGGTCTAATAATTATACTGTTCAGTAGATACAGTGACGTAAATAAATAAGTTGTATTAATGATAGTGAAAGGAAAAGAGGCAAAAGGAAATAAATAAAGGGAAAAAGAAACAAAACAGAAAGGAGGGAAGAAAGAAAAAATACATTGATTAAAATACAGATTAATTAATAGATAGCAGCTTCTAATACAACAAAATTTATATCATAAAAGAATAAATTGGGACGCTGGCTAGTTGGTTTCTACCGACGCTATAGAACAGATACACGCACACGAAAGAAGTATTGTATTTGAGAAAATATCACCCCCCACGGTTTCTACATTGCTTCATGTTTCAAGGTTCCTAAGTAACTAACAACACAGTCAGTTTTAAACATCGGCATGGGTCGATGTATCTGTTACGATAATTTTCGAAGGAAAAAAGATATCGATTTCAAATTTGGCAGACATACTTGAAGTATGAAAGAAAGCAGAAGAATTTTGTGTAGTTCCTTTGAGATGTTTTCCTGGTTTTCGGTTAAAACATATAATTATATTTATTTATAGCAGCGTCTCTCAACCTGAGGGGCGCGCCCCACTAGAGAGGCGTGATTACACTATTGGGGGGGGGGGCGAGCGTATCAAAATTATTATTAAAATAATGCATTAAAAATATTTAATATAATTTATTGAAGGGAAAGAAAAACAAAATACATTCTGACATAATAAAAAATAAAATACACATTTACACTGATATAATACACCTATAGATAGGATTGTATTAGTACTGCACAATGTATTTACCTAATAATTAACATATCAATATTAAATTAACAACAAGTTTAATAAATATTCGTGACTCCCTTGGGCCTGTTTAGAAGCTAGAGCTTCTTTGTCGATCATACAATGTGTCCACACGCACAGTGGAGATTTTTGTTTCATAAGTGCTTGTATACTTTGAAATCTTCTAGACATTGAACGAGCACCAACGGTACATATTCCGACGCAATTTTTCCACTCCATATTTGCCTCCTTTATAAAATCATTTAAGATAGCAAATAATATGAGTGATGTTGCTTGAGTTCTATTGGTTTGCTGAAAAATAGTTCTCCTACTGCTGACATACCATCACAAAACTGAACATAGGCAATGAAATGAGCATCTTTATTGCTATCTGTTGCCTTATCAAGCTGAATTGAAAACAATTTGTCACGCAACTTTCCGAAAAGCTGATGCTGTACATCTTCAGCTATACCACCAATTCGACGGGCAACAGTATTATTTGATATAGGTATGGATAGCAATTGTTTGGCAAAATTATCTTCAAATATAGGTTCTACAATTTCAATTGCTGCTGGCAAAACAAGCTCTTTACCAATGGTGTGAGGCTTTTTACATTTGGCTATTTTATATAAAACTTTGTAAGAGGCAAGTAAAGCTTTTTCATTCACAGACAAAGTTTTTTTTAAAAAAATTATTTTTGCTTTACATATGATTTTAATTTTAATTCGAAGAATTCTCGGGGTTTGTTAAGGTACTCACTATGAAGCGTTTCCAAATGTTGTTTAAGTTTATTTGGTTTCATGCTGTCTGCTGCCATGATTTTTGAGCAAATAACACACAGGGGTCTTTCTTCTTCATTTACCTCAGTACTGGTAAACCCTAAATTTAAGTATTCTATTCTTGATTTTATTTTCAGAACTCCGCTCATCTGTGCACTTGTTGATGCTTCACTATCGTCTAATGCTCGCTTAAGCTCACTTAAAAATTTATCCATGATTTTGTATAAATTTACTACCGTGAATACTTAATACCTTGAATTTCAATTAACACGTAAATTACAACATACACATTCGCGATAAATCCGATAGTAGTAGAAGCATCAACTTGACTGAGATGGGCTGTAATTGAACGAGGTGCAGCATTTATACACTTTTGGGCAGACTTTCCGAATGTTCGAGACAACTCGGAACTTCTCGTGAAGCCGCTACCGATATGGTGGACGTAATAGAGAGCAATAGAGAGGCATCGATTCTAGTTTTGTCAACGCAGCATATATGTGTTGCCAAATATGCATAAATTTACTTATTCTTAGCAGTTTGTAAGGTTTGTAATTAAGGTCATATTGTAGCTTCAGCATCAAAATACTGGAAATAAATTATTATTGCAAGCATTGTTATTGTATGAGAGGGGAGGAAGGCGCGATGAAAATTATGTTTGAAAATTGGGTCGCAAATACTGAAAGGTTGAGAAACGCTGATTTATAGTAAAACATTAAAGAGGTAGAAGAGGGGATTACAACACAATATATTTGTTTCGAATACTTGGATTTAATTATTCTTTAGTGTAATAAATTCAAATTCAGTATTTATTTTAAATCTCAATGTCGACGAGAAAAGTACTAAATCACTTTACGGGGTATTTCTGTACAAATCTCTTTATATCATAGCTTTTAAACTTTTTGTATGGTACATTCTAGTGGATGTTAGCAGTCAATCATATTACAAAATATATTTTAGGCATATTTAATCTTGATTTTGACAAGTAATTTTAGGAAAATAACATAGAACCAGCAGGACAAGATGTTAATTTGAAACTTGGAAAAATCTTAAATTATTTGCCCCCCTCCTGTGTTCTTAGAACATATTTACTTTATATATTTTTTTTATTAATAGGTCGAGATTTATTTTGGTATTAAAAAAAAATAAATGAAAACACATCAAAAGTTAGTGAAATTTGATTCTAGATATGAATATTTTCTGAAAATATTAAAAGTTAATTATATCTAAGAAGTTTATGTCTAAAAGAGTAATGAACAACTGAAAATAATTGTGTTAATATGAAACTCCTTGTTAATGTATATAAAGGCTTAATTATTGCGAAAATAAATATATGGTAATGAATAATTAGCACGAAGACATGTTTTCCAGTGATGTAAAAGATTTTAAAGAGGAAACCGCATCCTAGCCTAATAACTAAACAAGTAGAAAAAAATGCTACATTGATTCGAGGAAATCGTCACTTGAGTGTTCGAATACTTGCTTAGTTTATGGGAATTGACAAAGAAAGTTTTCAATAGATTTTACATAAAAGTTTTAACACAAAAAAACTGTACTAGATGGCATGAAAAAAGCTCATACATGAACAGAAGGAAGCTCCAACGAATCTATACTTACCTATACATACGACATTGAAAATAAGCGCCAACTAATGCACTGAGAGAGTTTCACTTCATCGCAATAAGATAAAGTATTAATAAAGAAATTAAAATTCTAAATATTGATTTTAATAACCCATTTTCGAAGCACTCTTGCTTGGATAGTGGAAAACCCACAAGCTATCCATTGAACAAGTTTTCAAACACCTTTTATGCAAATTTGAAACTTTCCTTTGTCAAATCCATTATTGCAAGAGAATATAATAACGTATCCTTCTTGTACACTAATCGTATATAAATGTGTTAGTAGCCTGGCCGTTTATGTTATTTCAGATTATTATTTAATTAACTCAATCACGTCGGTAAAAAATGGTATCTCTGGCTGGTGAAAGCATGAAGTTTAAAAACAGACCTGCCCTCAGTTGGGGATTTTTAAGTCCACAGGTTGACAGAGGACTGTCTAGCTAAGTTAGCAACATTTACTACTAGGCAGCACGCTTTTCAGGGTTCCATCCTAAGAATATAAAAATCAGTATTAAATTGTAGAAGTGAAAAGTTTATATTTGAGCAGTGACCCACAGCTTACAGACTTAGCTAGACAATTCTCGGTCAGTCTGCGGCCTTAAAAGCCGTCCATGGAGGGAAGGTAAGCTTTCAAATATTAGGCCCACCAGTCAGAGATACAAATTATTGTATCTTACCGCGATGTTACGCTAGGACTGCAAAAAGTACCCAATTAATTTTTTACCGTAACATATCTCGATTTATTTTTATTATTATTATTAAATATTTATTAAATAAAAACTCCTAATATAATTCTTCAAATACAATTTGATGTCTTACAAGTAACAGATTTACAAAATAATTTCATTCCCACATATGAACAGTATAGTTATACAATAATTTTAAAGTAATACAAGGCAAGATATTTTGGAATATTAATTTTTTCATTTTAAGAAGGTTTTAAGAATAATTATAAACCGTTTTTCATAAAGTTATTGAGATTATTTTTGAAAAATCTTAAACTGGTACACTCCTTAACATGATAGGCAAGTTATTAAAGTCATTTAGCCCTAAGTGAGTTCACGGTTTTTTTGTAATTTGTTCGTACTATGTAGAACTTATTCCGTGATCGTGTTTGATAATCACGTATTATATGTATAATTATGTAGATAGGTAGGTAACAGATTAAACTGGTCAACACAAGTCTTGTTTCCTTTATTTTTTTTCTGTTATTGGGTATTTCTATGGCCCCGACTATGAAAAAAATACTGGGAGATTGCTAACAGCTTTACCTTTTGAAATATACAGTTTTATTATTTTACCAAAAAAATACAAAAAAATAATACATTATGTTAACAAAATTTCTATTGAACACTAGCAAATGATCTTTTATAAGATTTCCTTGAATGAACGACTTTAGGTAGATCTCGTTGCAAACTCCAGCAGTAGTCTGCCATCATATGTGAGTCCCACCGCCCCTGATAACGCTCTTCCATTGTCCGAAGATCCTGATGAAATCTTTCACCCTGCTCCTCACTAAAACCACCCAGATTTTGTGGAAATCGAGTGCAGGAAGTGGATTTTTATGCTCATGTTGCACTCTGGCTCTTGCAAGTTCGATAGCATGCACTCAACAAGCTCGACATGGTCGTCAGATTTCTTTTTGCCTAGGAAGCTACGTTAAACTTCTCTTGCTGCTGTCTATGAAAAGACGTCAATCACTAGGTTGGTACTGTTTTAATCCCATCTGCTGCAAAATACCACCAACATCGTTACAAAAAACTAAATCCTTCTCTTGAGAAAAATACAGTAACAGATTTTTTTCTCGGGTACGATAAAATGTAATGTTGGTTTCCGGAGTAAGCAAATTTTTTTCTTTTAAACGAGATGCTAAAATTTCAGAAGCTTCTTTTGGTAAGTTCAGACCTCTTACTAAGTCATTTAGTTCTTTCTGATTAAATGGTTAAGGTTCTGAAAGGCTACATTTGTAGTCTGAATCAGAGTCTTCACTTGATGTATTTCGTTCGGGTTCACAGAGATTTGGATCATCAGAAGATTTAGATGTGCTGGGTTGTACCTCTTGTGATTTTAATTGAGGTCGTTGAGCAGAAGATAAGTTAGGATATGACCACTTACTTCGATTTCCAGGGTTAATTCCGTTTATTTTCACAACGCAGAAGTAGCTATCGTCATGATGGTTTCGAGGTTCTCGCCAAATCATGGGTATTACGAACATTATTGCATCTCTTTTTCCAGTAGACCATAACCGTAGACATACCACACATTTCTGGCATACAATATGAGGAACTCATGGCTTGTCCTGATTACACAATTTTATTTTAAAGTATTGATGATACGCAGTTTTCACAAAGTCCGATATAGGTTTTCGATATTTTGCAAATATATATTCACCACAAATATAGCAAAAACAATCGGGATTAAGCACACAACATCTTCTTGACGAAGCCATATCTAAAACAACAACAAAATATATTTTAGTGTCCAATAAAAAACGAAAATCTAAGTAAAAATAGTAAATGAGGGTAGTTAGCTATAACTCAAAAACAAACGCTGTTAGAGAAAAATTGTTGCCATATTTAAAAAATACGCGTCAATTTGAGATAGAAACAAAAAAAATCACAGGAAACAAGCAATTTTCTTTTTTTTGTTGACCAGTGTTATTTATTATTTTAAAAATGAATATCATGGTAAAGTATTTAAAGTGAAAATCAAGTGGTCGCCAATTCCTGGTAAAATATTTAAAGTGAAGATCAAGTGGTCCAACATTTCTGCATTAAAGCTTTGGAGTATATCTATTACATTTTAAGATAACTCTCATACTCCTATTTTGCAATTTTTGTAAGGCAGATTTACTATTGATATCAAAAAAATATAAGAGGCTTGCGCAGTAAGTAGAGTGAGCTGTGAGGCTGTATAATACTCTGATAAGCAGTCAGCCTTGAACGAAAGGAAAGGTTATTTGGTTCTCGTGAAAAGAAGAAAA
This sequence comes from Pachyrhynchus sulphureomaculatus, assembly GCA_019049505.1. NCBI lineage: Eukaryota > Metazoa > Arthropoda > Insecta > Coleoptera > Curculionidae > Pachyrhynchus > Pachyrhynchus sulphureomaculatus. The sequence goes on along the minus strand of CM032455.1, from coordinate 44,717,659 downwards.
GTATCGTAGCAATTTTCCTCTAAATATATGAAAAGTGGCTTTTAGATGTTAGTCAAGAATCAATAAAAAAGCCTAGGTATTTTATTTCTAAAAGAACTTCTAGTTTTTGGTTATTAATAAAAATATTCACATTTTTCACATCGATATTTAGTAGTTAGAATCATTGCTTTAGTTTTATTGGCATTTAGTTTTAATCTATAGACCAGGGGGCTCAAACGGTCGATCGCGATCGACAAGTCGATCGCGAGTGGTTTTTTTGAGTCGATCTCGAGAAAAAAATTCCGATTAGAACTATTCATAGATTTTGTTTTAGGTAACTAAAACAAAATGTAATGAATAAACTACTAAAATTTATTCGATCCACAATTAAGCCAGAATAACCCCCTCATCACTTTCTTTTATCGTAATAGCCCCCTGCTAGCGGCAAAAGGCGGCTTTATCAAAGGAACGCGCGGTACTTGTCAAAGAAAAGCCGCGTTTTTGATTCCCGCCGATTTTTCTAGAAACTTCGGGTGGCGTGTTTGACGGGAACATTCGAGACTTCGTTCGCGCCGATATAAATGTTGCGCCTGCAGGAATAGGAGTCAGTCTGAGTTGTAACTTGAAGGCGATACGTCGATACAAAGTTTATTAATAAATAGTCCAAAATGAGTGCGGCGAAGAAAAGTAAAACTTATCATTTTAATAACGATTGGGAGGAAGAATTTTTCTTTTGTATGGTAAAGGATAAGTGCATTTGTCTCATTTGCCGTGCGTCAGTTGCAATACCTAAGCGTGGGAACTTAGAGAGGCATCATAAAACGGTTCATAAAAACTATGAAAAGGATTTTCCGTCACAGAGTGAATTAAGAAAACGAAAAGTACGTGATTTGATAACTTGTTTGAAAAAAGAACAAACCATGTTCACAAGACCAGCCAAACAATCAAAAGCTGCAACGATCGCGTTATTTAAAATATCTTATATATTGGCGAAACACAAGAAACCATTTGATGTTGGATTGGTTGTGAAGGAAGCATTTATTGAAGCGGGTGAGACTTTATTTGGAGATTTTAAAAATAAAACAGAGATTATGTCTGCTATTAGAGAACTTCAGTTATCTCGTCCGACTGCGTGTTGAAGTCATGAGTCATGGCAGATAAACTAAAACATGATATCATGGAATGTACATACTTTTCTTTACAGTTCGACGAATCCACCGATACGACAGACACTGCCTAGCTGTGTATTTTTATTCGAATGTTATTTGATGACATGTCGGCTAAGGAAGAGTTTTTGATAATGATTCCTCTGAAAGGAAAGACCCGTGGCGAAGATATATATGACGTTTTCTTCAATTTTGTAACAAACTACAAGCTACCAATATATAAACTAGTGTGCATTACAACCGATGGAGCACCAGCAATGACTGGAAACGAAAACGGTTTTGTGGCATTATGTCGAGCTAATGATGATTTCCCTTCATTTTTCTCCTTCCATTGCATTATACATCAACAAGTTTTGTGTTCAAAAGTTCTAAACATGGAGGAGATTATGGGCATTGCAATAAAAATTGTGAATTCTGTCCGTGCACGTAGCTTGCAACGACGGCTCTTTAAATTGCAGTTGGAAGATAGTGAGTCAGCTGAACACACTGATTTAGTTCTTCACAGGGACGTCAGGTGGTTGAGTCGCGGAAAATTTCTAAAAAGGTTTCAAGAATTATTGCCCGAAATAACAGCTTTTCTGGACGAAAGAGGTGATGACACTCAGATGCTGAAAAACGGAAAATGGCTGACTGATTTGGCATTTTTGACAGACATCACAATGCATTTAAACACCATTAATTTGAAGCTTCAAGGTAAAGGAAAAACTATTATTGAGATGATTAGCGCAATAAACGCATTAAAAAGTAAATTGCAACTTATGATAGATCAACTGAAAAGAAAGGATCTGAAAAATTTTCCCTCTTTGAAAGCAAGGATTCCTCAGTTGAATTATGATATTTATGAGGCAGAATTATCAAATATTTTGGGCCAATTCGAAATACGTTTCTATGATTTCAGTAAATAGGCAAATATGGCATCATTTATGAGTTATCCTTTTTCGTGTAAAAACATTGAGGAATTAGCTACTGAAATAGCAAGTCAGTTTAACATGGACTCATGTTCTGTTGAAAATGAGTTAGTGCAGATTATATCAGATATACATCTCAAAGCCACAGCATCTGATACAAAATTCTGGTGTTTTATATCTGAAGATAAATATCCGAATCTAAAGCAAATCGTCCTTCAACTGACGGCAATGTTTGGGTCAACTTACTTGTGCGAGTCTGCATTTTCTGAAATGAAGATAATTAAGTCAAAATATCACAATCTACTAACTGACGAACATATGTCATCATGCTTGCGATTAGCACTCGGTAATTACGTACCATCTTATGAAAAGTATGCTGAGGACATGCAGTGCCACGCTTCAACATCCAAAGTCACTCTTTAGTTAAGTTTAGACACTAGAACTCGTTTGTTTTGTAAGAACCAATAAACTCGCAATTTTGAATAATTATGAGTTTTTGCATTGACATTTTAGAGCAGACCTACAGTTACCTTGACTAAAAAAATGCATATTGTGCGGAAAAACTAATATCTTGCAGCCTCTCAGAGTCGATCGATCGTAGTCTAACAATATTGAGGTAGATCGCCAGCAGTTCAAGTTTGAGCAACCCTGCTATAGATATTTAAGTATGATTCAATTTTTCTTAGCTACAAATTGAGCTTGCAGATAGCGACATTTAATAGTTTCTCACTAGTAGAAATTAAAGTGTCATCTGCAAAAAAGCTTATGAATTCAGAGTAGATATAATGATTTAGATATACCGCAAAAGAAGTGGTCCAAAGACGCTCCTCTGTGGGACACCAAAGTTATTTAGAATTTTCATTGACTTGCAACTATTAATCTTAGTCATCTGTTTACGATTTATTAAGTAATAATTCATAAACCAAAGCAGAGCAACACCACCAACACCGTAATACTTTAGTGTACAAATCAAAATGTCAACGTGTCAATGGTCAACAGTTTCAAAAGCACGGCGAAAATCTAGAAAAGCAGTCGCAATATAGTTATTGCTGTCAATGAGCTTATTCCATGTAACCACTGTTAGTTGTATGGCAGATTCCTGAAGCCAGATTGGTTTATAAAAAGTATATTGTTGGTAGTAAAGCATTCATACAATTGATTCTAAACGGCCAACTCAAGGACCTTCTCTAAGGCTGGAAGTGTGAGAATAGGACGAAAGGAAGAAGCATCATTACTGTTAGAAACTTTAGGAAGTGGAATTACAGTAGTACAGTAGTATAAAAAAAAAACATATGAAGTAAATTTGCTAGAAGAACATTTTTTTATCACTTTTTGGAAATATTTATCACAGCGTAATTGCCATATTTTGGATATTCAACAATTTTTTACTTGAGAACTAAAACCTTTAGAGAAATTATGTAGGAGATAAAAAATACTTGTTTTTATTCGTGGAATTCTCAAGAATATTTCAGAATTTTTGAATCACTTTTTAATAATCGTTATTTTAACCTGTATGCACGGGCAAATTGTTTTAGAACGAAATAATAACCGGTCAAGTGCAAGTTAATCTTGCACAATTAGTGTTTCGTACGTTGATTGCTTTTAATATAAAAAAATTTGTTACGGAGCTATAAAATGATTAATGACTTCACAAAACATACCCCAAATGAGTTTTCAACAAAGTTTTTTTCGATCCTTACTCAAAATTGTTGACCTAGAATTTTTTTTTTTTTTTATACTAGGTAAATTATTAAAGATAATGCACTCGTAATAATTTTCGTTCAATTTACATCTTGTGAAGATTATTCAGAATTTTTTCAAAATTTTTTGGTCTGTACTTTTCCAGATAAGAGCTATTTTTCGGGATTTTTTAAAAATATTACAAAGAAAATTGTGCGCAAGTATTACATTATATTTGTATATATTTCTAAACTCGCGTTTTTGTAAGCTGTTATTTGACACCCCACTCGATGACCTGGTAAAAAAAAAAAAATCGCTTCTGATGTCATTCCTCTATACTAACCTCTTAACTTAAAATTTAACTTTCAAAATTACACGACTTTCTATATCAAATAGTTTCGGGGAAAATCGGGTGTGACAGATCGACAGGCACACAGACAGGCGGACAGACACCGAAGTGATCGGGTGTGACAGACAGCCGGACAAATAGACAGACACGGAAGTGATCTTATAAGTGTTCCGGACGGAACACCAAAAATCGTAAAAAAATAACGAATTTTTAAAAAGTGCTTAGAAATTCTGAAAATTCAAGGTGATTCCACGAATAAAAACAAATATTTTCTGTCTCTTACCTAATTTCTATAAAAGCTTTCGTTTTCGAGTAAAAAATTGTTGAATATCCAAAATATGGCAAATACGCTCATCAAAAAAAACTTTTTCTACAAAAGTTGTAGGTGTTTTGGGGTAGAATAAGATCATCAGAGAAAACTTTGGGTTATACTAGGAAATTACATATTGACTTTAGTTTTTCTGAAATTCTTTGAAAATATATATACATATATATATATATATATATATATATATATATATATATATATATATATATATATATATATATATATATATATATATATATATATATATATATATATATATATATATATATATATATATATATATATATATATATATATATGGTATATATATATATATATATATATATATATATATATATATATATATAAATAATGATATATCGGGAATCGGTCTGGACTGTAAATAAAACTCTTTTCTTCTTTAAAACTTAATATTTCGTTATCGTTTGATAACTTCTTCAGGAGTAACTACAAAATTAATACACCTATATTAAAACACTATTCTCTTTCGTCAAAGCATTAAAATATTGAAATATAAAACAAACAATTATGAAACAAACGAACAATCAATTAAAACACGTACGAAAATACGAGTTTGTCCTCGAAATCAACACTCAACATCTCGATTTACTACAACAAACTGAGAGTAAACAGCCTCGGTACATATGCACTGCCGTGAATTCCAAACGAACGGAAAAAAAGCAACAGAAAAACGTCTTTAATTTACTTACTAAGTGGTGGTAAATCTTTATTTGTTATTGATTAGTGTCTGATTTATAGTTAATTGACTTTGGGTCCCTGTTGATATGGTACATTTCCTTAAAAAGTCTCCCTTTATAGTTGTTGTCATGAGCTAAGATTTTAACGTTGTTATAGTCAAAATTATGACCCGTTTTCAAATTATGTTGCACCACAGCACACGAATTCTTTCCTAATCGGGAGTCACTCCTGTGCTGTGTGAGTCTCTGTTTCAGCCACTGAGATATCTGCCCAATATAACACGCTTCAGATTGTAAACAAGACAATCTATAAACTACAGAGTTATTATATAAAATAGGTGTTCTATCCTTTATTTTTGAAAACAGGTCAGAACCTCGTATGCTGTTATATTTCTCAATTTTTATATTTGGAAAATCTCTGAATAAGGCGACAATTAAGTTTGTGATTGGCTTTATAAATTGTAGCTTCCTGTATATCCTATGCTGCATCAACACTATCCGAATTATAAATTGTGTTTAGGATAGGCATTGTCGACAAAAATGTTATACAGCTCGTCTAGGTTTCTTTTTTGAAACCTATCATCACTGATGCGTATGACCTTGTTTTTCATTGCTATTACTGTGTTAAATTTTTGATTTTTTGGGTGATTATAGAAATAATTAATGAATCTGCCTGACGCTGTGGGTTTTTTATACCGGTCAAGTATAATACTGTTGTCACTCGTTCTTATTACTTTAGTGTCCAAAAAAGGAACACTGAAGTCCTGTTCTATTTCGATAGTGAATTGTATATGTGTTGAATGCATTAAAATAGTTTAAAATGATTTCTGTATTACCCTTGGGTACAGCGCAAATCAGATCATCAACATACTTGTACAAAAAGGGTAGGTTGAATGGTAATTGAGGAACCACCGTTTCCAAAAGATGGTCCGACACCATCTTGGCTAAAACTGGACTGATAGGAGACCCCATACGTGTTGCTGAAGATGAATTTAATGAGAATCAAGAAATTATGCTTTGAAATCATGGTTTTGGTTTGAATCAATTCCCACTTTTTTTTCCAGAATAGTTAGGATTAAGTCTAGAGGTATATTTGTAAACAAGGATACCACATCCAAAGATATTAATACATACTCTTCTGGTAATGTCACTCCCTTTATTTTGTTGGCAAACGAGAAGATGTCTCTAACATTGTAAACAGCCTCGGTACATATGCACTGTCGTGCGGTCTGGACTGTAGATAAAATTCTTTTCTTCTTTAACACTCAATATGTGGTTATTGCTTGATAACTTCTTCAGGAGTAATTACAATATGAATACATAGATTGGATATATTAAAAACATTGTTATTTTCCATCTGGGTATTAAAAAGTTGAAATATAGAACAAATAACTATGAACAAACGAATAAATAAATAAAGGAACGTTGGAATATGCGAGTTACTCCTCGAAATCTAAACTCATCATCTCGATTTGTTGAGAAACTGGGAGTAAACAGCCTCGGTGCATATGTACTAACGTGAATTCCAAATGAACGGAAAAAACAGCAGAAGAAAAAGACTTTATTTACGTATTTTATACCAAAAGGTGGCAAATTTTTAATTATTAACGTTCTAACTGTAAATGATTAATAGGCGTTTTGTGTTTCTGTAGATAGATAGATGTTGATTAGTGTCTGATTTATAGTTGATTGAGTTGGGGCCCTGTTTATGTCGTACATTTTTTTAAGGGAGACTTTTTAAAGAAATATATTAGGGACCTCAAGTCAATCAACTATAAATCAGACACTGATTAACTTAGTAATATCTACAGCAACATAATTAATGCTTATTAATCATTTACAATTACAACATTAATAATTAAAAATTTGCCACTTCTTGGTATAAAATAAGTAAATAAGGTTTTTTTTCTTTTGTTATTTTTTCCGTCCATTTGGAATTGACGTCAGTAGATATGCCCGAGGCTCTTTACCCTCAGTTTGTGTAGAAAAATCGAGATGTTTAGTTTTGATTTCGAGGACTAAGTCTCATTTTCGTACGTTATTTTATTTATTTATTGGTTTGTTCATATTTATTTATTTTATATTTCAACATTTTAATACCTAGACGAAAAATAACATTGTTTTTAATATATATAATCCGTGTATTAATATTGTACTTACTCCTGTGTGTATATATATATATATATATATATATATATATATATATATATATATATATATATATATATATATATATATATATATATATATATATATATATATATATATATATATATATATATATATATATATATATATATATATATATATATATGTATATATGTATATATATATATATATATATATATATATATATATATATATATATATATATATATACATACATATACATATACATATATATAAATATATATATATATATATATATATATATATATATATATATATATATATATATATATATATATATATATATATATATATATATATATATATATATATATATATATATATATATATATATATATATATATATATATATATATATATATATATATACTTTTTTATATTTTGAAACAACAGCATTAAACAGAGTATTTGCCACTTTGTTCTATGACCTTCTGCCCTTTTTCTGGAAGCCCCAAAATTCCGTCTCTATAGCATTCTGCAGAGACTGAAACAAATGGTATTTTGACCTCTTAGCCAAACTTTTTAATTTTTGCCGAGTTATTAAAAATGTGTGTAATCTGGCGACGATATCCTGTCTGTTGACTAGGTCTGGCCGATTTTTTTATTTTCTTGCTCCAATCTTGTCAATTGCTAACAGTAGAGCACAAAATTAACCGTTTGGCAAGGCTGCAGCAACATGATGTACGATTCTCTTCTAATCCCACCAAACACATACCTTTTTTGCGTCAATCTGGGCTTTGCAATCGTTTATGGAGCTTCATCCTTTTCGCACATTATTGTCTTGTTTCTGTAGAGATTTGCCAGATTTGGATATATTCGTTCAAGTAAATCTTTTAGCGTAAAATCATACAGCACCTAAACACTGAGCTTATTTTTTTAGCCAATGATTTGAAACTATTTGGTAATGGATGTTTAGTTCAGGTGGCTACTTACATGTCGGTCTTGCTCAACTTTTGCCAAAATTCTATAAACATTTTTTATTATCGGTCAACCAGTGGAACATTTTGACATTGAAATTTCCAGAACGAGAGCGACTGAACCATCTTTTAGCCACTGCTTTTGATAACGCATCTTGACCACAACCTTCACAAATTTCTTGACTTTCTACATGTTTAAATAAACAAATCCCGATAATTTATGTATGTCTTTTACTATCAAATATAGTATCAGCTTTCAACTGACGCTAAGTATGGTCCGATTCGATTTATATTACTGTGTCGCTAAACCTACCTAACGAGAAAAATGGGTACCAAATTCGAAGGAGACAAACAAGATAGATGCACTGGGAAATGGAAAGTTATGTTTCTCGTGATTTTGAGATTAATGATTTGCACATGATACAATATTTTTCCTTTGATGAGAGAAGTAAACTAAGTTGGTAATGTGGAATCTTTGGCACAATGACTCTACTCAGTATATATTACCATTACACCAAACTCTTTATTTTTGCACTCGACGCGCGTTTTGCGAATCATGTTAGCTTCATCAGGAGCGATGATTGACTCATTTAGTCATTTAGTCAATCATCGCAAACAGTGTTTGGTGTACTGGTGATATATATACTGAGTAGTGAGAGAAGTAAAAATACGTCTAGTGAAAAGCAAATGTTTTACTAAATATCAGCACCTGTCCCATGCGTTTGTCTATCCCAAGTAGTTTTATCTGTCTTTTAGTAATCTCGTGCCGGAATCCCTCGTAAGACGCAAGAAGACGTAGAGTGGAACTATAGTTTTCATTTAGAAAATTTATAAAAAAAATGACATCATTTTCATGTTACAAATAACAAAAACTATTGGATATGTTTCTCTAATGAGTATTCAAATGGATACTGTGAATTCTATTCCATGATTACGCTCAAGTGTATAAGAAAATGGATCTATACGGTAAAAGGTAGAGAGAAAAAGCTGTTTGACAGTATATAAAAAGTAAAAGATCAATTGTCAGGAAAGTGCTGAAATTAATATCTTTTGTCCGAAAGTGATGGAGACATTAATTTAGTTTTTGCGCGGGAAAGTATTTTTTGCACGATTTAATTACTAAAAGTCTTTACAGGCTTTTATCCATGTTGACTACCAGAAAATTTTCTCAGACACTTTATTATACAGTGTCTGCCAAAAAATCTGTACCGTATAGAAAAGGTTTTTATTGTTAAATAGAAGTGTTTTTCTTTGTTAGCTTTGATTAATTAAACCTTTTGCACGCTCTTACTTAATATCTCATTCATTTTGTCGAATTGAATTACCGGAAAACTTTCAGGCTGTCTGTTATACAGTTTCCACCAAAAAATTTGCACCACATTAACCAACTTTTATTGCTATTTTTTTTTTACTTTTAGTTTAGAACTTTTAAGTTTTAGTTATATTATATAGGGTGTCTGTCAAGTAGGTAAATGTGAACTAAAAATTTTAAAACTTTGATAAATGTCTTCGGAATTTTGAGTTTAAAATCTTTAGTACAATGAGACTACTCAATATATATCACCACTATACCAAATACCTTATTGTTGCGCTCGACACCCTTTTCGCCAACCATGTTAGCTTCATTAGGAGCGATGATTGACTGTCATCATCAATTATCGTTCCTGAAGAAGCTACCATGGCTAGCGAAACGCGCGTCAAGTGCCAGAAAAAAGTTTTTGGTGTGTGGTGATATATATACGGAGTATCCTCTTATGAAGAAAAAAGATGAATAATTATTATTTTAAAATACAAAGTGAATCAACTAATTTTCCGGGGCTGGTGCTGTAAAATTTTCTTTTTTTCTCTCTGTATTGTTCTAATTCAGTGCACGTCTTGTAACGATTTATTACTAATTCAAATGAATTTTCTAGCTTGTTTTGTGAGATTGTCTACAAAATACTTAAAGAGGCATTTTGAATAGCGTCTAAGTCCTGAAAAAGCTCCTGTATTGCTTCATTTTAATTTTTAAAAATAGTAAAAGTCACAAGGTCCTAAATCAAGCGAATATGGTTAATTATCGAACATACACAGTTGCTTTCAAACAAAAAGTGCCAATTAATAAGTGAAGTACAACCTGTTAGCGCAGTATCACATTTCAAGTAGGAAGAAAATATTCCCTATCTGTAGGGTAGGTTGAAAAGTCTACAGAAAACTAGTATTAGTTACAGATGTTGTAGCAATAGTAATATCTGGCCATTGAGTTAAAATTGATATTGATTTCTTTGAGTTTTAGCATCTTGAAGCTGTTCTACTCCAACCAAAAAAGGTATTAATAAGTGAAGTACAACTTGTTTTTATTCAGTAACAAGCTTGAATGGTTTAGATCACGGCATTCAGGTGTTCTGTTTAAGTGTTGAAAACACCATGTATTGTCAGCAGTATCAATCGACTTTAGGAAGTTTAAATTATTTTTAGAGGCCATTTTTTAGGCTTGATCCACTCTCAACAATTTTTGAAATTGTCTCTCTGTTAATGTTTAGAGCTTCTTCGATCATTTTCCATATACTATTGCGATCATCTACCACGAATTCACCATCTTCTTATATAAATATTGGAGTTCTTTATATGGGCATAGCACACGTGCTGCAGGTAAATCTCTAAAGGGCTACAGGGGCCATGCGTGTGCGGAAAAAGCGATTCATGCTGATCTTGAATTGCCGTAAATTAAGAAACACGGTCATGAGGTTCTTCATATAAAAACTGCTTGAAAAGGGTTGTACGAGGACTGCTAAGCTGAACTTTATACGAATGTCAAGTATTAGTGCGATGTGTATTCCTAGCATGCACCTCTTTGGGAGGAATTAAGCGGGCTACATACATCAAACACTTTCCATGAAAATACTTGTCCACTAGACTCATTTGCGACATGTTCCAAGGAATCATGGTTACTGGTCAGTTGTAGGTCTCCAATCAGGCGAATAGCTCTCTTCTGAATAGAATCCAACAAATGCAGTGTATATTTGGGCGCTCGAAACATGGGAGCAATATTCCATCGTCGCTCGAATGTGAGTGTCGTACAGAATTAACAGTTGTTGTGGAGTGTAAAACTTTCTAGTTCGAAATAATATTCCCAGCTTTTGACACCTTCTCTTTACTATGCTGCAACATGATTGGGCCAAGGCATATTTGCTCATAAATTGAGTGACGATGCTGGGGTACTTCGACTTAATTATGCCGGATTTAGCAACGTTAATTTTTTTTAGATTGCCGCCAGGGTTATTGTAGCAGTAAATTCTACTTGGTTACTGTCGCCCAAGGTAAAACTTTTTCTAGGTCTTTGTTAAGTTAAACGATTTCCTGCTGTTTGCGAATATTTGCATGAGTAGCTGATGTCCAAGCATTCAAAGTGAATGAAGAAATAAGCGTACTGTAATCTGCAAAGCTATATATTGGATCCCAGGTCCTTTCCCCGCAGATCGTTAATGTAAACCAGAAAGAGAGTAGGAGAGAGTATGGAGCCTTGAGGCAGACGGGCATTGATATTGACAGTATTAAAAAAAAATCCGTCGATTGTCATTCATAAACAATAGTCTTTGAGGAAGCACGAGCGCCACAAAGAGAATTTTTACCATGAAAGCGTAGCTTATCCAATAATCCGACATGCCAAACACGGTGGAATGCTTTGGAAAATGTTCAATTGCGTAATTTCATAAATGTGTAACATAAATTAGAAGATCTCCTGTTGATTTTCGCTTACGAAATGGACGCCAATAATATTTAATCATTTTGGATATTTTAGAAGATGCTAATTGACGGCCTGTTCCATAACTTTCGATATTGTTGAAGGCAGTGCGACTAACCTGAATGGTAGCGCATTTCAAGAAGGAAGAAAATATTCCCTTTCTGTAGGGTAGGTTGAAAAGTCTACGGAAACTGGTATTAGTTAGCTCGCACATTTTTTAAGTACTATGGCAGATATTCCATCAGCACCGGAAGCTTTTTTGGTGTCCAGATTCACTAAAATATGTTTTATGACACGCTGTCTGAAGACAATATTGGATATCCTTGCCTGTACAATGGGAATAGAGGAAGGTATTTCCTCTTGGAAATCAATAGTAGGATGTGAAGCAAAAAGGTCAGCTAGCAAGTTGACTTTCTTAACAGCAATAGTATTATTTATCCGTTTAGTTAAAATTGATATTGGTCTTTCCACGTTTTTAGCATCTTGAAGCTGTTTTTCTCCATCCAAAAAAGGTTTTCACTATTGAAAACTTACATTCTTAACACACACTCATTTTATACACTTTCTCCATCATTTTAAATGTTTATGTGATATTTGTATCAAATCTTCCATAAAATTTAATTATAGGTCTTTGTTCCTTTGTTATGATTTCCACAAAAGGATTTTTTTTACTGTAAATAAAATACTGTATTTCAATACTTTTAAGTTCGAAATGAAAATGGAGGACGTATATATATTTCTAAAATAACATATTAACCTTGGGTTTAGATTACGCTGTTAGTTTATCATATACAGCATAAGCTTGGAAAAACAATTGTCTCACTTTTTAAATCGTTGTTGATACAAAGAAAAACAAATATATATAAAAAAAGTTTTGGTCTATTTTACCAAATTTTATCATTAACCATCTCCACGACAGTTCACTTTACAACACATCTTTAGTTAATTTTTTTTCTTGATTTAGAGATTTCTGTTTGACATACTTTAAAAAAAAATTCCAGTTCCCTTCGAGATATTGTATATTCCAGAAAATTTTACTACTAAGTTTTAAAAAAAAAATAACCGATCAAGTGCAAGTTGAACTTGTGCAATTAGTGTTCCGTAAATTTTGTTACGGAGGTATAAAATGATCAGTGACTTCACAAAACACACCCCAAATGAGTTTTCAGCAAAGTTTGTTTCCAATATTTACTGAAAACTGACCTTGAAATTTTTGTTTTTTTTTTTATATACCAGATGAATTATTAAAGGTAATGCACTCGTGTTAATTTTCGTTCAATCTACACCCCGTGGAGAATATTCCATAATTTTTTCAAAATTTTTTGATAAGTACTTTTCGAGATAAGGCGGGTGGAAAGCGATTTTTCACGATTTTTTAAAAATAATACAAAGAAAAGTGCGCGCAAGTATTACATTATATGTACTTTACTCGTGTTTTCACAAGCTTTCATTTGACACCACACTCGATGACCTAATAAAAAATTTTTATGTCACTTCCAATTTCACCCCCAAAACTAGCTCCTTAAGTGAAAATTTAACTTTCAAAACTACATCGCTCTGATGAGGCCATCAATTCCTATATTATTACCAAATTTCAACTTTCTATGACAAATAGTTTCGAAGAAAATCGGGTGTGACAGATCGACAGGCACACAGACAGGCGGACAGACACCGAAGTCATCTTATAAGTGTTCCGTACGGAACACTAAAAACCTAAAATAAGAAAAAAAAAAATGTTCATGTGGTATACATTTATTGGCAGACACTTAACATTAAGAAGGATTTCAATTTAATATGGTATAATCATGGTTTTGTGCTAGATATTCAGATATTTATATCGACATGTATATATCTGTGTTAAGCTGTTTAGAGAAATCATTGCTGTATAAAGACATAAATCCCAAATCGTGATATTCAAATATTCTTGTTTTATAAAGTATGGATAACATTCTTTAACAGTTTAGATTTTGCTTACAGATATAATTTATGGATTTGAGGGACTATAATGCGAAGAAAATGGTTCGTTGTTTGGCTACTGAGTGATTCTAGTCAGTAATTCAGATAATCTATGTATTCAGATAATCTATCTTAAAGGTGATGTTATTTTTTTTTTTAAAAAAATTATTATTATTGCTATGAAAATTAATTGGCGCACTACTATATATTAATTTCTTTAAATAGCTGAAAAAAAGGTATATCAACATTCCAGGCGGCAAGTTCACAATATAAATAAAATAATCATTTTTTAGTTATAATTAATGTCTAAAATACTCTTCAAAAGAGATTTGTTGTTTCATATTCAAAAACAAGTTTTCATTAGTAGTTGGCTTACTAAAAAAATCCTTGTTGCTTTAAAAAATTCCTGTTTGATTAGTAAAACTATTTAGCTAGAATCTCCTTTGCAGTCACATAGTTCAGTATAGTATAACATCAGTACTGAGAAAAATTGATGCGAAATTTAATTCTGTCAGTCAATATCATTATATCAAAACTATTATTTCATCAAAAACACCTTTAAAGCAGCTTAAATTGAAAAAAAAGTATATGTAAAAATATTAAAAATAACCGGTCAAGTGCAAGTTGAACTTGCTCAATTAGTGTTCCATACGTTGATTGCTTTTAAAATAAAAAATTTTGTTTACGGTGGTATAAAATGATCAGTGACTTCACAAAACACACCCCAAATGAGTTTTCAACAAAGTCTGTTTTCAATCTTTACTGAAAACTGATGACCTTGAAATTTTTTTTTTTTTTATTACCAGATAAATTATTAAAGGTAATGCACTCGTGATAATTTTCGTTCAATCTACACTCCGTGGAGAATATTCCAGAATTTTTTCAAAATTTTTTGATCAGTACATTTCGAGATAAGGTGGGGGGACAGCGATTTTTCGCTATTTTTTAAAAATAATGCGACAAATAGTTTCGGAGAAAATCGGGTGTGACAGACAGACACCGAAGTCATCTTATAAGTGCTCCGTACGGAACACTAAAAAGAGGATTAAGTTATTTCGTATTTATTCTGTGTCTCTCCGATTTTTGCAAATTTTTCCAGAAAGTTCGAATTTTGGTGTATATTACTAACATGAAAACGAAATTTAGAGACAAGACTTACATTCCGAGATATTCATAAAACACTTCTTCCTTCCTAAAACCAGTCTGATATTTACTTATGTTGAATGTTCCCACTTACACTGATATAATTTTACCTAATTTTTCGAAAACTTTTATCTTTTTTTTGACAAACTTAGTTTTTCTGCAGATTTGCTTGGAAAAAACTACGCCAATAAGAACAACCGCCATTCTTGACCGACCCTACTCGGTCGCTAAAGGAGTCCATCCTTTAGTGTTTCGTTGCCACAACTAATAGTATTGAAAAAATAATGGCATTGTTTAAAGTTACGTATGTATTAAATCTATTCTCGTGTTTTGTTAGAAATGACTGTATTAGTAAATTAATAACATTTTAAAATAATCTCAACAAAAAGCTTTAAATGAAATCATTTAAAATTTAATATAAACCACTAAAATTGACAAAGTGCATTTTTTAGAGTCATTGACTGTTCTCCATTCGTCAATCCATTTCAAAACAATTTCTACTGTATCACGGTTCAGCAGCTGAGCTAGTACCGACGAAAAAAGAGAACAATACTTAAAGTACTTATCGAAGTACTACCGCAAAGCATAAGTAAGATACAAATAAATTGCTCTTCTGGCTGATGCAAGCTTAGTTTTGAAGGCGTACCAACAGAGAAATTGTTCAGCAAGTTGCTAACAATGACCGCTTGGCAGCGCTTTATAACGTTCTACTTGAAGTATATAAAAATCAATATAAATCAATAAAATTGGACAAAACCATTTTTCAACAATTTTTGATTGTTCTCTCATCCGCAAATCCATCTCAGAACGCGTTTCGACATACTACGTTGCTTTAGCTGAACTAGAAGTTTTGTTGTCTTTTTCCGACGACCCTAACTTAAACGAAATACTAATTACTAATTGCTTCGTCCATAATACCAGTAAATAAATTTCGAATAATTTTACAAACTGTGAGTTTTTTTTTATTAATTCTGAATTTGTTCCAGTTTACTAATAATTTCTTACAAAATATGAGAATAAATTGAAGGCCATTTAATCCTAAAGGTTTTTTGTTTAGTACCTTTAGCTTTTCGGTAAAGACTCAATAAATGACGACAGTGTTTATTGTTTTAGCTTCTTCGAGTAAAATTTGTCAAAAAATTAATTTAAAATTATAAAAAAATAAGAATTTCGTAGTTCTTGTCCAATTTTGTGGTGAAATCGAGAAATTACGTAAATGTGTATCAGCATAAGTACAATAATTTATAATAAATAAGCTGACTTCACAGAAGAGAGCACCTTTTTGGGAATATAATAAAGATCGCCGCAAACTTTTGTTTTCATATTTGTAATCTACGTCCCAAAATATATCTATTCTAAAAAAAGTACGAAAATCGGCGAGGCTTAGGATAACTGTAAAATTAACGAGGATCCTACTATAAATCTGTTCAAAAACATAACGTCGTCAACATTTTGCGAAACTAGAAGCTATTCGGAAGAAAAATTTATCAATGATACGAGCTAAACATTTTCTGTAAGTAAAAACTAAATAAAAAAGCTTGTAAGAAATGTACGTCAAAGCGAGAGATAAAATATAGTATAGTACTAGTAGTTTTTTAAGTATCTGCTTATTGAATACTGATGATTTCTATTCCTATTTTTTTCCTTGTTCGTTTGACACAATTTTTTAAAAACGAACTCTAAGTACTTAAATGGTAAGATATTAATCATAACAAGTTAAGCCGAGGAAGAGCCTCAGAGGTATTGGTTACTGAACCTTGACATATGCTTCTACATACTGTTTCTGTTAAAACTGAAAATAACTTAAATAAATAATAATTCCGATTCTTCAACTACCACAACTCTGAAAATGATATATAACAGGTTATATAGGAATCTAACCTCCTCCTTTACCCCATCATATCCGTATATGCTTGACCATAAATATCTCTGTGAACCCTGAGAAGGACCTCGAATACGATGTATTAAAAGCAATTTCTCTAATACCCTCACTTACCCCTTTAACTTATTAAATACTTTAACTATAAATAATTATGCTTAAAATTTCTATATTGTCTCAACAAAAAAAACAAGAGAAATTTTCAAAACGATTTCGAAAATACACAAAAAAGTTTCATTCCGTCGAATATTTTATGAGTAACAAAGGGTCTAGCCGGACTTCCATGGCGAAACTGCCCCCGATAATAACCTATGTCGTAACCTATGCTATAATGTAGAGGAGGCTAATAGTAGTTGATACAGAAGATATTTCTCTATCTTGGTTAATCGTGGAGATATTTAAAAAAAGGTCCGATTATGATTTTTTTAAAAGCGATATATATATATATATATATATATATATATATATATATATATATATATATATATATATATATATATATATGTATATATATATAGTAACTTTTAAAGCTAGGAAATTAAAACTAAATGGCAGTGTTATGGTACACTCCACAATTTATTTTACAACAGTTTCCGATGGGCCAAGCCTAAATAAAAATATTAGAAAAATGCAAATAAAAATTTTATCAATCGATTTCTATCAGATCTAATTGAATGACCACTTTGAAACATATATATAATATTTGTTTATGTGTCGCCTAACAGCGTGTCAAATTTCATTAATATCCAAGTGGTGCAGCATGTTGAAAGAAAAAGCAAGTGGACATGTACTCTCCGACGGCTACGATATCGCATTTAAATTTAATTGTTATTAGTATTTTACTAACCAATTTCACAAATATAACCGCTTAAAAATTCCCCGATACTTACGAGTATGTGCTAGTTACAAATGATTGCAGGAATAGCTTCCCGTGCGTTAGCGCCCCATGCGCCGATCAAGCCAGTATATGCATGTGATGCATGTACGTTTACGTACATAATTATGATTAGCGCATAGCTGTGGTGCATTCTCGCTCTTTCTATTTACTTAGTTTCATAAATTCTTAATTGGGAGACGTGTTGTTTATGTTAAAAAATATATATTATTTAGTGAATAAAGGAGTGGTGTAAAATAATTAGACTATGTCTGGAAAATGTAAGAATTGTGACTTTATATTGGATGGAAACCGAAAGAAAATATTGCGAACTAAAGATGAAGTGCGTACTTACAACGTTCCTCACACGACACTACTTAAAGTTGGAGATGTTCTGTGTAATAAATGTCGATTGATCTCGTACAGAACTTCATCGGCTACTGACGACATAAGCGCAGGACCTTCTCATATTGATATAGATAAAGAACAACGCAACATCTTCCCACTTGAATCAACGGACAAGGAAGACTATTATAATGATGATAAAGAGGACTTTCATATACGTCACAGTTCCTATGCGGACTTTATAATACTGCCGTTTCAGAGGGTAGTGTCGACTCATAAATACTGTGTTTTGTGTAACGCAAAATCTAACATCAAAACAATACCAATAGAGGCTCGATATAAAGCTTTTGTTAAAAGAAGGATTTTCATTCTGAATGGAGACCGTTGTTGCTCACAACATTTAATAAAAAAACAAGTTTTTTGAAGAACTGCCAAACGTGCGCGTTTACTCCAATCACAGTGTTTTATCTGCAAAAGAAGTCTCAATATTTTTAGATTTACTTTTAGCAAAGGTTGATACTACTCTGTTTAACCAAATAAGTGATTTTACCATGCCTAAAGAACAACTAAAAGTGTATACTGGACTAAGTTGGGAAAACATAATGGAACTGTCGAATCTTTTAACGTCGTTAAAGTCTTCTACTTCACGTAGTATTATTGAGGCATTAATGATTTTTTTGATGAAATTACTAACAGGTGTTTCAAATAAACTCATATATTGGAACGAGAGCAACAAGTTTCAGATTGTTGAAACAAATAATACGAAGTTCCGAAGAAGATATTTTAAAGATCCATTTTGGTATCAATTCGGTCTCACAAGACAACAGCTAACTGAAAATAATACACTAATCGCGAATGCTTTATTAAACACTGCTGTTCATCAGTTATTGATTATTTGTGATGGTACATATATTTTTTATGAAAAAAGTACAAACAACGAATACCAACGCAAATCTTACTCAGGACAAAAGAAATCGCATTTATGTAAGCCATTTACTATTTGCGCGACTGATGGGTATATCATAGATTTTGCAGGCCTATATTATGCAACACAAAACGATGCAACAGCAATGAAAATTGTTATGGACGAGCCGCTTGCTTTGCAAACTCTTTTACATCAAAACGATCTTATAATTGTAGACCGCGGATTTAGAGACGTTGAGTCGTACATTACTGAGAAAGGCTACAAACTACTTATATCAGCACTAAAAGGAAAACGGGCTCAACTTACAACTACTGAAGCTAACG
The DNA here is from genome assembly GCA_019049505.1 of Pachyrhynchus sulphureomaculatus. Classification (NCBI taxonomy): domain Eukaryota; kingdom Metazoa; phylum Arthropoda; class Insecta; order Coleoptera; family Curculionidae; genus Pachyrhynchus; species Pachyrhynchus sulphureomaculatus. The sequence goes on along the minus strand of CM032455.1, from coordinate 44,698,275 downwards.
AGTCTAGGAAAGTGACGAAAGTAAGATAGGTTGTCTGAGCGGTTCACGGAGCAATTTCGCAAAAGTTTCTGCTCTTAGATAATGTTTTAGACAACAAAATGTAATGTAAGATCTCTTGGTCGCATTGCTGGATATCCGCAAAATACATATAGTAAGAGACATACTTCCGATATGGAATTACACGATAAAATCATTAAAAATATGAATGATAGACAAAACACAGAAAATACACTTGTCGGCGAGGTACTGATTCACAACTGGAATCGTCGAAAACAACCTTTTCATCAACTGTTGGCTTCAGAAGTTCCTGACTTTCCTGAGCTTTCACTGGCACTTACCAGCTTTCACAAGCCATTTCTTATTTAGCTGAACTCTTGGGGAAAGACAATAATTTTCATGTGCTGTACGTCAAAGAAATACCTAATATTTTAAAATTAATAATATCGCGACACATCAATAGCAAAACTTATAGATGTTACATTGACTACAATCCCAATGGACAAAGCCACGAAGATATTGTACGTTATGCTGTGACTGTGCAAATGGAAATCGAACAGTTAGGTATTGCTCCCACGTGGCTGCAATCATATATTATTTGTCAAATGCGAGATATAAATCTCATATAGTTCACCCGGCAGAAATATTATCCAGTGTTTTTTCTACAAATAACGGTCATGTTGTAATTAATGAAGATAGCGATGATGACTAATAAAAGTTCAATCATGATCTCCTAAAATTTGTCTCTCAACCGTACCCTATCAAATGCTTTTTTTAGATCAGCTAGGCACAGAAATAGAGGTTTATTGAATTCTAATGATTCAACCAATTGTTGGATTGTAAATAGAGCAACCACTGTTGATCTATTTTCTCTAAATCCTTGCTGTTCCTCGTTTATTTTGATTTTTCTTGTTATTTTTGCAGTCGTGATCTTGGTTAGTAATTTACTAGTGCTATTTAGCAGGGTAATGGTTCTATAATTATCGGGGTCGTTTTTATTTCCTTTTTTGAATATTGGGATCATAATACTGTTCCTCCAGTCTTCAGGAATTTTCTGGCTTAAGGTTATCTTTTGAAGTAAGGTTATCATGATTTTTCCTATTCTAATACCTCACTACTTAACCATTTCCTTGGTGATGTCATTAAGCTCAGGAGCTTTTATGTTCTTTATTTTTTTTAGAGCTTCGTGTGCTTCCTCTTGAGATATATTCTCTTCTTCATCTAACAGCTCTTCTTCGTCATTTGGTTTCACCTGGTCATCGTCAGTCTTTTCTTGCTGGCTACTGAATAGATTGTTCATGTGGATTTTCCATTTGTTAGGTGATATAGAGTTTACTTGTACTTCTTGGTTGACGGCTCTTTTTTTACTCCTGAGTATATTCCAGATTTTCAGTTGTCCTCCATAAAGGTCGTCTTCCATCCCTGGAAAATTTTTCCCAATATATCTTTTATGTTCTTTATTGCTTCATTGACTCTGTTTTTAACCTGTTTGTATGTTTCATATTTTTCTGCTGTCTTATCTGTCTTTCCGTTAATGTCTTTATTTCATCGCTGTACCATGGCTTGTTGCCTCGTCTTCCATTGATGTTTACTCGTCTAGTTCCGAGGGCTTCTTTAGCACTACTTGTTACAATTGTTTTGAATTTTTTCCAAATATCATCTACATTTTCATCTTCTAAAATGGGCTTTATGGTTAGTTTTTCTTGCGTCCTGTTCTTGTATAATGTTTTTGTTGTTTCATCTTTAAATAACTCTATGTTAAATTTTACAAAGTAAAGAGGAGATTTTCTCTTTTGTAGATTTACTTTTGTACGATATTTACAAAGAATCAATCCATGTTCAGTTCCCACGTTTGCGGATGTTAGAGTTCTTGCATCTAGGATTTGACTTGGGTGTATTTCTCTATTAGTTATAATATAATCAATGATTGAATTTTGGTTTCTTGTGTTACCAAATGTGTATTTATATTGTTTATGTTCATAAAATGTGTTCTTTATACGAGGTTCATTTTGCACACATAGGTTTATTAAAATATCGCCATTGTCATTGATGTCTTCGTTAAATCTCTGCATGATACAGGTGATAACATTATTTCCGATTCTGGAGTTGGCATTGACCAAGTTGAAGGCTTTTGACTTATTTGGTAGCACATCGAGCTGTTCTTGTAGCTCATCATACAGTTTATTTCTTTCGCCCTTCGGCTTACTGATATCTGGTCTGTGACACTAATAATGTATATTTTATCTAAATCTAGTTTAAGTGTTGTATAGATGGTTGTAACTATTTACGTAATGTACTTCATCAATATGATCTTCGATGATATTAATATTATTACCCGAAATCGTAAAGAGCGGTCCGTGAAAATTGTCTGCGAGTCCTAATTAAATGAATTATTCGCCACACTAACGAGCCTCTCTTTAAGGTTTGTAAACAAGGGAAGTAACAATTTTAACAAAAATCTAATAAAATTTTATAGCTATGGTAAAATCTAAAATATGAACAATATTTTTTAAAAAATATTTTACTGTATTAGAGAAACATAACGTTTGTACGCGGAGGAAATAAACATTTATGTGCAGATGCATAACGTTGGGAGGCCATTTCATTTTTAGTGTTCTGTACGGAACACTTATAAGATGACTTCGGTGTCTGTCTGTCACACCCCGATTTTCTCTGAAACTATTTGTCATTGAAAGTTGAAATTTGGTAATAATATAGGAATTGATGGCCTCATCAGAGCTGTGTAGTTTTTAAAGTTAAATTTTGACTTAAGGGGTTAGTTTTGGGGGGTGAAATCGGAAGTGAAAAAAAAATTTTTTTACTAGGGCATCGAGTGTGGTGTCAAATGAAAGCTTGTGAAAACACGAGTAATATATATATATATATATATATATATATATATATATATATATATATATATATATATATATATATATGTAAAACTTGGGGGTAAAATTTTGAAAAAATTCTGGAGTATTCTCCACGGGGTGTAGATCGAACGAAAATTATCACAAGTGCATTACTTTTAATAATTTATTTGGTATATAAAAAAAATGTCAAGGTCATCAGTATTCAGTAAAGATTGGAAATAAACTTTGTTGAAAACTCGTTTGGAATGAGATTTGTGAAGTCACTGATCCTTTTATACCTCCGTAACAATTTTTTTTTGTTTTAACAGGTTGACTGCCGATCTATATTTTTGAGTTTGTGGTTGACGCCGGTAAGATTTTTCCAAATATTTTTTATTTTATTGTGGTAAATATGAATTAAAATGAGTCTTGGATGTGTTTTTTTTATGTGCCATTCAAAATATTAGAAAAAAAAAATTTCACTCCGATCGGAGTAATCGGCATTGCAAGTGAAAATTTTTACTAGATGCCGAACACTCCGATCGGAGTGTCCAATTAAATAAGTAAAGAAATAATAAATCGAACTCATGAACTCAAAACATTTATTTCTAAATCATTTTTGTACATTTTTATGGTAATCCTCAAAGCAATTAAGGCAAAAACCTGGTTGTCCAGGGGACATTTTGCATTCATACACTGTTTGCTTTCTTATTTTATTTTTCCTGCATTCTTTGCATTCCTTTCTGCTTACCCGTTTTGTTATTTTAGTCCCTTTTTTTTACTAACAATTTTTTCTACTTTGCTAATGCTGTGGACATTTATTTGACCTGGAGGAATTTGCGGCAAATTAGTAATTGGTCGTCAGGCTAGTAAATTTCTTATGACATCCAATCGGAAGCCATATAATCGTAACTGGTCAGACCGCGAATATTTATTATACAAAAAATAGGCGTTTATCATGCTCATTTGCAGCACATGCATGAATAACTTTTTGTACCACCGAATGGTTTTACGGCTGCAAGGATAATATGCCATCATTTGATCCTGTCTATCTATACCGGACATAAAAGCATTATATCCAATGATTGCGGAAGGTTTTTCAGATTCTTGATTTCTTTTGTTTTTAAAAATGCCCATTTCGCTTCCAAATTCTGTTGAAATGTATTGAACATTGCGTTTATCGCGCCATTTTCCGACATGCACTCCATTGCAAAACATAGATTTATTCTCACCACGTTTTAAGTTTGCACTCATTACCTCTTTCGGATTATCTTTCCTCTCAGCGTACCAGTGCAGTATGTATTTTGTTGAAGTAATTTCCTAGCTAAATTAACACTATTGTAAAAATTGTCTAGATAAACAGCACCCAATTTTTCCTCCAATAAATGTAAAACAATCTTTTCAGTATGTCCGCTTCCACCATAAACATCTGTCGCACCTTCGTAGACACGAAATTTCAAAATAAGTCCATTAGGATCTGTCAGCATGTATAACTTGATACCATACTTATGACGCTTATTCTTGATATACTGTTTAAACTGGAGACGACCCCGATAAAGTACCATAGCTTCATCCAAAGACAACTCTCTTCCAGGATAGTAAATTTCTCCCATTTTGTTGTTAAAAAAATCTGCCACAAATCTAATCTTTCCTAGCCGATCTGCCGGATCCATATCTGGAGATGTAAAATGCAAACACCTCAAGATAAGCAAAAACTATTCCTTGACATATATTTTCTAAAAACAGGTAGATTAAATAGCGGATCAGTTTTCCAATAATCGTTAAGACGGCTCAAGGATATTGTACCAGTGTGAAGTAACAGGGCCAAAAAAATTTTTAGTTCGTCAAGAGTAAGATCTTTAAAATTAGTAATACGTCATTTTTTACTTGTTTCTGGGCGCAGCAAAACCTCGACTGCGTAAGAGTTCGTTCGTTCTACAATAGTTTGTAAAAAATCATCATCAATGATCATTTCGAAAAAATTGATAGGTGCACCCTGTCCTGGAATTTGCACCAATAATTCCTGGGTCTTCTGGAACAAAATTTGTTTTTAACGCACCTCTGTCGTTCCATTTTATCTCATCAAGGCTAGGAAGTGTTTGATGTGGCCGAATAGGGTCTATAAAATTCTCTTCTTCGGACTCGGAGCTTGAATTTACATCACTATCGTCTGTGTCTGGTACGTAATGTTCGTCACTACTGCCTCCGCTTTCTTCCAATAGCTGCAATAATTCAGTGTCAGTTAGCTTCTTTTTCTTATCATATACCTTTTTTTCATCACTACAATGTCTTTTTTTAATACCAGAAGGCCCAGGTTGATTGTCCATATTGTACGGCAGATTACAACCAAACCAAAAGCAAATCCGCTGAACCACTTAAGCACGTGTTTTAATACCAGAAGGCCCAGGTTGATTGTCCATATTGTACGGCAGATTACAACCAAACCAAAAGCAAATCCGCTGAACCACTTAAGCACGTGTTAGAACTTGCGTTTTTAAGCAACGCCACCACTAGAAACACGTTTCATATACAACGCTGATGGAATACTAAAACGTTTCGTAAGAACGCATGTCGAACTCCGATCGGAGTAGACGGCGTTGGCGAAGAGATCCGACGCACTCCGATCGGAGTGGTCGGCAGTCAACCTGTTAAAAGCAATCAAGGTACCGAACACTAATTGTGCAATTTCAACTTGCACTTGACCGGTTTTTTTATTTATATTTTAGGGTAGTCTTAGTTTCTTAACAGATCTTGGCTTAGAGTATCTATAAATATTGGTGTTTAATGGTCTTGTTGATATTTGAGAGGTAGCTCTTTCTTTTGTTTGATTGATCCCTCTGGCTTTATCTAAAAGCTGTTGTCAACCATACACTACTCAACTGTAGTTTGCATAACAATTCTACAGGATTTTCATAGACACATATTCTAGTAATTAAAAAGAAGGCAAGTTACAATTTGATGACCTATTAATTAGAAATAACCATCCAAGTGCAAGTCGGACTTGCGCAATTAGTGTTCCGTATGTTGCTTTTCAAATAAAAAATTTTGTTACGGAGGTATAAAATTATCAATGATTTCACAAAATAAACCCTAAATGAGATTTCAACAAAGTCTTTTTTCGATCTTTACTGAAAACATTATTAAAGATACACATACTCGTGATAATTTCGTTCAATCCATATCCTGTGGAGAATATTCCAGGATTTTTTCAAAATTTTTTGATCAGATCGGGTGTGACAGACAGACAGACGTACAGATAACCGATTTGAATAAAATTTGTTATCACAATTATAAAAAACTGTGTGATTAAAGAATCATTTCAGGCACATGCTCCTCTGCTAGTGCTGTAATCCGCATCCAACGCATTCCGATTTCTTTCTTCAATTCCTGTGCTTCTTCCTTTTGATCTGAATTTTTATCACCTTATCATTTCATCAATAAGATTTTACTTCGTAAAGAAAATAATTCGGACACCAGCACCAAGACTTAACAGAAAATTATCACAATATAAGTATGTGAAATGTTTTTCCAGATTTTTACGTTATAATAAATCCCAGATTTTAAAGAATAATTTTATATTTTCAACAGATCATTTTTTTTCCTCAAAAAGACCTTATCTGATTCACAGAAAAGCTGAAACATTACCGTAAATCTCCTCATAAATTATGGAATATGAGCAGCTTTATGCTGGAATGTCATTAATTGTGCTACTGTGGGTGTATTTTATTTCATCTAGATTCTTTCTATTATAACTTATATTTACAAGAACAAAATTTATGTAATTAGTTTAGTTACCGGCATAATCTGCTAATTTATTACTCTACTAGCTTCGCCCACAATAGTATAATGAAATATATAAGGTTATCGATCATATATATCTCTCTCTGATTCTTTTATTTGAAGGGTTAGGCAAACGTTAAATACACGTACAGAAGTTGTAGTATTTTAAAAGAATTTTTTATAGAGTTAAAATGGAAACAAAGACGCATTGAGTTTTCGGCGTATGACATATTTATATTTTTTGAGTGGAACACCCTATATGTTATTTTTAGTTTTATAGAACTATTAAGAAGCGTCGATATACATTTTAATGGTATTATTATAAGGAAAAAATATTCTTCTAACTTGGCACTTGTTTATGTTAAGAATTTTATTAGTAGTAAGTTAAAACTTGGTATTCGAAATACTTAATAAAAAATTTTGTAACTAAAAGCAAGTGCAACAGTAATATAAAGATGCTATGGAAAGCAAAGAAGAATCCCTAGCTTACATACATTTGCAAGAATATATAGCAACATTTTGACCGAAACAACGTCCGAACAAGTTAAAAAAGAAAACAATGAACACCAAGAATTGAACAATCTTTTGCATTTTCTACTACTTTGAACATTAAACAAAACAAATATTTTTTTTTATTTGTAGAGAATCTGGAAGGTTTTATAACACACACTGTTGAAAATCTGTGCAATAACTATTACAGGATTTAAAATATTTTACACAAACATGGTTATCATATATGTAAAGTTTTATCAGTTCAGCTTTTAACCGAGGCCGAGGAAAGCAAATAATTAGGTTTAGGTTTTTGTCAGGGGGTAATGCATCGTATGGAGCAAAGTGTTCAATTGTTTAGTAGAATTGTTTAGAACAATAAGCTAGTTATCACAGAAGCTATAGTCTCCAATTTTTGGGCAAATGAACATTCTTGCCGTTAATATGTTTGGCTTTAGACAATATACCAACTAATAAAGTACTAGGATCTATATTTTTTACTAGAAATTTGAAAATACCAGATAAAATTGTTAAAAAATTTGATCTTCTATACTAATAGAGAAATATTCTGGCAGCCGGAAGGCGTAACCAATTTTATGAAAGAAATATTCTCTGTGTAAAATTAGCAGACTTAGAGCTAATTCACTTCTAGCTTCGAACGACAGCAGCAGCAAGGTCACAGTATCGAGTAGCAGTAGCAGCAAGAACACTTGAAAATGCCAAATGAGAAATATCGTGCAAATTCATCGTACAGGAGCGACACGTGTGTGGAAAAAGTGATTTACGTTGTTCTTGAATCGTTGTAAATTGTACTCAATGGGAAACATAGTCCTGAGCAAATTATTCCAAAGGGATGATGTTTTCCATATAAAAGACTGCTTAAAAAGCGTTGTACGAGGAGTAACAAGCTAAACCTCATACGGATGTGAAGTATTAAAGCGACGTGTATTTCTAATATGCACCGCTCTGGGAGCAATTAAGCGGGCTAGACCCCTCGAACACTTTGCATGAAAATACCTGTAGAATAGGCTCAAGTCGCCAACCATTCTTCGATGTTCCAGCCAATTAAGGCCGCCGGTCAGTTCCGGGTCTCCAATCAGACGAATCAGCTCTTCTCTGAATGGAATCCAACAAATGCAGTGTATGTTTGCGGAGCGGAGCCTCAAACAGGGGAGCAGTATTCCATAGTTGGTCGAATTTGAGCTTTATAAAGAATTAACAGTTGTTGTGGAGTGTAAAGCTTTCTGATTCCAAATAATATTCCCAAATTTTGAGAAGCTCTCCTTGCTATGCCTGCAACATGTTCATGCCAGGACATATTTGCTCCCAAATTAACGCCCAACAAATTGAGTGACGATGTTAGAGGAATGCAGTGCTCCGATATAACCATGTCGGGTTCAGCAACGTTAACTTTTTTAGAAAAAACTGCCGCCTGGGTTTTTGTAGCGTTAAATTCCACTTTGTTACTGTCACCCCAAGATAGAATTTCTCCCAGATCCTTGTTAAGTTAAATGACTTCCTGCTGTCTGCGAAGCTGTAGATCAGATTCCCGGTCTTTTCCAGCAGATCGTTAATGTAAATGAGAAAGAGAATAGGTGACAACATATATATATATATATATATATATATATATATATATATATATATATATATATATATATATATATATATATATACCTTAATAAGTTTGTCTAAATTTTGAGAAATTAAGCATTTCTGAGATTTAAATAGTTTGAGAAGTTTTCATAATCTCTTGTTAATAAAAGAACTTTTGTAACTTTCTAGATCATGTAATTTAGCAACATTTAAATAAAAAAAACGGACCCTAAACTAGATGGTACCTATTCTTTTTTGGATGTATTAACATACAGAATAAATAACAAAAACTTGGTTCATTCGGATTACCGTCAACCATATCAAATAAGTAGGTACCTGAATATTAATTTTTATTAACAGTATTTTTAAAAACTGTAGTTTATTAGCTCGTTACTATCTAGAACTGTATCAATATGTGATGATCATTTTATTTTATTAGACACAGATAAACTAGTCAATACTCCAAAAGGTAATGTATAATGCATTGATAATATTAGGCGGTGTTGTAACTGCTGTAAAGCTCGTTTTCTAGACGAGATAGTAATGAAAATCTAACAGTAAATAGTATGATTTTACCCTATAAACTTGAAACTATAGATAAAGTAGCCAAATTATAGAAGCGATCCAATATTTCCACAATTTCTAAAAATTGAAATAAAATTGGCAATGTCGGATATTAAAATATATATTCCTAGTACGGTATATAACAGAGAAATCTATCAATTTACTTGAATTGGTATGCAGGTGTAGCTGAACATTAACCCTCTACAAATTACAATGTCAGAGAAATTGCTTGCTTTGATACCCAATTTTTACAAATGAAAGACACCTGACACTCTACTAACATTAATAGGAATACTGATTACGGTTTGTTTAATAGGTGAATATTGGTTATTACACGCCTTTTACCTTCAGTTTTTCTTATTAGTCGTCACTTATTTATTTTATATTTAGCATTTTCCTTAAATCATCCTTTCACATTTAATATTTATATTGAGATTTAACTAATATATGCTATTTGATTATTTTATTTTCTTCAGAAAATTGTAAAAATTTACGATTTATGTATGGCCCAAAACAAAGCTATTTGCTTTTTGAAAATTTGCCAATAAATTATTGCCTAACAAAGTAGATACTTGCCAAACTCATTTATTTTAAATTTCTCCCGAAAATTTATTTTGGCAAGAAAAATTTTCCACATTTTACTAAGGAAAATTTGATATCTTTTTGCTATAGATTACCAACATTTTTTGTATTACTGCAGCGTTTCTCAACCTTTCAGTATTTGCGACCCAATTTTTAAACATTATTTTCATCGCGCCTCCCCCTCTCATAAAATAACAATGCATGCAATAATAATGTATTTTCAGTATTTTGATGCTAAAGCTACACTATGACCTTAATTGCAAATCATACAAACCATACCAAGAATAAATAAATTTATTCATATTTGGCAACACATATCTGATGCGTTGACAAAACTAGAATCGATACCTCTCTATTGCTCTCTGTCACGTCCACCATATCGGTAGCGGCTTCGCGGGAAGTTCAGGGTTGTCTCCAACATTCGGAAAGTCTGCGCAAAAGTGAACAAATGCTGCACCTCGTTCAATTACAGCCCGTTTCAGTCGAGTTAATCCTTCTACTGCTATCGGATTTATCGTGAATGTGTATGTTGTAATTGAAATTCAAGGTATTAAGTCAATCATCGCTCCTGATGAATCTAACATGGTTAGCGAAACGCGCGTCGAGTGCAAAAATAAAGTGTTTGGTGTAGTGGTGATATATACTGAGTAAGGTATTAAGTATTCACGGCAGTAAATTTATAAACAATCATGGATAAATTTTTAAGTGGGCGTAAGCGAGCATTAGACGATAGTGTAGCATCAACAAGTGCACAGACGAGCGTGGTTCCGAATATAAAACCAAGAAAATATTCTCAAGAATACTTAAATTTAGGTTTTACCAGTACTGAAGTAAATGAAGAAGAAAGGCCTCTGTGTGTTATTTGCTCAAAAATCTTGGCAGCAGACAACATGAAACTAAATAAACTTAAACGACATTTGGAAACGCTTCATAGTGAGTACCTTAACAAACTCCGAGAATTGTTCGAATTAAAATTAAAATCATATGTAAAGCAGAAATCATTTAAAAAAAAAAATTTCAGTGAATGAAAAAGCTTTACTTGCCTCTTACAAAGTTTCATATAAAATAGCCAGATGTAAAAAGCCTCACGCCATTGGTGAAGAGCTTGTTTTGCCAGCAGCAGTTGAGATTGTAGAAACTATGTTTGGAGATAATTTTGCCAAACAATTGCTATCCATACCTATATCAAATGATACTGTTGCCCGTCGAATTGGTGATATAGCTGAAGATGTACAGCATCAGCTTGATGATGCAACAGACAGCAATAAAGATGCTCATTTCATTGCCTATGTTCGATTTTGTGATGGTATGTCAGCAGTAGAAGAATTATTTTTCTGCAAACCAATAGAACTCAAAGCAACATCACTCGCATTATTTGCTATCTTAAATGATTATATGAACGAGGCAAATATGGAGTGGAAAAATTGCGTCCCAATATGTACCGATGGTGCTCATTCAATGTCTGGAAGATTTTAAAGTGCACAAGAATTTGTAAAGCAAAAATCTCCACTGTGTGTGTGGACACATTGTATGATCCACAGAGAAGCTCTAGCTTCCAAAGAAATGAGTCCTGCTCTGAATATTGTGCTCACTACAGTTGTAACCGTAGTAAATTATATTAAAATGAGACCCCTAAAATCTAAAATTTTTTCTGCACTTTGTAAAGACATGGGTGCCGAACACTCAGCGTTACTATTTTATCGTGATGCAAGATGGTTATCACGTGGGAAATGTTTGTAACGTGTTTATGAATTAAGAAATGAAATCGCCACTTTTCTAGAAGAGGAAAACCGACCGGAAGCAGAGAAGTTTCGAGATAGATTATTTGTGATGAAATTGAGCCACTTGGTCGATATATTCGAGGAACTAAATACCTTAAATCTTCAACTCCAAGGAACAAATATACATATATTCGATACAAGTGATAAAATTAATGCTTTTTGTAGAAAATTGGAATTGTGGCAGAAATGTAAAGCAAAAAAACCTAGAAATGTTTGCAAATGTGTGTCAATGTGTTAAAACATACAAGGCTGAAGAACAAAATGTGACAATTTAATAATAAATCACTCTTTGAATATTGGGCAAGAGTGAATGATGAGTTTTCTGCACTGAAAAAAAGATCTTTTCGTATATTATTACCATTTTCTGTAGTAGCTGCTTTGAAAACAAAATATAGATCTCAACTAAATATAGAAAAAGAACTCAGAGAGTCTATTTCTAATATTAAACCATCCTTCGAAAATCTTTGCTCTGCAAAACAGGCCCAAAGGAATCACTAATAATTATTAAACTTGTTTTTAATTTAGTATTGATATGTTAATTATTAGGTAAATACATTGTGCAGTACTAATACATTCCTATTTATAGGCGTATTATATTAGTGTAAATGTGTATTTTATTTTTTATTATATCAGAATGTATTTAGTTTTGCTTTCCTTTCAATAAATTATATTAAATGTTTTTAATGAATGTTTTTAATAATAATTTCTTTTCGATACGCTCGCGCTCCCCTCCCCCCCCCAGTAGTGTAATTACGCCCCCCTAGTGGTGGCGCCCCACAGGTTGAGAAACGCTGTATTACTGGTACATACTGTAGTACAGCACTAATTAAAAATAAATTAAAAAGATTATATTATTCAGAATGTTTAGTGGAAATGATCAAAAGTGAATTGCTTTTGTCACTTGACAGCAAGTACCTAAGATATCATAGGAGGGGGGGGGGCTTTTATGACTTGAGAGTCATGGATTTTTACTGTTTCTACGTAACCAAACATAATATATGGTATAGTAATGGCAGAAACTTGCTTTATTTTTGGAGATATCATTGAAACAAATAAACCTATGCAAGTTGTTCCTTTACTAACATAAATACAATACAAGTTTAAAATTATAATGTCATTCTGTGAGAGGAAATTGTAGCTATGTTGTCCAAATCAGAGTATGTAAAATGTTGTATTAATTAAAATTTTATCACTTTCAACTGTACTTTTTTAGAATTTGTACAAATGGGACATATGTAAAACCTAGTCACACATGAGAATTAAATTATAATAGTTATTTATCTAAGATAGAGTTAAAAACAAAATTTCTCCGCTCAATGCTTTCTGTGAATAATATTTCACCAAATACTTATAAATATGCCACTTTTGCGGCTTGTTGTTATTGATTTTTGTCTTTTTTTAAATACCAAGGTCCCTATGTTACAAAAATATAATCTCCGGTTTCCTTCGATCTGTCTGTCGATCTATCACTTTGTCGGTTTGTCTGTTTGCACGATAATTCTCGAATAAAATAAGATATCGATTTCAAATTTAGTGCATTTTATACTGGAAATATAGGAAAAAAATAAATATGAAATTTTTTGTGGTTTTTGGTTTCGAAAATGTACAAACTGTAAGCAGGGAAAGCGTTAGAGATAGGGAGAGATGAATCATGTTATGTGTAGTTTTTAAAATACTTCAAGACGAGAAACATAAAAATTATGTTATTTTTTCAATGTGTGAATATGAAGATAAATTTACTTAAAAAAATGTTGACTATACAACTTGTGTTTGTAATAAAAGTACTGCGTAAATAACCTATCTATTTTTCTTGACTGATTAATAAAAAAAAGTGGAAAACTCAATACAGAATCACCAAAAGTTGTGAAAGCATTTCTTTTATTCTCACTATAACGCATTTTGAAATATCTTCCTTTCTCAACAAGGTATAAAGTATATTGAAAATAGTGACTGACCCTAACTTAACCTAAATCTTAGATGTTGAGCATCTGGCTTAAAAAATCTCCAAAAATATTTATTATTAGGTGCTTTGTATCAGCTACAGCAAGAATCTTTAGGCTGCAACGGAAGATGATGCACATAATTATAGGTGTACGGTACCACGATGAAATGAAGAAAAAATGTGGCGATCTGAGCACGTCCTCTCAGTATAACCTTTTATGTACATGTATAAATGTCTACTTTTTACATATGATAATCTCATTAACTTTCCTCAAGCTACTGCAGTTCATAACTTTAATACACGTAAAAATAATTACTATAGAACTAAATTTTTCAGATTAATCTTAATCAAGCCCGGCATCGAGAGATGACCAATGGAATGCTTTTTGTCATCTAGGAGTCATAAAACGTAAATAAAGCGAAAATATTGGAAAGTGTTTTTTTTTTCTAAATACTTGTCTTAACGAGAAAAATAGAAAACATAAAATCAGTTTAATAATAAGTAAATTAATGAAAAGAATCTGATTACATTTTTAAAAAATTTACAATTTTGGAATTTAGTGTGTTATCTCCTGAAATGCTTGAGTAATTAAAATTCTTTATTCTCAAACTTCCTTTAATATAGTTCAGTACCCTTTAAAAGACATTAATTTTATTTTTATATTTAAGTTGCTAACAATTTTTCTAAATAGATTTTGTTATCTTGTCGTATCATTTTTTATCCGAAAGACTTTATTTGAATTACAAAAGAGCTGGATTATTACCCTCAGTCTTTTATAAATTACGAATAAAGATGAGCTCTAAGCTGGTATATCATTAATTTTCCTACTTAACAGCTTAAATAAACAGTTTTAACTTATTTTTCTAAGCCATATACCTTTCATTCATTCATGTTGTCTTCGGGATGTTTAATGTTCATTCAGGTCCCACAAAACAATCTCACTACATGGTTAAATCTTCTTTCATTATCAATATGTTTTGATAAAGTAATAATAGATATATATAGCGTATATATAGCGTATTTTGATGAAGCTAGACACGAAAAAGGCTTCTGGCGCTGACGGAATACCTGCCATAGTTCTCAAAAACTGTGCGAGGAAACTAACACCAGTTTTCTGTAGCCTTTTCAAGCTATCCTACAGAAAGGGAATATTTCCTTCCTGCTGAAAATGTGCCACAGTTCAGCCGATACCTAAAAAAGGCAAGAAGACCTTGCCAAATAACTACCGACCAATCGCACTGCTTTCAATAATATCGAAAGTCATGGAAAAGGCTATCAAGCAGCAAGTTAACGTTGCTGAACCCGACATAGTTATGTTGGGGCACTTCATTCCACTAACATCGTCACTCAATTTGTTGGGCGTTAATTTGGGAGCAAATATGTCCTGGCACGAACATGTTGCGGGCATAGCAAGGAGAGCTTCTCAAAAGTTAGGAATATTATTTCGAACCAGAAAGCTTTACACTCCACAACAACTGTTAATTCTTTACAAAGCTCAAATTCGACAAACTATGGAATACTGTTCCCATGTTTGGGGCTCCGCTCCCAAACACACACGGCATTTGTTGGATTCTGTTCAGAGAAGAGCTGTTCGTCTGATTAGAGACCCGGAACTGATAGGAGGCCTTGATTCGCTGGAACATCGAAGAACGGTTGGCGACTTAAGCCTATTCTACAAGTATTTTCATGGAAAGTGTTCGAAGGTGGTGGCCCGCTTAATTCCTCCCAGAGCGGTGCATGTTAGAAGTACACGTCGTGCTAATAGTTCACATCCGTATGAGGTTCAACTTGTCACTCCTCGTGCAACGCTTTTCAAGCAGTTTTTTATATGGAGAACATCATCCCTTTGGAATAATTTACCCAGGACTGTGTTTCCCACCGAGTATAATTTACAGCGATTCAAGAACAACGTGAAATCGCTTTCTCCGCACACGTGTCGCTCCTGTAGCGCTTTAGGGACTTCCCTGTAGCACGTGTGCTAGACCCATAAAAAAAAAAATAGATAAAACACACATTTTTGGACAAGACAAATAAACATCCAATTTTTAATTTATATTTTGAGCTAGTATAGTATAGCCTTTTAAGTTTTTACAAACGACCAATAGATGGTGCTATTGAGATGTGACATTACTATTGTTGTAAAATTTGATATTTGTTATTGTTTAAACAGTGACAGCTAAGAAATTGGCTGGGTAGTTTGTTTAGTGAGCGTTTAAAAAAAACAGTTTTGTGGACAAATGGAAATTTCACGTGAAGGTTTTCTTGGAGGATTTTTTACGATTTTAGCAAAGGCCTAGCTCAACAATAGTGCATCGAATCGGTTCGTTTAACTATTGGTAATGAATCACCATCAGAAAAGGCTGTTTACAATTGGTTTGCAGAATTTCGTCAAGGTCGTGCTTTCATCAGCGATGAAGTTCATTAAGGTCGACCAAAATCGATTGTTGTTCCAAAAAACATCGATGTTGTGCGCAACCGTGAGACCGAGGCATCCTTAGGCATATCGAAGACTGCAGTACATTTGATTTTGCATAAATATTTAGCTGTGAAAAAGATCTGTTCGCGATGAATTCCGAAAGTCAAAAACAGGTTCGTGTCAACTGGTGTAAGGAAACGCTCAAAAAATTAGACCGAGGATATGAAAAATCCGTATATAACAAGCAACAGTCAACTGTTTAAATGTTCCGAATCCAACAAAAGTAGTTCATCCGCAAAGCATTTCCAAGAAAACGATCGCTTTTTTCTTTGGTTATAATGAACATGTTGCAATCATTGCTTTAGAGGATCGAAGAACGGTTAATGCTGAATGGTATACAACAATTTGTTTGCCAGAAATCATCGATGAAATCAGGAAAAAAAACTGAAAATCATTCTTTATCATGACAATACCAGCTTTCACACAGCACGTCATACAATTGATTATTTGACGGAGAAAAACATCGAATTAATGTCTCATTGCCCGTATTCACCTGATCTATCGTCGTCTAATGATTTATTTTTTTCCCGAATGTCAAAAAATTGCGTTGACAGCGATTTCTACCATTTCGAGATGAACTTCAGAGTGGAAAAAAGGTTTCAAGAATTGGTTCGAACCTACGCAAAAGTGTTTAAATTCTAAAGGCGCATATTTTGAAAAACAGTAAAACGATTTATACCAAAATTTTTTTTTTCTTTTATTCTTTTTGTCAAAACTTAAAAGGTAGCCCTCGTATCACTACTATTTCCTTTTTTTTGATATAATTGAAATTTAGGTATTCTGGAGCGTCATTTATTTTTATTTGGGACAAATCCCTATTACATGGACATAAGACTGTTTAATCGACTACAGGCGAATACTAAAAACCTAAATTTCGACTTACCTAAATGAGTTCGAAGGAGCCCAAATCAAGTACTTGTTACTGACCGATATCCACTCTGATTTTACAGACACCTTTAGTATGTGAACTCAAGCATTGTCTGATTTTCTAGTAAGTGTTGACGATTGTGCAAATTTTGGGTATTTTTGCTGCTTGGTCTGCAGTATCATTTATGTAAGGTACAGTTGCGCTATCTACTGATCAATCTTTGTTACTATCTTGCGTTGGAGCTGGATTTTTAAAATAGTTCGAACATTTAATATTTGCAATGCAATATCCATTATTTTTTAGAGCGTTAGTCAATTCACCTGTTTCTAATAAAATAGAATGTCTATCACATATTGATAAAACTCAAAATTCCACTGAGCTGATAATAGGTAGTTTTTGAGAAGGCTGATGATGTGAATTAGCAATGAAATATTTATTGGTTTTTGACTTTCTGTGAATTGAAGGTAACAAGATGCCGTTACTTCTCTTTTTCCTAGAGCATCTAGAGAAGGGAGGATGATGCAAAATGGCGCTCAGGTTCCTTGCTTGCTAGATGCAAATGTATCGTCAACATTTCCCTCTCCCTCGCATCGTTGCTCGGATCCGAGCGCCGTGACCTTTATTGCGCTGCTACACATAATTTACAACATCCCTCCAGGCTTCTCTATCTTCGACACTTGTCATCATATCCGGTAGCTCCAAGTGCATTGTAGACATGATCTGATCGATGTATCTGTTGGGAGATCTACCTCTTTTTCTTTTGCCGTCGACTTTCCCCTGAATCAGCAACTTTTCCATGTCATCCTTCCTTATTATGTAACCAAAAAATGATGCTATTTGTCCCTGAATCGATGGTAACAGCTGGTCACTATTTTCGATGTAGAGATCGCTCAGAATAGACGCATTTGTCGCATGAACTATCCAGGAAGTTCTGAGCATCCGCCTGTAGCATGTAGCAGTAATATTCTTTTACGGCATGTTGCATTAATAGTCCATGTTTCGGCTCCGTACGTGGCTATAGGGAATATTAGTGAATTGACAAGTCTTTTTTTAGTCATTTTATTTATTCTGTGATCTTTTCATACTTTGCTTAGGCTTGTCATTGCAGTTTTGGCCATTGCTATCCTTCTTTTAATTTCTTCTTCGCAGCTCCCTTTGTTAGAAATTCTGGCGTCTAAGTATATCTGTCTTCAGTGGTATATAGTTGATTTTACTGAAAGGAGGCAAAATTTTAGCTCGATCTAATATAAGCAGAGAACATTTCTTTCGATTTAGTGAAAGGCCGACATTTGCGCTAACCTTTTCGATTCGATGCAGCAGTGAAGCCATTTCTTTCTCGGAGCGAGCCACTATTGTAATATCATCAGCGTATCTTAAGTTCGAGAACTTTTTGCTTCCTACTGATACCCCTCGATTCCATTTTTACGTCGTTTTGCGGATAATCCATTCACCATATATATTGAAGAGTAGTGGAGACAGGATACAACCATGACTTACCCCCTTTCCGAATTGGAATGGTTTAAACAGATTTTTTTCAACTCTAACATAAGCGATGTTATCGCTGCATAATTTGTGGATTAAGAAGACTAGGAGATCTGGTGTCCCCATTTCTTGAAGAATTCTCCATTCTGTACTGTGTCGAATGCCTTTGTATAATTAAGGAAACAGAACACGGCAGGAACATTATATTCGTAGAACCTTTCTATCGTCTGTCTCACATTGCTCACCTGTTCTCTTGTACTTCTACCAGGTACAAAGCCTGCCTGTTCTTGGGGAATTTGAGGCAAGCGAACTGGTTTCAATCGTTTTTGGGTTATGGGGAGCATAATTTTGCTTGCATGACATATAAGAGAGATAGTTCGGTAATTTTCACAGATGTCTTGTGGGCTTTTCTTGAGAATCTATATATATATATATATATATATATATATATATATATATATATATATATATATATATATATATATAGATTGTGTCCATTCTTTAGGTCATTCATTTGTTGTTCAGATCTTATTGCATATTTCGTGGGTTAAGTTAACACCGGTTTCTTCTGACGCTTTAAGCATTTTGGCCACGATGTCATCCACCCCTGCGGACTTATTATTTTTAAGTTTTTTCGGAGCTGATTCCACTTCACTCCTGGGAATAAATCTGTAGTTTCATGTTTTTGTGAGTACCGTTCTATTTCTTCACAAGTTTTGGCTACATGTTTGTTTTTGTCTTGTGGCCTTGTTTTTGTTAGGTTATTATATTTTATTTGTGCTTCCGTATTGAAGCCTTTAGACTGGGTTGTTGACGCTCTAGTTGCCAAGATGAAGGAGATATCCACGGTTTTTTCGGTTCTGATTTCATATCGTTACAAGTTAACGAGGCTGATTCAATGACTGTCTTCGTTTTTGTCCATAATTCATTAGAGCTTGATTGTTTTATTTCGTCTTGTGTTATTTGCTTCAGATTATGGATGACATTTTCAGTAAATTTTGAGTTTAATCCAGGGTGCTATCTATTTGAGGATATTCTTGGACTTGTGGGTCTTCGAAGTTTGAGGCATATTTGTGTGACGAAAGCGCTGTGATGGCTACCGCAGTCCATTCCTGGGTATGTTTTTTGTTTCTCTTATCGATGTTTTCCAGCGGCTTCTGACTATAATGGGGATCGCCAAGTATATAGAAGGCGTTTGTGGTGTTTGAAATTTGAGTTTGTTAAACAAGTTATTTTCTACGCAAAATTCCATTAGTGTTTACTCTCTCATTTCGTTCTATTAAACCGTACCTGCACTACGATTCTTAAGTCACTATCCTATTCCAACATACCTGCACCAAAATTTTAGTTTCAGTGGCGGTAAAGTTTAGTTTCTTTAAAGGCTTCCTAAAAATATTCTAAAAGGAAATGGATATTGCATTGGTAATATTAAACATTTGTATAACGCAGAAACCCGGCTCCCAAACAAGATGACAATAAGAATGCACCAGAAGTGCAATTTTACCTTACCTGTCTTTTACTTGCTGCATGTTCCGAGCTGTATTTTTTTTAAATTTACATCTGTAATCTCTTACTTTTTAGTACAATTAAAAAAAAAATTATGAAGTAAATAAAGAGTAAGGAGTAAAGAAAAATAATAATAATTAAAATCAAGCCGAGAGGATTTTAAGTTTTCCATGGGTTAATATTATCTTTATCTGATTAAAAAAAAAAAACAATCATAAGAAAGAAACTGAGGATTATTTAGGCAAAGGAACGAAAACGAGAGACAGTCAGTATGCTGTTCTCGTGCACTTCATCCAAAGGTATTCTCAATTAGCACCTGAATCACTTTCTTTATTAGGGGGCAACCAAATTTTGAAAGGATTTTGAAAGAACATAAGAAATATTTTAAACTCAAAGAGTCATGATACTAAAAGTGTAGAAAAAATGGGCACTGGTATTAGTAAGTGGATAAACCGAGTCAACGTAACAGTACTAAAGGTTAAAACATAAGATGATAAACCACCAGTACAGTAATATTAAAAGAGAAGAATAATGGGTGTTGTTGGATGCACTGCTTAACAGGAGATTCTACACCTGTAATAGGTGTAAGGCATTAATAAAACAAAATTTCTGTCCCAAAATTTTAAAAAAGAATTATTATTAAGTTATATCAAGGACATTCTAGTGATATCTCTATTGCCTTAACATTTTTAGTTCCATCACCTTTAGAGTATATATATATATATATATATATATATATATATATATATATATATATATATATATATATACATATATATATATATATATATATATATATATATATATATATATATATATATATATATATATATATATATATATATATATATATATATATATATATATATATATATATATATATATTAAACTGACTGGAAACAATACAAATTTACTCACATAATAGAAACAAAGAGGTCTATATACTTAATGAACAATTAGACTTGATTTTTTTCAGTATTTATATGACCTACTATAAAATATGTAAATTAGTATCCTTTGTAAACCCATGTAATCCTAGTTTTAAGTTCAGAATGTTTAATAATGTAGAATTATCTAGGAAACTCTGGTCACATAACAGAAATTTTTAATTTAATATAATGATTTGTTTAACAAAGCAAATAAGTTCTTTCATTTATTTATCTCTCTATTGTTGGATATTAATTGTAATAATCTCACTAGCCCATTTCTAGAAAACATACTTAAAATTTATTTTAATATATGTTGAAACCTACAGGAGGTATTCATAACACTTTAGAGCATTACCGTTACTACCTGTCAGAGATAAGATTGCTAAAGGCGATCTATAGATAATTTTTATTCAAAAATAAGTTTCAGCTATTAATACTTTAGTGGGTAACTTTGCTTTTTGAGCAGTAAAGAATTATAAAATTTTTATATTTTCGGTTTTCCTAATAAGCCTAGAAAATGATGCTTAACATAATTTCCTAATTCGATTGATACTTTTACAGGGTAAACTGTAAAAGTAGAATTAAAGTAACGTTTCTTTTCTAGAGATTCTAGATACTACCTAAACATTATAGTATATATTGAAAATTGTAAAACGGTTGGACATTTTTTAAATAAAATATTAAATAAATAAAAATGGATAATTGAACATTCATTTTATAAAACCAAAGTACATATTGCATAAAGGATGTCGATTCTTACCCTAGAATACACAAATCCTATAGTAATGAGGGCATATGAGATTATTAAATTACCAGAGGTCTAGTTTATATCTGAGACACACTGTTTGTTAACATAGCACGGAAGCGTTTTGGTTAAATGAGAAATTATAGTTCGTGAGATTGGACCGTTTCAATTTATAACAACTTTCCGACCTTTCTCCTACGATTCGATTATGCGTCTTCAGGGATCTTTACTTATCGAGATTAGAACACCGAACCTAAACCAAATGTAATAATAGTTTTTCATGTGTGATGAAAACTCTATTAATGTTGGTAGGGTGTACGGAAATTTCAGTTGTTTCTCTAAACTTTTATTCGTAGATTGAAGGTGAAAGCAAGAACTTTGATTTCTCTTCTGTACAGCTATTTTTCATTGTACAAATTTTTTCTCATGATACATTTTTTATGTTCATTATTCTAGTTGATATTAATCTCCCGGTTTCTCCTACATCCACTGTATCCCAAAAACGAATTTTATAGATATCTTCAGTTTCTAAACAAACTGAGTCTTTTGGTGATTTTACATCTAAATGACTTCGATAAATAATTATGAATTTGACTTGGAACATATCCTATATATTGGTTAAAATCATATTTTCAGTTTCTTGACTGTCTGCTTGGCATGATCAATTGTCATTAATTTGGGTTAATAATTGCATAGTTTCCTAGTCCATATTATGCAGGTTTGTCTTATTGGTGTTTCTGTTCAGTTCAAACTGAGCTCTTTTCTGCTTTAATGCCATACTTAGTCTTGTCATTTTTTTTTTTTAGATTTTCATTATTTTTCATTTTAGCAGTATTTATACTACAACTATTAGCCAATGCTGATGTTTCATTCATAATTTTTACATTATGAATTAAAATGTTTCTAAAACTGTAATTCTTCTTCTTCTTCGGGTAGCGTTACAAACCTGGGTGGGTTTTAGCTGCAAGTACGACTTGTCTCCAGTAATTTCTATCCAACATGGCCGCATGGCTATTTTCAATGTCCATTGTCTCCAAGTCCGACCTAATAGTGTCTCCATCTCGTTCTGGGCCTTTGTTGTGGTCTTATGTTGGTCGGTCCTTCCTGCCATGTTAATTTCACCAACCAATTGCCCGGTGTTCTCTGTACGTGTCCTGCCCTTCTTAGCTTTTCTGATTTTATAAATTTGATGATATCTCTCTGGTGTAGTTGCCCCAATTCGGCATTTGTTCTTGTTCGATATTGTCCCGGGTCTTAGATTGGGCCTTAGAGTATTTTCTGGCCGAAAACTGGAATATATATATACATATATATATATATATATATATATATATATATATATATATATATATATATATATATATATACATATATATATATATATGTATATATATATATATATATATATATATATATATATATATATATATGTATATATATATATATATATATATATATATATATATATATATATATATATGTATATATATATATATATATATATATATATATATATATATATATATATATATATATATATATAGAATAAAGAAAGAAAGCAAAAAGTTGCCGTATCTGCCAAAATTATTAAAAATACAATCTTAGTTGGGGAACTCGGCAAATTTGGGCGTGATAAGAGATCACACAATTTTCATTAAGCCGCCAATATTTCGGTCCTGGATTGGGACCTTCTTCAGGGCAGAACTGAAAAAAAGAACAGAGCGTATTCACTGATCGTGTCTGGGACAACTTTAAATTAATAATGTTATCATTAAGTTGTTATAATAAATAAAATTAGTGTAGAACAAGAATAAGATATTAGTCATAATAAGTTAAAAAACTCACATGAGAAGTGCAAAGATTTCGTTAGCCTGAATGGCCGTAGGTTGTACATACAAAAGTTGTTACAGTCAATTCCAGTTTTCGGCCAGAAAATCCTATATGGCCCAATCTAAGACCTGGGACAATATCGAATAAGAACAAATGCCGAATTGGGGCAACTACACCAGGGAGATATCATCAAATTTATAAAAGCTAAGAAGGACAGGACACGTACAAAGAACATCGGACAATTGTTTGGTGAAATTAAAATGGCAGGAAGGACCGACCAACATAAGACCATAACAAAGGCCCAGAACGAGATGGAGACACTATTAGGTCGGACTTGGAGACAATGGGCATTGAAAATAGCCATGTGGCCATGTTGGATAGAAATTACTGGAGACAAGTTCTACTTGCAGCTAAAACCCACCCAGGTTTGTAACGCTACCCGAAGAAGAAGAAGAATTGCAGTTTTAGAAACATTTTAAATCAAAATCTAAAAATTATGAATGGTACTTCAGCACTGGGTAATAGTTGTAGTATAAATACTGCTAAAATGAAAAATAACGAAAATCTAAAAAAAATGACAAAACTAAGTATGGCATTAAAGCAGAAAAGAGCTCAGCTTGAACTGAACAGAAACACCAATAAAACAAACCTACATAATATGCACTAGGAAATTGTGCAGTTATTAACTCAAATTAATGACAATTTATCATGCCAAGCAGACAGTTAAAAATCTGAAAATATGATTTTAACCAATATATAGGATATGTTCCAATTCTGGCGAAGGCAGTCAAATTCATAATTATTTATCGAAGTCATTTAGATGTAAGATCACCAAAAGACCCAGTTTGTTTAGAAACTGAAGATATCTATAAAATTCGTTTTTGGGATACAGTGGATGTAGGAGAAACCGGAAGATTAATATCAACTAGAATAATGAACATAAAAAATGTATCATGAGAAAAAATTTGTACAATCAAAAATAGCTGAACAGAAGAGAAATCAAAGTTCTTGCTTTCACCTTCAATCTACGAATAAAAGTTTAGAGAAAACAACTGAAATTTCCGTACACCCTACCAACATTAATAGAGTTTTCATAACACATGAAAAACTATTATTACATTTGGTTTAGGTTCGGTGTTGTAATCTCGATAAGTAAAGATCCCTGAAGACGCCTAATGGAATCGTAGGAAAAAGGTCGGAAAGTTGTTATAAATTGAAACGGTCCAATCTCACGAACTATAATTTCTCATTTGACCAAAACGCTTCCGTGCTATGTTAACAAACAGTGTGTCTCAAATATAAACTAGACCTCTGGTAATTTAATAATCTCATATTCCTTCATTACTATAGGATTTGTGTATTCTAGGGTAAGAATAGACATCCTTTATGCAATATGTACTTTGGTTTTATAAAATGAATGTTCAGTTATCCATTTTTATTTATTTAATATTTTATTTAAAAAATGTCCAACCGTTTTACAATTTTCAATATATACTATAATGTTTAGGTAGTATATAGAATCTCTAGAAAAGAAACATTGCTTTAATTCTACTTTTACAGTTTACCCTGTAAAAGTATCAATCGAATTAGGAAATTATGTTAAGCATCATTTTCTAGGCTTATTAGGAAAACCGAAAATATAAAAATTTTATAATTCTTTACTGCTCAAAAAGCAAAGTTACCCACTAAAGTATTAGTAGCTGAAACATATTTTTGAATAAAAATTATCTATAGATCGCCTTTAACAATCTTATCTGTGACAGGTAGTACCGGTAATGCTCAAAAATGTTATGAATACCTCCTGTAAGTTTCAATATATATTAAAATAAATTTTAGGTATGTTTTCTAGAAATGGGCTAGTGAGATTATTACAATTAATATCCAACAATAGAGAGATAAATAAATGAAAGAACTTATTTGCTTTGTTAAACAAATCATTATATTAAATTAAAATTTTCTGTTACGTGACCAGAGTTTCCTAGATAATTCTACATTATTAAACATTCTGAACTTAAAACTAGGATTACATGGGTTTATAAAGGATACTAATTTACATATTTTATAGTAGGTCATATAATACTGAAAAAAACCAAGACTAATTGTTCATTAAGTATACTGACCTCTTTGTTTCTATTATGTAGGTAAATTTGTATTGTTTCCAGTCAGTTTAATAATTTTTGAGATTTTTGTACAGGGTGTAATACTTTTATATTGTCAATATCGGCAAATTTGTGCACTGCAGCAGTGGTTAGCAAAATTGGAATTGGTTTTTCGGTGTCTGAAGGCCCAGATTTTTAATACTTTTTTGTTTTGTCTTTTGCATTGCATATTAAACTGGATAGATTTTGATATGGTTTAAATTCAGTTTTTATAACACGAGATTATTCTTGAGATTTTTTCTGAAAATGGCAAAAGTAAGTAAAAGATGCAAACTAACTGTCGTCTCTTCCGGACTGTTTAGGGTATATTTGTTGTAGAGTGAGACTGTATTTTTTTGAATTAATTAAATGATTTATTGGGGTGTCTGGGTAACCATTATTTATGCCCGTTTTATTGTATCCACTTCCTTCCGTAAATTTTGTTGTGATAGTAGTATAGAAAAGGCTCTATAGATCATAGATCTACATGCAGCTAGCTTGCGTGACGTAGGGTGTGTAGAGCTATAGGGAAGAGTTTTGTCTGAGAAAGTGGGTTTTCTGAAAATGTGACACACCAATTTATTCTGCTCGCGCTCTATTGTTAAGTCTAAGAAATTTATTTTTTATCTGTTTCGACTTCCAGGGTAAACTATATTCTTGGATGTAGATTATTTAGGAATACCAGCATATGAGTATATCGTACCTATACCGAGAGAATATGTGTTGGGCTAGTTTGGATTTCATGAAATTTTCTTCCAGAACTGACATAAATATTTCTGCTAGGAGGGGTGCTAGCCCTACTGTTTGTTGGTAAAATTTAATATCTAACTGGAAGTAGTTTTAGCATTTAAACTATCTCAAAATCGATCCAATTTAATATGCAATGTAAAAGACAAAACAAAAAAGTATAAAAAATGAGAATGTTCTCAGTGCACTAGCTGTTAAGTAGGTCAGACCGGTAGAAATTTTGAAGTCTGATATCAAAAACATCTTTGCTCCTTCAGACATGGAGAAACCAACTCTAATTTTGCTAACCACTGCTTAGAAACTAGGCATAAATTTCCAGATATTAACAATATAAAAGTGTTACACCCTGTACAAAAATCTCAAAAACTAAATTGGTTGGAAATAATAGAAATTTACAAATACAATAAAAGTAAAGAGGGCAATATACTTAATGAATAATTAAACAGAAGTTTTTAACTAAGTTGGGAATGTGGAATCTTTGGCACAATGATACTACTCAGTATATATCACCACTACACCAAACACTTTATTTTTGCACTCGACGCATGTTAGCTTCATCAGGAGCGATGATTGACTGTCAGTCAATCATCGCTCCTGATGAAGCTAACATGGTTAGCGAAACGCGCGTCGAGTGCAAAAATAAAGTGTTTGGTGTAGTGGTGATATATACTGAGTAGAAGTTTTTAATTTAACAGAGACAACAAGACGGCAATATACTTAATGAACAAATAGAAAGAAGTTGTTAATTTAACATAGTGATTTGTTTAGCAAAATAAATAAGTTCTTTCATTTATTTATAATATACAGGGTGAGTCAACGATGGAGTAAAGTTCATTATCTCATTTGTTTCGGGAATGACGAAAAAATGTTAAATAAAATAGTTTTAGAGAATGTTAAGATGCACAGTTTAAAATTATTTTTGAGTATACAAGGTACTTCAAAAAAGTGTGGCCTATATTAAAATATATTTTTTTTAAATGGAACATCCTATTTTCTAATTTATTTTTAAATCATGCTCAAAATTTTATAATTTTTTTTTAATAATAATGTTATATACCTAAACCTAGTAGTTATTCTAATATTTCAATTAAAAAAAAAATACGCGCGTTCTACAGAGATGAAAAAAAAAGATATTTGTAACGAAATTTGAATTAGATGCTACAGCGTGTTCAAAATAAATTTATACATTTCGACTATTTTAAATTGAAAACTCTCAAATTTTTTAAATGGCACACCCTGTATATTAATATTTTTTCAGATAGATTTTACAAAACCCTCCAACTTTTATTAAGTATGTCATACACCTATTTCTAATAGTTTTCGATTTATTTTGAATTTTTCAATTTTTACTCTGGTTTTTAATACACTTAAGCTATAACATCATAGTTGCCAAGACAAAATAAAAATGTAGGCATTATCAAATTTTGATATGTCTATTAAGCAAGTAAAAATAGTATAATTTCTTGTAGTAAGTGACGTATAAAGGTAATACTTATGGATTTTCCTAAAAATGAATTAATCGATATGGTTTATATACTAGGCGAGGCGGGAAAAAATTGTCTTTTGGCAGTAAGGATTTACGGAGCGAAGTACCCTAATAGACGTATACCATCTAGAAAATCTTTTCAGTGCTTAATGGAACGGTTTGATGGTAGTGGTAGCGTTCAGTATACGAAACGGAAAGTAGTAAACCAGAATGCTACCAATGAGGAAATAGAAATGGAGATTTTACTTCATGTTGAAGATAATCCCCAGGTCAGCAGCCGTCAACGAGCTGACTTATCTGACACATCCCAATCTACGGCTAATCGCATCACGAAAAAATACAAGTATCATCCCTTTCATATGGAACTACATCAAGAACTTCAAGACCGTGATTTTAAGTGATGAGTAAATTTTGTACCACCATGAGCAATAGAGGCCGATCCAAATTTTTTATCCAAAATAATGTTTTCTGATGAAGCTACTTTCGGCAGTAATGGAGCACTTAACA
The DNA here is from genome assembly GCA_019049505.1 of Pachyrhynchus sulphureomaculatus. Taxonomy (NCBI): domain Eukaryota; kingdom Metazoa; phylum Arthropoda; class Insecta; order Coleoptera; family Curculionidae; genus Pachyrhynchus; species Pachyrhynchus sulphureomaculatus. Next base: position 44,669,981 of record CM032455.1, on the reverse strand, counting down.
GCTATAATATGCATTATTATTCAATAGTTAATCCATTTTGGGTCTGGAAAGTTCAAAACCAAAACCACTGGTCGCTTAATGTATGGTGTGGAATATTAAATTTTTGAACTATTGGTCCACATTTTTTCCGCGAACCGCTTAACATGCCTAGATATCTAAATTTTTGCAAAACAAAATACCCTAGCTTCTTGCAGAAGTTGATAACTTTGAAAGGGAACAAATGTGGATTCAACAAGACGGAACTCCTGCTCATTACCACCGGGAAGTTCGGGAATTTTTAAACGATCGTTACCCACAAAAATGGATCGGTAGGGATGGATTCCTTCAGTGGCCCCCGCGATCATGTGACTTAACACATTTAGACTTCTTTTTGTGAGGGTACATTAAAGATCATGTTTATGTGAATCCCCTCTACGACATCAGTCGATATGGAAAATAGGATACGGGATGCGTGCAGGACAATAACGCCCTTTATGCTAAGAAAAGTGATGGAAAATATAGTAAAACGACTAAACATGTGTATTTAAGTAGACGGGCATATTTTTGAACATTTATTACGTCATAATAATTAATCATTAGGTAAGTTAAAACATATTAAAATTATTATTAATTATTTATTTATGTTTTCACAATAGGGTAAGTGTATTAAAAACAAGGATAAAAATTGAAAAAATCAAAATAAATCGAAAACTATTAGAAATAGGTATATGACATACTTAATATTGGAGGGTTTTGTAAAATCTACCAGAAAAAGTAATAATGTACAGGGTATGCCATTTAGAAAATTTGAGAGTTTTCAATTTAAAATAGTCGAAATGCATAATTTTATTTTGAACAACCTGTAGTATCTAACTCAAATTTCTTTACATATATATTTTTTTTCATCCCTCTAGAACGCTCATACCAATTATGAGTATTCCACCTTCAGAAACAATGGCGCTACTGGCAATTTTTTACAAAACTGAAAACTAGTATTCTTTAAAAAAATTGAAATATTAGAAAAAACTACTAGGTTTAGGTATATAACATTATTAATAAAAAAGTTATAAAATTTTACTCAGAATTTAAAAATAAATGATGTTCCATTTAAAAAAAAATATCGGCCACCCTTTTTGAAGTACCCTCTGTACTGAAAAATAATTTTAAACTGTGCACCTTAACATTCTCTAAAACTATTGTATTTAAGATTTTTTCGTTATTCCTGAAACAAATGAGATAATGAACTTTACTCTATCGTTGACTCACCCTGTACAGGCACAAAGTAACGGACACTTCAATTAATTATTTGAATAGAGAAATATCTCGGAGCATTTTATATGTGAACATAAACGTTGTAAAATTAAACTAAATTTGTAATCAGAATATTACGGCGGTTACTATACCTAACATTCGCTGTATTTTCCAACTGATTTATGTAAAGTGGATTTTGAGCAAATACGATATCTTTATGTTGAATAACTTGTTCATTGTTCAAGCGGTACTGATCGCGATATAGGATCTAATTTAGTAAATTAATTAACCGAGATAAATGCCGTTTATAAGCTGAAAGCAGTATATCGATTGAAATTAATTATTGGAGTAATTATATGACCTGTTTCTGATGTCTTTTTGACCAGAGGATCTACTTATTAATAAAATTAATTGCAATATGGTTAGCATGTTCATGCACAAGGCTGATTAGCTGTGGTGATATTTTGTTTTTGCTTGGTGGTGATTTTTAGTGTTCCGTACGGAACACTTATAAGATCACTTCGGTGTCTGTCTGTCTGTCTGTTACACCCGATTTTCTCCGAAACTATTTATCATAGAAAGTTGAAATTTGATAATAATATAGGAATTGATGGCCTCATCAGAGCCATGTAGTTTTGAAATTTTGACTTAAGGGGTTAGTTTTGGGGGGTGAAATCGGAAGTGAAAAAAAAATTTTTTTACTAGGTCATCGAGTGTGATGTCAAATGAAAGGTTGTGAAAACACGAGTAAAAAATATATTTATAATGTAATACTTGCGCGTACTTTTCTTTGTATTATTTTTAAAAAATCGCGAAAAATGGCTGTCTTATCTCGAAAAGTACTTTTCGAAAAATTTTGAAAAAATTCTGGAATATTCCCCACGGGGTGTAGATTGAACGAAAATTATCAAGAGTGCATTATCTTTAATAATTTATCTGGTATATAAAAAAAAAATTCAAGGTCATCAATTTTCAGTAAAGATTGGCAACAAACCATGTTGAAAACTCATTTAGGATTTGTTTTGTGAAGTCACTGATCATTTTATGCCTCCGTAACAAAATTTTTTATTTTAAAAGCAATCAACGTACGGAACATTAATTGCGTAAGTGCAACTTGCACTTGACCGGTTTTTTTTAATAATACCGATAGATTTCACATTTATCTCTCACATTAGTATCTTCTATATAGTAATCCACTAACTCACAAGGGATATCGCCAGTAAAAGTGAACGTTATACCACCCTTGAACAAACCAAATACGTATAAATATAAATTCGCTGAGTGGAATGAATATGTTATGTAATAAATTATTTCCATAAATTTGAAAAACATTCGGTTGGTATAAACTGGAACACATAAATAACATCACCAAAACTAGGACACATTTAAAAGAGAGAAAAATACATAAATATTGGGCAACTGTTCAAAATATTTATTCAGCTGGTAAGCATATACAACTCCTGGATTAGAGTTATTTAAGTTAAGCAAATCGAAATATTCTTTGTTATGTGTTGTATGTTACACAGTAAAAAACTGAGTTAAAGTACATACACAATTACTGGAAAAATTAAGTTAATTTTCCCTGGAATTTTATATAAATATTTATTTTTGTCAAGAGAAAAGTAAAAGTCCTGGCTTAAGGTCGTAAAGTTACACATTGTATTTACTATTTTTTAAAGCTGATTAAAACTTCACAACCTTCTTAGATATTGATGCTTTTTGGGCAACTTACTCATAATAGTTTGTAATATTTACATTACGAAAAGTATAAATGACTTAATATGCCATTGCACCCTATATATATATATATATATATATATATATATATATATATATATATATATATATATATATATATATATATATATACATATATATAGGGTGTCCCAGTATTCCGTGTACATAGAGTTATTGTGGATTTCTGGGATGAAAATATGACCATTTATCCCAACTTACCTTCGCCTAAAAATTCGTAATTTTTGAGATACAGGGTGTCAGTTATACTTTTATTTTAGTTTTTCTTAAGTAGCTTTCTTAGTAATTGTTCTATTTGTACAAGATTAGGTGCTAAGGAGTTTTCTGAGATAAGAAATCGAAATCACCTCACACTTTTGTTGTAAATTGTAGGGTGAGCCACTTATTGCACTGTGTATACTTTTAAATTGTCACAACTTTTTTATATCTCTGTATGATATTTTTAATTAAATTTTCGTATTTTCCTCCTTCTTCTAGTTAAAAAAGTTCTCTTGGTAAATATTACTCCGAGCAGCAGTTTCTGAGGATGTTGTCAAATTCGCAAACTCTTCTCACTTCATCCAGGCTTAGGACAGTTTCAAAAGAATAGTCTTTGAAATTTGTAGTATACTTAAAGGTAAACAGGCTAAAAAGAATAATAAGTTTAAAGACCAACGGGCCAACAGTAAGAACGTAAAAACCAACTGGCTAAGGGCATAAAAGATTACCAACAAATTGATAAATTTTTAATTAAATATTCGTATTCTCCACCTTCTTCTGCCTAAAAAAGCTCTCTTGGTAAATGTTGCTTCGAGCAACAGATTCTGAGATAGTGGGATGTTTTTTTTCGAATTTATCAATTTGTGGGTAATCTCTTGTGCCCTTAGTCATTTGGTTTTTACATTCGGAGCAACATTTACCAAGACAGCTTTTTTAGACAAGGGGAGGCGGAAAATACGAATATTTAATTAAAAATATCATACAGAGGGCTATAAAAAAGTTATGAAAATTTAAAAGTATACACAGTGCAATAAGTGGCGCTCCCTACAATTTACAACAAAACTGTGAGCTGATTTCGATTTTAAATCTCAGAAAACCTCTTAGCAGCGAATTTTGTACAAATAGTACAATTATTAAGAAAGCTATTAAAAAAAAACTAAAATAAACTATCTCAAAAATTACGAATTTTTGGACTAAGATAAGTTGGGTTAAATGGTCATATTTTCATCCCAGAAATTCACAGTAACTATATGTACACGGAATACTGATACACCCTGTATATATATATATATATATATATATATATATATATATATATATATATATATATATATATATATATATATATATATATATATGTAAATATGTATATATATATATATATATATATATATATATATATATATATATATATATATATACATATATATACATACATATATATATAATATATATATATATATATATATATATATATATATATATATATATACAGAGGAGAAAGGTAGTCTTGACTAACTAGTTAAACATCAGTTTTGAGGCTCTTGGGGTAAGCGGTCATGACCGCTTTGCCCAAGAACCTCAAAACTGCTATATATATATATATATATATATATATATATATATATATATATATATATATATATATATATAAACATACATACATACATATTATGGCGTTGCTCAACTTTGCTAAAATTCTATCAAATTTTTCGGTCACTGGAAACCAGTGTGAGAAGCATCTTTGATATTTCCAGAACGAAAGCCACAGAATCTTTTGGCTGTTGCTTGTGTAACGTATCTTGCCCAAAAACAACACGCGTTTCTTTGTAGGCCTGCGCAACATTTGGGTCTCTCTCGAAATAAAATTGTCAAATGTATTTATTACAGTGAAATGCTTTCAATTCACGCTAAGCACGGCTATCTAACGAGAAAAAAGCTTAATACGTTTTCCACAACCCTATATATATATATATATATATATATATATATATATATATATATATATATATATATATATATATTATGTATAACCTGAACAACGAAAGTAAAGATAACAGCCAGGAACTATTAATAGAAGGTGAAAAAAACAGGGAAGGTACAAACATTCATATATTTAGGATAAAAAATCGAAATTAAAAAATAGTTTAAAGGATGGCTTGGAGCGAAGAGTCTAGTTGGTTTGGTCTGCCTTCGGAAGGTTACAATCTACATTTAAGATCAAAAGTGACAGATGTAATACAAGGAATATTTATATTAAGGTGGAATTGGATGGGGTATATCGCGAGGATGAATGACAGATGGACAGGCCGTATAGTTGAACGGAGGCCTTGAGAACACAAAAGATGTACAGGTAAATCACAGATAAGATGGACATAAAAAGATTACCAGGCACGATTGGATGCAAAAAGCAAACAACCAGAGCTTCATTGGAGACAACTTGGGAGGCTTACATCCGAATACGGATGAAATAAGCTAATGATGATGACGATGACATATATATATATATATATATATATATATATATATATATATATATATATATATATATATATATGTATATATGTATATATATATATATATATATATATATATATATATATATATATATATATATATATATATTTATATATATATATATATATATATATATATATATATATATATATATATATATATATATATATATACTATTATAAATAATTATACATGTAATTTGTTTATTATTCTCTCAACAGAAATCATAAAAAATTCTCGTAATATTACAGACATATTCAACTCCTTTCAACCACTTCACCAGAAGCAATAATGTTTAAAATCTAGCAATCTTTTCTCCACTTCAAGAATTCCGTAAGTCCTCAATTTGAAAATGATATAGCATTTTGTTCGAAAGTTATCGTGTCAATACCTCGACATATAGATAGATACATAGACCGACGGAAATGGGGACCTGTTATTATAATTTTATTTTGTTGAGTGGCATTTTTTATCATAACTTTTTGTGAGGATACAAATAATCCCATTGGACGCTATTTGTAATAAGGTTTATTTGTTTTATTTTATGTTTAGTTTAATGACAGGGAAAAAGAAAACATATGCCCACCAAAACATACAAATTACTGAATATAGTTCTGTTCCAAAAAGTTTAGAATAACTGAAAGTCCTAAATTCCAAATAACAATTTTCACTTACTAACCACTGTTGGCTAACTTACCTAAAATTCCCTGTTAGTGGGCCTATCAGAAGACTGCTACAGGTGTTGGTTATAACGAAACGAAAAATTGCTGAAATCGGCACATTCTAACGCTCAGGCACCCAATTAGGTTTTATAGGTTAACGTAGTCAAATGCCTACAACCTAAAATTGCTAGCTTTATCTCAGGTTTAAGGTTCGGTCTTTTGTTTTGCCTGTTAATTTGATCTATATTTTTACGTAAACCGGAAGGCGCCGCCGAAGTTTTATATGAAAGCGGCCTTGCAGGCGTGGCATGTGGCAAGGGATCAAAAAAACTTGGAAAAAAAATTAAACGTTTGTTTACTGATAGTTTATCTTGAAAGAAATGAAATTAAATATAGTACATAACAACGTATCTATTTTAAATGAAAGAAAGTTTAATATAGTATAGAGCAGAGTACTTATTTTAAACGAAAGAAAATTTAATATAATACAAAAAAAAGTATCTTCAACAAAATAAAACCGGTCAAGTGCAAGTTGAACTTGCACAATTAGTGTTCCGTACGTTGATTGCTTTTAAAATAAAAATTTTTGTAAGGGTGGTATAAAATGATCAGTGACTTCACAAAACCCCAAATGAGTTTTCAACAAAGTTTGTTTCCAATCTTTACTGAAAACTGGTGACCTTGAAATTTTGTTATTTTTTTTTATATACCAAATAAATTATTAAAGGTAATGCACTCGTGATAATTTTCGTTCAATCTATACCCCGTGGAGAATATTCCAGAATTTTTTCAAAATTTTTTGATCAGTACTTTTCGAGATACGGTAGGGGACAACGTTTTTTTAAAAGTAATACGAAGAAAAGTGTGCGCAAGTATTACATTATATATATATATATATATATATATATACATATATATATATATATATATATATATATATATTACTCGTGTTTTCACAAGCTTTCATTTGACACCACACTCGATGACCTAGTAAAAAAAATTTTTTTTCACTTCCGATTTCACCCCTCAAAACGAACCCCTTAAGTCAAAATTTATGTTACGGTGGTATAAAATGATTAGTGACTTTACAAAACACAGCCCATATGAGTTTTCAACAATGTTTGTTTCCAATCTTTACTGAAATCTGATGACCTTGAAATTTTTGTTTTTTTTATATACCATATAAATTATTAAAGGTAATCCACTCGTGATAATTTTCGTTCAATCTACACCCCGTGGAGAATATTCCAGAATTTTTACGAAATTTTTCGATAAGTACTTTTCGAGATAAGGCCCGGGACAGCGATTTTTCGCGAATTTTTAAAAAATAATACAAAGAAAAGTGCGCGCAAGTATAATATTATATATATATTTTTTACTCGTGTTTTCACAAGCTTTCATTTGACACCACACTCGATGACCTAGTAAAAAAATTTTTTTTTCACTTCTCACTTCACCCCCCAAAACTAACCCCTTAAGTCAAAATTTAATTCTCAAAACTACATGGCTCTGATGAGGCCATCAATTCCTATATTATTACCAAATTTCACCTTTCTATGTCAAATAGTTTCGGAGAAAATCGGGTGTGACTGACAGACAGACACCGAAGTGATCTTATAAGTGTTCCGTACGGAACACTAAAAAATGGAGCTTACACTCTCTTCTTGCAACAACGTGACTTATATTAAATATATCAACCAAGATTTACTTCTAACAGAACAGAAGTTAAATTGCTAAATCTCGTCTTGCAAAGAGTATCTTGAGCGTACAACGATAACATAAGTTATAATATGTAATGTAGAATACGTATTCTAAAATAGATAAATAATTATGGGATAGTTGAATTGTTGAATTTTTGAATTATTGAATTGAGTGGTTGGTGACTCAACCACAAATTTTCTAACAATACTAAAACCTTATAATTCTAGATCTTAAAGGTGTAGTGTTAACAAAGGTATCGTCCTTAAAAAACTAAATATAAAGGTAATATACTTGTGATTAAAAAGGTGATGAAAATTCACTCTGCACAAACTCCGAACCACGGGTAATCTGATACTTCTGACTCAAGCTAAGGCTATATTAATAGTCAATTTTTGCCTTGCGGTTCGTGGTTTTATGAATACCAAAAATAATAGATTTTACAGTATAACTTATTTGAAATTATTCCCGTCTGTCCCTAAGTGGATCGTACAGGTGGAAGTACTGATAGAGGCACCAAAGACGTTGGCTGGACCAAGGCCATATCCTGTTCAATAAGCGGTGCAAGAAATGATGGTTCTAACCTGACTCCAGCATGTCGTGGGTTTTCCTGTAGAGACCGGAATGCTCGGTTGCCATATTGTACGAAAACAGGGTTTTCTGGTAGTAAGTCGAGAATTACCTTGAGACCAAAAGGTACCCAGAAGGAAAAACCAAATAGACAAAAAATATATACAATGCTCTCCTTCAATTTCGGGAAGAAAATATATCCCCTCTAAATGGCTGGCTCGCTGTATCTTATCAAAATTTACCAATGATACCGTAACTGGAACTTCAGTTTTCCATCAATCGGCACTTGGCCTTTTTTTTTTAAAAAAAAAAAGCTTTATTAAAAATACTGAATACTTCACCGGAAGTCTAGTAGCAGAGAGAGAAACAACTAATGCCGTTTTCCTTTAAATACAATTGCCCCACTATAGAAGCTTATTTTCACTTCCTGGAGACAAAACATGTGCACCTTTTTAAAAACTAATAACCTAAAAATTCGAACTCTAGCCTGTGTCGAAATTTACAAAGTAAGAAAGATAACTTGAGGATTATATCTTATTCATCTCGTGTCTCAAGATGCAAAGAGACCAGATGAATCTCCTACCGTCGGCCCTTTAGAATCAAATCAGTTTAACAACGTGGGTGCGGAGATCCTTAAGCAACCAGTCATGTTTTTAGAACATGTAGGCATCCGACTTTTTCTTAAAATGTCAAATTACCGTTGTTCATTAAAATAGGATATATCTGTTAATTTTATCTAAGAAATTCAAGTTTTCCCAATTATTCCTACTGGAAAAAACCAGAAAGAACATCATGTACGTTCTTACATTTTAATGGTAATAATTATAAGATTTTTATTAAAGAAAAGAAAGGTTATGTTATGTATCAATGTAAACAAAAACAATGAAACGAAAAGTGAATTAATTTCCATTTGAAAATCGTTAAAAACGAAACCAATCAGGTATTTCCATTTATAATTTTAATTTGAAATAATTTAATGTATACTTTAATTTATGCCAATTTATCTCTATCAAAGCTGATAAAAATCAAAATTGAGAAGGATTTTCTCAAAGGCCAATTTGTACCATAACACTATGTTTTTCATAATATAGGAACATGAAAAAGTGAAAAAAAAAAAGCATAATTTTTTTTACGAATATAGTTTTTCCCTTAACAGCAAAGTAAAAATAAATAATATCAGAAAAACAATGAATTTTATTCTTGCACGCTACAGAACTTAGTTGATCGAAGAAATATAACTCTGTGTTTAAAATGATAAAAAAAATGAAAAAAAAATACAATTTTGAAATTTTTCGACTCTTAAACACCCTGAAAACTATATAGTCCTTTTCTGGGTATTTAAGTCCTTAACTGATTAGATATAGCGAATTATACATAGATGTAAAACATGATTTATTTAAAAAAACTATCTCCAACATGATCTAAGATGAACCCCACCCCTTAAACCACTTTTATGTTCGACTATAGTTAATATTGTTTAACATTTGTTTATTATGACAACCAAAAGTCAGGAAAAATTTTCATAATACTCCTAAAAGTATACAAAATTTATCAACATCCACCCTTCACCTAAAGTGATTTCACTCAAGAAGCAGAGGTTTCTTTTCTACGCCTAGTAATATATGTGCATCAAATTCGAAGTCTACCTACTGATAGACAAAACGATTGAGAACTTGAGGGAAATGGGGGACTGTGTTCATCGTAATCTAGAGACTTTAAAATGTGAACAAATGTAACAATCTCGGAGGGTGGTTTTATCACGAATACAATACTTTCTTTTAGCAAGGGAAGTAAAAATAGTGCAGTAAGATAAAATACTAAACAAATTTCTATTGCTGAGGTAAGGGTTAACCGAAATAAAAGAAAAAGTTCAAAATCAGCGAAAGATGGAGGGTATTTAATTTATTTTTAATACGTTATCCTACATCGCGGATCCAAATAGTAATTGCTCAAGCCCTTTTAGTGAAAATAATATTTCCTTATAAATATAATTTTTTGAGATAAAACGTAACCTAAATTTCGTCTAGATCCGTTAAGCCCACTTTGGATGAAGCCGGAATAGTAAACAGGCAAAATACTTTTAAATGGATGTTTTGACCTTATTTTTTTGTTTGTTACATGTAAAGATTGTTAAATGGAGAATATATAATTCAAACATATTTTTAATTTATTTAAACCACTGAAATTTTTAAAAATAGAAGTGTTTAGAATAATGAAGTCACAGCCTTCTCCATGAATTTCCTCCGCATGAAATCCTCCTGAAAGTTGTCAGTTGTTTTTCATGCTCTATCTAAAAATGTTAATTTTTGATATAAGTGGGAGTAAACATTCTGAACTTTCAGCTGAAATAGACGTGGATTTCAAGTTAATATTCTATATATAAGACCTACTTTTATTTTTAAAAACATCTTTAACAGGAAATGGAATTTATTCCATAAGTATAGTATTGCGGCAACTTGTACGTAAATGCATAAACATAGCAACCATAAATCTAAATATTAAGATTTTTGTTATTAAGTATAACTTATATTAAAATATAAATTAGTTTGATAATATTTTTCACCCAATAAAACATCAGAAACAACTATATCCAAGCTAACGTGTACGTCGTTTACGAATCCAAAGCTGTAGCTTGAATTAGGTCAAAGACTTCTTTTCTTCCTCCACATTTGTATTACATATCTCAATAGCATGATTATTACCCCTTGCTTGTGGCGACTCTGGTTCAGTGGTATAGTTCCCGCTTTCCCTGTAAACACTCCTTGCTTCGATCCCCGACAGATCGAGTATACTTATTTAATTAAGTATTTTTGGCCAGGCCACATACTTATATGTCATAGTGCCATACAACAGCCATCGACTGACTCTCGAAAGCCAAACATCACTAAAAAGGTGGGTGAAGGAATGGGACGAGACTGACGGTGCAGATAGCGCAGTAGGGTAGAGCGCCTTTTTGAAGTTGGAGTTGAAACGTCTATTAGCTGAATTCGCATGGAAATTGTCGGCGGTATGCTATTGATAGAGCCGCACACATAGTTCGCTGCAGTTTCACGAATACGTTGTAAGGTGATTGAGGAAGTTAAAAGCTGGCTTTCGTACCATTACTTGGCTTGAATGTCACGCTAAAAACTGTAGGGCTCATCTGGCTGACATTACCCAACTGGGGTTGGCAAAAAGGACCTATTTGATATATTTACCTATTTATAAACGTCTTCACCCATACTACTACTACTACTACCTTCTTCACTTATCCTATATTGGAAAGATATCGTTCCAACATTTTCGGGGTCTATTCATACTTCTTCATACTAATGACTTATTTCTTGTGATTTTAACCTACTTTTTATGTGATTTTACGCATAAATTTTCTCTATTAGTAGCATCTAGTTATATATATATATATATATATATATATATATATATATATATATATATATATATATATATATATATATATATATATTGTAACATTCATTTTTTCCTAGATTTTAAGACCATGTAATGTTACTGATTTTTCACTTCAAATTGTACTTATTTTCATTTTTGTATCGAACGGTATATTAATAAGAGATTCCAAGCCGTTCGGTATATTAGTGTGCTGTGCGGGTTTCTGACCGAATCTATCGGCACGCCGGGATTGGTTGAAAATGTGTATCCGGATTTTTGGTTCCGGCGTCGCAATATGACCAGGAGAAGGCCCACGGCTTATTTAAGGGTCCGGTAGGACAGGGATCGAGGCTGAGTACCATCAAGCCGCAGCCAGGCTAATTTTCATCGGAGCCGCCAAGTAGGCTTCCTTCTACAGAGCTGCAGTAAAGGCTCATAACAACAATCATGAGAGCTAAATAAAGCACAAGTTTTTTAACGAAAAGCCGTAGTGGGCTCTCTAAGTGTTTACTAGAAAAGTGTGAAATCGGTCGTATTTCATCGAAGCCGAAATAGAAACAGTAAGTTACCAAAACATCCTTCCATAGACTTATCCCTGAGTAGTGCCCTAACAGCATTTTGAACTGACTAAAAAGTGAAGTGAAAAGCACTATTTTTCGTCTTCGGGAGTAGTCAGAGTTTAGAATTTAAATGTCATAACTACCTGTTAGGCTAAAATTTTTAGTAATCCTGTAAAACTGCAAAGGTTAGAACTTTTTATTTTTAAAAACATGAATAAATTTTCTTTTTGTTGATTAAAGCTAGTGTCTCACTGAATACCTATCTTACTTTTCAGGATAAGAACGGCTGTACCAAACTGATTTTTTTACTTTACCAACAGTACACCCTTTCAGTATTTTTTCATTTTTTTAGCTGAAGTTAGATCCTTTCTATTTTAAAATGAATGGTGCCCAAAAAGTCGTACAGCTGAGGTCTCTTTAAAAATAGAAAATAATTCCAAAAAGACGTACAAAAATTATCTCTTACCCATATCTCTCTACCAAAGAAAACTGAGCTAGTGTGTGTTTAATTTCTTTAGTTCTTTTAAAATCAGGATTCACTCAATTCATTATCAGAAATTAAAGCGGGGCAGCAAGAAAATTGTGCTCAAGCCTGGGGCAACCAATTTTCAAACGGTACAAAATAGCGCTGTCAACGCGGGGCTTTTGGAATTTTATTTTTAAAAGGGTTCAGTGTACTAGCTTTCGAACAAAGTAAAAGCTCTAACTTTGCAGATATTTTTATTTCATAATATTTATTAAACGAAACTACACTATAGCAGTAAGACAAAAGCAGGAAATTTGTAGAATTTTTTATTTCAATTTATCTGATGGTGGTATAGATATTTGAATTTTGTTAATTGACTCTAAGATAAGTGATCCCTGTTTTTTTCTTAAAAGCTAGCTTTATAGTTCAGATTAGCAGATGTGCTGGTTTACTTTAATTTTTTGCAGTGTTAGATTTATTTTGCGGTTAACCGAACAAAAAACTGTAATTTTTTTTTCTCACCGATGTTTTGCATGAATATTAAAAATACTTTGCTGATACGAAACGGTATTTGGAGATTTTTTGTTGAAAATTCTTAACATATTTGGTAAAAGAATTTTAATAGAAGGCAATACTTAGAAATTTTTTTTGAAATTGTCGAAGATTTTTTAAATGTTTGATAAAGAAGTTTACATATTTTAAGTGCCTTTACATATTTTGATTTTATTTAGACTATTGGGAGCACAGGAGAAATATTTTTTACGATTTTTTAAACAATTCTTTTAAATTTTATTCATTTATCATGGAAGCCTTCGATTTTAAAGTCAATCACCTACTGGAATATGAGTTCGACTATGAACTGAAAATCCGTCGTACTTTCTCAGAACGTCCGGTCGCGGATAAAAGAAAGATTCTAACGAGGATCTTAAGTAAAGAAATATTCCAATAGATCAGATTGGACTAAATAGTTACAAAAAGTTTCATTTTTTTTAAGTCTAATAAGAATTCTCCTTCTCAAGTTAAAACTCCTGCTTCTCCAAATGGTCACATGTCTCCTTTATTCGTGCATAAATATTTAGATAATCGACCGCATATCGAGATAAATCTATTAGGTGCCCATTTCTCGGCTTTATTTGACTCTGGTGCAAATGCCTCCGTTATAGGTCAGAATGGTATTAAAATTTTAAGTCGTTTAAGTATAAAAATATGCCATGTCAAAAATAGAAGTGTTACCACTGCAGATGGCAGCCGTCTAAAAGTTGCAGGTACGGTTGAGTTGCCGCTAGTCTGCAATGGTCATTGTTTAGTAATCTCTGCTCTAGTAGTACCTTCTCTATCACATACTTTGGTTTTAGGATGTGATTTTGCACAAAAATTCGGAATTCTAGTAAATTTTAAAAATAATTCGTGGTATCCACAGTCCCTAGAAGTCAACTCTCAAACAAGTTTTAAAGATTGTTATTCAGAAAGTTCTTTAGAAAACCTTTTCTCGCGTCTATGTACCCTAGATGATCTCTCGCGGACGGAACGCTTTAAAAGCAGAAAAAGTAATAAGCTCTTTCAATGAAATAAGTAGTAAAGATAGGTTAGGCCGAACGAATAAAATCAACATGTCTATAGATACGGCTGATGCCAGTCCTGTAAAGACAAGGCCCTTCGCCATGTCTCCTTATATGTCAAAAGTATTAAATAAAGAGTTAGACGAAATGTTGAAACTCGGAGTGATTGAAGAATCAAACAGTCCCTGGTGTTCTCCAATCTTATTGGTGAAAAAGGCCGATGGACAGTATCGTCTATGCTTTGACGGAAGAAAGCTCAACGAGGTCAGCAAATTTGATAACTATCCGTTACCGAACATCGACAGAATTTTGACATCACTCAGGAATGCTAAGTATGTATCTTCGATAGATCTTAGAAAGGCTTTCTGGCAAATTCCTTTAGACAAATCCTCTAAGGAAAAGACCGCTTTTGCAGTAGTAGGCCGAGGTCTATTTCAGATCGTCACTATGCCGTTTGGTCTAAAGAACGCTGCTCAAACTCAGCAACGTTTAGTGGACGCTATATTTGGTCCGAAATATGAGCCGCATATTTTTACCTATCTAGATGATATTTTAGTAACATCGGAAGACTTCGAATCGCATATTCGCTTACTTAAAGAAGTAAAAGATAAATTGAAAGAGGCCGGACTGACGATAAATTTGAGCAAATGTGATTTTTTCAAAACTTCTCTAAAGTTTTTAGGCTATATTGTAGGCTCAAATTCCTTGCGTACCGATCCGGATAAAGTAGCAAGCATGGTTAATTATGCGCGACCTACTAATACTACGGAAGTTAAGCGCTTCGTAGGAATGTGTTCATGGTACAGACGTTTTATCGAGAATTTTTCTACCCTGTTGTCGCCTATTAATGATCTTTTGAAAGGACGAATAACTATTCGGTTGTTGAAAAAGAATGTTTAGCAGTACTCTTTAACATCGAAAAGTTTCGACCTTACATAGAAGGTGTTCCTTTCACGGTCATAACAGATCATTATAGTTTATTGTGGCTTAATTCTATTAAAAACCCTAGTGGCAAACTAGCGCGTTGGGCGATTAGGTTGAGACAACATACGTTTAATTTAATTCATAGAAAAGGAGTCCACAATGTTATTCCTGACGCTTTGTCAAGAATCCCAGATCATACAGTGGACGAAAACAGTCTTAATGCACAAATTGACGTAAGAATAGATACGGTTGATATAGATCGCATTGATCCTTGGTACGATAATTTGCGGCAGCAAATTAAAGAATTTCCTCAAAATTTTCCGCAGTGGAAGGTGGAAAATGATTTCGTGTACAAGTTTATCCCAAACCAGTTGCCTTTAAAAGTTAATGTACCCGAGTGGAAAATACTAGTTCCTAAACCACAGAGAGAGGAAATTATAGACATGTGTCACACTCCTCCTACTTCTGGTCATTCTGGTTTTTATAGAACTCTTCACAGGATTCAGGAACAGTATTATTGGCCAAAAATGCGTTTTGATATCTTAAAGTTTGTGAGGACTTGTGAAGTATGTGGAGCGCAGAAATCTCCAAATGCACTACCTATGGGACTGATGGGAAAAGAGAAAACGGTTAATTACCCTTTTCAAGTCATAGCAGCTGATCTAGTAGGCCCATTCCCACGTTCAAAAAAGGGAAATAAATGGCTTCTCGTGGTTTCTTGCTGGTTTACAAAGTATACCATGCTATTTCCTTTGAAAAGCTCTAAAGCTGGATATATAGAGAGAATTTTGGAAAATAATGTCTTTCTAATCCACGGGGTCCCATCGCTCCTAATATGCGATAACGGTACTCAGTTTACCTCTAAGAGTTTTAAGAGCTTAAGTGAAACTTATGGTTTTAACATCCGTTTTAATCCCGTGTACTCTCCCCAATGTAATTTTGTGGAACGTAATAACCGAACAGTCGGGACCGCTTTAAGAAGTTACGTGGATTCACATGACACTTGGGATGGCAATATTTCCAAAATCCAACAAGCAATAAATACCGCAAGACACGAAGTAACAGGGTTCACACCGTCTTTCTTAGTTTACGGCAGACAAATACCTCTATCTGGATCGTATTATAAAAATTTAGACTTGGATGTCAATGTTGACAGCGAAATAATTCCGGGTAACAGGGGTGCGTACGCCGAAAATTTGAAGGGTTTAAAAGATATTTTCACTGACGTGCGTAGTAGGATACATAAGGCTTATGAACGGAACAGTAAGTCTTACAACCTTAGAAAAAGGGATTTTGCCTTTAATATAGGTGATCACGTTTGGCGAAAAAATAAAATTCTTTCCAGTGCAGCTGATAAATTCACATCTAAGTTGGTACCTAAGTATGTGCATTGCGTGATAAGAGAAAAGATTTCAGACTTAATTTATGGTTTAGTTAATTTAGATGGGACTAAAGTAGGACGATGGCATATTAAAGACTTAAAACCATTCACTGGACCTAACCCTAGTGAAAGTTTGTCAGAAGAAGAATAATTTATATTTACATTATCTTAATTGCTTTACTTTATTTTTTTGATGTTGCTCTGTAGAGGTGACGACCTCGTTTTTTTGACTGTTATAAAAGTTGAGCAGAGAATAGCTTACTTTTATTGTTTAATGCTAAGGTTTTGGGTATTGGCCATATCCCAAACTTAGGTTGATTGTGGTTGATGCTTAGCATCGACTCAGCTGTTGCGAGCTTGCGAAAGAGTCACACTCAGGATGTATCATAAGACTGGTATGTCGGTGGTCGCGGGATTTGATTTGCTTAAGACCCCAAATAATATCCAGTTCTTGACACTTGGAAGCGAAATTTTGATTAGAGGCAATCCAAGGTGATCTTGAGTTAGGACAAGCGCAAGATGTAGCTCGTGTAGTGTGATGTAGAGTCAAAATTTTTATGAGCAATTTCAAAGTTTGTTACCCGAGTGGGTGTATTTCTATTACCTTAGTGGTATATGTTGGGTGCAATTAAGAGTAAATTGATTTTGGTTTATCCAGTAAGTCTAAGACTTGGATTATTTTGATTTAGATCTTCTTCTGAATTGACAAACTGAGGGTATTTTCTATTTTTTTTCAGAGCCGTTTAAACGTTACCTTTGAGTCACTAATTTTTTAAAAATTTTTTTGCATGGACTCATAGGCGTATGTTGAGTTTTTTTCGGTTTACTATCAGATTGATAGAAAATTGAAGTTCTGCAGGAGAACTAAAGGCTGATCATTTACAGGAGATGAGAGCAGAGTAAGACAGTCGTTTCACAAAGAAATGATCAAAATCTGATACCGAGATGAGAACCTTGTCAAGAGAGGCTAAGCGCAGTGAAGGAAGATTCCTAACCGAATTTTTAGATTTCCAAGAGGTAATCTAGAAGTTTGGGCTGACAGAAAACGGTTATGCCTGATACCTGTAGCAGTTTCTTCTAGAGGCTATTGTCTAGGGAGACGATTAACAACATGATCGAATATTTTAGCTGTCAACGATGTTTTCTTCTTGTTTCTGATTAAGCTGGAAAAGCTCTTGTCGTCTTCAAAAGTTTTTGTTGCGTTGCCACCGAAAAATTGAGAAATTTTTGCTTCATGTAGCTTTTTAAGCTCATTTTCGTTTTTTGGAAATTTCCGTTAGAAGCTTGGTTAAGTCAACCTAGTAAACCTTAGGTTGTATCCCATGAGTTATCTGTTTTTACAGGCTGTGATGCACCGGGTGCTAACAGATGCCGTTACGACGTTTTGGCAGGAAGTTAGTCTTCTTGAGGAACAGATTGGAAGGGTAGTCTATGGGGGGCGAACGTTTGGCCTTTGGGACCTTTAGAGGTTTTGTTACCCAATGGCTATTTCTATTTGAGCCAAAGGAGAGCCTAGCTACTGTAGTCGACCTCAGCTCCGATTAGCCTATTAGTGGTGACAGGCTGTTGGCAGTAGTGTGTTTAGGAACACCCTATTGATTAATTTTTTTGACTTATGGTGGTGTGGTAGACACCGTTTTAGTTTAGTGGATGCTATAATCTACTCCCTTTTGTTGGTGGACTCCAGGGTCACCATTTCCGTATATTATTGTCTCCACCTTTCAGTATATCGTGGTGAGGTGTTTGTCTCCTGTTATGTGGGATGGATTGAATGTTTTTCGTTGTTGTTCCAGGGCGAGACCAGTACACGAGGGTTCTTCATGCAACTTGAAGAGGCGCAATGCTGGTTAAGTTTTATATCTCTGTATAGCCACCCTGAAGAATGACGGAGGGCGTTTGTTCTGGCTCATGTTTCTAGGCAGATTTGTCACTTTGGTGCGATGTGCCGAAAATTTGGTTATCTTTTGCTAAGAGCTTTCACCAAGCTCAGTATGGAGTTATTATAACCAAGAGTTTGGGATTTGAACTCCTGTATGTATTTCTGTATATATTTCTGTATATATTTCTGTATATATTTCTGTATATATTTCAGTGTATGTTGGTTGCCTGAGGGCATGTGCTCAAAATGTGTGATTTTGAGTCGTTGTGTTTAAGGACTCCCATATATAGGATTATGACTTTAGGGAGGTCCTATTTAGAGACTAGCTGCCTCACATGGTTGTGCTAGGAATGTTTCCTTGAATGTTAGTTGCGCGTGGACTAATCATTCTTTTCTTTGTGAACATTGCTTTTTGAAGCAGGATCATTCAGTTTGGTGAATTTTAGCTTTTATAGCTATTCACTGTGTTTGGAGTGAATTTTAGCTTTTATAGCTATTCACTGTGCCTATAGTGATATTGTTAGCTTTTATAGCTGCTCACTATGTTAATGGCGAGATTGTTCTTTTTAGAACGCAGACTTTGTGTAGTCGAGGACTATTTACAGAGTGTTTTCTTGGCGAGGAGCCGAGGTTTTTTCTGGCGATTTACCGAGTGTTTTCTTGGCGAGGAGCCGAGGTTTTTTTCTGGCGATATACCAGAGTGTTTTGTTGGCGATGAGCTGACGTGTTTTCTGGCGATCAACCAGAGCGTTTTCCCTGGCGATTTTTGCATGTCTGGATGTCTCAGGACGTCGACATTGCGCGATAGAGTGCGATTATTTTCCGAGTGCGACTAGTAGTGATACTAGATTTAGAATGTTCTCTTAGCGA
This sequence comes from Pachyrhynchus sulphureomaculatus, assembly GCA_019049505.1. Classification (NCBI taxonomy): domain Eukaryota; kingdom Metazoa; phylum Arthropoda; class Insecta; order Coleoptera; family Curculionidae; genus Pachyrhynchus; species Pachyrhynchus sulphureomaculatus. The sequence continues at coordinate 44,650,544 of CM032455.1, read as the reverse complement.
TGAGCTAGAGCATGGATGGCGATTTTTCCCGAGCGTTTGTCTGGATATTTATCCAGATATTTTTTTTTTTTTTTTGGCCTAGTGCTAAATGGTCTGACAAGACTTTTTCTTTTTAGTGTAAGTGTTTGCACCAGAATCATTTTTTTATTTTTTTTTCTTTATTTAAGAATTTTTATAAATTTCTTTTGCTGAAATAGAAAATTTTCAGACAATCCTTAAAATATTTTAAGGGGGGTGTTCATATTTTATTTCAGTTCACTTTTTTGATTTAGACAAGAGTCTAGACAAAGTTATATTTTTTTGTTTTGGTAACAATAACAGAGCTGATTCTTTTATATAAGAAGACCGCGATTGTTATTTTGGAAAGGTATTTCTTATGTTCATGCAAGGATTTTTATTTGCTTTTTGATGTACTTAACCTTAGTGTCTAATTAAGTTAAGTCTAGTTATAAGATTCTTGTGATCATGCAAAGATTTTCATTTGGTTCTCATTGTACTTATATTAGTGCTTAATTGAGTTAAGTCTAGTAGTAAGGTCCGAAGTTTGTACTTTTGTTTTAAGTTCTGACCTTAGTATTAAGTGATAGTGTACCACTTTGTACCTTTTCATAAGTAGCCTAAGTTTAATAGACTAGTGTAGTCTATTTCTTTTTGGAAGGGGGTAAATGTAACATTCATTTTTTCCTAGATTTTAAGACCATGTAATGTTACTGATTTTTCACTTCAAATTGTACTTATTTTCATTTTTGTATCGAACGGTATATTAATAAGAGATTCCAAGCCGTTCGGTATATTAGTGTGCTGTGCGGGTTTCTGACCGAATCTATCGGCACGCCGGGATTGGTTGAAAATGTATATCCGGATTTTTGGTTCCGGCGTCGCGATATGACCAGGAGAAGGCCCACGGCTTATTTAAGGGTCCGGTAGGACAGGGATCGAGGCTGAGTACCATCAAGCCGCAGCCAGGCTAATTTTCATCGGAGCCGCCAAGTAGGCTTCCTTCTACAGAGCTGCAGTAAAGGCTCATAACAACAATCATGAGAGCTAAATAAAGCACAAGTTTTTTTAACGAAAAGCCGTAGTGGGCTCTCTAAGTGTTTACTAGAAAAGTGTGAAATCGGTCGTGTTCCATCGAAGCCGAAATAGAAACAGTAAGTTACCAAAACATCCTTCCATAGACTTATCCCTGAGTAGTGCCCTAACAGCATTTTGAACTGACTAAAAAGTGAAGTGAAAAGCACTATTTTTCGTCTTCGGGAGTAGTCAGAGTTTAGAATTTAAATGTCATAACTACCTGTTAGGCTAAAATTTTTAGTAATCCTGTAAAACTGCAAAGGTTAGAACTTTTTATTTTTAAAAACATGAATAAATTTTCTTTTTGTTGATTAAAGCTAGTGTCTCACTGAATACCTATCTTACTTTTCAGGATAAGAACGGCTGTACCAAACTGATTTTTTTACTTTACCAACAGTACACCCTTTCAGTATTTTTTCATTTTTTTAGCTGAAGTTAGATCCTTTCTATTTTAAAATGAATGGTGCCCAAAAAGTCGTACAGCTGAGGTCTCTTTAAAAATAGAAAATAATTCCAAAAAGACGTACAAAAATTATCTCTTACCCATATCTCTCTACCAAAGAAAAACTGAGCTAGTGTGTGTTTAATTTCTTTAGTTCTTTTAAAATCAGGATTTACTCAATTCATTATCAGAAATTAAAGCGGGGCAGCAAGAAAATTGTGCTCAAGCCTGGGGCAACCAATTTTCAAACGGTACAATATATATATGTATATATAAATATACAATTTATTTTGCACGTCTATCTGATGTATCGGGTCGGGTTTCCCCCTGTATATGTTAGTAAAGGACTATTTGTGGCCTTGTAGTACAATATCTTCCTCAACAATAAGCTTACATCTTATTGGTGTTGTAAATGTTATTACACACTTTGTTTTTGATTTCATTATGCTGACGATGCTGTGCTGATAACGGAGTCTAAAGACAATCTTCAGACAAACAGCAAGAAAAAAAATTGGAAAAGCGACCTCTGAAGATCGTCTTTGGTCTCCGTTATTAGTACGGCATCATCAGTATACTTTATTTCTTTATGTCCTATTTTACAACCTCTCATTATACAAACTCGTCTTAGTATAAAATTTCATCCATTTCTTTCTTACAAAGCAAATCATTTATTTTAGGTATGATGTCGTTTTTTTGAGTAATTACTTTTTATTATTACGACAAAAGCCAAGAGAAAATTGATACCATTAATGGATCAAATGCTAAATTTTGGGTTTCCTTTTTCCTCGACTATAAACGAAGCCTACAAAAAATATCAAATAGCCCCCCTATGGATATATTATGTTACGGTATTGACGTTTTGGATATTTTAAATATCAAAAGATATATTTTAGTACATAGAAGTACAAGTTTTTCAATTTCCGGATATATCGCTAATATTCGTGCAGTTGTTTTTTTTTTTCATTTTCTCAAATAAAAACCAAATCACAAACTGAATATTTTTAATACTTTGAAAGTAATAAACGTAGCTAGGGGATTAGTTTTAAATTTTTTTGACGAAATTAAATATCCAAATCTGGAGAAGCTTAAAAAGAAAATAGCATATATTTTATCTAATAACATAATATTTTCCTAATTAGTGATTACATTCCATGCTTTTTTCCAAATCTGTGGTATTTTGGAAAGAAGCATGGATAACACCAAACCACAAAAAGAGAGATAGAACCAGCTGTCAAAACTATAGATGTATATCAGTAACGAGCGCTCTCAGTACTTCTGATGAAGATGAAAATGTTCCTCTTTCCGTATTAAAAGAAAAATCATTTCACGACCTTGTCAACCCCAATAAAAACAACAGAGGCAACTAATAATAAATTATAAAGGAACACCAGTAACAAAAGAACTTTTTGAAAAAGAAAAGAAAGCAAAAGCAATTAAAGAGAAGGATGATACTACAAATTCACATACAGCATGGTACTGTCACGCTTGTGAAGAAGATAGGATCGCTGTCGCGAGATACTGTACGATATGTGGCAAATGGTACCATGAAGAATGCGTCGGTTTGTCAGCCGATGATTTAGAGGCTTTCGAGTGCTGTTAAATATGACAAATATGTATTGACACATTAATATTATTGATTTTTGATCTCAAACACCAAACATTAATTTTAATTTTTAGGTTTCAAAGATTTTATCTATAGGCCTTGTTTACCCTACTTACTATTTGTATTGTTTTTAAAAATGTTTAATTTTGAGTTGTTAGTAGTACGAAAAAACTGTTATTTCTTTAGATTGTTCTTTAAATGTACTATGAATAATTACTAATAAAAAATGGTAAATATTTGCAGTATTTTTCGTTTTATTTCAATTCTCGCTTAGGTAGTAGGCCTTATTACCCGCAAGTACCTTACATAACATAGGTAAATTTTAAATATCAAGCAACTCTTGTTCTGTTCATGGTTATTAATGTGAGGAGAACTTTAATGTATTTTTAAGTCGGAACAAACTATTTCTATTTTACTAATGTTCAAATGGTAATTTTTAAGTGGGACATTATCTACTAAGGCATATAATTTTTAATATTAAGAATTTGTGCAAAGATATATTTTTGGCTGCTACTGACATAGAACTGGTAGACATAACAAACGTCAATTTTTGTCATTTTTATGTTATGTATAGTTTTTTCAACCAAAGCTTTTTTTCCTTCTAGTGCTTTTTTTCCCTTGTTCAAGGTGAAACTTATAACCATCGGCTTAGCATATATAGAAATAGTCGTCATTGCGCACATAGACCCTATGCTGCTTTTGAACCATTTTATCGCAAAAGTATATTGGAGAATACCATTTATTTGGTCTTTATAATACTCTTAGGAATCCTCTTTGGTCTTATGTTTTTGGGATTTATTAAAGGCATATTAGGGATATTTGGCTCAAGACAAATTGGTGAATATGGCATGAACATGTTGATTGACCTACCTAAACCTCTGGATGTATATCAAGAAAAGGAATTAATGGGAAGACCAGTGTGTTATGATGTAGCAGGTTGGCCGGTTAGTAGAGGGTAATAAAATAAAATAGTTCCTAAATGTATATAAACATTAATATAACTGGATACGATTACTTGTAGCAAGTAGCTGGTTGAAACTTATTTCTTGTAATTTTTAATAAATTTTTCGTTGTAGATATAGCTTCGAATGTTTTCATATTGTTGCATACGCAGGCCACATAAATTTTTTTTGTCTCGAAAATAGAATTCCGGAGGTATAGCAAGTACCTACTTAAAAAAGATTTCGCAACTAGTTTCTGCAACTTATCGCGTCGTTAATGCCCAAAGACCTATGCATTAGGAGGGTAAAGTAATTCAAAATAGTTTTTAATGGACATGGCATACATGCTGCAGGTAAATCTCCAAAGCGCTACAGGAGAGACACGAACACGTGTCTGTAAAAAGCGATACGCGTTTATCTTGAATCGCAGTAAATTATACTAGGTGGGAAACAAAGTCCTGGATAATTTATTCTAAAGGGATGAGAGCCTCCATATAAAGAAATTCCTAAAAAGGACGGTATGAGAAGTGACAAGCTGCACCTTGTACGGATATGATGTATTGGTACGATGTGTATTTCTGCCATGAACCACTCTGAGAGGAATTACGGGGACTACGTTAATTGAAGACATTCCTTGAAAGTAGTTATAGAAGCGGCTCGCATTACCAACCGTTCTTCTATATTTTAAGAAATTAAAATCTGGGTTTCCAGTCAGGCAAATAGCTCTCGGTGCGGAGCTCCGACCATAAGAGCTGTATTTTATTATTGGTCAAATTTGAGTTTTGTATACGATAAAGGATTTTAGAACGAAATAATGTTTCTAACGTTTGAAAAGTTCGCTTTGCTATATCAATATATTCATGCCAAGACACATGTGCTTCTAAGTTAATGCGAAGTAAATTTAGTGACTAGAGAGCATTCTGACATAACTATATCAGGTCTTACAACTTTAACTTTTTTAGAAAAAACTGCCGCCTGGATTTTTGCAGAGTTAAATTTTATCTGGTTACTGTCACTATAAGATGGTTTTTCTTCCAAGTTTTTATTAAAATGACCAACTTTCCGCTATCTTGGCTGAACAACTTAGATCGTAGATGCCCAGATAGGTGTACTACCATCGCATCGGCTTAGATTGCGTGAAGTTGCTTAACGTTTCATGGTCGTGTTGATGTCCCCGGACTGTAGGACCAAACAGCATGATGAAGTTCCCAGGATCAAAAATTTCGGAGGCCCCATCGTTCAGATCTCCGGGTGGGGGCTGGTTCGGGCGTGTCAACATGCAGAGATCACAATTTTAAAACAGACTTTTGCAACATACGAGGTTTAAACTCGAATATAAATTCAGTGCAACAATACCTGCAATCAACTAAACTTCATGTACTCGCTCTATGTGAAACCAAGATCAGTTCATCGATCAGCAACTTTCTCTATCCTAGGTACGAATTCTACTCCTGGTTTAGGCGTAACTTTGGAATTTGTCAAAACTTCTTGCTAAAGAGAGGAGGTTCTGGAGTCCCGAAACATTGATGTTATGTGGTTAAAAATAACGACTCAACAAACTACGAGGATTATCTGCTGCCTCTATCGACCAGTAAGGTACACTAACTTTAGAATACTTTTCACTTATCTTACAAACGAGATTGATCATTTAGAGAGTAATTATCCACATGCCGAGGAAGCCATTCTGGGCGACTTTAATGTCCACAACATCAACTGGCTTAAGTATTCATATACGACCGACGAACAAGATTGTGAAGCTGCATCATGCTAAGTTAGTTATAGCTTTATTCAGCTTATCCATGAACTAGATCACTGATCGAAACGGAGACTTTGCTAGTTTTCTTGACCTGTTGTTAATCACTAATCCCGAGATTTATACTATCACCATAAATCCGACCATAAACTGCTCTCAACATTGAGTATCCTACCGATTAGTGGCAAAGGCGCACCTAAGCCGTGCAAGATTTGGCACAAATCTGCTAAATGGGAAGAACTTATGGAATATTTTCGAACTTTTCTGTAGCTAGACGTTTGTTTTCGATCCGACGACCCATTTGATTGTGCTAAGGAGGTTTCTGATGTCATATCGGCTGGTATGGAAGCTACATCCCTTTTTTAAAGAAATGCCCTTTTAATGGCAAGCATTGGTTCGAGCGGATATGCAAAGAAGCTAGCTTACCGATAAATAATTGAAAATCCTTACGTCATAAATCCAAACATTTTTGTTCGTTCCCAAAACAGTTGCAAAGAAATTATCAGCGAAACCGAGGAATCACACATTCAAAAAAATAAATACAAACTTTTTGCGTGCCCCAATAATTCCAGGTCCTTGCGGTCATCGCTAAAACCATTAGTAAAAATTTCACTAAAACCAATATACCACCATTCACACTGCGCGATAATACTATTGCAATAAAACAGCACCAACTATTGCCATAGTGCAGTCTAGGATGCGCAATATTATCTTCAGACAGCGTATCATAAACGTATTTTAATGAAGCTAGACACCAAAAAAGCTTATGGCGCTGATAGTATACCTGCCATAGGACTTAAGAAATACGCAAGAGAACTAACATCAGTTTTCTGTAGATTTTTCCATTTACCCTACAGAAAGGAAATATTCTTTTCCTACTGCCAGTGCGTTACAGTTCTGTGGATATCCAAAAAAGGCCAAACAACTACCGACTAGTGGCACTGCTTTTAATAATATCAAAAGTCATGGAAAAGGCGATCGATTAGCTTGTGCTAAAATATCTTGAAGGATTAAATATTATTAGCGGTCATCAATATGGCTGTGATAAGTAAAGATCAACAGAAGATCTTCTAACTTATGTAACACATGTTTGGAAAACATAATTGAACACTTTGGAGAATCTTGAGCGGTTGTATTTGATATATTCAAGGCATTCAACCTTGTCTGACTTGTTGGATTGTTGGCTAAGTTACGCTCTTATAGTATTTCTGAAAAGTTCTGTTTATGGTTCTCGGGCCTCCTCAGAGAGCGTTCTTTTCGAGCGGCAGTAGACGGGTTTCTTTCTAACACCTTCGCTATCAACGCTGGTGTGCCCCAAGGTTCCATACTCTCTTTCGTATCTACATCAACGATCTGCTGGAAAGGATTAGATTTTCAATCTACAGTTTGAAAGATGACAGTACGGTTATTTCTTCAGTCACTTTGAACGCTCGAACATCGGCTACTCATGCCATTCTCAGACAGCAAGAAGTCTTAAACAAAATCATTCAGATATACAAGAGCGTGCTTAGTCAACGATTCGTCATGTGAGATACGAACGAATATCTTTGATACATCAAGTGAAACCTCTCGAGTCTTTATTGTTCAGTTCTGTTGTTCTAAATATGTGTAACAAATGCTGACCATTCTCTACGAAAGCCATATTGATGGTCGTTTAAAATTTAAATCCTTTTCCGATATTAATTATATTATTAAAAATAATGTGACTGGTCAGGTAGCTTTTCGGCAAAATCTTTCTGTCGTTTTTAGGTACATTGCCAGCAGAAAAGAAATATTCCTATAATAATATGAAAAGCCTACAAAGAACCCGTGTTAATTCGCTAGCGCATTTTATTAAGACTAGGGCAGGTATTCCATTATCGCGAGAAGCCTTTTTGGTGTCTTAACTTCATTGAAATACGTTTTATGATACTCCGTCTAAAGACACTATTCATTCATTTTTTAAAATTTTTTTATTGACTTACTAGAAAGGCATAGCCTCTTATTTTTGTTAAACAAACGTTGTTCTAACATTGTGAAAAAGTATACTTATTCTAACTTAACCTAAGTATTTACAATAGTATTCCTAAGGAAATGTGTTTTTTTTAACATGATTATAATCTAACTTAATTTAATCTAGGGCCTATGCTAACTTAACCTAGTCGTCTTCGTCCGAGAGAGGGTCTGAGGGTCTCGGGAATTGGTTGCGGGCATGGAGAAGGGTTAGGAAGGCGTCCCTGATGATTGGATTGTGATGCTGGGACACCTCGGTCAGGAACTTCATTTGAGTTTGCCTCATGTGTCCCTTTATGGCTGGCACGCCTAGGTCTCTGTGTAATTGGTTATTTCGCATGAACCAAGAGGCTCCTGTAATCATCCTCAGGGCTTTGCTCTGCACAGCCTGGACTAGTGCTCTCCTTGTCTTTGAGAGCTGGCAACATGTGGGGCAGGCGTAAGTAAGGCCTGCCTTCACAGTTGTGTTGTAGACCATTAGCTTGGTTTTGATGGGCAACATGCTGGAGCGATTTATAATTGGGTATAATTTGCCCAGCAGTTGCTTAGCTTTCTTGGTGGCAGTGCAGATCTGGTCTTTCCAGATGAGCTGTTTGTCGTACTGGATTTCCAGGTATTTGATAGTGTTTGCCCATTGGATGCGGAAGCCACGGAAGTGGCCGTGGGGAGTTCCGTTGTCCTTGGCGAAAACGATGGCTTGGGCCTTGGGGTTCAGCTTGATCCTCCAGTGGTTAAACCAGGAATCAAGTTTGTCCAGGTGGTGTTGGAGTCTACTAGTAATGATTCGGCTACTTCTACAAGATTGGGTGATAAAAGCGGTGTCATCAGCATAAAGGGGGAGATTAGTCTGATCAGACTTGGGAATGTCGGCAATGAAAATAGTGAAGAGGTGGGAAGAGAGGACGGAGCCCTGGGGGGCTCAAGCTCTGATGGGCTTGATCTCGGAGATAGCTGTTTCGACTCTGACCTGAAAGGTCCTGTCAGAGACAAAGGACTGTACAAGTTTAGTCTCGAAGTGAGGACACTTTTACTGCCCGTTGGGAATATTAGGTGGAGGAAAATCAACAGTAGAGTGTGAAGCAACAAGTTATGGTATAGTGAATTTGGTAAAATTTGGACTTATAGTCTTGGCGACGCGACTGATTAAAAGACTTGAAATTGTTGGGGCAGGTAAAAGTTTGTTTTTAATTTCTTGCTTGTGTGATTCCTTGGTTGGTACACATTTATAACCTTTAAAAGGGTTAGTATGTTTCACTAATCTTACATTAAAAAAAATACTATTAAATTAAAGCTACTGTAAGTTATTTGTGGTTTGACGTCTTTATTTTCTAATAATTTTTTATTAGGTGCATCCTGACACTGGAGAAAGAACTGTGAGAACGTTACCAATCAAGACGGAATTGTGTTTAAACTTAATATTCTTTTTGGCTTATCCACTAGCTATTTTAATAAAATTATGTGGAATTTGTTTCTGCATTCGTGACTATAAAGGAGAAGAAGATTCTTGTTTTAAGGAAGTTAGTGTTATCAAATGTAAAGGAATAAATAATAATGATCGTGGGCCACAAGTTGATAAATATAAAGAAAATGATCTACGTGAAGCTAAAGATACAAGCTACGTTATAAACTGCTTGAAACAAAGTCAAATATCGCTAGAAAAACTAAATCAAAGTTGAAAATTTAGATCAAAGTATTCAATAAATTCTGTGATAGTAAACAAAAAACTTCATCTATTTATTTATATGTGAAAAAATAATCCTACTTATATGTCTATAAATATTAATTATAGATTTTTTGACGATATTTAATATTTTTTTTATAATTGTACAGGGTTAGTGATAATAAAAATGTCAGCCCTATTTCCCGCTTATTGGAAGGGTTAGATAAAATGTTAAAAACAAAAGTTGCAGGTTTTTAAACAATTTTTTTGTCGGGTTAAAACAAGATAAATCAAACATCGCGTTTTTGAAATGAAAAACTCTATTTTTTTAAGTGAATTCAGTATATATGCATGTGTTCGAACCAATTCTCGAAACATTTCTTCCGCTCTCAAGTTGGTACCTCAAAAACATGGTTTTAGAAGGGTTCAACAGCTTCTTAAGGTGATGAAAATCACTGTCCACGCATTTTTTTTTGACATTCGGGAACAAAAAGAAGTTATTAGGCGATAAATTAGGTGAATAGGGGCAATGATATATTAACTTGATATTTTTCTTCGTCAAATGTAATCAATCGTTTGATGTGCTGTGTTTATTGTCATGACGAAGAAGGAAGCCTCTATCTCACGGTAAGTCATATTCCGATCCTCTTCAATCATGTTTCGCACAGCATCGATATTTTTTGGAACAACCGGTTGTGGTCGACTCACGAAATTCATCGCTGACGGAAGCAGAATCATGACGAAATTCTGCAAACTAATTGTGAACAGTCTTTTTTGATGGTGCTTCATTACCAAAAGTTAAACGAAGCGATTCGAGGCATTGTCGCTGAGTTATGCCTTTACTAAAATCGTAAAAAATCATCCAACGAAAATACAGTTCTTAAAACTGTTTTTTTAAACGTTAGCTGTAAACAAACTCCTCTGCCAATTTCTGAGCTGCCACTGTTTTAACAATAACAAATATCAAATGTTACAACAATGGTAATGTCACAACTCAATAGCGCCATCCAGTGGTAGTTTATAAAAGCTTAAAAGGCTGCCCTCGTATAATATATATATATATATATATATATATATATATATATATATATATAATATAAATATATATATATATATATATATATATATATATATATATATATATATATATATATATATATATATATATATATATATATATATACAGTCCCTGGCCAAATTATTAGACGCACTGCAAGATTCCATGTAAAATATTAATTACCGAGTGATATTGTACCGTTTTATTATTTTAAATTGATTTGTTTTTTATTTTTATATTATTCAATCAATTACCTATTTATTTGACATAAATAAAACAGCATTAATTTAGAAAAGCATAAGTTTATTAAGTTTTAAAGAAAAGAGAAATTAATGTTAGTAAAAGTCAATATTTAGTTGAGCCACCTTTAGCCGCTATCAAAGCTTTAATTCTGCGCGGCATGCTATCAACGCAAGATTGTACTGTCTCCTGCATTTGAGGATGATGATTCCACACATGAATAATCTTTTCTAGGAGCTGGGTTTTGTTGGTAATCACATCTTTAGCCACTTCTCTTTTCATCAGCTCCCACACATTTTCAATGGGGTTCATACCCGGCCAATCCAACAGAGGGATATTTTTTTCTGCCAAAAAAGCTTTAACAGACCGAGCAGTGTGGCAGGGAGCTCCATCTTGCATGAAAGTGAATGGTTCCCCATTTTGAAACCATTCTCTGAGCTGCGGAATCAACCGATTTTGTAATACTTCTTTGTACTGATCTTGCCTCATTATTCCTTTGACGACGTACAGACGTCCAGTGCCCTTGCCGCTGATGACTGACCAAATCATCACTTTGGTGGGATGTTTTAACCGTCGGGATGACACAATCAGGATGAAGCTTTTCTCCATGACGACGACGCACATACTGAGCTTTATTCTGCAAAATTTCGAATGTGCTTTCGTCACTGAAGTAGACCTGTCAAAAATAGGAAAAATATATAAACTTCCATGTTTATTTGCTTTATTTAACTGAAAATGATA
>CM032455.1:44629041-44636541 GCA_019049505.1 Pachyrhynchus sulphureomaculatus | reverse complement strand
TATATATATATATATATATATATATATATACATATATATATATATATATATATATATATATATATATATATATATATAAATCTCTCTTTTGCGGCTATTTTATTGCCTCACGTTTGCGGCGCTATTTTGTATAGCCTCAACTCTAGTTATTTTTTTAATGAATATTTTATTTATTAAATAGAAGCCGTTATTTGCCCCTTATGTATATCTTAATTTTTTGAGGATGGATTGAGAGATCAAAAATTAGATATATAAGCTAGCTCGTTTTGATTGGAGAGATATGGAGATTGAGGTAATTTTTGTACGCCTTTTAAAAATAGTCTCTACTGTTGTTTAAAGCTATGGTTGTACTGTTTATTTTTTTTGGGCACCATTCATTTTGAAATAAAAGGAATTTCTCAGCTCAAAAAATTAAAAAATACTGAAGAGTTATTTAGTTGTTAAAATAAAATTAAATATGTTACAACTTGTGCGTCCTGAAAGAAAGAGCGTAGTTGAGTAAAAGGATGCATTAACACAGAAAAAAGTATATTAACAAAATAAAAAATTTTGCAGTTATTACACTCTTAAAATTACATTAACTAAATAAAAACCCCTTAGACTATGAGAGTGTACACATTTGAACTAGAGTTTTATGAATTACTGATACTAAGTGTAAAAAAAAAACAAAAGGCTTTAAAAAAAAAACGACATAAAAGTTTGTAAAATTAACTTCGCGAATTACACATGTTGACATAATGCTTGGCTTCACATCGTGGGTTTTCCATAAATAGCTTGGCCTCTCCTGGTAAGATTCTCATCCAGATATAGTCTCACCTGCCACTCTCCTATTTTCATTTGGGTAACTAATCACTTTTTGACTCTAAATGTCTTAGGATAAGCAGAATATTTTTAGAACGGAAAAAGGCCATTGCGCTACGGCAAGATGGAAGCCTTCTACGGCCTGACGAAAAAAAACAATGCTCTATCACTGAGGGAAAAAAGCCGTTACTGCACTACGGCATGACGGAAGGAAAAAGCCATTACGGCATGTTGGAGGAAAAAGCCGTTACTGCATCACGAAGGAAAAAGCCCTTAAAAATTCCATATGGCCGTTTATATATCCTTTGCCCCTTTTTCAAAGTATAATCTTTAAAATGGTTCACTTCCGGAACGCAGAATGAGACGGGAGTGTTAAACTCGCGACTTACACTTGATAGACAAGGACCAATGATGCCCGTCTTCCTTATAAATCAGACGTATTCAATGCAAATAAAATAAGTTAAGTCGGCAACACACGTTACACATGGTTGAGTTACACTGCCTAAAAATTTAAACTCACTGCTTTAAGTTACACTGCTCAAAAATTTAAATCCACTGCTTTAAGTTACACTGTTCAAAAATTTAAACTCACTGCCTAATCAAATATAAAAAAATGTAATAAAATATAAATTATAGAAAGAAAAACGGTGTTGTAACATGATCTTAAAATCTAGAAAAAGGGATTGTTACTATATATATATATATATATATATATATATATATATATATATATATATATATATATATATATATATATATATGTATGTAGTGTATAAGGGGCGCTCTTTTCATATTCGCCCTGGGCGCCATTTCGTCTTAAGCCGACCCTGCACCTCGCTGTAATATTATTTTGTATGTATTTAAGGTAGAGATTTTTCTTTATCTTTACCAACAAAAGATATATTTATAGCATAGTTATTGCAGAAAAAACTGTGACATGGGTGACAGCACTACTATGTTGTCTAAAAGGACCTTGAAAATACAACTATATGTTTCGGCACTTGGACAACATTGATGAATATCACGATATTTTCGTCGATATCCATAGGATAGCTATATAAATATTCATGCGGGAAGCTGGCCAGTAAAACATATCTTTAATAAATATTTTGTCAATATCTTGTTTTTTACTCTCCGAAAAAATTTTGTTTAGCGGGTTAGTTTTAAATGACTACTATCAGACTTTTTAACATAAACGAATACCATTGTAAACTGACAGTAATATTGCGCAATAACACCATAAAAAAGTCTAGCTGTTCTAGAATTGAAAAAAAAACAAATAAATTAACGTAAAGGGTTTTTCACTTCCAATAAAATTTTAAATTTGTGTCATAGATCAAAAAAGTTATGTGAGATTGTTTTCATTCAAATATATAAAAAATTCTTTTAAAATGCTACAACTTCGGTATTTTACATTTATTAAAATAAGCGAGTTAGATAGAATGTTCGATTTATAGTCCATAACCTTGTACAAAAAATTTACGATATACTCTAAAAGTACTATTTAGAAATATAAACGAGGTTTGCAGCATACATTCAATATATATATATATATATATATATAATATATATATATATATATATATATAATATATATATATATATATATATATATATATATATATATATATATATATATATATATATATATATATATATATATAAATATATATATATATATATATATATATATATATATATATATATATATATATATATATATATATATATATATATCAATATTTTTGAGATTAAAAGTAAAGAACAACCCTATTTTATATGTAACATGTACTTACTGCTAAGTGGTGTGTTAAAAAATTGTTCTTTGTGGGGGCACTATATTACACTTATACATCAGTAAAAACATGAAAAAAACTCGACATATTCATCTCTGGGAAATATAATAAATTTTTACTTCATTTTGTTAGTATGGTACGAAGAATTGTGTGGTTGTAAAGTGATTTTTTTGTTGTGTTTTTTTGTCATTTTGCTAAGGGCACATTTCTATCTCTTAGTTAAGTTGTGGTTAATTTATATTTGAAAGTAGAATGACGTTAATATTTTGTTTGATCGTTTTTAAGTTGAAAAGTAGTGAAAATCAGTGGGATTATTATCAGAGAGATATGTGAGAGTTTTCATTATATCATATCTCTCATCATATCAAATTGAATTAATTTGTAATTGATATTAGCATCCAAGGTTTTTAATGGCATCCCTTTTGTAAATGCCTTTTTACTGAATTAATGTTAGGGTTTGGTGTCAGATTTACTTAATTGTTAGTCGTATTTATGTAATTGGTTTATGGCCATTTTTGTTATATTTATATCACACTTCTCATTTTGTGCCCTGATGAAGGTCCCAACCTAGGACCGAAATATTGGCTAAATGAACACGGTGTGAACACTTGTTGCGCCCTTTGCCGAGTTTTCCCAACTAATTTCATATTTAAGAGTATATACATATATATATATATATATATATATATATATATATATATATATATATATATATATATATATATATAAAGAACTATAAATTTAGTTTAGACTGGTTATAACGTTTTATTTTAGATTAGTTCTGAAATCTAAAATTTTTCTATTTAGATTTTAAAGGTATAATTCTTCTTCGATTAAAGCTCTGAAGAATGATACCTATAAACTATGTAACCTGTGGAAATTTCTTATCAAAACAACATAGATTTTTCAAAAATGATTTCTGCAGACAAATTTGCTATGCTATTCCCAAGCTTTTACTTTAGGTTACTTTAAATTTATTTAATATTAAATTTGTAGAACGGGTTTTCGGAACGGCTAAAATATGTAAGTAAATAAATTAATAAATAAATTTATACCTAGATTCCGTGAAGGAACCTTCATGGAACCTACATTCTTCTCTGGTCTTCTTCTTCTGCAGTTTTACAGTTTGTGAGCCTGACAATGCGTTTTTTGATTGGAAGGGCCTCAAGTTTAAGTCAAGGTCTGTTCTGTGAAAATTGTATTGTTTCTTCACAATTATCATCTAGTTTTAGGTCGAATAAATTTCCCAAAATCACTTACATTTCTAATAAGTAATAATTTCCATTTATTGGTTCGGACGCCATTTTAGTCATAATTTATATGCTATAGCGCTTAAAAATGAAATACTAATCCCCACCAATGACGAGAATCTTTATATCCTTTCAATGGGCGGCCCACTAAAGTGACGCCTGATATTTATGGATGCTTATCAGTAGGCTATTAAGTTAAAGATAATGTCTATCAGTGGGTAGGCCTACTCACGTAACGCCTGATATTTATAAACATTTATTGATATACGTTACCAAGTCTAGAATAATATTTGTCATTAGGTGGATCCACTTATTAAATTTAAGGAGGGATCAGCGAAAGAAAATGCGAAGCCATTCCTTTCAATTTATTTACTCTTATTTCCTTTCCTTACTTCCCTTAAAACTTTTGATTAAAAGCAATATTGAAAATACCTTAACTTTTAGTAAAAATCCCAAGAACATCAGTGATTTATCAAATAATTATAATAATAATAATGGAAATAATAAATTATGGCAGATTTACACTCAGCTTTCATAACCTCTTTTACACTGGCTATCGTCAACGTATGACTAGATGGGAGGGAGAAACTCATACTTATTAAGGTATTTACTCTGTTGTAACAAAGATTAAAAACTAAGAATAATTTTGAACAGAAAAATTATTTTCCTTTGGTGCAGGGAAAGCCCTAAATCATTGGAAGTACGACGAGTGTGAGGAAGCAGCAATTTAAGAATATCTTAAATTGCTGCAAGTTGTAACAGGTGAGAAACACCTGGGCAGTCTATTTTAAAGAAATGAAGAAGGTGACACGGAACGACAATCTGAACCTCATATGGAGATGACGTATTAGCACGGCTTGGATTCCAAGGATACTTCACTCTGGGAGAGGTTAAATAGGTTACATTTACCGGATAGTTTACATAAAAGTATTTATAATGTAGGCTTAAGCCACGAATTTTGCTTAAACAAGGGGCAGAGGGAAAATATAACTTAAGTTCCATTTAGCGGATTTGTGGTGCTGTATTTTAAGCCGTTTAAGCGTATTTTTGCTGCGAGCTGATAGATTACTTAATAGATATAGCAGTGAGTTTATCCACCGAAAAATTAAACAAAGGAGATCTAAAAAACCATCGATAAGCTGAGTAAGGCCACAACTAATTGCACAGGGTTCAGCTTCACGGTCTAGTTCGTCGCAGGTATTTAAATGCTTAAGCTGGTTTATGTTGTGGATATCAAACTTGTATAGAGTTGTACTTTCAACATTTATGGTTAATTTTTAACAAAAATCGATGATTATTACTAAAGAAATGAGAAGCAACCTAAAGCCAGTATCACTTGATGATTGATAAATGCAGCGGAAGGATCTTGGTAGTTTGTCGAGTTGTTATTTTTATGTACATAACATCAAACTTTTTATGCTTTAGAGCTACTTCTCATTGGCAGAAGGGTTTGCTTCTGCTAAAAAAGTAGAAGTTACATCCAAGCAGGGAAAAAAGTATTTGGGAGATAGAAATTTGATTGTGCTTGGTTTTATTAAGAGAGAATATATGAGGTTTATTTGATTACAGGTACTAATGCACTGAAATTATATTTAAACTAAAACTCCGTATTATTTAGAGATCAACTTTAAAATTTCAATCTTCGCATGATGAGTTCCCCAAACCAGCCTCCAGACGTGAAGCTTCGGATATTTTTCCTTCTGGGAGTTTCATCATGATATTATTTTCGCAAAGCCAGGAAAATCACCGCACCTACGAGATATTAGCTCGTAATAACAAATGCACGCATGCTAATGTGATGGTAGCATACCGGACGATGTATCTATCATCTGGTAACATAATGTTTTGGGTACAAAAGATTGTCATATATTCCCAATTTTATACTTCCCCTGCTTTTGGTATTTTTGCACTTTTTTACGTTTCAGGGTGCCAATATCCATCGATTTATCTGTTAGTCGGTTTGTCCGTTGCTGAGATATCGCTCGAACGATATGAAAATCAAATTTTAATTTAGCAGGCATATAATCCTTGATGTAGGAATGGAACCTATAATTTGCTTCAGGGGATGGAGTGAAAGGGGTTAATGTAGACAAATTTTGTATGGATATCATTGGATTTTGATAATTTTTGCTAGTGTTTGGTTTATATAATAAACAATATGTAAATTATATTATTTATAGTCAAGTATATAAGTGCTTAAAAAGGTAAGGAATTAAGTCTGAGAGAGAGCTTTAATTATATCAGTCATGTTTATTTCTTTCAGTTTTTTCATTACTTTCAATATGGAGCTTAAAACTGATGAGATTACAGAGTGACCTCAAAAAAATATATCGACTATAAAATTTGTATTTGCAACTTTATCAATTTTTTTCTCTGGGCATTTACGTCATTTTTATTCAGCAAGAAAATCTACCGTTTTTCAATGCCGCTAAAGAGCTAATAAATTATTCACATCTTTCAAAAGTTTATTTTTTAGAACCTTGTCGGTCTGCAGGGGAAGTCTGGTAGAAAGACGAGGGTAACAAATTTGAAAGAATGCCATTGAATTGGACACCAATACATTAGGTTTAATATTGAAAATAAGTTACGAAAATCAATAAAATAACTTAAGAATACAAGAGTTTGAATTATAAAGCTGAGCCAAAAAATTTACACAGTTTTATCAAACTGGAATTTTATGCTATAGATAAAACGGTTTTAAAATTTACATTTCAATTATGGTTGTTGACGGGCTTGCATTATTGTCAAAATTGATATTTTCGGATGCTATAGACAGAGCTCTTACATGCAGTATAATATAAAGTTTACAACAAATTTACAAAAAAGTGAAAAATATAAAAAGATAGTAAAAGACAATTTTTATTACATTGTTAGTTCACATTTAGAGAATGCAAGCTTTCAGAGTTTGGTTAGATAAATTACCGTAAAAAACCGTTTCTATATATATATATAATATATATATATATATATATATATATATATATATATATATATATATATATATACCCATATATATATATATATATATATATATATATATATATATATATATATATATATATATATATATACAGTCCCTGGCCAAATTATTAGACGCACTGCAAGATTTCATGTAAAATATTAATTACCGAGTGATATTGTACCGTTTTATTATTTTAAATTGATTTGTTTTTTATTTTTATATTATCCAATCAATTACCTATTTATTTGACATAAATAAAACAGCATTAATTTAGAAAAGCATAAGTTTATTAAGTTTTAAAGAAAAGTGAAATTAATGTTAGTAAAAGTCGATATTTAGTTGAGCCACCTTTAGCCGCTATCAAAGCTTTAATTCTGCGCGGCATGCTATCAATGCAAGATTGTACTGTCTCCTGCATTTGAGGATGATGATTCCACACATGAATAATCTTTTCTAGGAGCTGGGTTTTATTGGTAATCACATCTTTAGCCACTTCTCTTTTCATCAGCTCCCACACATTTTCAATGGGGTTCATATCAGGGCCAATCCAACAGAGGGATATTTTTTTCTGCCAAAAAAGCTTTAACAGACCGAGCAGTGTGGCAGGGAGCTCAATCTTGCATGAAAGTGAATGGTTCCCCATTTGGAAACCATTCTCTAAGCTGCGGAATCAACCGATTTTGTAATACTT
>CM032455.1:44471541-44624041 GCA_019049505.1 Pachyrhynchus sulphureomaculatus | reverse complement strand
TTATGATATAACTTGTTTTATGGTGAAGCAATGCTTTGTTTATATCTTCGTAAAATTGGTCAATTTCTCCTTCCACGCTGTCTGATGTGGGCTCATATACTTGAATGGTCTTACATTTGCATCTTTTGTTCATCTGTATGTCTACTGAAATCACTCTTTCTAATATGGCTTTGCACTGAACAACATTTTCTGCTATTCTGTTATATATAAGTAGACCGACTCCTCCAGTTTTCTTACTTTCGTTGCCTCTATACAAAAATTTATAGACACTTTTTAGAGTAATACAAGACCATCCTATTCTTCTTACTTCCGCTAAGCCCAACACTATCCATTTTATGTTTTTTAGTTTTTCTTCCAGTTCGATCATTTTTTCTTCGGATCCTAAAGTTCTTGTGTTGTATGCTATGTACTATTCTGTTCTTTTGAATTGTCTATGTGCTTTAGCTATACGATTGTGTTTTATTTTCGAATTTTTTTCGCCCCAGAATCCATGGAACTGACTGCACTGTAGGAGATTCTTAGTTTCCTCTACTCGCCTGGGGTACTGCGTTTTGAAAATTCGCCATACTCATTCTTCATTTTGAGGTCTTTTAATTTCCTTGTCGCGCCGGCCAAACGTGTTGACAAGGGGTAAGAAATATATATATATATATATATATATATATATATATATATATATATATACATATATATATATATATATATATATATATATATATATATATATATATATATATATATATATATATAACCGGTTTCATAGCGAGTGAGATCGCCATCCGGTTATTCCATTCTCTGTCATTAAGGTTTCTTTCTGACATAGCTCTCTTCACTCCTATCATCAAAGTATGCCGTGGCTTGCCTCTACGTTTTTCTCTGCTGATGTCCACTGCATCACTTTCTTTGGTGTTCTACTCTCATCCATTTCATTAATGTGACCGTACCATATTAATTGGTTTTGTTATATGTGTTCCAGAATGGTCTTATCTCTGTTCATGCGTCATCTTATTTCCTCATTCTGTATTTTTTTCCCGCCTAGAAATCTGGCTGCTCTTCGAAGGTAGTCTATTTCTGTATACGAAAGCCATATTTTTTGTTGATCTGCTAGACTTCACTTCTATAAGCTAAATTGCTTTTCACAATGGTATCACATATTCTCAATTTTGTTTTTTTTTGAGATATTATGTTGCCAAAGAATTAAGTTAAGCATTTCGATTATCTTTTTTCTACTAGTTACTCCGCTTTGGTTTGTTTTATCATGCCTACCGTCCTGTGCTACGTTAATGCTCTCCTCGCATGGTTTAATCGTGCTCCCTTCCTCTATATCAATTCTGGAGCTTCTTCAGCTACACACCACACTTAATTTCTAGCCTCCACTTCTGATATCCTTGGTATAGTCTTTTTACCATAAATTCCGAGCCTTCATGTTTTGTGCTATGACGACCTGGTCATCGGCGTAGCGAAGTGCGTATAGAATCTCCTTGGTAATGGGTATTTCCATGAATTTACAATTTGTGTGCTCCAGTACGGTATCTAAATAAGTATTGAAGAGTAAGGGGCATATGCAGCATTCTTGTCTTAAGCCCCTTGTACTTTTAAAGGTATGACTAGGGTTTTTATCCAACTTTACTTGAGATTCTGCTCCCTTATTTAACTCTTGTACTACAGTGGCATTGATGTTGGTTTGCTGCAGCACTTTAAATAATCTATTAATTGGTACTGTATCGTACGTTTTTGCCAAATCATTAAAAACTAAGTGTGTTTCCCTATTAGCAGATGTTCTTTTTCAAATAGTTGGGTAATACAGAAGATGTTATCAATGGTGGATCTTCCCACTCGAAAACCTAATTGGTCTTCTGATGGATAATGTTGGTAATCATTGGGCTGATTCAATATTTTTCCATACAAAGGGCTAACTGAAAAGATTACAGATAAACCTCTATAGTTTGAGATTCATCCTTTGCCCTTTTCTTATATAGTGGATAAATCCATGCTACTTTCCATTCCGATGATACCTCTTCCTTTTCAAATTGAAAAAAATATCTATATTTCACTTACGATTGCAACATCTTCAGAGATCTTTTCCTCTTCGATATGAGAGCACTCAATTAGTGAAATTTAACTACAAAGACTAAAGAGCCCTGAAGATGCCTGGCGCAACCGTAAGCAAAACGTAGGAAGTTAACTTCAATTTGGCACAATCTAATCTTAAGAACAATGATTTCTTACACGCATGCATATTTTAATAAGAAAAAAAATAAAGGTTAGTTAAGCATGCACATATTTAATAGAGTTAATAAGACAGCCCCACAAAAAAAAAGTGGGGAATACTTTTGATGCGATATACCAGATCCGTAGTATTTTTTGCCCGCTGATCACGAATCTGACGTCAGAATATCGCCATCACATCTCAATTTTTTTCTAACCTCAAAAAATAGGTAAAAATTAGTAAAAATTAAGAAAAATATACTCCTAAAAAATTGATTGAAGCTTTTTCATGAATCCAAAGATGTATTAATATGTATTCGGACACGCTAAGCTAATATTCATCGGTTGGATTGAGCCATACAGTTCTGTTTTCTTTCTAACCTCAATAAATCAGACAGATATAGTGCTTCTCGAATGTAAAAACGAATTCAAATTAAAATTACCTTACCAAATTTGGTACACGGGGATTTTTTTGGGTCGCTGATCACGAATCTGAGGTTGGATCTGCAAAATTCAAGATGGCAGATTTTTTGGGCGCCATTTTGAACGCCGAGAAAATTCATCGGTCGATTTTTATTCTTCTACCTGCATCCAGGGCACCTCCACGTGGTGACGGTGGGCAACGGTGTTACTCCACTAGCCGGCAGAGTCCCTGGATAGCGGCTTAGATGCCGTCATGGCAGGTAGAAGAAAGAGAATTACGATGCAGGGACTCGGAAACCCAGTATCGGCGGTTGGTCAGGGTGGGAAAGCGGGCCCGCAGCCGTCGTCATCCAGCGACCGTAGCTCTTCATGTGTGGGTGACTTGGCTCATGTAGAGTATAATGCTACAAGAAAACGGTCTCACGGTACAAGGACTTTTCATAAGTGCGATAAAAACAGTGATTCATTTTGTTATATTTGCTGTCAACACGTATTGAGTAAAAATGGGGTCACCGATAACGGATAAGATTAAAACCTTATATAAGGATTGTTTTAACATTGAAATATAGCACCAGGATACAGATTGGGTTCCCCACATCATTTGCAGTTCTTGCAAAATAATGTTGTACATTAATAAGAAGGTGATTAAATATTCCAGACTAGCAATATGGAATGGACCATACAGTGAAAATGATTGCTACTTTTGTATGAATGTTGTATCTAGGCATAACCGAAAAAATAAAAGCACTATTACTTATAACGATGTTTCGACAGTAACAAGACCAACTAAACTAATTCCGCCTCCTGAACCACTTGATGCTGATGTTATGGAAACAAATAATTTCACCTTATCAGTTCATGCCGAAAACATTGAGACTGTCGAAAAAGATTCAAACACTGTTACTAATGAATGTTCTAGTGACAACCTATCATATACTAGTGACACAGATAAAGAATTTTTACCATACAACCGTAAACCAGAACGAATACTCGTATCACAGTCAGAACTTAGTGATCTAGTCAGAGATTTAGGCTTATCCAAAGATGGTTCAGAGCATCTTGCTTTCTTTTTAAAGAAAAGACATTTACTTAAGCCAGAAGCTACGATTTCTTATTATAGAAACAGAGATGAAGAATTTCGAAAATATTTCACAATGGACGAGGAATTGTCACTTTCATATTGTACCGATGTAAAAGGTCTAATGGATGAATTTCAAAATAACTCATACGATCGTGAAGAATGGAGACTGTTCATTGATTCTTCTAAACGGAGCATTAAGGCAGTTTTGCTGCATAATACCAACGTTTACGCTCCCATTCCGATTGCTCAGTCCACAGTTATGGAAGAGCAATATGAAAAAATGAAGCAGCTTTTGATAAAAATAAAATATGCTGATCATAACTGGAAAATTTGTGGAGATCTGAAAATTGTAACAATATTGGTTGGCCAACAGTCAGGGTTTACACTTTATCCCTGTTATAAATGTCTGTGGAATAGCAGAGACAGGGAACGTCATTATAAGAAAAAAATTTGGCCAACAAGAGAATCGTTTACTCCTGGTGAAAATAATGTATTGTTTCCACCATTGGTAGATCCAGGAAAAGTTCTTATTCCCCCGCTTCACATTAAGCTTGGACTTATGAAGCAATTCACGAGAGCATTAGATACAAACGGCCCATGTTTCAAATATTTGCATAAAAAATTTCCGAAATTTTCTGAAGCTAAAATTAAGGCAGGCGTATTTGACGGGCCACAAATAAGAAAATTGTTTCAAGATTCATTATTTGTTACTAAAATGAATAAAGTTGAAAAAGCTGCTTGGTTTAGTTTTAAAGAAGTCGTAACAAACTTTTTGGGAAATAATAAAAGTCCTAAGTACAAAGAAATAGTCGAGAAAATGGTAAAAAATTTTCAAACATTAGGTTGCTTAATGAATCTAAAATTACATTTCCTGGACTCCCACATCGATGATTTCCCAGATAATCTTGGTGACTACAGTGAGGAGCAAGGGAAACGTTTTCACCAAGATCTGAAAATCATAGAAAATCGGTATCAAGGACGGTGGGATGACCATATGCTAGCGGACTATTGCTGGTCGCTAAAAAGAGAAACAAGTCCTCAAAAGCGTTTGGGCAGAAAGCCTTTGAATAGGTCATTCGCGGAAAAAAGAACAAGATACAGCCAAAAAAAGGAAAGTTAGGCGCAGGTCTAACCTTCGCAATTCTAGGGCTTAAGAGTCTACTATTTGAGAGTATATGGTTTAAAAGTCCTGGTTTTGAGTTTATTGGGTCTCATTTTTAAAGTTACAGGGTTATTGAGGTCTATTTTTTGAGGTTACAGGGTGTGGGAGTCTAAGGTTTCAGGGTTTAGGGTTTAAGAGTCTCAGGTTTGAGGATTCCCCAACTGTATACCAAATTTGGTAGGAATCGGTTGGTTTTCAAAAATGTTGTCCGCCATCTTGGATCCGCCATTTTGAATTTTGCAAATCCGACCTCAGATTCATGATCAGCAACCCAAAAAACCCCCGTGTACCAAATTTGGTAAGAATCGGTTGAATTTTAATTTGAATTCGTTTTTGCATTCGAGAAGCACTATATCTGTCTGATTTATTGAGGTTAGAAAGAAAACAGAACTGTATGGCTTAATCCAACCGATGAATATTAGCTTAGCGTATCCGAATACATATTAATACATCTTTGGATTCATGAAAAAGTTTGAATCAATTTTTTAGGAGTATATTTTTCTTAATTTTTACTAATTTTTACCTATTTTTTGAGATTAGAAAAAAATTGAGATGTGATGGCGATATTCTGACGTCAGATTCGTGATCAGCGGGCAAAAATACTACGGATCTGATATATCGCATCAAAAGTATATTCCACTTTTTTTTTTGTGGGGCTGTGTAATCAACACTATATATAATAATCTAATCTAATCTAATATCACCAATAAGAGTTACACTATACGGTATATCACATTTCTTTCTAAGGTAAATATGAACTTATTGTGTTTGGACGTAAATGAATATATATATATATATATATATATATATATATATATATATATATATATATATATATATATATATATATATATATATATATATATGCCAGATGAAAAGTTTTGGTCTAGTTACTTAAAACACATTTGTTTTGCAAAATTCGCTTTATTCATCAACATAGTCTCTTTCAAGAGGCCAACGCTTTCCTAACATTTCTATACCTTTCTTGTAGAAGAATTTGTCTTTGCCTTCAAAATAGGCCTAAGTTTCGGCGATAACTTCTTCACTGGAGTCAAATATTTTTCCCGTGAGCATTTTAATAACCTTCTTTGTTCCATTTATTCAACTTTTTTTAGACTTGTTTGGCAACACTTCCCCTGAACTGCCGCTATTGTTTTAACTCAAGTTTCCTTTCCTGTAGTAAAAAAGTTTTAATGGGTGAAATTTTATTTTTGCCTTAGGTGAATTAATTATCTTTACCTTTTAGGTAAAAAAAAAACAGTTCTCCAGTTAACCAAAATGTGTTTATTTTGTAATAAAATTTTAAATCTTTCTTTAAAACCAAAATGAAAAATGAAAAATACTCATTAAATCTACTCCACAAAGAAATTGGCTATGGAACATTACGAAAAGAAGAAAATTATTTTGTGGTCCTTTGAAATTTAATCAAGGAGGAATTAAAAAATTTAAAAAAATAAATTTTTAACATCAACTTGCAAGTGTCAAAATACACAACACGTGTCGCTGTTGGGGAACTTTTAAAAAGAAGGTTTAAGATAACAGTTGCTGTAAATCATACATGCCATTTACTTATGTACATATTTATTGTATTTGTCAAATTATAACTCTTCAAGATTTTTGATTTCCTTCATGTTTCAGGGTTTCAAGATTATGGAAAACTTTGGTTCCTATTTCGGTCAGTATCAGTCGGCTTGTTGGCTCAATAACCTTTAAGTGAAATAAGATATCGATTTTCAGTATGCTACACATAACACGTAGACTGAAAAGGTTTTGGTCTAGTTACTTAAAACACATTTTTTTTGCAAAATTCGACTTTATTCATCAATATAGGCTCCTTTAAGAGCGATACAATCAATCCAACGCTTTTCTAACATTTCTATACCTTTCTTGTAGAAGGATTTGTCTTTGCCTTCAAATAGGCCTCAGTTTCGGCGATAAGTTCTTCATTGGAGCCAAATCTCTTTCTCTCGAGCATTTTTTGAGGTCTGCGAATAGATAATAATCGCTGGGGCCCAAATCTGGAGAATACGGTGGATGGGAAAGCAATTCATGCAATTTTGCCATTGTAACCACTGACTTGTGATAGCGCATTGTCTTGATGAAAGGGAACTTTTTTCTTGTCCATTTGGGGCCGTTTTTTTACGATTTCCACCTTCAAAAGCACTAATAACTTTATATAATATTCGCTATTGATGGTTTTTTCCTTCGCAGCATAGTCGATGACAATTGTTCCATGCGCATCCCAAAATACAGAGGCTAAAACCGTCCCAGGCGATTGTTGTGTCTTTGGTCACTTCGGGCGGCTTTCACGAGCTGCTGTCTACTCAGCTGACTGTCGATTTGATTCCGGTGTGTAGTAGTGGATCCATGTTTCATGCTTTGTCACATATCACATGAAAAAATACTTGTCATTGCGCTTAGGCAGGTCCAAACAGCGCTAAGAATCATCAACACGTTGTTGTTTTTGGTCCACTGTGAGCAAACGCACTACCCATTTCGAATAGAGCTTTCTCATGCTGAAATATTCATGCAACATATGACCAACACATTCTTTTAATATCTTTAGGGTGTCAGCTATCTCACGCGATTTCACTTTACGGTTATCTAAAACAATTTAGTGGATTTTTTGATGTTTTCCGGTGTAACCATCTCATTTGGGCGTCCAGAGTGTTCAGCATTTATGTCTGTCTGTACGACCGCGTTTAATTTGAGCATACCAGTAAAAGTTGAGTGATTTTCCAGGGGCAGAGTCCCCGTAACACTTATCAAGCCATTGCTTTGCTTGAACAACGATCAACACACAAAATTCAATTTTTTCTATTGTTTTGAAAATATCAAAAGGAGTGTCACTAAAAACACTGTAACTTGTAAACCAAACGTCGAAATGTCGTGAAATTTTGACACGTTTCGTTTAAAGGTGGGTACTTACTAAAAATCTTATGGATTTTTTTAAAAGGGCAGCATCTATGTGTCAGACCAAAAACTTTTTAGCCTTAGCGTGCTATATATATATATATATATATATATATATATATATATATATATATATATATATATATATTTAAAGAATGTTAAGTGTGTCTTCGTTTCAACCCACACATGTAAGTTTTCATATATATTTTGAGTGTATTTTATTATTATTTTCACCTTCTACATTGTATTATAAGTTTAAGAATTTTATATATTCATAATTAAAAAAATTTGTGCGTCCTATTGAATATCCAAAACAGAAAATTTCAATTTTTAGATGAACTGAAGAAGCCTGAAAATCGGGCGAAACGTTTTCAATAAATTCTAACTAGAACATGATGTAATTTCTCTATCCTTAAAACAAAAGAACCATAAAGCCAAGAAATTGAAAAAATATATATTCAATATTCCAAGGTTCAAGAAAGAATTCAATCCAACTTATATATATATATATATATATATATATATATATATATATATATATATATATATATATATATATATATATACGAGGCTGGTTTGAAAAGTCCGTGCAAAGTCCGAGAGATGGCACCACCGGCGCGTATCGAGGTCATGTTTAGTTAGTAGCATCTTTTGAATGAACGCACACCAAGTTTCAGCCATATTGGTCTATTTCTTTGTGTTTGGCATTCGTGTGAATCAAGGAAGTCGAGTGATTTTCAAGAAATGGACGAAAAAGAATTTCGTGTGGTGATTAAACATTACTTTATGAAAGGCAAAACGCCTCAGGAAACTAAAGAGAAGCTTGATAAACATTATGGGACTCTGCACCTTCGATTAGAACAGTTTATATGTGGTTTCAAAATTTTCGGACTGGCCATATGGGCACAAGTGACGCTGAACGTTCTGGACGGCCTGTGAAGGTTACGACTCCAGAAATCATTGATCAAATCCATGATATGGTGATGGATGACAGAAGAGTTAAGGTGCGTAAGATTGCTAGTGCTGTGGGCATATCGACTGAACGGGTACATAATATTTTGCATAAACATTTGGACATGAGAAAGCTATCCGCAAGATGGGTGCCGCGAAGGTTACGACTCCAGAAATCATTGATCAAATCCATGATATGGTGATGGATGACAGAAGAGTTAAGGTGCGTGAGATTGCTAGTGCTGTGGGCATCTCGACTGAACGAGTACATAATATTTTGCATAAACATTTGGACATGAGAAAGCTATCCGCAAGATCGGTGCCGCGATTGCTCATGCTTGATCAAAAACGGAATCGTGTGAAGTGTTGCAAGGATGGTTTGCAGCTGTTCCAGAAGAATCCGGAGGACTTTAAGCGTCGTTTCGTCACTGTGGATGAAACATGGACACATTACTATACTCCTGAGACCAAACAACAATCTAAACAATGGGTTACCAAGGGGGAATCTGCACCAAAAAAGGCGAAGACCGTTCCTTCGGCCGGAAAGGTTATGGTGACTGTCTTTTGGGATTCGCAAGGGATAATCCTCATCGACTATCTGGAAAAGGGTAAAACTATTACAGGTGAATATTATTCATCGTTATTGGACCGTTTGAAAACCGAGCTGCAAGAAAAACGCTCGCGATTGGCCCACAAGAAAGTCCTTTTCCATCACGACAACGCACCAGCACACACCTCAGCAGTTGTGGTCGCAAAATTAATGGAAATAGGATTCCAACTCGTTTCACATCGCCCCTATTCTTCAGATTTGGCTCCCTCGGACTACTATTTGTTCCCCAATTTGAAGAAATGGCTGGCGGGACAAGGATTTTATTCAAACGAGGAGGTGATTGCAGACACTAATGGATATTTTGCAGACTTGGACAAATCCTATTATTCGGAAGGGATCAACAAACTAGAACATCGTTGGACGAAGTGTATAAGCCTAAAAGGAGACTATGTCGAAAAATAAAAAAGGTTTACCCCAAACACATAAGTAGTTTTTATTTTTGCACGGACTTTTCAAACCAGCCTTGTATATATATATATATATATATATATATATATATATATATATATATATATATATATATATATATATATATACATATGTATATATATATATATATATATATATATATATATATATATATATATATATACATATGTATATATATATATATATATAATATATATATATATATATATATATATATATATATATATATTTTTATATATATATATATATATATGTATATAAATATATTAGTTACTTAAAACACATTTTTTTGCAAAATTCGACTTTATTCATCAATATAGTCTCCTTCAAGAGCGATACAATCAGTCCAACGCTTTTCTAACATTTCTATACCTTTCTTGTAGAAGGATTTGTCTTTGCCTTCAAATAGGCCTCAGTTTCGGCGATAAGTTCTTCATTGGAGCCAAATCTCTTTCTCTCGAGCATTTTTTGAGGTCTACGAATAGATAATAATCCGTGAGGCCCAGATCTGGAGAATACGGTGAATGAGAAAGCAATTCATGCAATTTTGCTATTGTAACCACTAACTTGTGACAGTGCATTGTCTTGATGAAAGGGCACTTTTTTCTTGTCCATTTGGGGCCGTTTTTTTAGTCCGCATCATATGAGATTTTTTTAAAAAATCACTTTAGCCCATATCTGGTTATGGCATCCATTTGTGCTTCAAATAATATCAGAAATAAAGTATAGTAAATCATTTTTACTCATGCCGTCACCTGTAAAAAATTACATTTTAGTAAAAATTTTTGAAAAAAAACGTATAATTTGGCCAAATTTTAAAAAAAGTTTTTAGACAAAATGGTTTATTTTGTGATTCTAGATCTGTTTGTCAGATTTCAACGGCCTACTACGATTTTGAATTTTTGGCAGTTTTCTGACAGTTCGGAAAATTGTTTTTCATCTTGATTTATTGCAACCTTATTTAAATCACTTAATTTGTCAAAAACTAGGCCCCTATAATCTATTTAAGAACAAAATGAAGTCGTGTCCATAATTTTTTTTTAGAATATTAAAATTCACACATTATCATGAATCATATTTGATGCAAAGTTTGATTAGCTGTTGTTTTTAAATAGAAAAATGTTTTTCGCTTAAGTATTTTGACAGTGTACACACTTAAACGTTTGTAAATTAACACAAATCTTACATTTTGATCTTTTTAGTAATGCATTTAAATTTTTAACAATGTAATGTTTCTTACTATAAATACTAAATTAACAACTTGCTGCTTTATCCTATTTTTTTTTAATTTTTATAGTTCGGCTAAAACCACTTTTTAGATCAATAATACGTTTCAGATTCTAATTAGCAACCGTAATAAAAATATTACACATATTCTTGTTATTAATTTGGCAATTACCCGTTAATAATACCACCGAAAAATTACATTAAAATGCTTTCGGTGTCATTGTTGATGTAACTCCTAATTTAAAATAAATCCAGCCATATTTTAGTCGTGGCTATCAAAATTAACGTTCTCAAAATTAGAAAGACCCTTTATGGTTGTGCTGATTTTCTCCTGAAAACTTACCTTCTACAGGAAAAAGAGCTAAACGGAGAAATTGACACGCTAAGCAAAACTCGATATTTCTATGCGTTTATTAATAGTAGGCCCTGGAAACAATTAAGAACTAGAGATCGCAATATGTAAGCTGTCAAATATTTAGTTAGCAATTCAAACTAGAATCGAACAGATGGTGTCACAACATGCTTTTTCTTCAAGAAAAGATTGAAATTGTTTTATCGTGTTGGGAAAATACACCTCATCGCACATCGCAAATGTTTTTAACGAGCGTCATCGTCATCCTGAAAAAAACTTGCAGCAATCTACTGTGAGCCGAATTATAAAAAAGTTTAAATCGATTGGATCTGTAAGAAATATTTTCCGAAAAAATTGTGTTGCACGTAAACATACCGAAGATACTGAGTTAGATGTGTGCTTAAGTGTAGTTGAAGAAGGCAAAACCAGTGTTAGAACTATTTCGAAGTCTTAACCGGAGATCGACAGGGAAAGTGTACGTAAAATTTTACATAAAAATAAATTTAAACCATACGAATCGAAATTGATAAACATTCTACAGGATAGAGATTTTAAAATTCGGTTGTTATTTTCATTCTGGTACCAAGGAAAAATAGGACTCCAATTTTCCGTACAATGTTTTATGGACTGATGAAGCCACGTTTACTTCTATCGGAGTAGTAAGTTCACAGAATAGTCGATGGTGGGCCCAAGAAAATCCAAACTTCATAATTGAGTGTCGTGACCAATATTCGTTTAAAACTAACGTTTGGTGTGGCATTGTAAATGACCAAATAATAGGGCCATATTTTTTTAAGCATAATTTAAACTCGCAGCGATATTTAGATTTCTTAAATAACGAAATTTTAGAAGTTCTGGATAACATGGCTGTGGATCTAAGATATGCTCTATGGTATCAATTAGATGGTGCACCAATACACAATACTTTGCAAGTACGAAACACTTTAAATGAAGTATTTCGTGGCAGGGTCATTGGGCGAGATCAGGATAATTGTTGGCCACCTCGATCGCCCGACATCACCCCATTGGAATTCTATATCTGGGGTTATCTCAAACAAAAAGTATTCCAGTTTAGACCATTTAGAGATGTAGATTATCTAGAAACTATAATTAGGCCGTGTGTTCAGGAGATACCTCCCGAGTTTGTAGGTGCCTAGTTTTTGACAAATTAAATGATTTAAATAAGGTTGCAATAAATCAAGATAAAAACAATTGCCGAAATGTCAAAAAACTGGCAAAAATTCAAAATTGTAGTAGGCCGTTGAAATTTGACAAACAGATCTAGAATCACAAAATAAACCATTTTGTCTAAAAACTTTTTTTTAATATTTGGCCAAATTATACGTTTTCTTCAAAAATTTTTACGAAAATGTCATTTTTGACAGGTGTCGTCATGCGTAAAATGATTCACTATACTTTATTTGTGATATTATTTGAAGCACAAATGGATGCCATAACCAGATCTAGACTAAAGTGATTATTTAAAAAAAATCCCATATGATGCGGACTTAAATTGTCACACTGTATATACCATATATACGTAACATATAATACAATATATGCTCTATTCTCCATCTCTTCAACAGTTGACCCCTAATAATTTAAAATAATGAAAAAATAACACAGTTTTCATATTCCTCAATCCCAATAGCCCGAAACAACGTATAGCACGATCTATAGAACCACTCCGATAACTCCTTTTCCGCCCCTTTAACCCTTTATAACATAAATTATAAAAGGACGATAAAATGAGATATACACACCAATCCTCTAATTCCCTTCGTCATTCCTTTAATCCTTCATATGTTGGATTATAAATCAATAAGAATATTGAAAAAAATTCTTCTTAGTTTTATTGTTTATAAATCTTCGACTTTTAGGAGGATGTGTAACAATATATTTACCTTCTTCTTTAACCCTTCCTGTAACCAACTATAAGTTATTAAAAGTAATGAAAAAATAATATCATTTTTAAATTCCTTGCCACCAAGAATCCAGAAAAGGATGTATAACAGGATATACCGCAACCCCTCTAACATCCTTTTCCTTCTATCTAATCCTCATATAATGGACTTATAAATAATTAAATGAGAAAATAACACAGTTTTCACAGTCCAAGCCCAATAAGGATTTATAATCTATCTACGAAACAATCCTTCTAATCCTTTCCCCTACCATTTTAACCCTTTATATTTTTAGCATAAAATAATTAAGCTTTAAATACATTTATTATCTCAATTAAAATCCATAAAAAATTCTTATAATAATGATCAAAATATACAAAATTAATCAACCATCAATTCACTTTCTTTCCCTAAAGTCATATTGTTCAAAAACTATAGGTTCCATTTTCACTTTCAGTGTAATATGTGTAACGAATCTGAAATCGATATCTCATTTCGTTGAAGATTTATCGTGACTACAGACAGATAGGCGGACGGGCAGAAATGAGTGACTATGTTTTTAAAAATATTTAAATGCAAAAATCTTGAGTGTGATTTTTTCACAAATATATTACTTCCTAATTTCTTTGTTTAATTTTCAGACCAGTACGTCAGGAAATTTAATTATTGCACTGTATATTATAACATAATAATTACTTATAACTTATATTTTAAAGTAAATATCACGGCAAAAAATTTCCCGTGCTGTCAGAGAAGTAATAAATTGCTTGTATTTTTCAATAGTCAGTTTTTCTGAATCTTATCGGTCTGCTGAAGAAATCTGGTAATGAAGTGAGGGGGAAAAAATTTGAAAAAGTTTGACTGGACGTTATTCAATTCAGGCTCAATACTGAAAATATTTTACTAAAGTCAATAAAAAACTTAAAAAGATAAGAATATAAATTACGTGGCATTATTTACGTTAGGGATAAAAAAAAATTCCTACTGGAATTTCTTGTATTACAGTATGTATGGTAAAGGAATTGTTATTACCTATATAACCCCAAAATAAACATTCAATACAAAATAACATAATATATATATATATATATATATATATATATATATATATATATATATATATATATATATATATATATATATATATATATATATATATATATATATATATATATATATATACATATATACATATATATATATATATATATATATATATATATATATATATATATATATATATATATATATATATATATATATATATATATATATATATATATATATATATATATATATATATATATATACAGAAATTTCAGGCCTTGCAGATCAATTACACCTAGAACAAATAAGTATGTCAAATATAAATATGTGAATAAATTAGTGTACTGCAGTGTTGTGAAAATAGTGCTAATAAAAAACAACAAATTAAAATAGACTGGACATACAAGTACATAAACCATATTATCA
Source organism: Pachyrhynchus sulphureomaculatus (assembly GCA_019049505.1). Lineage (NCBI taxonomy): Eukaryota > Metazoa > Arthropoda > Insecta > Coleoptera > Curculionidae > Pachyrhynchus > Pachyrhynchus sulphureomaculatus. Next base: position 44,609,308 of record CM032455.1, on the reverse strand, counting down.
ATCTATTAAAATAAACCTATAAATGTATATACTAGAAGATAAGATAATAAATAATGTAAACAGAGTAAATGGTTATACATAGGAGCGAAAGAGGTGCACGAACGAGAAAAAAGAATGAATTAATTGAATTTAACATCATTATCACTACATGTACCTGATAATGTTAAACTGGATTTTTTGAAATAATTTTTCAAATAAAGCCAAATCAAAATTATACACAAATTTCCACAAATATTAATAATAAATACCAAAAAACTTTTTCCAAAATCAAACCAAAAAGAGTCAATAAATTATTGACCACGGTGCCGAATTGATGTTCCTGGAGTGTCAGTAACACTCTCACGAACTGCTTCAATGTTTTGTGTCGAACGACTTATGAAGGACGGCCAGGGCGTTTAAGATCACTAACTGATCCAGTCTCCCTGAATTTTTCAATTAATCTCTTCATAGTTGATGAGGTTAAATCCACTATTCCGACCATATTTTGTACCAAAAATTTCGAACTATAACTGCCAAACTTTGATTATTTTTGAAATATTGCTCAACAATGAAAACACGTTGTTCTTTTGTGGAGAGCTGTGTTTTTTGTTTTATTGGCACACAAATCTTGCGTGAATTTTGGGACACTCTTTATATATATATATATATATATATATATAAATATATACATATATATATATATATATATATATATATATATTTATATATATATATATATATATATATATATATATATATGTATTTATATATATATATATATATATATATATATATATATATATATATATATATATATATATATATACATATATGGAAAAGGTTATCAATGAACATCTTCTAAAATATCTTGAACGATTCAATATTATTAGCGATCACCAATATGGTTTTCGTAAACATAGATCAACAGGAGATCTTCTGACTTATATAACACATGTTTGGAACAACGCAATTGAACACTGGAGAATCTTGAGCGGTTGCTCTTGACATATCCAAGGCATTCGACCGTGTTTGGCACGATGGACTGTTGGCTAAGTTACGCTCTTATGGTATGTCTGAAAGGTTCTGTTTGTGGCTCTCATGTTTCCTCAGAGAGCGTTCTTTACGAGTGGTGGTCGACGGATTTCTTTCTAACACCCTCACTATCAACGCCGGTGTGCCCCAGGGCTCCATACTGTCTCCTACTCTCTTTCTCATTTACATTAACGATCTGCTGGAAAAGACCGGGAATCCAATCTATAGCTTTGCAGATGACAGTACGCTTGTCTCTTCATTCACCTTGAACGCTCGGACATCGGCTGCTCGGGCGAATATCCGCAGACAGCAGGAGGTCGTTCAACTTAACAAAGACCTGGAAGAAATTCTATCTTGGGGTGACAGTAACCAAGGGGAATTTAACGCTACAAAAACCCAGGCGGCAGTTTTTTCTAAAAAAGTTAACGTTGCTGAACCCGACATAGTTATGTCGGGGCACTCCATTCCCCTAGCATCGTCGCTCAATTTGTTGGGCGTTAGTTTGGGAGCAAATATGTCTTGGCATGAACATGTTGCAGGCATAGCAAGAAGAGCTTCTCAAAAGTTGGGAATATTATTTAGAACCAGAAAGCTTTACACCCCACAGCAACTGTTAATTCTTTACAAAGCCCAAATTCGACCAACTATGGAATACTGCTCCCACGTTTGGGGCTCCGCTCCCAAACATACACTGCATTTGTTGGATTCTGTTCAGAGAAGAGCGGTCTGTCTGATTGGGGACCCGGAATTTACCGGCGGCCTTGATTCGCTGGAACATCGAAGAACGGTTGGCGACTTGAGTCTGTTCTACAAGTATTTTCATGGAAAGTGTTCGAAGGATGTAGCCCGCTTAATTCCTCCCAAAGCGGTGCATGTTAGAAATACACGTCGCGCTGGTGCTTCGCATCCGTATGAGGTTCAGCTTGTTACTCCGCGTACAACGCTTTTCAAGCAATCTTTTATATGGAGAACGTCATCCCTTTGGAATAATTTGCCCAGCGCTGTGTTTCCCATGGAGTACAATTTACAGCGATTCAAGAACAACGTGAATCGGTTTTTCCGCACTCGTGCCGCTCCTGGAGCGCTTTAGGGACTTCCCTGCAGCACGTGTGCTAGACCCATAAAAAAAAAAAAATATATATATATATATATATATATATATATAAATATATATATATATGTATATATATATACCAGGTGTACAAGTAAGAAATGCGGATTTCAGACAACAGATGGTGCACCAATGCAGTTTGTGCTATAAAGATTTGACGCTGCGCCATTTTGTTGTGTCATCAACAAGTGTCAGGCGAGCACGAGTGATAAATTGGAAAAGTGTGTGCATAGTGTTGTGTTGTTATGTTCAATATGTCGAAATTTATACCGGACAAAGAGCATTCGCGGACAGCATTAATTTTTTGTTTTCATTTGAAGAAAACTGCTGTTGAATCATACCGATTACTTCGAGAAGCTTATGGTGAACATGCTCCATTGCAAGATACGTGTGAACGATGGCTTCGGCGTTTCAAAAGTGGTGACTTCGATGTTGCAGACAAGGAACGTGGAAAACCGCCAAAAAAATACGAAGATGTGGAATTGCAAGCATTGTTGGACGAAGATGATTCGCAAACACAAAAACAACTTGCCGAGCAATTGGGCATTAGTCAGGAAGCTGTTTCCAATCGGCTACGAGAGATGGGAAAGATTCAGAAGACCATGGGTACCACATGAGTTGAACCACAGGCAAATGGAAGAGCGCAAAAAACACGTATGATATTTTGCTCGCTCGGTACAAAAGGAAGTCGTTTTTGCCTCGTATAGTTACACGGGATGAAAAGTGGATTTATTTTGAGAATTCCAAGCACAAAAAATCATGGGTAGACCCAGGCGCACCATCCACATCGACCGCAAGAATAAATCGTTTTGGCAGAAAGACGATGCTCTGTGTTTGGTGGGACCAGAGGGACGTGGTCTATTATGAGCTTTTAAAACCTGGGGAAACGGTTAATACTAAACGTTACCAACAACAATTGACCGATTTGAACCGTTCGCTGCTTGAAAAAAGGCCAGAATACCGAAAGAGGCAACAGAAAGTCATTTTTCTTCATGACAATGCTCCATCACATACGGCAAAACCAGTTCGCAACACGTTGGAAGCACTCAGCTGGGAAGTTCTACCCCATGTGGCTTACTCACCAGACTTGGCTCCTTCCAATTACCACTTGTTTGCATCGATGGGTCACGTACTTGCTGAGCAGCGCTTTGGTTCGTACGAAGATGTAAAAAAATGGCTCGATGAATGGTTCGCGGCAAAAAGGAAGATTTTTACTGGCGTGGTATTTACAAATTGCCCAAAAGATGGAAAAAATGTATAACAAGCGATGGAGCATACTTTAAATACAGCACTTTTTATCATTCTTCCGAATTTAATATATTTTTTTAGAAAAAAAATCCGCATTTCATACTTGTACACAAGTTTTAACTTGATATCTTATGTTGTTCAGTCCGACAGACCAAAAGAAGAGTAGTCATATGTTTTTCGTGATTTAAGATCGTTAAAACGTGAAGAAAAGCAAAAATCTTGGAATGTGATTACATAAATACTATACTTTCTTTTAGCAAGGAAAGTAAGAAGAGTGTGTATTATAAATTCTATATTTTACTCAAACTGCAAAGTTTTAAATTAAACTTAGAATTGCGCAAAGTCGTTACAATTCAGAATTAAGGTAGGATTCTGAAGTCACGATTGATATTGAAGAAATATTTACTATTTGTTGCAAAACATTGCTCAGTTATTTCCTTTGTTTTTATATTATGTCAGAGTAAATAATATATTTCCTTTTTTACAGATTAGTTTACTTACTCGTCTGCAAAAGCCAAGGGTATAAAAGTAAGTATTAAAACAAAAGTAGTGTAATACTTGTAATATAAAGTCAGCTCTTTTTGCACAGAAACTGATTTTTAGAAAATACTTTGGCTAGTGCTTATTGCATAACTTAATTTATTTCACGCAATCTCCACAAGAAGGGTATTGCGTTGTCGCTCATTTTTCAGATAGAAAATGTTGGGCTTCTTAAATCTGTTAGGTGATTCAGTAAGCATTCCGCTAGGCGCCAGATAAAAAAAAACGTATGGTTGTACAGAAGGCGTGCATAAAAGACGCAAATTGAATAATGTTTTAGACAAAATTGCATTTTTCGCTACAGTTTAGAAAACAGCATTTTCTGTAAAAAAAAATCCAGAAATTTAACATTTTATATACTATGTTAAAACCGATTTTTCCTTTAAGGCCAACACAGATTCAAATATTTTAGCAAGAACTTCAGGTTTCCCTAGAAATTAGTAAACTCTGCAAGTAAATCTATAATAAGACCATTGCTTGAAGGGGAACATCTCCTTCCTTTTTGCCTTTTGAAATCATCTTAGCAAATCTAAAAGCTGTAATTCATAACGACCTATTTTGAATGGGAGTGAGACATATATTTTTACGTAAATGCTAAAGTTACAAGGTTTCCATTAATAAAATAGATGATCTTTAATTTACCCGTTCTTCTCTCTAGTGAGCTTTACAATTTATAGCTTTTCCACTGTATTTCTTTTATATATCCTGCTTTAGAATGGGTAATCATTTGTTAAAAGTGTTATTTAAAAGGTAATAAAATACAGTAGATCGGTAGCTAGAGAAAAGGTTCGTAGGATATAGTGTAATGAAATTTATTCAGTAAATTTATTTTTCTTTGTTTACCTTTCGCAGAAACTGTATTGAACAATTCTGTTGATGCACAGTAGCAAGTATATCCTCAGGATAAAATATTATTTTTCGGAATATCCATTGACAAAATTTTAACTAGGAGATCTTTAATATAAACAATGTAGATTATGGCAATATTTAGATGGAACTGTTTAATTCTTTTTTAGTGCTCAAAAGTTTTAGCCGCATCTTAGTGTCCTCATTTCCATAAAAATGTACCAATTTTAAGAAAACAAATATCTAAAAATGAAACCTTAGTAGGAAGAATACAGTAGGATACACCTCAGAGAATGAGCACTTCCTTGCTGCCTTTAGTAAATATATTTCAAAATGGAGATTTTTCTATAAATTGAAACAAGAATTGTGTTTAATAACACTTTTATAATATATATCGAATTATCTGATCTTTTACATGGATAAAAAAAAAGTTAAAATGGAACTGTATTTTAAAGAAAGTATTTTCAAAGTTTTACACTACACTGGTAACGAACGAAACACATTTAGGTCAGTGGAGTTAGTGAGGATTTCGAGTGATAAAAGGAACCCTTGCTTGAAGAATATGTAGTGTGCAAATAAAAATTTCTGTTTTATTCTGCAAATAACATATTTTTCTACTGCCTTTCATTGACGCTCGTCAAAATACTAAAATTTTACAAGTTAAAAAAAAATAGTCACAAGGTAGACATTTTTTTTTTAATTCTTTAAAAATAATACACGACACACATTTTATAAAAATAAGTATTGAATGTTTGAAATAATAATGATTTTTTGATCTAAGGGAAGAAAAAATTAAACACAAAAATATTTTTATTTTATATATACATTTTTGTCTTAAAGAGAAGGTAAAGTGATTTCTGGATTGTTTTGGCCGATACTTGGTGGAGATCCATTAAGCTTAAGTTAAGTGAACAGTAAAACACTAATTTTTTCGTTTACTGGTAAACTCCACATTTATTTTAATATATCAACATGTTTCGCTATCACTGTAGCTTTATCAAGATTAAAAGAACAAGATGGAAAATTTGTAATATATCTCTACAGGTAAAATATAATAATGTTGAAAATCCCTAATTATACTATTATAAAGACTTTATATTATAGGTATACAAATTAATTAAGTACGGTATTATTGAAATATATTTAAAGGAGGTGAATTATTTAATTCTAATTGGTCGTTTAACAAATAATTAGTATTTTTAAGTTTATTGATTTCTAGAGATTCAAGCAAATTTAATTTATACCCTTTATTTTCAACATGTAAAATTTCAAAGTTTTTATTAAACTGATGTTCTGATTCTATTAAATAGTTAGCGTAATTTGAGTCTAATTTGCTAGTTATAAAAGATGTAAAATGTTCTTTTATTCTTTTTTTTTTTAAATTTCTTCCTGTTTGACCAATATAAATACAATCGCAATTTTCACAATGAAGTTTTAAACACCGATTTTTGCTCTTTGTCTGTTTTTGATTTAATATTTTTTATATGTTTTGTTAAGGTATTATTTGTTTTAAATGCTACATTAATATTTAGTTTTTTTGTTAAGACATTTCTAATCTTATTGCTAGTCTCACCTATGTATGTAATAACACTATAGCGTTCTTGATTCATTTTTTGCCTAGGAGAAATTAGTTCTAAGACTTTTTTATATTTCTTCCTTTTTAAAATTTTGTTTACTATGTCTACATTATATCCGTTGTTTACTGCAATTTGTTTTATTATGTTTAGTTCTTTAAGAAAATCTTTTTCATTTAATGGAATAGATAGTAGTCTATGGATCATGCTATGAAAGGCAGCTAGTTTATGTTGGATTGGGTAACATGATTTATTATGTATTGTTGTGTCAGTATGCGATGGTTTGTGGTAAATAGAGAACGTATGTTTATTATTATTTTTTGCTATAGTTAAGTCTAAGTAGTTTATGCTATTATTAGTTTCTTCTTCTCTAGTGAATTTTATGTTAGCATGTAAATTATTTATATAATCACAAAATATTTTGAGTTGTCTATCTGTTCCTGTGAAGCAGGCTAAAATATCATCGACATAATAATAAATGAATTTTTTAAAAAACGGATGTTCACTGATTTTGAATTCTATAGAATTCATGAAAATTTCTGCTAGTAGGGGACTAAGGGGATTACCCATTATGAGGACTTTATTATTAGTGTATATAGTGTTATTAAATTCAAAATAGTTTTGTGTTAAACAAGTCTTAAGTGTAATGAGTATTTCTTGTTTTTTAATATAATTAATGTGGTTTGAGTTTAAAAGCTGTTCGACTAGTTTTATAGTATCTTGAGGTGGTATGTTCGGGAATAAATTGGTTACGTCATGAGATGAGTTTCGTTTTGTTAGGAAGTTGTATATTTTGAATTCTATTAACTACATCATACGAGTTTTTTTATTTGAAACTTAGCAACAAAATTAGTATTCTCATTAATTATTTCTATTAATTTCTTTGACCTATAATATAAAGTCTTTATAATAGTATAATTAGGGATTTCCAACATTATTGTATTTTACCTGTAGGGTTCTTATATATATAACAAATTTTCACATATTGTTCTTTTAATCTTGATAAAGCTACAGTGATAGCGAAATATGTTGATATATTAAAATAAATGTGGAGTTTACCAGTAAACGAAAAAATTAGTGTTTTACTGTTCACTTAAGTAAAGTGATTTACCTAGAACTTCCCTTGAAAATATGTAGTTCTAAAATAAGTACTGAATTTGGCATACTTAAGTAAAGAGATAGTAAATTTCGATAATCAATTCAAACCATAAAATATCTCAACACCCAGACACACACGTACACACATACACACACCACACACACACACACACACACACACACACACACACACACACACACACACACACACACACACATATATATATATATATATATATATATATATATATATATATATATATATATATATATATATCTATACATATATATATATATATATATATATATATATATATATATATATATATATATATATATATATATATATATATATATATATGTGTGTTCACTCCTTTCCTTCATTAAAATTGAAACAAACGACTCAAAAAAGTAACTTCATTTTTATATCCCTCGATTCCAAAAATCTCGAAAAGGGCAACATATACACGAACTTTTTTAAACCTGTTATCCACTCTTTTAATTTTAATGTAAATAATATAATGAAAATTTGTCTAGTACATCAACTAGAGGTAAATGATACAATATTAAACGACTCTTGCCCTTTTCAGCCCTTCCTTGTGTTAAAATAGAAAGCAGTAAAAACATAACCTAACTTTTGGATTCTTCAAAAACCCTGAAAAGGTCATATTACACTATATATACGAAGCAACCTATCGTTTTGTTCATTATATGTATTATTCCAAATATTTATGTGTAAGTGGTAATTACAAGAAGAAATCTGGAAAAATTACCACATTATTATTAAAATCATATAAAATCCACCCCGTTCACCCCCTTTGTCCAAAGCGATACACATTTCATAGAAACAATTATTAAATGTACCAAGTTTGAAATTGATATTTCATTTTGACCGAGAGTTATTGTGTCAACAGACCGACAGACGGGCCGATGGGGATGAAATGTTTTTGGTGGTCTAGGAATCTTAAAGCGTGCAGAAAAGCAAAAATATCGGAGGATAATTTTTTCATGAATACAATACTTTCCTTTAGCAAAGAATAGAATTTTTAGATACCTTGACTCTAAAAAACCGTAAAAAGGACCTAAAACACCATATATACGTAGAAACCGCTTTAACTCCCTAACTTACCCTTTTAACCTTGTGACGTCTTTTTATGACATGCTAAACTGTCCTCAGTTTGAGGCATCTTTTTCCGTACCCTGTGAGAAGTTGTTTGTCCCACGCTTGAGCGCAATTTTGTAAGGTGTGCTAATTTTGCTTTATTTTTCGCCCCATGTAGACTGCGTCATTTTGTAACATTTTTAAATACTGGACGCCCCCAAGCTTGAGCACAATTTTCTTGCAGCCCCGCTTTAATTTCTGATAATGAATTGAGTGAAACCTGATTTTAAAAGAACTAAAGAAATTAAAGAAATACTAGCTCAGTTTTCCTTGGTGGAGAGATATGGGTAAGAGATAATTTTTGTACGTCTTTTTGGAATTTAATTCTATTTTTAAAGAAACCTCAGTTGTACGACTTTTTTTTTGGGCACCACTCATTTTAAAATAGAAAGGATTTAACTTCAGCTAAGAAAAATGAGAAAAAACTGAAGTGTTTTATGGATATTACTAAAAAGAAATTAGTCTAGCACAACTGATCCTGAAAAGAAAAATAACTATTCAGTGAGACACTAGCTTTAATCAACAAAAAAGAATTTATTCATATTTTTAAAATGAAAATAAAAAGTTCTAACCTTTACAGTTATACCAAAAAATTCTAGCCTAAATAGTAGTTGTTACATTTAAACTTTAAACTTTTACAACCCCCGAAGGCGAGACATCGTGTTTTACACTTCACTTTTTTGTCTGTTATTCATTGCTGTTAATGCACTGCTCTTAAATAAGTCTATTGGAGGGAGTTTTGTTGACTTACTGTTTTTCAGTCCTGCTGTGATGGACTTCGCCCGATTTCACACTTTTTCTTAACACTTAGAAAGCTCACTACAGCTTTTATGGTCGAAACTGGTACTTTTACTTAGCGGCTTCTGAAGAAAATTAGCCTACTTCGGCTAGATGGAAAATAGCCTCTCGGCTAGACGGTACTGCCTGGTCTGCGGCTCGATCGAAAAAAGCCTCGCTGGTAGTTTCTCAGGCCCTTAAATAATCGTGCGATTTTTACCGGTAATATCCGGACGCTCCAATCAAAACTCCGGGTCAAACATTTCGCCAATCGCGGCCTGGCGGTAGGTTCGATCAGCAACCCGCACCACACAGTATATACTGAATGTCCTGAAACTTTTGTTTAATATACCGGTCGATATTTTAAAATAAAAATAAATACAATTTGAAGTGAAGAATCAGTAACATTGCATGGTCTTAAAATCCAGGAAAAAATGAATGTTACATTTACCCCCTTCCAAAAAGAAATAGACTACACTAGTCTATTAATCTAAGGCTACTGATGAAAAGGTACAAAGTGGTACACTATCACTTAATACTAAGGTCAGAACTTAAAACAAAATTACAAACTTCGGTCCTTACTACTAGACTTAATTCTATTAAGCACTAATATTAAGTACAATGACAACCAAATGAAAATTTTTGCATGTACACAAGAATCTTATAACTAGACTTAACTTAATTAAGCACTAAGGTTAAGTACATCAAAAAGCAAATAAAAATCCTTGCATGAACATAAGAAATACCTGTTCAAAGTAACAATCGCGGTCTTCTTATATAAAAGAATCAGCTCTGTTATTGTTACCAAAACAAAAAAATAACTGTCTAGACTCTTGTCTAAATCAAAAAAAAATGAACTGAAATAAAATATGAACACCCCCCTTAAAATCTTTTAAGGATTGTCTGAAAATTTTTTTTTTTTTATTTCAGCAAAAGAAATTTATAAAATTCTTAAATAAAGAAAAAAAATAAAAAAATGATTCTAGTGCAAACACTTACACTAAAAAGAAAAAGTCTTGTCAGACCATTTAGCACTAGGCCAAAAAAAAAAATATCTGGATAAATATCCAGACAAACGCTCGGGAAAAATCGCTATCCATGCTCTAGCTCATCGCTAAGAGAACATTCTAAATCTAGTATCACTACTAGTCGCACTCAGAAAATAATCGCACTCCATATCGCAATGTCGACGTCCTAAGACATCTAGACATGCTAAAATCGCTAGGGAAAACGCTCTGGTTGATCGCCAGAAAACACGTCAGCTTATCGCCAACAAAACACTCTGGTATATCGCCAGAAAAAAACTCGGCTCCTCGCCAAGAAAACACTCTGGTATATCACCAGAAAAAGCTCGGCTCCTCGCCAAGAAAACACTCTGTAAATAGTCCTCGACTACACAAAGTCTGCGTTCTAAAAGAACAAACTCGCCATGATCATAGTGAGCAGCTATAAAAGCTAACTAAATCACTATAAGCACAGTGAATAGCTACAAAAGCTAAAATTCACTCTAAACACCGTGAATAGCTATAAAAGCTAAAATTCACTAAACTGAATGATCCTGCTTCAAAAAGCAATGTTCACTAAGAACAGAATGATTAGTCCGCGCGCAACTAACATTCTAGGAAACATTCCCAACATAACTATATGAGACAGCAAGTCTCGAAATAGGACCTCCCTAAAGTCATAATCCTATATAGGAGTCCATAAGCAAAACGACTCAAAATCTCGCATTTTGAGCACATGCCCTCAGGCAACCAACATACACCGAAATATATACAGAAATATGTACAGTAATATATACAGAAATATATACAGGAGTTCAAATCCCTAACTCTAGGTGATGATTACTCCATACTGAGCTTGGTGAAAGCTCTTAGCAAAGCTAATCAAATCTTCGGCACATCGCACCAAAGTGACAAATCTGCCTAGAAACATGAGCCAGAAAAAAACGCTCTCCGTCATTCTTCAGGGTGGCTACCCAGAGAAATAAAACTTAACCAGCATTGCGCCTCTTCAAGTTGCATGAAGAACCCTCGTGTACTGGTCTCGCCCTAGAACAACAACGAAAAACATTCAATCCATCCCACATAACAGGAGACAAACACTTCACCACGATATACTGAAAGGTGGAGACAAAAAAAATACAGAATTGGTGACCCTGGAGTCCACCAACAAAAGGGAGTAGATTATAGCATCCACTAAACTAAAACGGTGTCTACCACACCACCATAAGTCAAAAAAAATTAATCAATAGGGTGTTCCGAAATACACTACTGCCAACAGCCTGTCACCACTAATAGGCTAATTGGAGCTGAGGTCGACTACAGTAGTTAGGCTTTCCTTTGGTTCAAATAGAAATAACCATTGGGTAACAAAACCTTTAAAGGTCCCAAAGGTCAAACGTTCACCCCCCATAGACTACCCTTCCAATCAGTCTGTTCCTCAGGAAGACTAACTCCCTGCCAAACGTCGTAACGGCATCTGTTAGCACCCGGTGCATCACAGCCTGTAAAAACAGATAACTCATGGGATACAACCTAAAAGGTTTACAAGGTTGACTTAACCAAGCTTCTAACGAAATTTTAAAAAACGAAAATGAGCTTAAAAAGCTACATGAAACAAAAATTGCTCAATTTTCCGGTGGCAACGCAACAAAACTTTTGAAGACGACAAGAGCTTTCCCAGCTTAATCAGAAACAAGAAGAAAACATCGTTGACAGCTAAAATATTCGATCATGGTGTTAATCGTCTCCCTAAACAATAGCCTCTAGAAGAAACTGCTACAGGTATCAGGCATAACCGTTTTCTGTCAGCCCAAACTTCTAGATTACCTCTTGGAAATCTAAAAATTCGGTTAGGAATCTTCCTTCACTGCGCTTAGCCTCTCTTGACAAGGTTCTCATCTCGGTATCAGATTTTGATCATTTCTTTGTGAAACGACTGTCTTACTCTGCTCTCATCTCCTGTAAATGATCAGCCTTTAGTTCTCCTGCAGAACTTCAATTTTCTATCAATCTGATAGTAAACCGAAAAAACTCATCAGACGCCTATGAGCCTATGCAAAAAAAATTTTTAAAAAAATTTGTGACTCAAAGGTAACGTTTAAACGGCTCTGAAAAGAAAAAAAAAAATACCCTTAGTTTGTCAATTCAGAAGAAGATCTCAATCAAAATAATCCAAGTCTTAGACTTACTGGATAAACCAAAATCAATTTACTCTTAATTGCACCCAAAATATACCACTAAGGTAATAAAAATACACCCTCTCGGGTAGCAAACTTTGAAATTGCTCTTATTACATTTTGACTCTACATCATACAACACGAGCTTCATCCTGCGCTTGTCCTAACTCAAGATCACCTTGGATTGCCTCTAATCAAAATTTCGCTTCCAAGTGTCAAGAACTGGATATTATTTGGGGTCATAAGCAAATCAAATCCCCGCGACCACCGACATACCAGTCTTATGATATATCCTGAGTGTGACTCTTTCGCAAGCTCGCAACAGCTGAGTCGATGCTAAACATCAACTACAATCAACCTAGGTTTGGGATATGGCCAATACCCAAAACCTTAGCAAAAACTATAAAAGTAAGCTATCCTCAGCTCAACTTTTATAACAGTCAAAAAAGACGAGGTCGTCACCTCTACAGAGCAACATCAAAAAAAATAAACTAAAGCAATTAAGATAGTGTAAATATAAATTATTCTTCTTCTGACAAACTTTCATTAGGGTTAGGTTCATTGAATGGTTTAAGTCTTTAATATGCCATCGTCCTACTTTAGTCCCATCTAAATTAACTAAACCATAAACTAAATCCGAAATCTTTTCTCTAATCACGCAATGCACATACTTAGGTACCAACTTAGATGTGAATTTATCAGCTGCACTGGAAAGAATTTTATTTTTTCGCCAAACGTGATCACCTATATTAAAGGCAAAATCCCTTTTCCTAAGGTTGTAAGACTTACTGTTCCGTTCATAAGCCTTATGTATCCTACTACGCACGTCAGTGAAAATATCTTTTAAACCCTTTAAATTTTCGGCGTACGCGCCCCTGTTACCCGGAATTATTTCGCTGTCAACATTGACATCCAAATCCAAATTTTTTATAATATGATCCAGATAGAGGTATATGTCTGCCGTAAACTAAGAAAGACGGTGTGAACCCTGTTACTTCGTGTCTCGCGGTATTTATCGCTTGTTGGATTTTGGAAATATTGCTATCCCAAGTGTCATGTGAATCCACGTAACTTCTTAAAGCGGTCCCGACTGTTCGGTTATTACGTTCCACAAAATTACATTGGGGAGAGTACACGGGATTAAAACGGATGTTAAAACCATAAGTTTCACTTAAGCTCTTAAAACTCTTAGAGGTAAACTGAGTACCGTTATCGCATATCAAGAGCGATGGAACACCGTGGATTACAAAGACATTATTTTCCAAAATTCTCTCTATATATCCAGCTTTAGAGCTTTTCAAAGGAAATAGCATGGTATACTTTGTAAACCAGCAAGAAACCACGAGAAGCCATTTATTTCCCTTTTTTGAACGTGGGAATGGGCCTACTAGATCAGCTGCTATGACTTGAAAAGGGTAATTAACCGTTTTCTCTTTTCCCATCAGTCCCATAGGTAGTGTATTTGGAGATTTCTGCGCTCCACATACTTCACAAGTCCTCACAAACTTTACGATGTCAAAACGCATTTTTGGCCAATAATACTGTTCCTGAACCCTGTGAAGAGTTTTATAAAAGCCAAAATGACCAGAAGTAGGAGGAGTGTGGCACATGTCTATAACTTCCTCTCTCTGTGGTTTAGGAACTAGTATTTTCCACTCGGGTACATTAATTTTTAAAGGCAACTGGTTTGGGATAAATTTGTACTCGAAATCATTTTCCACCTTCCACTGTGGAAAATTTTGAGGAGATTCTTTAATTTGCTGCCGTAAATTGTCGTACCATGGGTCAATGCGATCTACATCTACTGTATCAATTCTTACGCCAAACTGTGCATTAAGACTGTTTTCGTCCGCTGTATGATCTGGGATTCTTGACAAAGCGTCAGGAATAACATTGTGGACTCCTTTTCTATGAATTAAAGTAAACGTGTGTTGTCTCAGCCTAATCGCCCAACGCGCTAGTTTGCCACTAGGATTTTTAATAGAATTAAGCCACAATTAGCTATAATGATCTGTTATGACCGTGAAAGGAACACCTTCTATGTAAGGTCGAAACTTTTCGATGTTAAAGAGTACTGCTAAACATTCTTTTTCAACAACCGAATAGTTACGTTCAGCCTTTGATAAAGTTCTACTGGCATACGCTATCACCCTTTCCTCACCATTGATTTTCTGTGTTAGGACGCCCCCCTAAACCAGTATTAGAAGCATCACTAGAAATATAAAACTGTTGGGAAAAGTCTGGTTGGGATAAAATGGGAGCTGAAACCAATAGTTCTTTAATCTTTATAAAAGATTCTTCGGCTGCCTTTGTCCAATCTATCGATTGTCCTTTTTTCCGTCCTTTCAAAAGATCATTAATAGGTGACAACAAGGTAGAAAAAATTCTCGATAAAACGTCTATACCATGAACACATTCCTACGAAGCGCTTAACTTCCGTAGTATTAGTAGGTCTCGCATAATTAACCATGCTTGCTACTTTATCCGGATCGGTACGCAAGGAATTTGAGCCTACAATATAGCCTAAAAACTTTAGAGAAGTTTTGAAAAAATCACATTTGCTCAAATTTATCGTCAGTCCGGCCTCTTTCAATTTATCTTTTACTTCCTTAAGTAAGCGAATATGCGATTCGAAGTCTTCCGATGTTACTAAAATATCATCGAGATAGGTAAAAATATGTGGCTCATATTTCGGACCAAATATAGCGTCTACTAAACGTTGCTGAGTTTGAGCAGCGTTCTTTAGACCAAACGGCATAGTGACGAACTGAAATAGACCTCGGCCTACTACTGCAAAAGCGGTCTTTTCCTTAGAGGATTTGTCTAAAGGAATTTGCCAGAAAGCCTTTCTAAGGTCTATCGAAGATACATACTTAGCATTCCTGAGTGATGTCAAAATTCTGTCGATGTTCGGTAATGGGTAGTTATCAAATTTGCTGACCTCGTTGAGCTTTCTTCCGTCAAAGCACAGACGATACTGTCCATCGGCCTTTTTCACCAATAAGATTGGAGAACACCAAGGACTGTTTGATTCTTCAATCACTCCGAGTTTCAACATTTCGTCTAACTCTTTATTTAATACTTTTGACATATAAGGAGACATGGCGAAGGGCCTTGTCTTTACAGGACTGGCATCAGCCGTATCTATAGACATCTTGATTTTATTCGTTCGGCCTAACCTATCTTTACTACTTATTTCATTGAAAGAGCTTATTACTTTTTCCGCTTTTAAGCGTTCCGTCCGTGAGAGATCATCTAGGGTACATAGACGCGAGAAAAGGTTTTCAAAAGAACTTTCTGAATAACAATCTTTAAAACTTGTTTGAGGATTAACTTCTAGGGACTGTGGATACCACGAGTTATTTTTAAAATTTACAAAAATTCCGAATTTTTGTGCAAAATCACATCCTAAAACCAAAGTATGTGATAGAGAAGGTACTACTAGAACAGAAATTACTAAACAATGACCATTGCAGACTAGCGGCAACTCAACCGTACCTAAAACTTTTAGACGGCTGCCATCTGCAGTGGTAACACTTCTATTTTTGACGTGGCATATTTTATACTTAAACGACTTAAAGTTTTAATACCATTCTGACCTACAACGGAGGCATTTGCACGAGAGTCAAATAAAGCCGAGAAATGGGCACCTAATAGATTTATCTTTATATGCGGTCTATTACCTAAATATTTATGCACGAATAAAGGAGACATGTGACCATTTGGAGAAGCAGGAGTTCTAACTTAAGAAGGAGAATTTTTATTAGACTTTTAAAAAAAATCAGAAACTTTTTGTAACTATTTAGTCCAATCTGACTTATTGGAGTATTTCTTTACTTAAGATCCTAGTTAGAATCTTTCTTTTATCCGCGACCGGACGTTCTGAGAAAGTACGACGGATTTTTAGTTCATAGTCTAATTCATTTTCCAGTAGGTGATTGACTTTAAAATTGAAGGCTTCCATGATAAATGTATAAAATTTAAAAGAATTGTTTAAAAAATCGTAAAAATATTTCTCCTGTGCTCCCAATAGTCAAAATAAAAAATATGTAAAGGCACTTAAAATATGTAAACTTCTTCACCAAACATTAAAAAAATCTTCGACAATTTCAAAAAAAATTTCTAAGTATCGCCTTGTATTAACATTCCTTTACCAATTTATCTTAAGAATTTCCTATAAAAAATCTCTAAATACCGTTTCGTATCAGCAAAGTATTTTTAATATTCATGCAAAATATAGGTGAGAAAAAAAACGTACCGTTTTTTCCTCGGCTATCCGCAAAATAAACAGTGTAAAATTAAAGTCGACCAGCACATCTGCTAATCTGAACTATAAAGCTAGCTTTTAAGAAAAAAACAGGGATCTCTTATCTTAGAGTCAACGACAAAATTCAAATATCACCATCAGATAAATTGAAATAAATAATTCTACAAATTTCCTGCTTTTGTCTTATTGCTATTGTGTAGTTTCGTTTAATAAATATTATGAAATAAAAATATCTGCAAAGTTAGAGCTTTTATTTTGTTCGAAAGCTAGTACACTGAACCCTTCTTTAAAAAATAAAATTCCAAAAGCCCCGCGTTGACAGCGCTATTTCTATTGTGACGTCTACTTATGACATGCTAAACTGTCCTCAGTTTGAGGCATCTTTTTTCCGTCCCCTGTGAGAAGTTGTTTGTCCCACGCTTGAGCGCAATTTTGTAAGGTGTGCTAATTTTGCTTTATTTTTCGCCCCATGTAGACTGCGTCATTTTGTAACATTTTTAAATACTGGACGCCCCAAGCTTGAGCACAATTTTCTTGCAGCCCCGCTTTAATTTCTGATAATGAATTGAGTGAAACCTGATTTTAAAAGAACTAAAGAAATTAAAGAAATACTAGCTCAGTTTTCCTTGGTGGAGAGATATGGGTAAGAGATAATTTTTGTACGTCTTTTTGGAATTTAATTCTATTTTTAAAGAAACCTCAGTTGTACGACTTTTTTTTGGGCACCACTCATTTTAAAATAGAAAGGATTTAACTTCAGCTAAGAAAAATGAGAAAAAAACTGAAGTGTTTTATGGATATTACTAAAAAGAAATTAGTCTAGCACAACTGATCCTGAAAAGAAAAATAACTATTCAGTGAGACACTAGCTTTAATCAACAAAAAAGAATTTATTCATATTTTTAAAATGAAAATAAAAAGTTCTAACCTTTACAGTTATACCAAAAAATTCTAGCCTAAATAGTAGTTGTTACATTTAAACTTTAAACTTTTACAACCCCCGAAGGCGAGACATCGTGTTTTACACTTCACTTTTTTGTCTGTTATTCATTGCTGTTAATGCACTGCTCTTAAATAAGTCTATTGGAGGGAGTTTTGTTGACTTACTGTTTTTCAGTCCTGCTGTGATGGACTTCGCCCGATTTCACACTTTTTCTTAACACTTAGAAAGCTCACTACAGCTTTTATGGTCGAAACTGGTACTTTTACTTAGCGGCTTCTGAAGAAAATTAGCCTACTTCGGCTAGATGGAAAATAGCCTCTCGGCTAGACGGTACTGCCTGGTCTGCGGCTCGATCGAAAAAAGCCTCGCTGGTAGTTTCTCAGGCCCTTAAATAATCGTGCGATTTTTACCGGTAATATCCGGACGCTCCAATCAAAACTCCGGGTCAAACATTTCGCCAATCGCGGCCTGGCGGTAGGTTCGATCAGCAACCCGCACCACACAGTATATACTGAATGTCCTGAAACTTTTGTTTAATATACCGGTCGATATTTTAAAATAAAAATAAATACAATTTGAAGTGAAGAATCAGTAACATTGCATGGTCTTAAAATCCAGGAAAAAATGAATGTTACAACCTCTTATATATTTCACTATAAATAATATGCTTAAAATTTGTCCAGTATCTTAACCAAAAAATCTGTAAATATCTTAAAATGCCATTGAAATTATACAACATTAAACGAAGAAAAAGAAAATAAATTATGCAAATATTACTATTACCTGTTAGAAAGGTAAATCTATAGAAATATTTTAGCCCCAAGGGATATATTTCTAATACCTTTTTGCCATTTTATTATGTCTCTTGAATGAAACCGAAAAGCTATATCTTATATAGACATATCAGAGATGAGATAGGTAAGACCAATATTGAAGTAAGGCAGCATTACTTGAAAAAATAGATTAACTATACTTTATCGGTAAACGCGTGGGAGATATCTATTGGGATATTACCTGAGGGCGGAGCCTACTATGATTCTTATTAAGATGGCCGAAATATGGGTGCAGATTTAAATTTGTAACGTGTGAACCATAGGAAGTGTGACAGTATTTTTCAAAAATATTATTAACAATTCGTAATATTTGCAAGTGGCCCGGTATAAATATTGCTCAAAGGAGTTTCACACTCGGTGAAAAACTTTTAAAATCAAGTCTATTCCTTGGGTGTGGAATAATCGATGACAAAACTGTCGGGCTCAATATAACGAAAATTCAAGCAGCATCTATATCAACGGCCGAATTGCAGTAGGGGTTGAGATAAATGGCATATTCAACAGTAGAACAGGGGAAATTTTATGTATGAAATGCTCTTGTAAAGCCGGTGAAGGTGAAAGATGCAAACATATCATCGCTACTCTTTTGTATTTTTACCGGCAAGATTCTAACTTATAAATGTCTGATATTTGCATTTCAATTTTTGTATGAAAATTAATTTTTTACAATGATTCCAGTAACGAGATGACTGTTTTAACCTGCACTGATATCAAATGTACCTGGAAAATGAAACGTGAAGGGGTATTGGAAACATTCGGACCCAAAAAATTTTAACTGTTTTCAAATCAAATGCCAATTCACTTCGGAGGTTCATATTTATTAACTTTTTATGATTTTGAATGGATACAAAATAACTGAGACAGTATTTTATCAAAATAAAATCTGAAAAATATTATCTAATAAGGAATTTTTGTAGGATATACGTACACAATCCCGTGGGGGAGCGGGATAGAATATCTCCCCCGGTACGTTCTGCCTGTCGTAGGAGGCTACTTAAAGAACAATCTAGATGGTAGATGCCCAGATCCCACCAGCATCGCCCGGTGTGATACCATCGCATCGGCTTAGGCTGCGTGAAGTTGCTTAACGTTTCGTGGCTGTGCTGATGTCCCGGACTGTGGGACCAAATAGCATGATGAGGCACCTGGATACAAAAAATTCCGGAGGTAAAATAGCCCCCGTTCGGATCTCCGGGTGGGGGCTGGTTCAGGTGCGCCGACATGCAGAGATCAGAATTTTAAAATGGATTTTTGCAACATACGAGGTTTAAACTCGAACATAAATTCAGAGCACCAACATCTGCAATCAAATAAACCTCATGTACTCGCTCTCTGCGAAACCAAGGTCAGTTCATCAACCAGCAAAGTTAACTAGCTTTATCCTGGGTACGACTTCTATTCCCGATTTAGGCGTAACTTTGGAGTCTATCTTTTTGTCAGAAGCGACCTCTCTTGCCAACGAGAAGAGGCTCTGGAGCCCCCAAACCTTGATGTTATGTGGTTAAAAATAACGACTCAACCAACCACAAGGTTCATCTGTATCCTGTATCGACCACCAAGCGATAATAACTTTAGAGCACTTTTCGCTTCTCTTGCAGACACTATCGATCATTTACAAATTAACTATCCAAATGCCGAAATTGCCATCCTGGGCGACTTTAATGTCCACAACATCAACTGGCTTAAATATTCAAATACTACCGATGAACAAGGTCGTGAAGCCGAATCATCTTCAATCAGTTGTGGCTTAACTCAGCTTATTGACGAACCAACACGGATCCCTGATCGAGACGGTGAGTTCGCCAGTCTTCTTGATCTGTTTTTAGTCACCAATCCGGAGATTTACACGGTCAGCGTAAATCCGCCATTAGGTTCTTCCGACCATAAACTATTATCGACATCGAGAATCCTACCAATCAGTGACAGAGAGGCGCCTAAATCGCGCAAGATTTGGCACTACAAATCTGCTAAATGGGAAGATCTCATTTTCGAACTTTCCTTTGGTTAGACGTTTGTTTTCGATCCGATGACCCATCTGACTGCGCCAAGGAGGTTTCCGATGTTATTTTGGCCGGTATGGAGGCTTACATCCCTTTTTCGAAGAAATGCCCTTCCAACGGCAAGCCTTGGTTTAACCGAAAATGCAAAGAATCTGTTGCTTCTAAACATATTGCCTATCGACAATGGCGTGAAAATCCTAACATCATAAATCGTAACATCTTTGTTCGTGCCAAGAACAGATGCAAAGAAATTATCGAGGAAACCAAGGAGGCACACAATCAACGGATTAGAAACAAACTTCTCGCTTGTCCAAACAATTCCAGGTCCTTTTGGTCAGTCGCTAATGCAGTTAGTCAAAATTTCACCAAATCCACCATACCACCACTCACAAGGCCAGATAATTCTATTGCAACGACACCTGTTGAGAAAGTGAACTTGTTGGCTGAACTATTTGCTTCACATTCTACTGTCGATTTCCAAGGAAAAACACCACCTAATATTCCAATAGTGCAGTCAAGGATGCCCGATATTGTCTTCAGGCAGCGTATCGCAAAACGTATTTTGATGAAGCTAGACACCAAAAAGGCTTCTGGCGCTGACGGAATACCTGCCATAGTTCTCAAAAACTGTGCGAGGGAACTAAGACCAGTTTTTTGTAGACTTTTCAACCTATCTTACAGAAAGGGAATATATCCTTCCTGCTGGAAATGTGCCACAGTTCAGCTAATACCTAAAAAAGGCAAGAAGACCTTGCCAAATAACTACCGACCAATCGCACTGCTTTCAATAATATCGAAAGTCATGGAAAAGGCTATCAATCAGCATCTTCTAAAATATCTTGAAGGATTCAACATTATTAGCGATCGCCAATATGGCTTTCGTAAAAATAGATCAACAGGAGATCTCCTGACTTATGTAACACATGTTTGGAACAACGCAATTGAACACTTTGGAGAATCTCGAGTGGTTGCTCTTGACATATCTAAGGCATTCGACCGTGTTTGGCACGATGGGCTGTTGGCTAAGCTACGTTTTTATGGTATGTCTGAAAAGTTCTGTTTGTGGCTCTCATGTTTCCTCAGAGAGCGTTCTTTACGAGTGGCAGTCGACGGATTTCTTTCTAACACCTTCACTATCAATGCCGGTGTACCCCAAGACTCCATACTGTCTCCTACTTTCTTTCTCATTTATATTAACGATCTGCTGGAAAAGACCGAGAATCCAATCTACAGCTTTGCAGATGACAGTACACTTATCTCTTCATTCACTCTGAACGCTCGGACATCGGTTACTCAGACGAATATCCGCAGACAGCAGGAAGTCATTCAACTTAACAAAGACCTGGAAGAAATTCTATCTTGGGGTGACAGTAACCAAGGGGAATTTAACGTTACAAAAACCCAGGCGGCAGTTTTTTCTAAAAAAGTTAACGTTGCTGAACCCGACATGGTTATGTCGGGGCACTCCATTCCTCTAACATCGTCACTCAATTTGTTGGGCGTTAATTTGGGAGCAAATATGTCCTGGCATGAACATGTTGCATGTATAGCAAGGAGAGCTTCTCAGAAGTTGGGAATATTATTTCGAACCAGAAAGCTTTACACTTCACAACAACTGTTAATTCTTTACAAAGCTCAAATTCGACCAACTATGGAATACTGCTCCCATGTTTGGGGCTCTGCTCCCAAACATACACTGCATTTGTTGGATTCTATTCAGAGAAGAGCTGTTCGTCTGATTGGAGACCCGGAACTGACAGGTGGCCTTGATGCGCTGGAACATCGAAGAACGGTTGGCGACTTGAGCCTATTCTACAAGTATTTTCATGGAAAGTGTTCGAAGGATGTGGCCCGTTTAATTCTTTCTAGAGCGGTGCATGTTAGAAGTACACGTCGCGCTAATACTTCTCATCTGTTTGAGGTTCAGCTTGTTACTCCTCGTACAACGCTTTTCAAGCAGTCATTTATATGGGGAACATCATCCCTTTGGAATAATTTGCCCAGAACTGTGTTTCCCACCAAGTACAATTTACAGCGATTTAAGAACATGAATCGCTTTCTCCGCACACGTGTCGCTCCTGTAGCGCTTTAGGGACTTCCCTGTAGCACGTGTGCTAGACCCGTAAAAAAAAAACAAATTGCAAAAAAAAACAAATAACTGTTCAAGAATAAATAATTTTACTTACCTGGAAGATTGTAATTTTCTTTTTTAAAAAGTTTAGAACAAACTTTAGCATCAATTGGGATTTTTCATTTAATTCGGATAACTTTTTTCCACACTTTCAGACAGTGGCTTTGATGCGTGAAAAACTACATTTAAATCCTTTTGCAGGTGACTTTTACAATTGTGAAGACAGCTTAAAAGTCTCTTTTTTTTGATTTTTCACGAAAAGTAAATTTTTGATGTTCATTTTCAAGAAAATTTGTAATGTTAATTTACACAGACGCTTATGACATCTCAAGTTTAATTCCTGAAAAAGCCGCGAAATATTGTATTGAATAGGTAAGATCCCAGTAGCAGCCGTATAGCAAATAAAGTTTGACGGGATTAACAGTATAGAAATTGACCATTATTTTGGTTCGAAACTTAGCTAAAAGTTAGAGTATGTTCCTATCTTTGCCTAAATCATTTAGATAGAAGAAAAGCAAAAACCATAATAACCTAACCTTACTTTATTGTTGTTTTTTATTAGTCCAGACAAAGATAACATTGTGTTTTAAAAAATATTTTCTGTGTGCAAAAATACAATTTGAAAAAAGTATACTTTCATAAACGTGTTAGTTCTTTACATCCACCAAACACATCTTTTTAGTGACTTTCTTTAGGTTTAAAATATTTGTGAGTTAATTATCATCAGTGATAAGCATAGTCAGTGTTGCTTATTAAATAGACTTATTTTCCAGTAGAAGAAAATTGTGGTAGTTCATTTCTTTAATAATATCCTAGAATCTATATGGGTAGTAGTGCAACAGTGGTGAAGCTTTTAAGCAACTATCTGAATTCAAAAACTAATTGGGATTCACTCTCTTGAAATTAGACCACACCCAACCTATTTACACACTTTTGAGTGTCAACTGTGCTCTGTGCTCATTACCTCACTCATAACATCATGCTTTGGGGTCAAGAAAAATATCTAAACATAGTATTTATATTCTAGATACATATGATTAATATTTGGTGTAGGATAGCTATCACGTTGACAAATATTTATATACACTCACCGTCATCTTAATATATTTAAATGTACGCCTTACCTGTATGAGAATAAAAAAAATTTTAAACAGAATCTGCAGAATCACGACTACTTAACTCTAAATACTTTTGCTCCTGTAATACTAAGTCGCCATCGCCAGAAAGCATTAACTAGTCATAATCGTCATCAAATATTTAAGAATAAACGGAAAAACTTTTTAAATATAAATATATTTCCTAATAAATCAGAATTTAAAAACATTAAGAGTCAATATCTGTACTCTAAATGTATTTTGTGTCAGATCTACTTTTAATGTTAAATGTGACTTGTCTTCTGTTATTTAAATGAATTTGGAAGTGCCTTGTGACATATATATATATATATATATATATATATATATATATATATATATACATATATATATATATATATATATGTATATATATATATATATATATATATATATATATATATATATATATATGTATATATATATATATATATATATATATATATATATATATATATATATATATATATATATATATATATATATATATATATATATATATATATATATATATATATATATATATATTAGAGTGACCGGATCTCTTAGAGGGGGAAAAAAAATGTCGGAATCTTGTTCGTCTGGACCCCACAAAACGATTCCCGTTTCCAGATATTGAGATAGCCGAAATTTGAGCTCGATTAAACGACGTTAACCCGTGCCGCTCGTCGCTCAAAGTTTGAAAAAATCCAATTTTTTGGCCAAAAAGCTGACATATGGAGCCATGACTCCAGAACGGTAAATAATAGAAACACGCTTAATATCTCAAAAGAAAGCTAATGTTGTTCTTCAAAATTTATATTCTATACATAATTGTTGTTATTTTAAGTCAAACCGAGTTACAACAGCCTTTAGCCCCAAAAACGTGACCTGGTACCACTAGGAGCATACTTCGTATATTTTGTTATTAAGTAATAAAGTTTGCTTTTTTTTGGTATATTTTTGAGTTTAAAGTAGAAATATAATAAAAAAACAAGTAATACTGATAAGTCTAATGACATTTTTTATTTTAAAATATAAAAATTAGGTATATAATACATACAAAACAGACACAGAAAAGATACAGACGTAGTACCTACATGAGTTGATAATTTTACATAGTTATCTAATCTATTCTAGAGTTTTTGTTAAAGTAGTTTTTGAAACGTCAGGATATAATGCTCGGCATTTACTTACAACTTGCAGGACATATTGCTTTTGATCTTCATCTTTTTTCAGAAGGTCGTTAAAGTCGGTTATTAATTTAACACCACGCTCAGCCATATCATTAGCTACTTTTAATGTTTTGACAATTTTCAATCCTTCTTGGAAGTCATTATTTTGAGGCCAGGTGTTTGGATGTTGTCTTAGGAAATCTGTTTTTATATTAAATTGGTCAAAGAATGTAAACGTTTCTTTGGTAAGTAAATTTACCAATCCTCCATCAACTACCTCTTTTAAGTTTTCTTTCCTAACTTTTGGATTTACAACCCTAGCGTGCTGTGATGGTTCATCTGTGCTACTGAGCAATTTATTAGCCATTAACAACTTTTCATCGTCTGTAATGGTGGGATCAAAAAACGATAATCCCACCAACTTTGCATTCAAATAGCACAAATGGTTCGAAAATTTGGTCAGGGCTGTTTCTGCAATGTCGTTGTCACATTCTTTATAGTCTAACAGACTATGCAAAATACCTAAATCTTGCTTTGGTGCAAGATGAGCTTTTGGAGCATTGAACCAAGCTTTACAATAAAGTTTAACTAGGAAAACAGAAATGGCACGCACAGAACTTTCTTCTTCTTTAGACATCTTAAATTGACGACGAAAAATGAACATTTTTAAGCAGTAAATAGCCTTTGCCATCCACCTAGCGTGATGAATGGCTCCTGGAGTTCTAAAACCCACAACATTGCCGTCTAGTGATCCAACAAATACGAGAACCAACTGCAATAGCTCCTTGTAGTCATCTCTGGGGTGGCTCTCAGTTAATTTGGTCTCGAATTCAGCAGTAACATTTGCAATTACTTCTGGAGTTAGCTGCTTTTGTATTAGATTGTCACTGATACCTGTGTCGTATTTTTCTTTGTCTATCTTGGGCCACGCAGTGAGGAATCTCTTGAAAATGTCTGGATGAGGTTCAGTGGTTGATCCCATTTTTGTGTCGAATACGCCTCTTAACAGAATTTCCAAGATATGGTGACGGCAAGCTAGGTATAACAATTCTCTTCCTAACATTTGCTCCAATATGACTCATGCTCCTTTGAGTCTTCCCGTTTTGGATGCTGTAGTGTCGAAGCACATCGCCTTGACGGTGTTGAGAAGACCCCATTCATGTAGACATTCATATACGGCTACGGCTTGCTCCTCTCCCGAGCTGTTTGCTGTTACAGGAACTCCCAGCAGCTGTTCCTTTTCGCCATATGAACTAGCTATAGCTATTCGCTCACATTGTTCATTTTTTAAAACACCCGGTAAAAGTTTACCGTCACAATGGACAACCACGGGCTCTTTTTCAGGAATGTTTACTTTATCAAAATTTTTTTTATTATATTGTTCTCTGAACATTTGCCTTCTATCATGTAATAAAGTTTTCGAGACTTTGTACTCAAGAGGGTCAAGGTTTAGTGCTTCTAGAGTAGCTATTAAAATTCTCGTGGCATTTCTGTCGGATACCTTACATCGATCTAATAAAATGGACAATTTCATGTTTAAAATCTCTTTAACGCCTCTTGCAAATGAAACTTTCATCCTCTTGCTCTCAGATGGTCCTGGATCTTCTGCAGCTTCTTCAGGGATGTCCATTTCCTCCAAGCTTTCAAGTTCCTGGTAGATGCTGTCCTCTTCAGTGTCTTCTTCTCCTTCTTCGAACTTGTCTTCATCATCCGTCTCTAAGAAGCAACAAAAGAAAGAGAAAAAAAAAGACTATAAAAACTTGTCGTTTTAGCAGAATAGTAATAATACATAGGTACTAAATTACCTACTTCTAATTATCAAAAGGTATTATTTAAAAAATGTAAACTCAGTCATAAAGATGCCAAATCATGCTCTCATGTACAATTTTCTTTCAATTATAATGAAACTATTTACTTATTTGTTTATCTATTTTTTAGAATACTAATAATAAAAAAAAAAACTCACCAATATCAAAAGTTGCTTCTTGGATTTGTCGGTTCATTTTTGCAAGTTCCTTTTGCACCTTGATTTCTTCAGCTCGAGACAACTTGAGATCCACTCCAGTCATGGAACCTGGGCGGCTCTTCTGCCTCTGTTTCACGAGAAACGCCATATCTTCTTCCGATTTCATCAGAGCCAAGGCATCTTGTTGAGCAATATCATCCAACTTTTCAACAAACTGTTTAAATTTGTTCTTGGCCGTTTTCGATGTTTTCTTCCGGTCTTTTTGAAGAGTTCTCCACTCGGCGTGAAGTTTTTCCAGCTTAGTAATTGCATCTTGCTCATGTTTAGTCGGGATTCGAGCTTTCTCCCAAAAAATGAACACTTCTCGTATTATAAGTTTTGCTGATTTTCTTACAGTTAATTTCACAGTACGTAAATTATAAAATAAAGCACACAAAACTTGACGATTTGAGGGTAGTTTACAACCGGTGATCTGGTGAATGGGATAGCCCACAAGAAATATTTTATCCTTGGTCCGGCTTTGTACACCTGATGTGGATGCCATTTCAGAGGCCAATAGGTAAATAACAGTTAACTTGGAAAATGAAACAAAATATATTGCAAACTTTAATTTCAATAAAATGTTTTCAAATGTCTTTTAAAATAATACTATAATAGTTATAAAAACAATAACACACACACTTGGAAAATTAAAAAAAAAACGTTAAAATATCTTCACTAGATAATTGTTCGATCTAACCAGCTCAAAGGCACTTTAGAAACTAAATTGAATAAATAAAAGGTCGGTTGTACGCTGAAGTAAAATCACCATCCCTAAAACAGAAATTAGATTTACCCTCCTTTTTACCTGTCAAACGGGTCTTTCTTTGGTAAACTAGTCAGGTAATCCCCATATAATAAAAGATTAAATTTGAACAAAAGGCTCTTTATGTTTGAAAATTGAGTTCCAAAATACTTTTTAACAAAAAAATGTTGATTCCGAGACACATTATGTAAAAACCCGTAAAATTCTTAGAATACTCCCAAACTGGCTCCTACTGGTACCAGGTCACGTTTTTGGGGCTAAAGGCTGTTGTAACTCGGTTTGACTTAAAATAACAACAAATATGTATAAAATATAAATTTTGAAGAACAACATTAGCTTTCTTTTGAGATATTAAGCGTGTTTCTATTATTTACCGTTCTGGAGTTATGGCTCCATATGTCAGCTTTTTGGTCAAAAATTTGAATTTTTTCAAACTCTGAGCGACGAGCGGCACGGGTTAACGTCGTTTAATCGAGCTCAAATTTCGGCTATCTCAATATCTGGAAAGGGGAATCGTTTTGTGGGGTTCAGACGAACAAAATTCCGACATCGATTTTTTGCGGTCAATCTAATATATATATATATATATATATATATATATATATATATATATATATATATATATATATATATATATATATGTATATGTATATATATATAGTCTTCGAAACAGTTGTTGAATTCGATTTCTGGAATGGCCTTTAAAGCCTTCTTCGATTCGGTTTTAATCTCCTCAAAACGATGTCTTCGAGGCGGTTTTTTGAGTTTAGGGAATAGCCAGAATTCCAATGGAGCTAAATCAGGCGCATAAGGCGATTGCGGAATGATATGAGTTGAATTTTTGATGAAAAAGTCGCGAAGAACCAATGCTGTGTGAGAAGGCGTATTATCGTAATGAAAAAACCAAAAGTTACTGACGCTATGATCTTAAAATTTGACACAAATGGCAGTCCTACCAACCTAACGAAAAAAAATTAATCCGATTTGGAAATGCCAGAGCAATTTAAATTTAAAGGTCTTAATATTTTTTGATCACAGTAGTATATATATATATATATATATATATATATATATATATATATATATATATATATATATATATATATATATATATATATATATATATACAGGGTGTCCCAAAAGGTATGGTCAAAAATGAAGGATCTAGTAGATTGAACCAAAATAAGGTCAGAAGTTCCTATAAACATGTCTCCTACCTTCCCCCGTTAGGGTGCTACAGTCACCCAAATGGGGAACCTGAAGATGGGTTTTCATTGAATATTTCAGAAACCGTTAAAGATAAAAACATGAAATTCAGGTTCTAAAGTAAAGCTGAATCGGAATTTTACCTTATAATCGTAGACAATTTAATCGGTGTGTCAAAAGTAGGGAAGGGCGTGGTAAAAATGGACTTAACTTTTCGCAATAACTTTTATTACATTTTCGCGTCGGATTAGAGAAGCTTAAGATCTTTGGCGAAAAGACGATTAACACGATTAGACGCATCAATTTCGAGTTAAAATCGATAAAGAAGAGATTTCCATGTCAGAAAAAGAGCCTATTACGTGGCTTCTTTCAGGTGCAATGATAATTAATCAAATGTCAACACACAAGTCAAATCTGAAAGTTCAAAAAATTGCGGTCGATTTCATTATGCGAAATTTAACTTTTTTCGAGTATGCGGATATGCATTTAATGTATGGCTTTTGGTAATGCTAGTGAAGCGGCTCGCCTTTACGCAGAATGATTTCCTGATCGATACTTGCCTGATTGCAGAACTATTGAACGAGTTGATCGCAATCTGCGGAAATCAGGTTTATTGTGTCTTGCTTTTTCAAATTGTGTGCTTATTATTGGATATCTTGGGTATTTTGCAGTTTACCGGAATTTTTTATTTTGTAACGAAAACAAATTTTTCTAACATTTTCAAGGTCGATGATTACAAAAAAACAATGGCTTTTGAGCGGAAATTGGTTTTTTCATATGTTTTTAGGTATGGAACTTAATTTTGACGATATAGCCAAATTGGGTGGAGATAAGGACAAACTTCACAAGCAATTAATTCAGGTTAGTTCAGGTTTTGGAATAAAGGTTTTGTTGAAAATTAGCGATTTTTCTCAATGTGTAAGGTTTATTTTCCATGTATGTTTGTTGAACAATTTTGTGATGGATTACTTTCCGCAAAATTTAATTTATTTTTTTGTAATTACCGACCTTGAAAATGGTAGAAAAACTTGTTTTGATCAAAAAAGGAAAAATTCCGGTAAACTGTAAAAATTCCGATATCTTTTAAGTAGTCTCATACCAAAACCTGGAGGAGCAGGTCGTCCAAGAACTGCTCGTACCATTGTGTGTGTGTGTGTGTGTTTCATGGCACTGGTGTCTACCAATTAGCCAGCATCTTGCTCGTACCATTGAAATGGAAGAAAATATTTTGGACCTAATAACAAACGATCCAACTAATAGTGTAAGAAAATTGGCAGCACCACTTTATATTTGCAAACCGTTGGTGCATAGGGTACTTCAAGAGCAATTACTCCAGCACTACCATTTCCGAAAAGTTCACTCTATGTCACCCGATGATTATTCTGCACGAGTGGAATTCGCTAATTGGTTTCTTCAAAAGCAACGAGAAGATAATATATTTGTAAGCAAAGTGCTTTTTACAGATGAATAGAGATTTTCTAGGGATGGTGTAAGAAACTCCCATAATCTTCACTTATAAGATGAAAATAACCAACATGCTATAATTCAGACTAAAAACCAACATAAATTTTTAATAAATATCTGGATGGGAACTACCGGGAATTATTTGATTGGGCCATATGTTATTGAAGTGCGGCTGAATGGTGAGAAATATTTGCAATTTCTTCGAGATGATTTAAATAATTTATTAGAAGAAGTTCCGGTACATATTCGCAACAATATATGGTTAATGCACAACGGTGCACCACCACATTTCAGCAACATTGCTAGGAAATATTAGATAACCAGTTTTCCAATCGTTGGATAGGTCAGGGTGAACCATTCCCGCGCCCACCCCGATCAGCAGATCTAAATCCCTTAGACTTCTTTCTATGGGGCCACCTTAAATATCTTGTTTATTTGACTCCTGTACAAACTAGAGAAGAGCTGTTAGAAAGAATTTTCTTTCACTGTGTTGAAATAAGGAATAATCCCGGCATGTTATTTAGAGTTCATAGGGCTTTCCTCACGCAGTTAAGGAAATGCATAACTGTATAAGGTGCCCACATCGAACATATTCCCTAGTTAAAATTACGCACGGATTTTACTTTTCCTTTAAATTAATATTTTCGATTTATTTAGCGGTGTTTTCTGATTGTTTTCTTGATTTTATAAATGAAAATAAGCTTTTTGCTTCAATTGATGATTATGTTTTCTTTAATTATTATTTAGTTGCATGGTTATTTAAAAATATCCGGATATTTTGAAGTATTGCTAATAACTGTAATAATATTAGGTAATAAGCTCTTTTTCTGACATGGAAATCCTTTAGCCATTTTAACTCGGAATTGGTGCATCTAATCGTGTTAAACTAAAAGTACCCTTTTTTCGCCAAAGATCTCAAGCTTCCTTAGTCCGACGCGAATATGCAATAAAAGTTATTTTAAAAAAAGTTAAGTCTATTTTTACCACGACCTCCCCTATTATAAGGTAAAATTCCGATTCAGCTCATAAACTTTATTTTAGCACCTGAATTTCATGTTTTTATCTTTAACAGTTTCTGAAATATTCAATGAAAATCTTCAGGCTCCCCATTTGGGTGGCTGTAGCTCCCTAACGGGGGGACATTTTTATAGGAACTTCTGACCTTATTTTAGTCCAGTCTATTAGATCCTTCATTTTTGACCATATCTTTTGGGATACCCTATATATATATATATATATATATATATATATATATATATATATATATATATATATATATATATATATATATATATATATATATTATCGGAAATATACCAACCTCACGAGAAATTAGACAAGGAGTTTTTATTTAATCTTTTAATGGAGAAAATAATAGAAGACGTAGAGTCACTAGGAATGGGATAAAGAGTGAGTAACAATAGAGACAACTTTTTTAAATTTTATCAAGCTTGTCGACAGCTTGTAACATTCATTTTTTCCTAGATTTTAAGAGTATGAAATGTTACTGATTTTTGGCTTTATATTGTACTTCTTTTCATTTTTGTATCGAGCAGTGTATTTCGCAGAAATTTCTAGCCGCTCGTAGTACAGTGTGCAGTGCGGGTTTCCGACCTAAAATTCGTGGTACGTCGCGATTGGTCAAATGTGTGTATCCCGGAAGCCGGATTTTTAGAGAGAGAGTTCTCACGGCTTATTTAAGGGTCTGCAGAAAGCAGATTATGGCTTTTTTCCACCTAGCCGCCGAGTGGCCTTTTTCCATCGAGCCGCCGAGAAGGCTTATTCTCATCAAGCCGCAGCCAGGCTTTGCCCATCAAGCCGCAGTAGAGGCTTCTGGCAATATTTACGAGAGCCAAGTTAAGCACGAGTTTTTTTAACGTAAAGCCGTAGTGGGCTTTGTGTGTTTTCTACATGGGGTAGCCAAAGTAGGCTCTTCTCATAAGTGATGGAATGTGTGAAAGCGGTTTTGTGTTCAATTTAAGGCCTAGAAGCCCGTAGGAAAACCGTAAGTCACCAGAACATATATCAGTAGATCTATTTCCCGCAAATAAGTGTTTTAACATCAATTTGAACTGATAAATCGTGAAGTGAATATCACGACTCTTCGATTTCGGGTGTAGTAAAGTTTTAGAAGTAAAATGTCTGATTTAGGAACTCTACTTTTAATAACTACTTTTTAGGCTAGAATTTTTGTAATTCTTAAAACTGCAAGGGTTACAACTTTTATTTTAAATCATTAATAAATTTTCTTTTTGTTGATTAAAGCTAGTGTTTCACTGTACACCTCTCTTTCTTTTCAGGATAAGAACGGCTGTACCAAACTGATTTTTTTATTTACCAACAGTACACCCTTTCAGTATTTTTTCATTTTTTTAGCTGAAGTTAGATCCTTTCTATTTTAAAATGAATGGTGCCCAAAAAGTCGTACAGCTGAGGTTTCTTTAAAAATAGAAAATAATTCCAAAAAGACGTACAAAAATTATCTCTTACCCATATTTCTCTACCAAGGAAAACTGAGCTAGTGTTTGTTTAATTTCTTTAGTTCTTTTAAAATCTTTATTAACTCAATTCATTCTCAGAAATTAAAAAGGGGCTGCAAGAAAATTGCGCTCAAGCGTGGGACAAACAACTTTTCACAGGGTACAAAAAATGACGCCACAAAGTGCGGGCAAGTTAACACGTTACAAGCTCAATGTGAGCGTATCTACTGAAAAGACCAAAAGCATCATATTGCCAAGGATCCCACGAGGTGCAAACTCATAGTGGAAGATAAACCCATAGAACAGTTAACCCAGTTCAAATACCTTGGTGTAGACCTATCAAGCTCTCACGATCTAGTTAGAGACCTCCAACGATATAAAAGAATAAAGCAGTAGGGATCTCAGGCTGCTTAAGAGATGTTATATGGTCCAGTCAATACATGCGAACACACAGTAAGGTTAAAATATATAAGACTTGTATCAGGCCCATAGTGACCTAGGCTACAGAATCACGAGAAGACACCAATAGAACAAAAATTATGGTACGTAGCGTCACAACCAATACCTTAAGAGCAATAGTTGGTAAAACAAGGACGGATAAGATATGAAATACTGACACCAGGGAACAATGTGGCGTGCAGGATGTAGTAAGATGCGAAAAACAGAGAAGAAGACATTGGCATAACCACATAAAAAAAATGGAGGAGCATAGACTACCAAAGATCGTTCTGGAAGGAACACCAGCAAATAAACGTCCCCCGGGAAGACCATCAAAAAGATGGAGAGATAGTTGGTAATCTACCTCTCAAGAAATCGCATAACTTCGAAATTAACAGATCATCAAATCTATAAAAAGAAGACATATATATATATATATATATATATATATATATATATATATATATATATATATATATATATATATATATATATATATATATATACATATATGCTATTATTTATTTTAAAAAATAATATCTTTCTTCCTTTATATGCCACTTATAAACTTAAATTAAGTTTTTTATACTTTTGATGAATTTCCACGTACTACTCAATACATATCACCACTACACCAAACATTCTATTTTTGTCCTCGACGCGCGTTTCGCTAACCATGTTAGCTTCATCAGGAGCGATGATTGACTGACTGACTAATCCAATCAGTCAGTCAATCATCACTCCTGATGAAGCTAACATGGTTAGCGAAACCCCCGTCGAGTACAAAAATAAAGTGTTTGGTGCAGTGGTGATATATATTGAGTAATGTCATTGTGCCAAAGATTCCACATTCCCAACATAATATTCATATAGTCAAAATATTATTCACAAAATAGGGTCGAAGTGTTTTACGAATGATTCCCAGGTAAAAATATTTGACATATATAAAAAACATATAAAAATACTGTTTACATATATTCTGACGAACTTCAGATGTATGCATGCAAAAAGGACTTCACAAATTCATTGCATCTTCAATAAAAATCTTCAAATAGAAATATTGTTTTCCTTCATAAGATATGTATATTTTAAACTAACCGTGCCCGCGGCTCCGCTCGCGTGGACTTGATTCACCTTAATCGTCACTGCTTATTCGTTATGTTTATATTATTATATAGCTCAAGGGGCCTTAGAGACTCATGGCTTGGTTGCATACTTGTCTCCACTTCTTTTTGCCTCCTGTTAGCTTTTCCCAGTGCGAGATTCCCATCAACTCCGGATCTTGCTTTACTGCCTGAATCCATGTAGATCGAGGTCTACCCTTGCCTCTTCTTCCAACCATTCCTCTTCTTAGAGCTTGCTTTGCCTGTTTTTCTTCCTTCATCCTTACCACGTGTCCCAAACATCTTAATCGCTGGCTTCTTATGATTTGGCTTATAAGGAATTTCGTATATAGGCATTTTAATTCGTAGTTTGTTCTTCTTCTCCACAGTCCCTCTTCTTTCCTTCCTCCGTAGATTCTTCTCAAAGCTTTCCTTTCCCACACCTCCAACGTCTCCTTTTCTCTTGCATTCAGTTTCCACGTTTCGCATCCATATGTCACCGTGGGTCTGACAACTGTCGTATATATTCTTTCTTTTGCTTTTCTTGATATATTCTTTGATTTCAATATTGGACTCATTGCCCCCAAATATCTCTGTCCTTTCGCTATTCTTTCTTGTATCTCAATCCTTTCTTGTCCACTCTTTGTTATTGTAATTAAATTTGTCTACTTTTTCAGACATATATCTTTTCCCTAAGTTGTTTATTATATCTAAACTTTTGTTGTTTTTATTATCCTTCTTCCTTGTAATTTCCATGTATTTTGTTTTTCTTCATTTATCTTTAGTCCTCTCATCCTTCCCCTTTCTTCTATCCTGCTTATGGCTTTTTTGAGGTTCTCTTTTACTCTTGCAATCACTGCTACATCATCCGTATAGGCCAAGCATTGGCAGGTTTGTTGGTATATCGTTCCATTTGTTTTTATTTCTGACTCCCGGATTATCTTCTTTAGTACCAAATTAAATAAACATGTCGACACTGGTTCCCCCGTCTTAATCGTCTCTTCACCTTAAACTTGTCTGATACTTTGCCCTCAACCAACACTCTATTTTCTGTGTCATTCACCATGCGAATCAATTTATTTGGAATTTTTAGTTCTTCCGTTATCTTGTAGAGTCTTTCTCTATTTACAGAGTCATATGCTTCTCTGAAATCCACAAAGACCACGTGTAGTGCCAAATTTTGTTCTAAGTTATTATCTTAGATTTGCTTAATCGAAAATATCTGGTCTGTAACCGATCTATTTTTCCTGAATCCACACTGGTACTCTTCCAGAATAGACTCGGCTCTCTCTGCTAGTCTGTTTTTGATAGTCAACACTACTATCTTGTACACGACATCCAGTACGGCTATTGGTCTATAATTAGCACATATTGTTTTTTCTCCTTTTTTGTATATTGTACAAATGAGCGACTCTCTCCAGCTCACTGGCATATTTCTGTTTCCCATATTTCTTGCACCAACCGGCATATTTCATTTTCCAGATCTACTCGTCCAGCTTTTATCAGTTTTACAATTTCCACCCGGGGCCTTATTTTTTTTCGGTTCTGAGTATTTCTCTTATTTCTTCTTTGCAGGGTTTATTTGTCCCCTCCTCCCCTTCAGTTTTGCTTCCTATTTCTCATTCAACTCATTTTCATCTCCATTTAGTGTTTCTTTAAAGTATTCCCCCCCATCTACTCAGTCTCTCTGCGAAGCTTACTGCTAAACTTCCATCTTTTTTCCTACATATTAGCATTTTGTCTGTGTTTATCCCCTTTTTTATAAAAAAAAACACGTAAATCGGATAAGTGGTTCTCGAGTGCTAAGTGCAGTAATGGATAGACAGACAGACAGTTTTATATATATTATAGATTTTTTTGACATATATTAAATTGAGAATTAAAAAAAATCACGTAAATCGGATGAGTGGTTCTCGAATGATAAGCACACTAACGGACAGACAGACAGAGAGACGTTGCGTTTTATATATATTATATAGACTATTATTATTATTATATAACCTGGTCAGAGAACGTATGTATGACTTTAAAAAATCACGTAAATCGGATAAGTGGTTCTCGAGGGATAAGCGCACTAACGACAGACAGGCAGACAGAGAGACGTTGTATTTCAGATATTTTATAGATATAGATTATTATTATTACTATATAACTTGGCCAAAGAATATATGTATGAATCTAAAAAAAGATACGTAAATCGGATAAGTCGTTCTCGCCTGATAAACGCACTAATGGACAGACAGAGATACATTGCATTTTATATACATATTATAGATTATAGATATTCTCTGCTACATAATATTGTTCCAAATTTAATGGTTTAGGCTGTGTACTGCAAGGCAACGCGCTAACGGCAAACTTTTTTCCGACTTCATTCACTATTATCGTCACTGCTCATTCCCTATGCTACCTATCGTAATAAAATATAGCCTATAACCTGGCCAGAGAACATATGTATGTTTAAAAAAAAAAAGTACGTAAATCGGATAGGTGGTTCTCCAGTGATAAGCGCACTAACGGACAGACAGACAGACAGACAGAGAGACGTTGCATTTTATATATATTATAGATGTATTAAATGAGGAAGACTATATTGATTTTTATTTAAAAGAACATTGAACCTGGGCTAAATGTACTGGCCTTGTAGTCCCTGCAGGTGTTTTGTAACAGCAAAGATTTAGTTCTTTATGAATTCGTATGTTTTTCTTTAATGATCTGCCCTAAACTTACCCATTATTTGTGAACCCTTTTCCTATATATTCAACAATTAAAATTTCTTAGCTGTCCCAAAAAACATTAGCCATTAGGTTTCCTGAAGGCGACTGAGTTTTAGCTTCTTTGGATGAGTCCATTACATTGGCGAAAAATTTAGTTCGATTTTTTTTGAAAAATAACTCTCCTCGCCAATTACAGCTCTGGTATAAGAAATTTGAAGATCTTTTTTCATTCATAAATTTTCATGCTGCATTCTGATGGTTTCCTCAATTCTTGCACCAACCGATCTTCCTCATTTGGGGAAGTGTGAACTAAATTTTACCCTATCACAATCATAACTTTAATTTGAAATAGGATAGACCGTCATTGCCATATGTCTAGGATATTCTTTCATGACTAACTTTAGTCCATTCTTGATGAGAAATTTCGTCACTGAGAAATTCACCAATTTACTTTCACTCATTTTTCGGAAGAGAAAAAAATCGTAAAAACAGAATTTTCTCTCAAGAACTTAAAACAGTTTCAGTAATTTTGCAATCAAGCAATTTTTTGTGTGATGTCATTTCATGACTAAGTCTTAGCGAACATCCCCGTATGTTGGAAGCTACTTATTCCCATTCACATCCATCCACGTTATACTTCCTATAAGTTTGACTAAAAATGAAAATGTTTGAAAACTTAAAGCTTTTTTAATTGAAGAAAAATAGAGTTAGTTTAGACAGATTAATAGTATTATTACTGTTTTTCAGTAATTTTTTTCATCTTTCAATCTGTTGACATGGGAAACTAAGAAAACAAAATGTTTTCCATATTATATAATCTTAAGAATCTTGAAAAGGGCACAAAGCACATAATATATACCCCATTGATCATCCATATCCATGTATGTTCGACTATAAATAAATATGCTCAAAATCTGCTCATCTAAAGCACTACTGTTACCCTTTCATTGCCTTCTCCCGAAACAATAAATCCCGGTAGCTACACTAAATAAGTATTTGGTTTGAAACTGACATCTTTTTTGATTTGAGAGTTATAGCGAC
This sequence comes from Pachyrhynchus sulphureomaculatus, assembly GCA_019049505.1. NCBI lineage: Eukaryota > Metazoa > Arthropoda > Insecta > Coleoptera > Curculionidae > Pachyrhynchus > Pachyrhynchus sulphureomaculatus. The sequence goes on along the minus strand of CM032455.1, from coordinate 44,571,079 downwards.
AACAAACAAGAAGTATATATACCTGTATACTCTAAGATATAAAAAAAACGCAAGACCTTGGAGAGTGATTTTTCACTTTCTTTAACGAGAAACGTTAAAGAATTAAATTGAAAAATAAATCAGCTCCCATTAACTTTATTCGTTCTTCTTTGTAGTAGGCATTACGATTTATTGCTCTGTCACCGAACCTCGCTAGATGTCGTATTTGTCCAAAAAAAACTATTACAATATGTAAATATTTAATGGATAAACATTTGTCAAAAATTATATCGAGAGGTAACAAAATACATAAATTTAGCGGGCTAGACACTGAGTTTAATATGATCCCGGTATAATATATGTGGTTTAATTTGACAAGCTTGTATCCCCGTATATGCTAATATCTATGCCAGAGTTTCACGCAAAATGCCTTAGGGTCAATTTTAACTCAATATGGATAAATAGTAAACAACTTAATCCTGAAGAGTTTACATAGAGATAATACTGAATAAATTATGTATGACATGGTAAGGAGAAAAATTAATTTTAACTTTTTTGGAATTTATTTATAAATTTGAAAAGAAAAATGATTAGCGCAATGGTTTTATTTAAAATATTAATATGTTTGAATTGCAAAGAAAAATAATATATTACAAATTTAGTATAAATTATTTTTTTTACAAATGTAAAAATGAAAGCTCTCTATACTATTAATACAATACCCTATACACGAACAAGATCGGTGACTAATTTTCTATTACAAAATAAACTTGGTTCTTTTTTATATATATTTTAAATTTCTTCAAAATATGTAATATTTTTAGACCTTTGAGTATTATATTTCTTATTGATATTTTCTTGGTTTTTAGTCTATTAATGAATGAAGATTAGTTAAGTATTTGTTTTATACTAACGTTTCGACCTTCTTAATGGGTCTTCATCAGAGTTAAAATATTCTAGAATAATACATTTAGATGTTAAATATCTTCCACACGACATACACACACATGTATTAAAGTTATAATTTGATTTTATTTTATTTATCCCATTTTTATATCACGTGACCCGTCTACGGTGTTCACAAGACTGACTGGTGTATTTTTAGGAAGCTTTTTATGTCTCTTTTTTCGTTTATTGCACTCCTATTTTTTTGGATTTCCCTTTTTTTATATTATTTTTGGTACCAATGATTTTTGTTTGTTCGTTATTAAATGTGTGTTCTTTTTTTATATGATTACTGAGTACAGTCACATTTATCTTAATCATGCTTGTGTCTCTTAATTCTGTGTTCTAAATACTGGGATGTTTGACCGATATACACTCCCTCCATTACACGGAATTTCATAAACTATATTATTTTCTTTTGCTTTTGAAGTTTCCGCTTTTAATTTTGAAAAATAATTGGCCATTAATTTATATACTTTGTAACATATATTTGTGTTATATTTTTTAAATAATTTGTTTATCTGTTGGGGAAAAACCGTTAATGAATGGAACTTGCAATGGAAGGCCTAGAATCTACTCTTTTATCTCAACTTGAATTTCAAATCCCATTTTTCTATAGAAACGTAGATGATTGCATAACAGCAGTTCCCCAAAAGCAAATCGAAAATGTATTAAAAAAATTTAATCAATACCACGAAAAAATTACAATTCACCTATGAAATGGAAATTAATAGTAAATTAATTTTTTGGACATGACTTTGTACCATAAAGGCGAGAATATCAGGATATAATGGTACACTAAAAAAAACATGAAGTTTACGATATCTAAATTTTTAATCAAATCACCCTATCAACTAGAAATAATCGGTAATCATAGGGCTGGCAGACAGAGCAATAAGCCTTTCAGACCCGGAATTTTGAAAAAAACGTCATAAGTAAAGCAAAAAATGCCCTGATATTAAATAGATACCCTAGTAATCTAATTAATAAAAATTTTCAAAAAGCGTATTCAAAAATTCTATAACTCATTAAAACATCAAAGACCAATAGCCAAAAGCAATATACAATATATATCTATTCCATTCATTAACAGCTTTCCTTTAAGATAAACAAATTATTTAAAAATGTAACAATAATATATGTTACAAAGCATATAAATTAATAGCCAATCATTTTTCAAAATTAAAAGCAGAAATTCCCAAAAAACAAAAAAAATAATATAGTTTATGAAATTCCGTGTAATGATTGTGAGGGAGTGTACGATGCTGGTTTGAAAAGTCCGTGCAAAAATAAAAACTACTTATGTGTTTGGGGTAAACCTTTTTTATTTTTTCGACATAGTCTCCTTTTAGGCTTATACACTTCGTCCAACGATGTTCTAGTTTGTTGACCCCTTCCGAATAATAGGATTTGTCCAAGTCTGCAAAATATCCATTAGTGTCTGCAATCACCTCCTCGTTTCAATAAAATCTTTGTCCCGCCAGCCATTTCTTCAAAATGGGGAACAAATAGTAGTCCGAGGGAGCCAAGTCGGGAGAATAGGGGGGATGTGAAACGAGTTGGAATCCTATTCCATTAATTTTTGCGACCACAACTGCTGAGGTGTGTGCTGGTGCGTTGTCGTGGTGGACAAGGACTTTCTTGTGGGCCAATCGCGGGGCGTTTTTCTTGCAGCTCGGTTTTCAAACGGTCCAATAACGATGAATAATATTCACCTGTAATAGTTTTACCCTTTTCCAGATAGTCGATAAGGATTATCCCTTGCGAATCCCAAAAGACAGTCGCCATAACCTTTCCGGCCGAAGGAACGGTCTTCGCCTTTTTTGGTGCAGATTCCCCCTTGGTAACCCATTGTTTAGGATTGCTGTTTGGTCTCAGGAGTATAGTAATGTATCCATGTTTCATCCACAGTGACGAAACGACGCTTAAAGTCCTCCGGATTCTTCTGGAACAGCTGCAAACCATCATTGCAACACTTCACACTATTCCGATTTTTTTGGTCAAGCGTGAGCAATCGCTGCACCCATCTTGCGGATAGCTTTCTCATGTCCAAATGTTTATGCAAAATATTATGTACCCGTTCAGTCGAGATGCCCACAGCACTAGCAATCTCACGCACCTTAACTCTTCTGTCATCCATCACCATATCATGGATTTAATCAATGATTTCTGGAGTCGTAACCTCCACAGGCCGTCCAGAACGTTCAGCATCACAGTCCGAAAATTTTGAAACCACTTATTAAACTATTCTAATCGAAGGTGCAGAGTCACCATAATGTTTATCAAGCTTCTCTTTAGTCTCCTGAGGCGTTTTGCTTTTCATAAAGTAATGTTTAATCACCACACGAAATTCTTTTTCGTCCATTTCTTGAAAATCGCTCTACTTCCTTGATTCACACGAATGCCAAACACAAAGAAATAGACCAATATGGCTGAAACTTGGTGTGCGTTCATTCAAGAGATGCTACTAACTAAACATGACCTCGATACGCGCCGGTGGTGCCATCTCTCGGACTTTGCACGGACTTTTCAAACCAGCCTCGTATATCGGTCAAACATCCCAATATTTAGAAAATAGAATTACGGGACACACGTGTGATAAGACAAATGTGACTGCACTCAGTAATCATGTAAAAAAAAGAACACACATTTAATTACGAACAAACAAAAATAATAAAAAAAACTGGTCAAGTGCAAGTTGAACTTGCACAATTAGTGTTCCGTACGTTGATTGTTTTTAAAATAAAAAAATTTGTTAGGGTGGTATAAAATGATCAGTGACTTCACAAAACACACCCCAAATGAGTTTTCAACAAAGTTTGTTTCCAATCTTTACTGAAAACTGGTGACCGTGAAATTTTGTTTTTTTTTTTTATATACCAAATAAATTATTAAAGGTGATAATTTTCGTTCAATCTATACCCCGTGGAGAATATTCCAGAATTTTTTTCAAAATTTTTTGATCAGTCCTTTTCGAGATAAGGTAGGGGACAGCGATTTTTTAAAAGTAATACGAAGAAAAGTGTGCGCAAGTATTACATTATATATATACTTTTTACTCGTGTTTTCAACAAGCTTTCATTAGACACCACACTCGATGACCTAGTAAAAAAAAATTTTTTTCACTTCAGATTTCACCCCTTAAAACGAACCTCTTAAGTCAAAATTTATGTTACGGTGGTATAAAATGATCAATGACTTCACAAAAACACCCCAAATGAGTTTTCAACAAAGTTTGTTTCCAATCTTTACTGAAATCTGATGACCTTGAAATTTTTGTTTTTTTTATATACTATATAAATTATTAAAGGTAATGCACTCGTGATAATTTTCGTTCAATCTACACCCCGTGGAGAATATTCCAGAATTTTTTCGAAATTTTTTGATAAGTACTTTTTCGAGATAAGGCCCGGGACAGCCATTTTTTTTCGCGAATTTTTAAAAATAATACAAAGAAAAGTGCGCGCAAGTATAATATATTATATATATATTTTTTACTCGTGTTTTCACAAGCTTTCATTTGACACCACACTCGATGACCTAGTAAAAAAATTTTTTTTTCACTTCCGACTTCACTCCCCAAAACTAACCCCTTAAGTCAAAATTTAATTCTCAAAACTACATGGCTCTGATGAGGCCATCAATTCCTATATTATTACCAAATTTCACCTTTCTATGTCAAATAGTTTCGGAGAAAATCGGGTGTGACAGACAGACAGACAGACAGACACCGGGAGTGATCTTATAAGTGTTCCGTACGGAACACTAAAAAGAGAAATACTGAACACTATTGAAATTTAAAAAAATAGGAATGCAATAAACGATAAAAGAGACATAAAAAGCACTTGAAATAAAAATGATAAATAAAATAAAATCAAATTATAATTTTAATACATGTGTGTGTACGTTTTGTGGAGATTTAAGGGTTTACGTTTGTGGTAAATTCATATTATAAACGTGATGTAGTTTTAAATATTTAACAGCTAAATGTATTGTTCCAGAATATTTTAAGCCCCATTAGGAAGGTCGAAACGTTAGTAAATAAACAAATACTTAACCAATCTTCATTCATTAATAGACCAAAAACCAAGAAAATACCAATAAAATATATAAATATATATATATATATATATATATATATATATATATATAATATATATATATATATATATATATATTCCTAAGTCCAAATATATATATATATATATATATATATATCCTTTCTAAAAATCGAATCATTTGTCACTACTCCTTTCCTTATCTAAAAGAAATTTCCAAAGTTATTAAACTCTTTAATAATCAGCCTAATCTGAAAATTGCACTCAAACATAAAAGAACAATCACTAATATTTTTTATTTCTTTAAAAGAAAAAGATGGAACTACAAAACTCTCAGAGATAGTATACAGCATCCCTTGCTCTCAGTCCTAAAAGACAGAATCACTTCTTATAAAAGTGTCTGTAGACTTAAAAAAAAACTCTTGTGCACTTGCTTTGCATAGTGACCAATTCTCGCATGAATTTAATTTTGTTGAGACCTGAATCTTGTGTAAGGAGAGGAACCTCGGCAGGAGAATATTTAGGGAAATAGTAGAGATCTGCCTTGAACCCAATTCTGTTAATAAAAAACTGACATTGAAGATTTGAGCTTAATTTTTTCGAGTCCACTATATATGAGTTGTCAAAATAAAAACTCACAGAACATCTCTATCACTTCTCTGTAACGTAATCTAACGTTGACCTCTGAAAACTCCATAAACAAAGTGAGCAAAAATGTCATTCTCTTCTCTAGTATAATTTAACCACTACCTAACCAAAAGATAGAAGGTTGCTGGTCTTAATAAAATGAAAGGAAAAACATATAAAAAAAAATTTTAAAAATATAATCACCTTAGAAGCACACAATATTTTCATACCATATATATATATATATATATATATAATATATATATATATATATAGTATATTTATATATATATATATATATATATATATATATATATATATATATATATTTTAGTAAATGTTCTCGACCGTTAAAATTTATAAGAAAGTGTAGAGATTTCGGGGGAAAGCGGTCTTGAATAAATACTTATTTGTTGTTAAAGAAAAACTCTATATTTCGCTGATATTTTTTCAGCTTCATCTGGAGTTAAAAACTAAAAAAATGACAAAGCAGTCTTTTGGCAAGTTTATCATATTACAAAAAGGAAAAACTCACCAACCAAAGTATTCCTCCATTGGAAGAGGTATCACAAAAAAATACATTCAATTTAAATATATATAACTAACAGAACAACGAACAGACAAGACGAAACAACATACTGTGGCTCTGGCTGCAATGACACTGTTGTTATTTATTGTGTTTATTTCTTCAGAAATCTGAAACAGTGGTTCAGTATAGAAAATGTTATTTTGTACATTGTTAGTAAATAGGATATGACTATTAATTGTATGATGTTAAGTTATTTAAAATATTACAGTATATATTAGTCAAATTGTTGGTGTCTAACTTATAATTTATGGAATGTGTTTCTTTGTTAATGTGACACATCTCAAGGAACAAGCGTTTTTTGTGATTGTTTTCTTGTTCCAGAATCTTTACATTCTTAAAATCCAATTGGTGTCCCGTTGATATATGATGGTTCGTTGCAGCACAAGAGTTCTTTCCTATTAAGCAATCACTCCTGTGCTGTGTGTTACTCTCTGCTTGAGCCATTGAGATGTTTGTCCAATGTAGACACCATTACAATCTAGACAGGATATCTTGTATACTATATTGTTGTTATAAAAAAAGAGGAGTTTTTTGTTTAACTTTACTGAACAGGGTCCAATTACTCAGGGTATTATATTTTGCAATCCTTAGGTGAGGAACTTTTTTAAAAATTTTTACTATTTTGTTAGTTAATTCGGGTATAAATGGTAGTTTGATATATTTAGGTTCGTGACTGTTGTCATCTAAGGGCCCATCATAAATATTGGAGTTGTAAATAATCCTTTTTAGAACGCGTTTTGGAAATCCGTTATTGAGAAAGATATTAAAAAGTTTTTTTAAGTTTGTGTGTAAAAAGCTTTCGTCACTGATGTGAGTTATTCTGTTTCTCATAGCTGTAACTGTATTAAATTTTTGGTTAGAGGGATGGTTGGAAAAGAAGTTGATAAATCTGTTTGATGCCGAGGGTTTTTTGGAACCAATCTAAAATGATTTTATTATCTGAATTTCTTATAACTTTTGTGTCTAGAAAAGGTACACTGTGATCTTTTTCAGTTTCCACTGTAAATTGTAGTTTATTATGAAAAGAGTTAAAAATGTCCAAAATTACTTGAGTGCAGTTAGCAGGTACGGAAATATGATAATCATCCACATATTTGTACATAAAAGGGATTCCAAACGGTAACTTCGGTAACACACAGTCAAGCAAATGGTCTAAAACTATGGTGGCTAAGATTGGACTAATAGGTGAGCCCATCGGTTTGTACCAAATATTTGACTATAAAATTTATTATTGAATCCGAAATAAGTGTTTTTAAAGATAAATGTGATTAATTTTTAAAAAATTGTTTTTTGATAAACTAGTATGTATCTTTATAAGATCCCACCTATTCCTACCCGAATTAACTAACAAAATAGTAAAAATTTTAAAAAAGTTCTCACCTAAGGATTGCAAAATATAATACCCTGAGTAATTGGACCCTGTTCAGTAAAGTTAAACAAAAAACTCCTCTTTTTTATAACAACAATATAGTATACAAGATATCCTGTCTAGATTGTAATGGTGTCTACATTGGACAAACATCTCAATGGCTCAAGCAGAGAGTAACACAGCACAGGAGTGATTGCTTAATAGGAAAGAACTCTTGTGCTGCAACGAACCATCATATATCAACGGGACACCAATTGGATTTTAAGAATGTAAAGATTCTGGAACAAGAAAACAATCACAAAAAACGCTTGTTCCTTGAGATGTGTCACATTAACAAAGAAACACATTCCATAAATTATAAGTTAGACACCAACAATTTGACTAATATATACTGTAATATTGTAAATAACTTAACATCATACAATTAATAGTCATATCCTATTTACTAACAATGTACAAAATAACATTTTCTATACTGAACCACTGTTCAGATTTCTGAAGAAATAAACACAATAAATAACAACAGTGTCATTGCAGCCAGAGCCACAGTATGTTGTTTCGTCTTGTCTGTTCGTTGTTCTGTTAGTTATATATATTTAAAATGAATGTATTTTTTTGTGATACCTCTTCCAATGGAGGAATACTTTGGTTGGTGAGTTTTTCCTTTTTGTAATATGATAAACTTGCCAAAAGACTGCTTTGTCATTTTTTTAGTTTTTAACTCCAGATGAAGCTGAAAAAATATCAGCGAAATATAGAGTTTTTCTTTAACAACAAATAAGTATTTTATTCAAGACCGCTTTCCCGAAATCTCTACACTTTCTTATATATATATATATATATATATATATATATATATATATATATATATATATATATATATATATATATATATATATATATATTTACGTATATCCTACTTCTTGTGCCGATCCGTGATCGGATACTGGCGATCATCCGACTTGAAGCAGAATAGGAAAGAGAACAGCCTATATAAAAATGGCCAAAGTCTTCAGAAATCATGAGTTTAAAAATCAAAATATCTCAAATGCTATGTCTTGCAGGTCCGTCTGTATGGGATGGAGTCTTGAACTGTAACTATGGTATCGTGTAAAAGGTTTGAAGCATTTGAAATGTGGCTCTACAGGCGCATGCTTAGAATATATTGGACAGAGCATACTACCAACAAGAGAGTGCTAGAACTCTTGAATAAAGACATGGAAATTGTTAATACAATTAAAACGAAGAAAACTCGAATATCTCGGCCAGATTCTGAGAAACGAGGAAAGATTTGGTCTACTCCAACTGATGCTGTAAACAAAATTCTTATTATGATTTTCTTTCTGCCCGGAATAGTCCTCTTGGTGAGAACCATGTTCGCAAGTTTTTCAGCCACGAAACACATTTCCTGCCTGGTCCTTTTCTTCCGTCCATCTTGCCTTGCAGTATCAGTTGGAGTAGACCATATCTTTCCTTGTTTCTCAGAATCGGGCCCAGATATTCGAATTTTCTTCTTTTAATTGTATTAACAATTTCCAGGCCTTTGTTCAAAAGTTCTAGCACTCACTGGTTGGTAGAATGCCCTGTCCGAGGATATTCTAAGCATGAGCCTGTAGAGCCACATTTTGTATGCTTCCAACCTTTTACATGATGCCGTAGTTACAGTCCAAGACTCCGTCCCATACGAAGGACCGGCAAGATGTAGCATTTGAGAAGTCGTATTTTGATTTTTAAACTGAGATCATGATTTCTGAAGACTTTCGACCATTTTTATATAGGCTGTTCTCACTTTTTTATTCTGCTTCATTCTTCATTCACTGTGGTAACCAAGTAGCAAAAAATATTGATTCTATCAATCTTTTGGTTGCTAATATAGAGTTGTCCTTGTAGTGCAGAGTTTTTGCTTATGATCATGTGTTTAGTCTTTTGTATGCATATCTATTTCGTATTCTTTACTGCCATGTGTTACTCTGTCTATCAACATTTGTGGGCCCTGTCAGTTGTCTACGAATATTAGAGTGTCATTTAGCAATCTAATGTTAATTTTTCTTTCATTAATGTTTATTTCTGCTGAGATATCATGTAGTTCTTTGCTAAATATTTTTTTTGCGTATACAATTAAATGGAGTGGTGACAAGACGTATCCTCGGCGTACGTCACTTTAAATTTTTATTCTTTCTCTGATATTTCCCCTTAGATTCTGGTATTGGCTGTTTGTTTCCAGCAGAAATTCTTTATGATGTATAGATCCTTGTCATCTATTCCTATTCTTTTTAATATTTTTATGAGTTTATGGTGTTGAACTCTGTCGAATGCTTTCTGATAGTCTATAAAGCACACCTGTATATCAAACTGACGCCTCTACATCTGTGAAATAGAACTGTGTGCAGAATAGCGCCTCACGGGTGCCCGTGGCCCTCCTGAATCCAAACTGAGGGTATCCAATGTGTTCTTCAGAAACTGTATGTAGTCTTTGGTGTATAATCAGAAACGCTTTTAGTAGATGACTCATAAGGTTTATTGTTCTAAAGCCGCTGCAGTTTTAGGAGCTGTTTTCTTGTGTATGGTTATGAATGTGGATTTAAGCTATTCAGAAGAAACCTTTCCGGTATTGTATATTTTAGTGAGCCTTCATATCTTATTGGCATCCAGTAGTTTGAAGAATTTCATAGGGGCCAGGAGACTTCCCACCTTTTTTTTATAGAGATTGCTTTCCTAATTCCTCTTCTGTTGTAGAAGGGCCCGTAACGCATTCTTTTATAGTGTGTCTATTCTTTCGTCTCTAAAGAGGCTCTGTTTGTACTGTTGCCACACTTACATTTTTTTGTTTGTCTGGAATCTAACGTCCGTTTTCGTCTACTAGGTTTGTTCGAACCAGTTGTTTGTATAGTCCTGCTGCCTACTTGACTTTTTTGTGAAGATTGAAATTATCGTTCTTCCGTTCCAGTTCTTCTATCTCGTTATAATTATTATGCAGCCATGCTTCTTTCGCTTGCCTTATTCCTTTTCTTATCTTATTCTGTATGTTGTTGTACCCGGTTTTGTTTGTTTGTGCTCATCTACATCTCTCCATCAATTCTAGTACGTGACCTGTAATCCAGGATTTATTTTGTTTACTTTGTTTTTTTAAGGTGTTGCCAATTGTTGTTCGACTTCTTCACTCGTGTCCCTTTGCTTTATTCTTCGGTTTAGGGTTTCCTTAATATGTCCTTTTGTGTCCTTCTGTTTTAACTTTTCCATAATTCCTGCTGTGCGTTGTTTCCTCCTTGTTATTTTTTTAGTTTTTAACCTGAAGCTGGAGGGTGTGATCGGAGTGTATGTCTGTAGTTCCATGTTTTTGTCTACCGGAAACTGTTTCGAAAATGTTTTTTAGGCAGTATGAAGTCTATTTGGTTGCGTATTATGTTATCCGGTTTGTCGGTTGATGATTTCCATGTATATAGTCTTCATGGAGGGAGTTGAAAATAGATTTTCAGTACTACTAGTTAATGTTCTTCTGTGAATGTGTTAACTCGACCTCCTCTTTCATTTCTTATACCTAGTCCGTGACGTCCTATGAGCTGTCCTCTTCCAATTTTGGAATTAAAATCACCCATTATAATTAATAGTTCGTTTATGTGCAGTGTATCTATTATTTTGGTTATGGAATCATAAAATTCTTCCACCTCATCATCACTTTTATCTAAAATGGGTGCCTACACTTGTACGATGTTTAATTTTATTAGCCTGGTATTTATCTGCACTAGTAACACTTTTCTCTCCGATACTGCCACAAATCGTTACGAATTTATAGCCATGTTCGTTTAGAATCGTTCCCACTCCGTGCTGCTGGTAGTTTGTCCTGCTTCCAGAATAATAAATTTTGTGCTTGTCTACTGTACATTCATCCTGGTCCGGGTTATACATTTCACGGATTCCCAATATTCCGAGCCACAGTCTGTCCATCACTTGGATTGCATTACGTATTTTTCCAACCTGGTATATGGTGCAAATGTTCCATGAGCCGATTCTTTCCGCTCAAAGTATTGACTCTCAATATTCTGTTGTTGGTTTTAGTACAGGGTTTTTTCGCGAACGGACGACCTGAGCGGCCCTATTATACCCGCCCCTGCCGGATCTGGGTTTCCGAACACAATGATCAGTACATTTTTCTGACTCGTCCTTTCTACCCATATTGACTTGTCTGGGGGATAATGGAAAACATCATCCCTTTGGAATAATTTGCACAGCGCTGTGTTTTCCACCGAGTACAATTTACAGCGATTCAAGAACAACGTGAATCGCTTTTTCATTCCGCACACATGCCGCTCCCGCAGCACATGTACTAGACCCATAAAAAAAAATGAAGTGGTTTCCCGTTGCTTTCTTCATCACAATATCACAGTCGGTTGAAATATAATGTGCTTGACGCCTATGGGTGTATGCTCTCAAGCCTTAAAGAGATCATTTCTCAATAGCCTTGATCCAGCAATGACATGGCTGCTGTTCTATGCCATATCCTCAGCTGAACCGCGGATGCTTAATTGTTCAACCATATTCGTACCTGTCCTACATATCTGTAGGAAAGTTCTCTATCAGCCATTGGTACGCGGCGTGCCGGGGTTGAGGACTTGTACTGTCATTACAAAGTAGATATGAATATGGATGGATGAAAATAGGTCTCTGACATAGAATGTTCTAAAAAAGAACAAATTGTTAAATTTAGAAGTGGAGTAAAAACCTACGCCACGGTTCTTTATGCCTATGAATCAAACTTTCTTGTATGAGCAGACATTAATGGTTGTTCTTACGTGTTTAACGGAACACATGAGAAAATTTTAAACTGATCGAATGAAACTGGCTTTTTATTAAATTTTTCAAAATGACTTTTATAAGTATAAGTCGTTTCTATTCGTCATCTACGATCTATTGTTAACTACCCGGCTCGCCCGTCTTACATCAAGTACTAAAAAAAACTACACTACCACAATGAAAGCTAGTATCCGGCCCGGATATATATATATATATATATATATATATATCATATATATATATATATATATATATATATATATATATATATATATATACATATATATATATATATATATATATATATATATATATATATATATATTTATATATATATATTATATATTTATATATATATATATATATATATATATATATTATATATATATATATATATATATATATATATATGTTTATTACGGGTTTCAATCCGTTCGTCTAACAATAAATTTGCACGCTGCTGCTACTACTCGATATTGTGATCTTGCTGCTGCAGCCACTCTAAGCTAACTGAGCAACGAAGGGCGGTCGCCGCGTCGTCTTTGATAGGTCGGCGTTTACATATATATATATATATATATATATATATATATATATATATATACATATATATATATATATATATATGTACATACAGTAGAATCTCGATTATCCGAAATAATATGGACCAAAGTGATTTCAGATAATCGAAATTTCGGTTAATCGGAATTTTTTTATAAATTAGAAGTTTAGAATGAATACAACATTGCAGATTGTCTTAGAACATTTATAAGATATGCTATTACGTACATAGGTCCCCCCCCTTTATTAAAGCAAAGAATAGAATAATTAGTTTTGCTTATTTTATGTATATGTACGGAAAATCGAAAATAAAACAGTTTCATTCTTAACTTTAATGTCTTAAAAATAAGGTGATTTTTAACTGCACTCGTGTCGCGTTAGTTCTATTCTTCATCTACTTCTTCGAAAATATGCTCCATTAACAAACGCCTGTAATTGCGTGTTAAATTTTCCGGGTACACCCTGATCCATAGGCTGAATGAGAGAAGTTACAGTAGGAGGCAAAAACATTGCTTTTATTTCCCCATTTTCAAGTTGCTCCGCACTTGGGTGAGTGGGGGCGTTATCTAGTAACAGAATACATTTTCTAGGATATCCATGTTCTTTTAAAAAAAGTTCCACTTTAGGAACAAAATCTCCAAAAAAACAGTCTTTAAATAGAGTCGTGTTTATCCAGGCATTGTTTTGATTTTTATATAAAACAAGAAAAACATTACGACGAATATTCTTAAAGGTTACAGATACATCAGTCGACAATCTTTCTCCAAAACTTTCAGTTGACGTACACCATGTCTTTTTTTCCACCCGTCTAGCCATCCATCATTTGCAGAAAAATTTACAGGCGCTTCAATAACCGGCAACTCTTTGCTTAAACTCACTGCCTTATGTTTTAAAATTGTTTCTGAAAATTGGTATTCCACGTTCTCGATTTTTTGTAAACCATAAAAATAAAGAATCATCTACTTTTTGGTATCCACCGCTTTTCATTCTTTTTCGTGCCTGTGTGAGCGATGACAAAACACTACACCATTTTTCAAATTTTTCGTGATTTTTTCTCCACTCTGAAACAGTACTTACGGCTACACCTAAACCTTCGCTATATTTTTAAGAAGTTCACCATTATCTAAACGTTGAATTGCTTCAAGTTTCTCTTTTAAGGTAATAACAACACGTTTATGTTTTTATTATGACGCTCATTTTTTAAAATATCTATTAAAACGAAACTATTACCTCTGCGATAATACTAGACGTAATGAGTAACTTATAACACTCGTCGACTAACCAAAACATAGACAGCGGTGAAATTCTAGACGTCGGGGAGTCTCCGAGGCGTTAAGGAAACCACTCATCGTCTGTTTCGAATAATGGGATTTTTTTCGTTTAATGGGAATACAATTTGCTATTTAACAGTTTGTTTCGGATAAGCCGGATTTCAGATAATCGCGATTCAGATAATCGGGATTGTACTATATATATATATATATATATATATATATATATATATATATATATATATATATATATATATATATATGGTAATTTATATAAATATAATATATATATATATAATAAATAGCATATTTATGGGTTGTGTTTTATAATGGAAAAATTCGACTCTAGGAAATTACGAAATGAATGAAATGAAAAGATCATTTTCACTCTGCCACTAGTAAACAAAACAAATGGGATTTATAATATTGCCACAGTTTAATTAGAAGTTAGTAAAGAAAATTAAAAATTGTTGCCTTTAAAATACAAAAAAAAAATTATTGCAGACTTTAAAGGAACCAATAGATTTGAAGTTTAAGGTTTTAAAACTATAATAACTCTAAAACTCTATCCAAAGATGAACTGTTGGCAAAAATTCACTACACTAAATTTCATATTTTGAAAATAACTGTATCTTACCATAAACATTTAAGAATTTATGCTAATATTAGGCACAACATACAAACCGTTGATTTTGATTGTTTGTTGAAAACCTAATTTAAAATCAACAGCAATTCCCGTAGTAATTTAATACTGGTATTCTAATAAATCGCTTTTTAATTATAAATATTTTTAAACTAGTAATAAATAGTAAATGTCAAAACCTATTGGCTGAAATGGGATATATGATAGTTTGCATAATGTAGTCGAAGATAGCAACGAAATGATTCGAATATGCCAACGAATTTTAAAGAGGCCACACATAATAAATTTACAGGTTGATGCTTAATCACTGTTTGATTCAAATTTTACACGCAGAAGGGTTTTGATTTTGAAAATTTAGTTAAGAATTTTTTTCCGACCCATGATAAGGAGTACAGAAAATTTAAATATGAAATAAGAAATTAAAAAATATATGCATGAAACCAAATAAACTTAAACGACATTTGGAAACGCTTCATAGTGAGTACCTTAACAAACCCCGAGAATTCTTCGAATTAAAATTAAAGTCATATGTAAAGCAGAATCATTTAAAAAAAAAACTTTGGCTGTGAATGAAAAAGCTTTACTTGCCTCTTACAAAGTTTCATATATAAAGCTAAATGTAAAACGCCTCACACCATTGGTGAAAAGCTTATTTTGCCAGCAGCAATTGAAGTTGTAGAAACTAGGTTTGGAGATAATTTTGCCAACAATTACTATCCATATCTATATCAAATGATACTGTTGTCCGTCGAATTGATGATATCGCTGAAGTTGTAAGCATCATTTCGGGAAATTGCGTGGCAAATTGTTTTTAATTCAGCTTGATGAGGCAACAGATAGCAATAAAGATGCTCATTTTATTGCCTATGTTCGATTTTATAATGGTATGTCAGCAGTAGAAAAACTATTTTTCTGCAAACCGATAGAACTCAAAGCAACATCACTCCCATTATTTGCTATCTTAAATGATTTTATAAACGAGGCAAATATGCCGTGGAAAAATTGCGTCGGAATATGTACCGATAGTGCTCATTCGTCGTTTGGAAGATTTCAAAGGTACAAGCACTTGTGAAACAAAAATCCCTACTGTGTGTGTGGATACATTGTATGATCCACAGAGAAGCTCTGGCTTCCAAAGAAATGGGTCCTGCCTGAATATTGTGCTCACTACAGTTGTAACCGTAGTAAATTATATTAAAATGAGACCCCTAAAATCTAGAATTTTTTCTGCACTTTGTAAAGACATGGGTGCCGAACATTCAGCTTTACTATTTATTGCGAGGCGAGATGGTTATCACGGGGGAAATGTTTGCAACGTGTTTATGAATTAAAAAATGAAATCGCCATTCTTCTAGAAGAGGAAAACCGACCGGAAGCCGAGAAGTTTCGAGATAGTTTATTTGTGATGAAATTGAGCTACTTGGTGGATATATTCGAGAAACTAAATACCTTAAATCGTTAACTCCAAGGAACAAACACATATATTCGATACAAATGATAAAATTAATGCTTTTTGCAGAAAATTGGAATTGTGGAGCAGAAACGTAAAGCAAAAAAACCTAGAAATATTTGCAAATGTGGGTGAATGTGTTAAAACATACAAGGCTGAAGAAACAACATGTGAAAGTTGTTTTAGTAACCATCGAAAATCATCTAGCCATGATGACAAAGAATTTTAAAAATTATTTCTTAGTGACGACAACTTGGTAGCAAGTTACGAGTGGGTTAAATATCCGTTTCAAAATACTCGAAGGGCTTTCAACTTCCGAAGAAAAAATCTTCATAGACTTCACGGCAAGTGGCGAAATCAAAAGACAATTTAATAATAAATCACTTTTGAATTTTGGGCAGGGGTGAATGATGAGTTTTCTGCACTGAAAACCTAGAGCATTTCGTATAATAGTACCGTTTTCAATATCCCACCTTCACGAAACCGCCGGATTTTCTGCGGTGGCTGCTTTGAAAACAAAATATAGATCTCAACTAAATATAGAAAAATAACTCAATGTTTGTTTCTAATATTAAACCATCCTTCGAAAATCTTTGCTCTTGCAAAACAGGCCCAAGGGAGTCACTAATAATTATTCAACCTGTTTTAATTTAGTATTAATATGTTAATTATTAGGTAAATACATTGTGCAGTACTAATACAATCCTATTTATAGGTATATTATATCAGTGTAAATGTGTTTTTTTTTTTTTATTATGCTTTCCTTTCAATAAACTATATTAAATATTTTGTTTTGCTTACCTTTATAATATATATATATATATATTATAAATATATATATATATATATATATATATATATATATATATATATATATATATATATATATATATATATACGAATAAATAATTAATCAAAATTATCTGTTAAATATAGAAAATAATTTTAGGAAAAACAGTCATCAATTTTCATGTTGTAACGTGTTTGAAAAGTTTTTTCCACTCTTTTAAAACATTACATCCTTATTAATAAGAGGGAAATTGATGACAGGTAACACTGTAATTGGATTCTTGAAATACCGCTGGCACCATTTGTTCAAATCTGAAAAAGGCCGAATGGGCTATACGATTAATTTTGCAAGCAGATTTACAACCTTACCGATTTAGGACTAGATTACCGATTTTTTTCATATGCCCCAATAAATTAGAAACAGCGTATTTTTTAAGTTAATTTTTTTGTTGTAAAGAATATTCGAAAATATCGATTGTCTCTTAAATGTTTTAAATTATAAATTAGTTTCAACTACTATTAATATGAGATAGAAAGTTTAAGATGGGACTTAAGAGGTTATAATATTCTTTAAAATAAACTGCTCCAATAAATTTGTTCTATATTACAGTAAATTATGAGATCAATAAAGCTTCTGAAAGTTATTTTGATTTTACTTTATTACGATTAATATTTCAATTTGCTCGCTAATTGGATTGGGTTGAAACAATTTCTTGTTACTGTTACGGCATTTTCTTTCAAGGTAGTATTTATATTCCTTTCTTAGTAGAAAAATATTATTTTGTGCACATTTTATAAACAATTTTTTTAAACCGACAATTCTCTTTCACATATAGTACGGAAAATAAATTTTACGGTACCATCTGAATATACAGGGAGATTATAAAATCGTAACCAAATCAACGAAGTATTTTGTCAATATTCGATTTTTGGCGTACAAATTCACATGCAACTGTGTACCCGTCACAATCGGAAAGTGTCAGTATCTTTATAATGAATGTAAACTTTCTGTTCGAAGTGCCGATGTGAAATTTACTGATTCTGCAAAATACAGCTTTCCACATTCCTTACTTGGCACGTAACTAACTATTAGTTTATATATATATATATATATATATATATATATATATATATATATATATAGGCATATATATATATACATAGCGCTAAATATAACTATATATATATAATATATATATCTATATATATAGGCCGAACTAATATATATATATATATATATATATATTATATATATATACATTGTATATATATAGATAGTAGCGCTGAAATGTGAACTATATACAATAAGAGGCCTTCTCTTTAGAGCCGAACTAAAAAATATCTCTTAATATTTTTTATGGGTAATACAGTCAAAAAAAACCTGTCATTAACAAGGTAAGTAAAATTTTTTTGCAAAAAAAAAAAAAATATTTTTCAACATTATCTCCATTGAGCTCATTACGTTTGGTCTATTTTTTTTTTATTTTCTGAGTAAAGAAATTGTTTCTAACCTTGCATAACACTCGGTTAGAGTACAGATAACCTCTTTATTCCAGGGACGGTCACTTGGGGCCAAATCTGGGGAACAAGGTAGGTGGGAAACTCCGAAGCCCTGCTCGTGCATTTTTGCCAATGCAACGGCCGATGGGTGAGCAGACGCATTGTCCTGGTGAAGGAGCACTTATCTGCGCTAATTTTGGTCACTTCTGCTTGAACTCACTATGCAAATGGTACAACAACGTTGCGCAATAAGAGTCAGTCATGGTTTTACCCTCTTCTAAATAATCAACCCCGATAGGGGTTGAAATGTTGGGAGTCGCAAAAAATAGTTGCAAACACTTTTCCCGCCGATAGAACTGTTTTTGCTTTTTCGGTGCAATTTCACCTTCGCCAGTCCACTGTTTTGACTGTCGTTTAATCTCCTGGATATAATGGTGGCTCCATATTTCATCTACAGTCACAACCATCTCAGAAGTCTTTCAGATTACGTTGCAACTTTTCCAAACACGATTTTGAAATGTCCTTCCTCGTGCGTTTTTGATCTGCAATCAACAAAGAGAGCACCCATTGCACGCTCAGCGCCTTCATCATTAGAACTTTATGCAGGATATTATGTATCCATTCATATGATATGCGTACCATATCAGCAATCTCACGAAGCTTAATGCGCATCCTGAACATGCAGCATCTACAGTGCTCGTGCGGCCACTTTTAAATTCATTTATTCAATAATAAATGGTCATGAGTGTTCGTGCAGAGTTCACATGAACTTCCTTCTGTTTAGTTTCTATCTAGACTGTAGTCCACTTTTTTAAATAAAAATGTTTTATCACTGCACGATATTGAGCTTTATCTATTTCTACGAAACATGTAACACTAATAACTTACGATAGCAGCCAACAAATAACTACGTATTGCATCTGTTTGAAATTTTGAACAGATTCGTTACCAGAATCACGTTTACCAATACCGCTTAACAAAATTTCCTACCATTTCATCGAAATTTACCAGACTTATCAATCTGCCTCGAATATAATTAGCATAATTAATATAAAAATTACTTTGTATGCCTATTTATTTGTTTTCTAAATTTTAAATAAAAACAATATAGCCCGATATCTAGTTAATAACAAAGAAAGATCTAACAAATATGGAACTTAATTGTGATGACTGTGTTGATGTCTATGTGGGACAAACGGGACTGATAATTACTTAATTATAATATTACACCTAATTAAATTACATTGATAGTATTGGAAAACCCACACAGACATGGAATTAGGAGAATAAATTCAATAATGGTGAATTGTTTAAATCTACCTGGGCGTTGAGTAAAGTACCTGTAGCCCTTAATTGATTTATTTGCATTGTCTCTAAAAGATTTAGTTCTAAACCTTTTTGTTGCGTATGTAAAATTTTGAAATTCTTATTTTCTGTTAAAAGATGATTAGCATATGTTAAATTAGACTTTCTATGAATGAAATTTTTTTCGTGTTCTGTAATTCTATAATATACGTACAGTTTGTCCTATGTATGTTTTAGGACATGACCACATGTTAATTGATAAACCCTGATTTATTTGTGGTTTATAGTTTTTGAGATATTTCCCTATAGTATTGTTAGTCTTGTTAGCTATGTCCTTTTTGTTGATTTAACAATTTTCCCAGTTTTTCTGTTGGTTTGCCGAAATAGGATAAGCATTTAAATGTGGTTTTTCTGTCCTTAAAATGTGGATATATTTCTGAGATTGCCTTGTTTCTAAGTTTTTTCCTAACGATGTTATCGATTAAAGTAACTGAATAACCGTTGTCAACGGCTGCTTGTTTTATGTAGTTTAATTCTTTAGAGGTAAATTTTACTACACTTTATACAACTTTAAATCAAAAAAATATCAACATAGCTTATAAAACTAACAATACTATAGGAAAATATCTCAAAAACTACAAACCACAAATCAATGAAGATAATAAATCAGGAATTTATCAATGGGGTCATGTCCTAAAACATACATAGGACAAACTGGATGTACATTTATATAAAGAATTACAGAACACGAAAAAGTTTCATCCATAGAAAGTCTAATTCAATATATGCTAATCATCTTTTAACAGAAAATCACATGTTTAATAAGAATTTCAAAATTTTACATACCTAACAAAAAGGTTTAAAACTAAACCTTTTAGAGACAATGCAAATAAATCGATTAAGGGCTACAGGTACTTTACTCAACGACCAGGTAAATTTAAATAATTCACCATTATTGAATTTATTCTCCTAATTCCATGTCTGTGTGGGTTTTCCAATACTATCAATGTAATTTAATTAGGTGTAATATTATAACTAAGAAATTATATAAATTATGTAAACATTAAACCTAACTTGACAGTGGAAAATGTAGATCTGAAGAAGCTGCATCGACAGCGAAACGCGTCATCATAATTTAAATAAACTGACTAAAAACAGTCTTTTATTATATATTTAAAGATTAAAAGGACACAGACAGTCTATTTTAAATAAATAAAAATCAACAGCATAAAAAGCCATTAAAATAATACAAAACACAAATAGAATTTGGTAATACCCCCATATTAGACGTCGTGTTAAGATAGACTACTTGTAATTAACCCAATTTTATTATCTCTTTATTTAAATTTAGTACCAATTAACCATCCAAATGTAATATCTTTTAGAACTTAAGTTTAGTCTTATTGTATACCTCTTCGAAAATGGTCGAGAGACTGAAATACGTGTCAGAGTGATCTGAATATATTCAGTGAAACAGTTATACTGTATTGTATTTCAAAGTTGAAAATTCTAAATTTTATCAGAAAAACATTCACATTCTGATGTTAAAATTATAAAATAAAATCATTAAGATTTATGAAACCATTTTTAACTTTGAAATAAGAAAGTAGAGCATTAATAAAGAGCTAAGCTATGTTTATTAGAGCTATGTCTAAATTTGTTTCTTATCATTATTACAAATAAAAAAATATATTATTTTTTTACCAAATCAATCTGAAAATTTTAGACATTCTGGGAAAACCTGACAGCTCTGTCCACAGGCACTTATATATTAAACATAACACTGTCAGATATTTACTCCCAATAAAAATATTTAATTCATTACCATCATTTTTTAAGAAGATAAACTCATTTAGTTTCACACTGGCCGATATTTTTAGTAATAATTTATTGGATCAGTATGACATTTACAAGAATCAATATACCTCATAAAATTTCCACTGAAATAACGAAAAACTCTAAAACAAAGAAAACACATTCTTTTTTTTTTTTTAAAGTAATCTATAATTTTTTTTTGGAAAATAAATTGTCATCTCATTGTCTTTACATTCTTCCTAATTAAATAAAAAAATCCTATTACTTTTATATGAACAAGTGAACTCTTTTTAGTGTTCCGTATGGAACACTTACAAGATCACTTCGGTGTCTGTCTCTCTGTCTGTCTGTCACACCCGATTTTCTCCGAAACTATTTGACATAGAAAGTTGAAATTTGGTAATAATATAGGAATTGATGGCCTCATCAGAGCCATGTAGTTTTGAGAGTTAAATTTTGACTTAAGGGGTTAGTTTTGGGGGGTGAAATCGGAAGTGAAAAAATTTACTAGGTCATCGAGTGTGGTGTCAAATGAAAGCTTGTGAAAACACGAGTAAAAAATGTATTTATAATGTAATACTTGCGCGCCCTTTTCTTTGTATTATTTTTAAAAAAATCGCTAAAAATCGCTGTCCCCCGCCTTATCTCGAAAAGTACTTATCAAAAAATTTTGAAAAAATTCAGGAATATTCTCCACGGGATGTAGATTGAACGAAAATTATCACGAGTGCATTACCTTTAATAATTTTTCTGGTATTTAAAAAAAAACAAAAATTTCAAGGTCATCAGATTTCAGTAAAGATTGGAAACAAACTTTGTTGAAGACTCATTTGGGGTGTGTTTTGTGAAGTCACTGATCATTTTATACAACTGTAACAAAATTTTTTTATTTTAAAAGCAATCAACGTACGGAACACTAATTGCGCAAGTTCAACTTGCACTTGACCGGTTATATTATAATATATGATATTATGATATAAATCGACAGTATTTTTTAACTAATTCAAAAAAGTGCATTTTTATCTGTTGTTAACGTTATGTGCACCTATAGTATTTCAATTTTAAGCACTAACGCACACCATACCAACTATCCTCAGCAATATAGGTAAGCTGCACTCTTATATACTACCTAAAAGCTTTTGTTTATGGTTATCGAGTTGGGCTTGTTTCTTGCAGATGGTAGTTGAAGAATTTCTCTCACACTATCACTATTACCTTACATATACCCCAGGATTTCATACTATTTTCTACACTCTTTTTTTAGATTAATGGTATGTTGGGAAAGATTAAAAGTCGAATCTATTGCTTGCTCTTAGTACGTGTGTTTTTACATTACCTCGGCTCGAATACCAGCTGCGTATGCAAATATCAGTAAACAACAGAAAGAAATATAGCCCCACAAATACTTGGAAAAAAACCCAATCTTGGGGTGATATTAACAAAGTAGAGTTTAACCCAACGAAAACCCAGACAGCAGTTTTTATTGTAAAAGTTAACCTTACAGAACCCGACATATTTACGTTGACAGACTCGATCCCACATAACTTGTTAGGCGTTAATTTGTGAGCTAATATCTCTTGGCGTGATCGTCTTGCTTTCGTAATGGAGAAATCTTATTAAAAACTGAAAATAATATTTCGTATTAGAAAGCTTAACATCTCATAATAGCATTTAATTCTGTACAAGGCTTAAATTTGATCATTAATGGAATATTGCTCCCAGACATACTTTGTATGTATTAGATTCTATTCAAAAGAGAGACATTAATCTGATTGAGAAACCCGAACTCATTAGGAACCTTGGTTTTTGAAACATATAAAGAATGACGACTTAAGTCTATTACCTAAAAACTTTGATGGCATGATTTCTTCCAGAGTGGTGCATGCTAGGAATGAACATCGTGCAAATGCCTCATAACTATATGAGATATAGCTTGGCACTTCTAGTACCACTTTACTTAAGATCTCTTTTGTATAGATAACTTTAGTCGTTTTGCTTAAGCGACCCAGAACTGGGCTTTTTACCGAGTATGACTAGCAGTATTAGAAGACTTGAAGAAGAAGCAATATTTGCACTCATTGCTTTCGCGTATGCGCTGCTCTTGCAATGATTTAGGCTTTTTTTTGATGCGCGCGTGTCGAGATTATTATAAAATCCAGGCTAATGAAGAAATATAAATTATTGGAATCATTATAGAGAGAGATTATTAGAGAATGTGCTTTAATTTATATCGATCGTATTTCTTATTTTATGAGGATTAAAGTAACAAGTTCATAGTAAATCAACATTATTTACTTTTTCATGCAAGAGTACACATATTTTCCATTTATTTGAAAGAGACATTCAGTACGAGATTTCCTTTAATGTTTTTTTGCTTAGGCTGTTCTACCATATAACCAGTTGCTGACTAGAACCCTTTATACGGAACCTTCAGTGTATCGCAAACACTTTGCAGAGATTGAGCCGCTGCTATTTGTTACAAATTAATAATAATAAGAACCACTATAAACAGAAATATAGACTGATTCAAATTCTTCTCGCTCTGGCCTAATCAGAGCCTTTTAAAACAGATATCGGCGGAAATTACCTGAGGAGTTTTTGCAGTTTAGTATGTGTGTATATAGAAATTTTAGTTTAAAAATTTTCTAAAGTGTAAGATTATATAAAACATTTAACGGTTATGAAGTACAGAAATTCCTTATTAACTCCGGGTATCGATCATTATTAGATTTGCGAAATTAAAAAAAAATATGATTCAAATCTCCAACAGTTCTATGACATTATTTTTTTGTGAGATGAGCAAGGTAATAAATTATCCGGATACGTTCAAAAGACTGTGCCAAAATTTGTTTGGAATTTCTTTATAGATCTCAGCTTCATTTGTATTATTACTTCTTCTGACGATGAAAAATAGTAAGTACTGTCTATTTTTAAGGAATAAAAAAAAAAAATACCACGTAATATTGCCACAAGGATGTCTGATATTGCCTTCACATAGCGTATCATAAAATCATCAACAAAGCTTCTGGCGTTGATGGAATACCTGCCATAGTAGTCAAAAAATGCGCAAGCGAACTAATTCCAGTTTTCTGTAAATTCTTCAACATATCTTGCAGAAAGAGAATATTTCCTTTCTGTTAGAAATGCGCTGCAGTACAGCCGATACCTAAAAAAGGCAAGAAGAACTTGCTAAAAAAATTAACAACCACTCGCATTTCTTTCAATATTATCAAAAGTTATAGGAAAGGCGATCAATCAGCACCTTTGAAAATATCTACAAAGATTTAACATTATTAGCGATCATTAATATAGCTTTCGTAAGCAAAAATCGATAGGAGAACTTTTAACTTATTTAACACATGTTTGGAACAACTCAACATTTTAACATTATGGAGAATCTCGAGTGGTTGCACCGGATGTAGCCAAGGCATTCGACCGTGTTTGGCTTGACGTATTGTTGGCTAAGTTACGCTCTTGTACTATGTCTGAAAGGTTTTATTTATGGCTCCCGGGTTTCATGCATTTCATTCTAATACCTTCACTATCAACGCCGGTGTGCCTCAAGACTCGATACTGTCTCCTACTTTCTTTCTCATTTACATTAACGATCTGCTGGAAAGGACAAGAAATCCAATCTACAACTTTGCAGATGACAGTACGCTTATGCTTTCATTCCCTTCTGTCGCTCGGACATCGGTTATTCATGCAAACATTCGCACATAGCATGAGGTTGTTCAACTTTACAAAGATCTAGAAGATCTTGGGATGACAGTAATCAAGTAGAATTTAACTTTGCAAAAAACCCAGGCGGCAATTTTTTCTAAAAACAGTTAACGTTACGGAACACGACATAGTTATGTCGGGACACACCGTTCTTCTAGCATAATCACTCAAGTTGCTGGGGAGTTAACTTAGAAGCAAATATATCTTAGCATGAACATGTCGCAACCATTGCAAAGAGAGCTTCTTTAAAGCTGGGAATAGTATTTCGAACTAGGAAGCTTTACACTCCACAACAACTCTTAGTTCTGTACAAAGCTCAAATTCGACCAACGATGGAATGCTGCTTTCATGCACGGCATTTGTTGGATTCTATTCAAAAGGGAGCTGTTTGCTAGACTGGATACCCAAAGCTCACTAGAAACTATGATACCTTGAAACATCGAAGAATGGTTAGTGTCTCCTCTGCAAGTATTTTCGTGGAAAGTGTGCAGATGTAGCCCTTTTAATTCTTCCCAGAGCGGTGTATGCTATTAATAAACATCGCGCTAATTTAGCACATCCGTCTGAGGTTCAGCTTGTTACTCCTCGTACTCGACTGTCTTTTCCACCAAGTACAACTTCAAGATCAACGAAAATCGCTTTTTTCCGCACACGCGTCACTCTTGTAGCGCTTTAGGAATTTCAGTAAATTTTGAAACTATTGGCTTGACACTCTGAATTAACCTGTAGAAGTCAACTTCTTGTTGGGAAATATCTCAAAATTGAGTCTAACTTTAACTATTCTCTTTAGGTTCAGGATGGGGTAGAGTTTCCCCAGTAGTTGCTTCGCCTTCTTGGTAGCAGTGCAGATCTGGTCCTTCCATACGAGTTGTCGATCGAAATGGACGCCCAGGTATTTGATGGTTTTGGCCCATTGGATACGGGAGCCTTGGAGTTGAAGATGTCCATGAGAAGTGCATCAACCTGTAAAATATTTTGTGAAAGTAGACCAATTCAAAACAAAATACACATATTCTAGGAGTATTCGTAATAATTAACTGTTCTCAAGATATTCCATTAGTACAGTTTTAATAACACACTTGACAGTCCTGATAATATGTTCATTCATTAATAAAACAATTCTCGGGTTATTTTCATTAGTTCAGGCTTTATCAAGCTGTCATATATTTTTGATAACAAACAACATTTGTAATACTCCCTTATTTTTAAACACAGTTTATTAAACTTGACAACTTGAACTTGAACGACAAAGTTCAAAATGTTGCGTAATAGTAATCCTCTCTGCTATCACATCGATTAAATCTAAAAATAATATTTATCTTGGGATTGTCAAGTGACAAGAACTTGTTAATATACTAATTAAAATTCATCTCGGATACACTTAAAAGACAAAGAAAGTCTATTATTAAATGTATATTAATTGATGTCTTTCATGAGATAATACTTCGCAAATTAATTTTTTCATAATTTTCATTATATATAATATAATTATTATCGTTGACTTAATAGTTCTACTATAAATAGAATTTTTAGGATAAAAAAGGTTTATGACCTTTGATGACACGACATATAACCTTATATTTTTTGAATTTTGGATGGTTGTAGATTCTACTTGATGGAAATTCATTATAAATATATAATAAAAGACTGTTTTTAGTCAGTTTCCACTGGTTTATTTAAATTGCGATGACGCGTTTCGCTGTCGATGCAGCTTCTTTAGATCTACATTTTACACTGTCAAGTTAGGTTTAATGTTCACAATTTTATATAATTTCTTAATTATACTATTACAACTAATTAAATTACATTGAAAGTATTGGAAAACCCACACAGATTTGGAATTAGGAGAATAAATTCAATAATAGTGAATTGCTTAAATCTACCTGGTCGTTGAGTGAAGTACCTGTAGTCCTTAATCGATTTATTTGCATTGTCTCTAAAAGGTTTAGTTCGAAACCTTTTTGTTACGTGTGTAAAATTTTGAATTTCTTGTTAAATGTGTGATTTTCTGTTAAAAGATGATTAGCATATGTTGAATTAGATTTTCTATGGATGAAACTTTTTTCGTGTTCTGTAATTCTTTGTATAAATGTACGTCCAGTTTATCCTATGTATGTTTTAGGACATGAACCACACGTTAATTGATAAATCCCTGATTTATTGTCTTTATTGATTTGTGGTTTGTAGTTTTTAAGATATTTCCCTATAGTATTGTTAGTCTTGTAAGCTATGTTGATATTTTTTTGATTTAAAAATATCCCCAGTTTTTCCGTTGGTTTCCCGAAATAGGTTAAGCATTTAAATGTGGTATTTCTGTCCTTAAAACGTGGGTATATTTCTGAGATTGCCTTGTTTCTAAGTTTTTTCCTAACGATATTATTGATTAAAGTAACCGAATAACCGTTGTTAACGGCTACTTGTTTTATGTAGTAAAATTTTCCTCTGATAAAGGGATATTAGTTAGTCTATGTGTAAAACTATGATAAGCTGCGAGTTTATGATGGTTAGGATGGTGAGAACTATTGTGAATTGTGGTATCTATTTGACAAGGTTTGTGATATATTGCAAATTCATGTTTTTCATGGTTTTACTGATTGTTAAGTCTAGGAAGTTGTCTAGGTAGTTTGAAGGTTTCAAACACAATATTCAAACTAACATCAATATCAAAGAATCGGAGACATTAGGTATAGATACTGAGATTGCCTTGAAAGATAGTCCTAACAACATATTATCAAAATTTCAAACAGCCGAAATTATTAAAAAAGAATTCATATCTAATAGTAACAACATCAACCAAGACTTAAGGACAATAAAAACCATTCAGAGTAAAGCAAAACAAAATGATATAATCTTTACCAAAGCAGATAAAGGTAATACAGTAATAGCAATAGACAAAATCGACTATATTAATAAAACGTTAGATTTTTTCAAAACAGGAAAGTACGCAATTTTAAAGAAAGATCCAACAAACATTTTTCAAAAAGAAATAAAACAACAAATTGAGCAGGCTAAAAGTATCATTCACGATAAAGATAAATTTAAATTGATCAATATGAATCCCCAAATCCCACAACTTTATTCACTCATAAAACTACACAAACTTGACCACCCAATCAGACCAGTTGTTTCTTATACGTCTGCTCCAGCATATAAGACGTCATCTTTTTTAATTGATTTAATCAAATATTATACCAAATTTGAACCTAAATATAGTATCAAAAACTCATACGAACTCGTGAATAAAGTTAAGAATATAATACCAGATAATTCTAAATTAGTCTCTTTCGATGTCAAAAACTTATTTCCTAAGAACTTGCCTAAGACAAAATTATTTTTCATTTAACAATACATTCTACAATAGTAAGGAAGGGTTAATTATAGGGAGTCCATTACTTGCCGAAATTTTCATGGACAGTATTGAATATTTAACAACCATAATAACAATAGTAATAATTGTCTATACTGGTATCGATACGTAGACGATATAATTGTATGCTTTACAGGTACGGACAGACAATTAACTCACTTTTTACAGTATATTAATTCTTTACATAGAAATATCAGTTTTACAATGGAAGAAGAAGTCGAAGGGAAAATTAACTTCCTAGACTTAACAATCAGTAAAACCATGAAAAAACATGAATTTGCAATATATCACAAACCTTGTCATACAGATACCACAATTCTCAATAGTTCTCACCACCCTACCCATCATAAAACTCGCAGCTTATCATAGTTTTACACATGGACTAACTAATATCCCCTTATCAGAGGAAAATTTTACTACATAAAACAAGTAGCCGTTAACAACGGTTATTCGGTTACTTTAATCAATAATATCGTTAGGAAAAAACTTAGAAACAAGGCAATCTCAGAAATATACCCACGTTTTAAGGACAGAAATACCACATTTAAATGCTTAACCTATTTCGGGCAACCAACGGAAAAACTGGGGAAATTTTTAAATCAAAAAAATATCAACATAGCTTACAAGACTAACAATACTATAGGGAAATATCTTAAAAACTACAAACCACAAATCCATAAAGACAATAAATCAGGGGTTTATCAATTAACATGTGGTTCATGTCCTAAAACATACATAGGACAAACTGGACCTACATTTATACAAAGAATTACAGAACACGAAAAAAGTTTCATCCATAGAAAATCCAATTCAACATATGCTAATCATCTTTTAACAGAAAATCACACATTTAACAGGAATTTCAAAATTTTACACACCCAACAAAAAGGTTTAAAACTAAACCTTTTAGAGACAATGCAAATAAATCGGTTAAGGGCTATAGGTACTTTACTCAACGACCAGGGAGATTTAAGCAATTCACCATTATTGAATTTATTCTCCTAATTCCAAAGCTGTGTGGGTTTTCCGATACTTTCAATGTACTTTAATTAGGTGTAATATTATAATTAAGAAATTATATAAAAATTGTGGACATTAAACCTAACTTGACAGTGTAAATGTAGATCTGAAGAAGCTGCATCGAAAGCCAAACGCGTCATCGCAATTTAAATAAACCAGTTAACTAAAAACAGTCTTTTATTATATATTTATATTTTTTGTTCTAAGCCAAATATGTTCTTTGTTTAAATGTACATGTCTTGTGTGTAGTTGAATAAAGCGTCAACATTAATCAACTTTAAAGTAATCTTTACAATATTTTATGTATTTTTGGTATAATTACAAAAGAAAGTTAGGAAGTACCGATATTTAATTGTTTTAGTGGAGTTATAATAGTAAAATTGCAAGAATAACTACGATTAAAAATTGAAAAGGCTGTATTTCTGGGCATCGTCCATCTCGGCCCCAAAAAAGGATCCATCAGATAAAACGGTTTTTAATGAGTTTGTGAAAGTGCCCATCTAGGCCCCAAATAATAAAATAATGAAGTGAATAAGTAACAAAATGATTTGTAGGTAATGGTTAGTAACTGGGTATTTGTTCGGGTATTATTTACGTGCATTATATCTCAGAAAAATGGCTTCGAGTTGTTCTGCTGAATTACGTGAATTTACTAGCCAACGAGGTAAAATACTACTAGTATTAAATTCATTTAAATTTAAAAGCTTAATTGGAAATAATCTTCGGGAGAAACGAAGTGGAGGTACATTAAAGATGGGTGTAATGCTTATTTGAAAACCATCGGTAATTCATCTGATCGAGTTCTATCTTTTTTAAATCAAAACGCACGAACCGGAGTCAGAAAATATCTTGCAAAGATAAATAATGACTACATCTGCCAAAGGAAAGTAAAAAAGTGATCTGATAGAAAAACCAGCAAAAATAATGCGAAAAGCATTGACGGAAGAAATCAATGCTCTCACCGTACGGGACTTAGAATATGTGAGGAAAAATATCTACTATGCTCGGCGAAAAACACCACCAGCAATACCAAAGTCGATTATGGAAGTACATAGAGCCTTGGATGCAATGAATCTAAAAACAAATAAATCTCAATATTACAAAGATGACCAATCAGAAATAGGAAAATGGTTGCATTATTGTTTTGGGCTTCTCTTCTTAGAACCTAAAGACGTTGAAGATTTTTATTTTTTGAAATTATACGAAATAAAGCCACAAAATGTAAATTTAGAGAAATTTTCTGATTAACTTGTGGATACTTATTTACCTAACGAGTCCAAATTTTCACCACATATTTGGGCAAGTACATCTGCAGAAATAAATAAAACCACGAACGCTTGTGAATCATTTCATGCATATTTTAATATTTCAATGTATCAGACATGTATTTTTAGTAAAGAAGTTTTAAATGTACAAGTAGAAACGTCTGTTAAGTGCAATACTATTGGTGTAACATATAAGTGTAAAAATTTAACTAATGAGAAAAAACAAGTGTTTATTGAGAATAAAATAAGAAGATATAAAAGTAAGGATATATCAAAAAAACCGGTCAAGTGCAAGTTGAACTTGCACAATTAGTGTTCCGTACATTGATTGTTTTTAAAATAAAAAATTTTGTTAGGCTGGTATAAAATGATCAGTGACTTTACAAAACACACCCCAAATGAGTTTTCAACAAAGTTTGTTTCCAATCTTTACTGAAAACTGGTGACCTTGAAATTTTGGCTTTTTTTCTATACCAGATAAATTATTGAAGGTAATGATAATATTCGTTCAATCTATACCCCGTGGAGAATATTCCAGGGTTTTTTTCAAAATTTTTTGATCAGTACTTTTCGAGATAAGGTAGGGAACAGCGATTTGTTACGATTTTTTAAAAGTAATACGAAGAAAAGTGTGCGCAAGTATTACATTATATGTATATTTTTTACTCGTGTTTTCACAAGCTTTCATTTGACACCACACTCGATGACCTAGTAAAAAAAATTTTTTTTCACTTCCTATTTCACCCCTCAAAACGAATCCCTTAAGTCAAAATTTATGTTACGGTGATATAAAATGATCAGTGACTTCACAAAACACACCCCAAATAAGTTTTCAACAAAGTTTATTTCCAATCTTTACTGAAAATTGATGACCTTGAACTTTCTGTTTTTTTTATATACCAGATAAATTATTACAGGTAATGCACTCGTGATAATTTTCGTTCAATCTACATCCCGTGGAGAATATTCCAGAATTTTTTCAAAATTTTTTGTTAAGTACTTTCCGAGATAAGGCGGGTGGACAGCGATTTTTCGCGATTTTTTAAAAATAATGCAAAGAAAAGTGCGCGCAAGTATTACATTATATATATATATATATATATATATATATATATATACATATATATATATATATATATATATATATATATATATATATATATATATATATATATATATATATATATATATATATATATATATATATATTTTACTCGTGTTTTGACAAGCTTTCATTTGACACCACACTCGATTACCTAGTAAAAAAATTTTTTTTTCATTTCCGATTTCACCCCCCAAAACTAACCCCTTAAGTCAAAATTTAACTTTCAAAACTGCACGGCTCTGATGAGGCCATCAATTCCTATATTACTACCAAATTTTAACTTTCTATGACAAATAGTTTCGGAGAAAATCGGGGGTGTGACAGACGGACAGACGGACAGACACCGAAGTGATCTTATAAGTGTTCCGTACGGAACACTAAAAAGGTTTATGACCTTTGGTGACACAAGATATAACCTTATATTTTTTGTTCCAAGCCAAATATGTTCTTTGTTTAAATGTGCATGTCTTGTGTGTAGTTGAATAAAGCGTCAACATTATACAATACAATATTTTATATATTTTTGGAGTAATTACAATAGAAAGTTAGGAAGTTTCGATATTTAATTGTTTTAATGGAGTTATAATAGTAAAATTGCAAGAATAAATACGATTAAAAATTGAAAAGATTGTATTTCTGGGCATCGTCCATCTCGGCCCCAAAAAAAGGATCCATCAGATAAAACGGTTTTTAATGAGTTTGTGAAAGTGCCCATCTAGGCCCTAAGTAATAAAATAATGAAGTGAATAAGTAACAAAATGATTTGTAGGTAATGGTTAGTAATTGGGTATTTGTTCGGGTATTATTTACGTGCATTATATCTCAGAAAAATGGCTTCGAGTTGTTCTGCTGAATTATGTGAATTTACTAGCCAACGAGGTAAAATACTACTAGTATTAAATTCATTTAAATTTAAAAGCATAATTGGAAATAATCTTCGGGAGAAACGAAGTGGAGGTACATTAAAGATGAGTGTAATGCTTATTTGAAAACCATCGGTAATTCATCTGACCGAGTTCTATCTTTTTTTAAATCAAACGCACGAACCGGAGCGGAGTCAGAAAATATCTTGCAAAGATAAATAATGACTACATCTGCCAAAAGGAAAGTAAAAAAGTGATCTGATAGAAAAACCAGCAAAAATAATGCGAAAAGCATTGACGGAAGAAATCAATGCTCTCACCGTACGGGACTTAGAATATGTGAGGAAAAATATCTACTATGCTCGGCGAAAAACACCACCAGCAATACCAAAGTCGATTATGGAAGTACGTAGAGCCTTGGATGCAATGAATCTAAAAACAAATAAATCTCAATATTACAAAGATGACGAATCAGAAATAGGAAAATGGTTGCATTATTGTTTTGGGCTTCTCTTCTTAGAACCTAAAGACGTTGAAGATTTTTATTTTTTCAAATTATACGAAATAAAGCCACAAAATGTAAATTTAGAGAAATTTTCTGATTAACTTGTGGATACTTATTTAACTAACGAGTCCAAATTTCCACCACATATTTGGGCAAGTACATCTGCAGAAATAAATAAAACCACGAACGCTTGTGAATCATTTCATGCATATTTTAATATTTCAATGTATCAGACATGTATTTTTTAGTAAAGAAGTTTTAAATGTACAAGTAGAAACGTTTGTTAAGTGCAATACTATTGGTGAAACATATAAGTCTAAAAATTTAACTAATGAGAAAAAACAAGTGTTTATTGAGAATAAAATAAGAAGATATAAAAGTAAGGATATATCAAAATTAACATATGTAAAAATTGTTTCCCATTATCATTCACACAAATAGGTAATAGGATTTTGTATTGATGAAATTTAGTTTTGTAATTTTGAACAATATTACTTACCCATTTTAATAAAATTTGAGTTTAAATTTCTTTATTATTTTTATTATTATTTATCGTTTGTTTCTGTGAAAAAACTTGCTTCTCTCTTTTTGGCTCATTAATTTGGCAAATTAAAAATTAATCACAGTTCGGGCCGAGATGGTCTATTCCAAAACCGGACAAGTTTTGCAGACTTTATTTTACAGGGTAATTATAAATGTCGACCAGCTCCTCTCGTGTAGCTTTTTTAACAGAAACAATCCCTTTACGTGTTTTTGATATATGACACAAGATTTATATTTTTAAAATCGAATACCTTGTATATTAATATTCAGTTTTATAGAATTCCTAATTCTATAAACGCTAATTTTTTGTATTGGAAAATTAAATGCTTTATTCTGTTCTTTTTCTTATGAATATTTAATTCTTATAACATCGTTTTAATCTTGGTTTAACATAAAGTGTTACACATATTATAATGCAACTAGCCGATAATACTCGTTTATATTTCTTCTTCTATGCTTATGTATATATATATATATATATATATATATATATATATATATATATATATATATGTATATATATATATATATATATATATATATATATATATATATGTATATATATATATATATATATATATATATATATATATATATATATATATATATGTATGACCATGTAATAATTGTATTCTTGTTACAATTTTCTTAGGTTTAATGTTCATAAAATAAAGACCTTGTTTTATATCATAGTATGTATTTGTGGCAAAACGTTTCAATCTTACGTTCTGGTCTTCATCAGGTTTTGAATCTGTTATTTATTTTAAAATACTGTACGAGGCTGGTTTGAAAAGTCCGTGCAAAGTCCGAGACATGAAACCACCGGCGCGTATTGAGGTCATTTTTAGTTAGTAGCATCTCTTGAATGAACGCACACCAAGTTTCAGAGTGATTTTCTAGAAATGGACGAAAAAGAATTTCGTGTGGTGATTAAACATTACTTTATGAAAGGCAAAACGCCTTAGGAGACTAAAGAGAAGCTTGATAAACATTATGGTGACTCTGCACCTTCGATTAGAACAGTTTATAAGTGGTTTCAAAATTTTCGGACTGGCCATATGGGCACAAGTGACGCTGAACGTTCTGGACGGCCTGTGGAGGTTACGACTCCACAAATCATTGATCAATCCATGATATGGTGATGGATGACAGAAGAGTTAAAGTGCGTGAAATTGTTAATGTTGTGGGCATCTCGACTGAACGGGTACATAATATTTTGCATAAACATTTGGACATGAGAAAGCTATCCGCAAGATGGGTGCCGCGATTGCTCACGCTTGACCAAAAACGGAATCGTGTGAAGTGTTGCAAGTATGGTTTACAGCTGTTCCAGAAGAATCCGGAGGACTTTAAGCGTTGTTTCGTCACTGTGGATGAAACATGGGTACATTACTATTCTCCTGAGACCAAACAACAATCTAAACAATGGGTTACCAAGGGGGAATCTGCACCAAAAAAGGCGAAGACCTTTCCTTCGGCCGGAAAAGTTATGGCGACTGTCTTTTGGGATTCGCAAGGGATAATCCTCATCGACTATCTGGAAAAGGGGTAAAAACTATTACAGGTGAATATTATTCATCGTTATTGGACTGTTTGAAAACCGAGCTGCAAGAAAAAACGCCCGCGATTGGCCCACAAGAAAGTCCTTTTCCATCACGACAACGCACCAGCACACACCTCAGCAGTTGTGGTCGCAAAATTAATGGAAATAGGATTCCAACTCGTTTCACATCCCCCTATTCTCCAGACTTGGCTCCCTCGGACTACTATTTGTTCCCCAATTTGAAGAAATGGCTGGCTGGACAAAGATTTTATTCAAATGAGGAGGTGATTGCAGACACTAATGGATATTTTGCAGACTTGGACAAATCCTATTATTCGGAAGGGATCAACAAACTAGAACATCGTTGGACGAAATGTATAAGCCTAAAACGAGACTACGTCGAAAAATAAAAAAGGTTTACCCCAAACACATAAGTAGTTTTTATTTTTGCACGGACTTTTCAAACCAGCCTTGTACACATATAAATTAAAAATAAACTAAAACGATTCATGAGACCATTACATGGAGAGTTACAACATATATTTTCCCAGATGTCTCCGAAGACTAGAAGTCAAGCAGATTAGTCTCTTCAGATTGTTGTCCTTCCATACATTACGTATGTCACAGATTGCATCTCTCAAAGTATACGGAAACAAGAAATAATAACACGATTTCCACGTACCCTAAGCTCTTACAGCCTCTCAGATCCGCCAAAGATAAGATTTCCCTTGAAGTTCCAGGACTTTACAGTATCCTATGTAGACCAAGAGGGAGATCCGAAATTTTGACCTGTCGACTAACCATCTGCCGAGTTGTTCATTCTATCTGGCAAGCCTTCAACGTTGATTTTGCGGCCCCCGCGCCCTTGAAGGTCTAAAATGCTACATTCAAAAATATACTGCCATTTAACCACTTGAATCAAGTACGATAACATTTGTTGACGCTAAAAAAGTCGAGCGTTTCAAAGGGCGGATGACGCCGAGACCGAACCCAGGTTTAGGACCCAAAAAACGTCGACCCAAAAATAGGCCATTTAACCACATAAAACCAATAAATTTAGTTCGTTTTTGATAAAATAAGAGGGAATTCGAAAAACGACCTTTTTTGGCATTAAAAAGCGCGTCCAGCTTCGCCCTCCGGTATTGACGGCATCTGCAGATTTCCTCTTATTTTATCAGAACAAACTAAATTTATTGATTTTATATCGTTAAATAACAGTCCATTTTTGGATCGACGTTTTTTTGGGCCTTAAAGCTGGGTCGTCTCGGCGGCGTCTACTCTTTGGGGCGCTGGATTTTTTAGTGTCATCAAATGTTATCGTACTTAATTCAAGTAGTTAAAAGACAGCCCATTTTTGGATGTAGTATTTTGGGCATTCCAGGGCACGGAGTCGCAAATTCCACGTTAAAGGTTTTTATTCCACTCGCCCGAGTCGATAGCTCAAAATTTCGGGTCACCCTCTTGGTCTTATGTAGCTGTGGTAAAACCTATATGGACAAAATTAGCAGAAAAATATTTACTAGAATTGAAGAACATGAAAGGCTCAGTACAGCATGAAATTCGTCACCAGATTCTCTTTGAGCAATTAAAAATCCTTGCTAATATCTTCTTTTCCTATCCTAGGAACAGTTCATCGAAATATCTAAACATCTCAGCAACTTCAGTCGTGATACTGATAAAACTGGTGTTTACCTTTTACCTATTATTCCGGTCTGCAAATATAAAACGCCTGTGTAAGCGGAAATTAAATCAGTTTCGTGTTAGATTAGTTAGATTCTAAAGTTCTCGGAACAAGGTTTGAAGAAACACTATCACTTATTCAATCAACACAGGAGAGATCCAGAAATATATTATCCATGAGCTCTGTCACCTATGAAAGTTTTCAAATGTCCAGCTAGAGAAATAACAAGTAGTGAATATTCATTTACTTGACTCAAACCGGTATCTATTGCCATTATTGCGCAGCATATTAGATACTCAGATGAGTATCTTCCGTGAGACGATACACTAGAATACACTAGAACAGATGACTTACATGACTAACATACAAAAAATAAAAGAACACCTCATTGACACATCTGATACATTTTACAGATATAAGATACTAACATCGACACTAACCCACGACTTAACAACAACACGTGAGGCACACCATCCGACATATAAGCCTCTATATGCAAGACTACCAATTTATTCTAAAGATCCAGCTGTGTAAACTGAAAGTGCATGAAGCAGCAACGAAGATGATTTTAAACAAATCATCCAACTAAATTAATAAATGTAAATAGAATTAGTTTTATATCTTTATAGTCTTACATTTATAGTTTCATGTTATAGTGCGAATAGATTAGTTTTATAGTTTACAGTATAAATAAATAAAAATAAAATAAAAAACCTACACGGCCCAAGTGAATGACGCAGATAAATAAAAAACAACTAAATTAGTATCAATAAATAAACAAAATATAATATAAACGCAATCCTAAATTGCAAAATTATAAATATGTACATGTTATTAGGAATCGGTAAAAAACTGTAAATGTGTAACATAAAAATAAATGAGATGGAGGAATGAACGACGAAAAAGGGGGAGAGAGAAGAGAGGGAGAGAAAGATACCATAGCTTAGATAATATGATAAGGCCAGTGGCATGCACTTGACTATACCTGACCAATCCAAGAGTTTTTTTGGAATAATTTTTGTCTGAAAGAAAAAAGTTAATTATGAACAAATAAAAAACTAAATCAACAAAATATTTTTAAATTAACCCTGCGGGCCGGGCGCCGCCGACTAAATCTTCAACCAGGGCGCCGGGTCTCGCAAACCCATCAATAAAAAATCTTGTTAAAAAAAAAGTGATAAATTAATATTTTATTGAAAAAAAAATACACATTTTTAAATACAAAACCTTATATTATAAAACTGGTTTAAGTATACACAGTCAAAAATCTAATTTTTAAATATTTGTTGTCAAAAAAAATTAAACATTTCCTAAAAACTACAAACAAAATAACTTGAAAATGAAAAAAAAAATTTTTAGTAAAACATTGTAAAAATATCATAAATCAACAGATTTTATTGATTCATTGCAATTTCTGAGCACTCAGAACACCATGCATGGATATGAGTAAGACATACAAATTTTCCACATTTTTTGCAAAAATATTTGGTTTTTTGAGTCTTTTTTTACAAAAAAAAAAACATCTTTTTCTGTTACCTGGTTGGACAGCAACTTCTTTCCCTTACCAAACCTTGGAACATTTGTTTTCATAAGAACGTCGCTCCAAGTGTTCTTTTGTCAAGGATAGTCCAACATCTCTTAGATATAATCGTCTTTCAATCTTATAAGTTTTATTATTGCAAGCAAAAATAATTTGGGAATTTACACCACCCATATTCATAATTGAAAAAAAAATAACCATCGGCCACCTTCTTGTATTCCTTGCTACGTTATAGGTAGCAGACAATTTGTCGAGATTATCTACACCTCCTTGGTATGATTGTAATAAGTAATTATATCGGGTTTGCATGTTTCTGCCTTAGAGGGATCAATCCTATCATCGTGATGTAAACTGGATATAAGATTAACATTTCTATATTTCTTTGGAATATATGACACAATAGTCATAACTTTTTGAAAGCCAAATATTGAAGAAAATTCAGGGCGAGCTCTTGTGTTGGAGAATTCTAGAGGCAATTCCCTTTTATTTTTTTTTATTGTACCCACGTACGTGGTTTTATGCTCCACAAGTAATTTTTTTACCAATTCAACACTGGTAAACCAATTATCAACGTAAGATTACGATTAGTTCCAGATATAGGTTCTATTAGTCTCAAAACTATACTTTGTGGATCGTTAGGGCGTTCATATATACCTTCAGGCTGCTTTCCGACGTAAACCTCCAGATTTGAAGCATAAGATGTAGAGGAATCAACTAAAGCAAATATTTTTTATACCGTATCTGTTAGGTTTACTTGAAATATACTGTTTGAAATCACATCGCCCCCCTAAATGCCTCAAGCTTTTCATCAATTGTTGTGTTTGCTCCAACAGTATATGTGTTTTTACAGTTTTCAACAAAAAGGTCAAATAGGCTTCTGATTGGAGCTAGCTTGTCAAATTGTTTCCTTGCTTCTCTTGTCGTCAAGTCATCAAAACGAAGGCATCGAAGAAGAAAATGAAATCGATCGTGAGACATTACCAACCAAAATCTTTCAATCCCGAGTTCGTTTCTTTGCCATAGCTCTTTTGTATTAAGTCGTCCACTTTTGAGGGTCCCCGCCAAATATAATAATCCAAAGAAAAGCTTTTTATTTCACAAATGTCCGTGGGTTTCCCTCTTCTCTCTCTTGCATAATTTTGAGCCAATCCAGAAATGTAGAGATTTGTG
Organism: Pachyrhynchus sulphureomaculatus; assembly: GCA_019049505.1. Taxonomy (NCBI): domain Eukaryota; kingdom Metazoa; phylum Arthropoda; class Insecta; order Coleoptera; family Curculionidae; genus Pachyrhynchus; species Pachyrhynchus sulphureomaculatus. Next base: position 44,531,062 of record CM032455.1, on the reverse strand, counting down.
TTTTCCACTATAATGTTAAGCATTTCATCTGTGAAAAATAATGACCAACACTCCATGGCTGTTTTGGCGTTTTTTCCCACAGTTCCTGACGCCTGGTAGCCGAACAATAATATTTTCTTTTCTCGTTCTTACGGTTTTGTTTGGACAATGTTTTTGCCATCGCGTGGTTCCGTTTTTACCAATGAAAGCTGGAATTCTTGGTAATTTTGCAAGAGGTACATTGTCATCACTGCTATCATCGCACTCTTCTTCTGATTCACTATCGGTACTTCGGGTTTCTACTATATTTTCTTCTAAAGCTAACTCCTCTTCTTCGTCATCCGGCTCTTCATCTGAATCAGCTTCTTCCCATAATTGGCGGAGTTTCTCCTGCTCTTTCTCATAATAAGTAGACATCGCTGCTAAACAAAAGAGATACTATTTTTTATAAAATAGTAACTAATAAATAATTAATATGCATAAAATAATGCAAAATAAATTTTATTTATGCTAACTTACCGTTGAAAAGTAAAACCAGCCGAATGTAAAAAGAAAAGCGCAAACCGGGGCGCCGGGTCTCACAGACCAAATCAAAATAATTTGAAAACTAAAATACGTACACAACCACCGATTTTATGCGGGTATTGAGGCCAAAAATGAACAGGTAGACGAACGCTAAGCGGTTGCAACGATGTTACGAAAATTGCCGACTGATTGTCGGAGCGTCGGGTCTCAGAGGCTAGGCGCCCCGCCCGCAGGGTTAAAAACAAATTTTGTTTCATCATTAAAAACATATTTGGAAATAATGCTTGTAAAACAAACGACTGTATCTTTAGGTGTATTGTATCTGTAAGACTACAAAGAAACTGTAACTCAATGTACATTGTAACAATTTTGTAATAATAAAGAAATCTTTGACTTTGATATCTATTTGAAGGTAGTAAACTATTTTCCTAACACCCTGTAAATGATGAAAAACAAGATGGATTATTAACTTTCGATCACAAAATAAATTTAAATCTTTTTCGAAAAAACCTGTCAACTCAGCTCTAATTGTAAGTAGAGGAAAAACCTTAAGTTACTTCTTTATTAATATCAATCAATCAACGTTACGTTTCATTTTAACCACATAAAACACTTTGATGTATGTCCTAAGTACATTCTTTAACTACTAAGAAGAAAAATGACATTTAGAAGAAATTGGTAAAATTATGGTGTAGTGTATTAAATAACCGGTCAAGTGCAAGTTGAACTTGCGCAATTAGTGTTCCGTACGTTAATTGCTTTTAAAATAAAAAATTTTGTTACAGAGGTATAAAATGATCACCGACTACACAAAACACACCCCAAATAAGTTTTCAACAAAGTTTGTTTCCAATCTTTACTGAAATCTGATGACCTTGATTTTTTTTTTTAAATACCAGATAAATTATTAAAGGTAATGCACTCGTGATAATTTTCGTTCAATCTACACCCCTTGGAGAATATTCAAGAATTTTTTGATAATTACTTTTCGAGATAAGGCGAGGACAGCGATTTCTCGCGATTTTTTAAAAATAATACAAAGAAAAGTGCGCGCAAGTATTACATTATATATATATATATATATATATATATATATATATATATATATATATATTCCCCGTGTTTTCACAAGCTTTCATTTGACACCACACTCGATGACCTAGTAAAAAAATTTTTTTTCACTCCCGATTTCATCCCCCAAAAATACCCAATTAAGTCAAAATTTAACTCTCAAAACTACATGGCTCTGATGAGGCCATCAATTCCTATATTATTACTAAATTTCAACTTTCTATGTCAAATAGTTTCGGAGAAAATCGGGTGGGGTGTGACAGAGAGACAGACAGACAGACACCGAAGTGATCTTATAAGTGTTCCGTACGGAACACTAAAAAGCATTATTCAACATGATTGACTTCTTGATTTAATATTAATACAGTGTTGAGCAAAAAAATCGACTTGAACTATTTGGCTTCATTTAACACAGATCCTAGAATTTAGTGTTCATATATTTTTACGGATTTTAGTATCATTTGGAAGCCCATTCTACCCTTTTTCTAATGATACCAAATTCCATAGCGTACCTCATGCTTTTTACTGATTAAATTGATTGAAAGGGGAAACAAGGAGGGCTAGGATTGAAAATAGGGGTAAGAGAAAGGAAAAATTTAACAACTTTTAAGTTTAACAATTAAATTTATCGATAAAAACCAAAATTAGTATTTTGTATTACCCTCCTAGCCCTTATTACTGCTTTCAACCGGTTTTACAGGGAGCGGGTGAGCTTGTTCACCACTGTCTGTGGAATTCTTCCCCACTCTTCCACCATAGCAACCTTTAAGTCCCTCAGCGATGCAGGGGCTGGATTTCTGGCTCGAACTCTTCTTTTGAGCTCATTCCTCATGTGCTCGATTGGATTGAGGTCAGGACTCCGCGAAGGCCAGTCTAATGTCGGTATTCCCACTTCCACCAGGTATTGCCGCACCCATGCGGTAGCATGTGGCCTCGCAGTGTCGTGGATTAACACGAAGCTATCGCCAACAAACCCACCGTAAGGATGTCCTCGATGCACCGGTGAGCAATTAATACACCGCTATGAGTCTCATCAGTCACGAAAACCAAATCGGTTTTCGCATCCAGTAAGATGCCTCCCCACACCATGACAGAACATCCTCCGTAGGCGACCGTTTCAGTAACGCAGCACTGTGCACAGCACTCCGCAGGCCCCCTATAGACTGGTCTTCTTCCATCGTTGCCATGTAGGCACATTCAGGACTCGTCGGAGAATAAAACGGAGGTCCACTGCTCTAAGGTCCAGTCGACATGTTCTCGGGAAAATCGTCGCGCTTGATAATGGCTACTATCAATTTGGATCCATTAGCTGGTCTCTTCGGAGTTAAGTTAGTTTCCTTAAGCCTTCTTCTAACTATCCAATGACTGACAGCCCGACCACGAACTTTTCAGAGCTCCTGCTGGACCTTAACGCGGGTCAAGTGACGATTTTTTAGAGTTGCGATGACAATAAAGCGGTTGCCTCGCTCCGAGATACACTTTCTTCTTCATGATCCTGATTTCCGTGTAAAGGCACCAGTCTCTTGGTAACGTCTGTAGACTCTGGAGAGAGTTGACTGGCTCAGGTGCAGTTGCGCAGCGACTACTACTACTGCAATAGGGAAATAACTTGTGCCGTTTCTTACGGGGTGGTATCCATTTTCCGATGACATAATTAGTGAGCAGGTATAGCAGGTATAGCAGAAATGTTGACGGTTCAAGTTCCGATAAAGGAATGATAGGAAAATGTAAGGATGAAGTGCGCAACGTGTACGTTGCTTAGCGAGCAAAAACGGTTCTATTGAGTCAAACCGTTTTAACCAGTAAAACTTTTTGGAAATCCAATTGTTTTTGGTATTATTGGAATGAGTAGAAAATCACCATTCTAATAATATCAAAAATAATGCCATTGTATGAAAATTAAACTCAAATATCGGTGTTAAATGAATCAAAATCATTTGAGTCGATTTTTGTGCTATTATAATATACACGCTCGTGTTAATAACAAGTAAATCCAATTTTTAATAAAAAATCAAGACGTCTGCCATAAAAAATTATTATCAGTTCGGCATTTAATATTATCATAACATTGTATATTTAACTTGAATCAATTATTAATGAATTTAAATAATAATAATTAATAACCTTATTTACCTGGTAGTTTCCTTGCAATTCCTAGTTGAAAAGTCTGCAAAAAAAGAAATATTGGCATATCGATGGACCACCAGTTGTAGAAAGTACAGAATGTTTGAGCTCTGGTGTGATTATTCATCATACTAGGAGATATCATCTCTGGTTACATATCAGAGCAGATCAGTTAGCTTAGAAAAAGATGACAATGAAAATTAAACTTCTGACTAGATGACAATCCTAACATTAAAAAACGAGGGGAAAATATTACTTGGGATATATTTATTAATCATTTTTTTGGAAAACATTTTAAGTAATCTTAACAAATTATTTAAAATTTAAAAGCTTTCTTTAACTTCCCAGTAAATTTTTAAAAGGACGTTTATAAAGTTTTATGGGTTAGACATTTTCGAATAGGATTTCGTTACTGTTAATGATAAGATATTATTAATATATATAAGAATCGTTTCCAAAAAAATTATCTTGCAATCTTCAAGAACTGACAATTTGTTATATTGTAGGAGTGAGGCTTCTTCCTAAATGAGTTTTCTCTTCTTTCATCTATTTATATTGTGATTGTATTGCCACGTCCAATGTTAATAGTCAAAAATGGGATTTTATTTGTTCAATTTAACATGAAATATTTCTTGATTTTTAGGTTTTATGCATCCTTCAGTTTTTCGCAATGTTAAGTAGGCATTAAGGGTGAAAAAATGCCTTTTCCTTTCAAAAAAGTCCCGCAAAATTTATGAAAAGTATTGTAGATCAAGTTTTATGATGCAAAATTATAGATATGATATAGATCTTTGAAAAATTTCATGACGTACGAGCAATATGGGACAAAGACGAGAACGAAGCGCTTTGTTGGAAAAAAGATTGACAAACCCAAAAAAAACTCGACTGGAAGGCAACTTCAGAAAAAATGTTTCAGAGAAAGGTTTTAGAATTTTTTCCTGGGAATTGAATGGACTTAGATTTTGGACCTAACGCTCTATTGGGACGCTATGAGCCTCAAAATTGAAAATTGAAATGAAAAGCCAATACATATTTCAATTCAAATTTTAAATTAATTAAATGGAATAGTTTGCATCTACACTGAGCGAACGAGATTTCCATGGTTTCTTAATTGCCATCTTTCTCTTCTGCGATATCGCTTTCATTATATGAAGTTGTTTACGAAATGTTCACTCATCCCACTGTGGTTTTTTCGACATTTTCTTGCTCTCGCATATACAAAATATTGCGCACTATTCTCTCAGTTCTTATAATTCGTCTATAAAATTAGTTCTTTTCGCAATTACAAAAAGAGAATGAACATTCCGAATATATTTTTTCAATCTTTGGGATAACATTTCTTTTATCTCCAACAGATATATCTCCACATTTTTGTAGTACAATGGCAGCACTTTCTCCAATTCTACGCATCAAAGATTATGAAGAAACACTCTTAAAATATGATTATTCGACGGTATTTATAAATATGCACTGGAAAAAATCTTCAAAATATAATTCCACCAACCAAACATCAGTAATCTTTTCCTTGTTCACGTTACGGCATTTATGATTTCTACACGTCATTTTTAATCACGGAAGCAAGATTACTTAAACACCGATAATTATTATGTTTTCAAAATCGTCTGGAACGACGTGAAATATTGGCTTGTCACTCGATTTATTTATCTTCTTTTCAAGTGTCACATTTTATTGCAGTTCCAATGAGGCCAAATCGGACCCAATTAAAATGCAATGTTTACTCGGACGTAAAATTCTCGCTTAATTTGCATATATTAAAGGTATTGGGTTTCCATTTAAATTTTTAATCTTGGGACTCATAGAATCCTAATAGAACGTTAGGCCCAAAATCTAATAGGCCTATTCAATTCCCACGGAAAAATGCTAAAAGTTTTGTCTGAAACATTTTTTTCTGAAGTTGCCTTCCTGTCGAGTTTTTTTAGGTCTGTCAATCTTTTTCCAACAAAGCGCTTCGTTCTCGCTATCTTTGTCCAATATTTCTGATGCGCCATCATAATTTGTCAAATATCAATTTTGCATCATAAAACTTTTTTACGTAAATTCTGCGGAACTGTTTTGAAAGAAAAACGCATTTTTTACCATTAATGCGCACTTAACATGAGCATTGCGGAAAACTGAAGGATTTTAGGGCTTGGAAATAGATTCAGCATCAAAAAATGTACAAGGAAATACCTTCATAATGCTTAAATTCAAATTAAAAGTCTAACGGGAGGCTGTTGAAGGGGAAAAACGTTTGAGAAGAAAAAATATATTTTCCTCTAAATATTAATATTTTTTATAAAAGTTTAGGGGCTTTATTTTTTTCATAGAACTGATCATTTTGCGAGGATAGGACCAAAGAAAACCAAAAACAAATGTTTGGTTTGTCACCCATATATATATATATATATATATATATATATATATATATATATATATATATGTATATATATATATATATATATATATACGAGGCTGGTTTGAAAAGTCCGTGCAAAGTCCGAGAGATGGCACCACCGGCGCGTATCGAGGTCATGTTTAGTTAGTAGCATCTCTTGAATGAACGCACACCAAGTTTCAGCCATATTGGTCTATTTCTTTGTGTTTGGCATTCGTGTGAATCAAGGAAGTCGAGTGATTTTCAAGAAATGGACGAAAAAGAATTTCGTGTGGTGATTAAACATTACTTTATGAAAGGCAAAACGCCTCAGGAGACTAAAGAGAAGCTTGATAAACATTATGGTGACTCTGCACCTTCGATTAGAACAGTTTATAAGTGGTTTCAAAATTTTCGGACTGGCCATATGGGCACAAGTGACGCTGAACGTTCTGGACGGCCTGTGGAGGTTACGACTCCAGAAATCATTGAACAAATCCATGATAAGGTGATGGATGACAGAAGAGTTAAGGTGCGTGAGATTGCTAGTGCTGTGGGCATCTCGACTGAACGGGTACATAATATTTTGCATGAACATTTGGACATGAGAAAGCTATCCGCAAGATGGGTGCCGCGATTGCTCACGCTTGACCAAAAACGGAATCGTGTGAAGTGTTGCAAGGATGGTTTGCAGCTGTTCCAGAAGAATCCGGAGGACTTTAAGCGTCGTTTCGTCACTGTGAATGAAACATGGATACATTACTATACTCCTGAGACCAAACAACAATCTAAACAATGGGTTACCAAGGGGGAATCTGCACCAAAAAGGGCGAAGACCGTTCCTTCGGCCGGAAAGGTTATGGCGACTGTCTTTTGGGATTCGCAAGGGATAATCCTCATCGACTATCTGGAAAAGGGGTAAAACTATTACAGGTGAATATTATTCATCGTTATTGGACCGTTTGAAAACCGAGCTGCAAGAAAAACGCCCGCGATTGGCCCGCAAGAAAGTCCTTTTCCATCACGACAACGCATCAGCACACACCTCAGCAGTTGTGGTCGTAAAATTAATTCCAACTCGTTTCACATCCCCCTATTCTCCAGACTTGGCTCCCTCGGACTACTATTTGTTCCCCAATTTGAAGAAATGGCTGGCGGGACAAAGATTTTATTCAAACGAGGAGGTGATTGCAGACACTAATGGATATTTTGCAGACTTGGACAAATCCTATTATTCGGAAGGGATTAACAAACTAGAACATCGTTGGACGAAGTGTATAAGCCTAAAAGGAGACTATGTCGAAAAATAAAAAAGGTTTACCCCAAACACATAAGTAGTTTTTATTTTTGCACGGACTTTTCAAACCAGCCTCGTATATATATATATATATATATATATATATATATATATATATATATATATATATATATATGTATATATATATATATGTATATATATATATATATATATATATATATATATATATATATATATATATATATATATATATATATATACTGCTGCTCACTGGAGCACGGATACCAAATGGAAAATGAATTTACACACTTTAAGAAAAACAGTTTTTATGTAATATTTTACTGTACAACGCGTAACAAACAAACAAAAATCATCATCAACACTGCAAAAAGTTAACTTTAATATTAAACAATATTTTCATCATAAATTTAATACCGCCTTTACTATTCTCGGCATTTTTTGTATTAATTTTTTTAATTTATCGAGTGCATCTCACGATACAGTTACGATCGATTATATTGTACTTTCAAATGTGTTGGTGCCAATAATCCTTGGCGCCATCTCATGTAAACTGCTAATACGTTTAAGAGAAGAGCAAAAGTAAATAATGAAAAAAAAAGTAGATAAAGTGACTTACGTAATACCTTCCTTGCAAAAAATCAGGTCTAAAATAAACACGGAATATGACCGTTTCATACTAATTAACTTAAATTAAGCATTATAACTCTATATTTTAAATGATATTTCCTTCATTCAGATATAAATCACAAAAATAAATTGGGCTGTGAAAAGGTTCCAAAGATATTTACATCTGAACTTAGACATTTCCTCTTTAAATATTATTTCTGTTAAAATTGGAGGTAACAGCGAATATCATAATTATTAGGTTCTTCGGCTCCAAGAACCCAGAAGGAAACATATAATACGACATATACCAAGGAACACCTTTAACCCATTCTCCCACTCCTTTAAACCGTAATTCGGTTGACATTAAATAATATGTTTAAAATTTGTTTTTTTTTTTTTATTATAAAGCGATATCGCTCTAGAAAAAATTTTCGTCACAGAAACAGTGTAAAATTTATCGGCCTCCAGTCATTTTAATCCCTTTTCCTGTAGCGACGTCCCCCAAAGAGACGAAAAAATATCGGAGCGTGATTTTTTTCATAAATACAATACTTCCCTGACCGAGGGAAGCACCAGCATGATTTTCAGATTTGTTGACTTCAGAATCCTGTAAATTGCAGATTCTCGTTCTTCCCACCCTTTTCACCAAAGACGATATAGCTCAAGAAATATAAATTCGTTCTCTACTTAAAATATCATATCGCCGCACAGTGATTCGGCAAGAACATGCTAGCGGGACAATATTCATGACGTAATTTCCAGGAACCACTGATAACGACTTGTAAACAACCCCCCCCCCATTTAACGAATTCCAAGAATTAATTTGTTTATCATCTCATAAAGGTATCTTATCAGGGGGTCAAAGTAACCCTTATAAGAGAGGTCATTTTCATTTGCAAATCAATTGCATTTTATGCACACTTGTGATAACATATTTTAAAATTGGTAGCAAAGTGAAACGAGTTTTTTGTGATGGAATATTCTGTTGAAGGTATGTACTCTATTATGACTTATATTTTTTATAAAAAATATGTATACTTTTGGTGTAATATCAGTTTGTAAATGTATAGATAAATCCAGCAAATTTTACATTAATTGTAAACTTTAAAAGTAGCAACTTTTTTTATCCACATATATCCACCTAGATTTTTCTATATGTAATACCTACAACATTCAGGCACAGATTCATATATATTATAGACCCCGAAAAGGCCCGAAAGTAAAATTATTTTATTTTTTTCAGAACGAGTCGTGACTATGACGAAAATGGAGTTTTTTTGAAGAATGGCTAAAACATGACAAAACTGAACGAAATAGTGGCATCTTTTATTATATAAGTGAAAAATTCAATATGTCTGATGTTTCTGACGATTCTCTAAAACGACTCAAAATGAAAATATCAAGCCTTTCAGCAAAATTCAATCAAAAGTGGACTTCTTTAAAGTGTAACAAAGAAATGTTTCTAATCAAACATAAAGATTGGTTAGAGGGATCCGGAATCGAAATAAAGATGTGTGTTAACCAGCCGTGCACTTCAACATCATCAGCAGCTCTTTCCGTAGGGCAACCCAGAAAATCATTTGAAGACTCATCAACGAAAACGAAGAGACGGAGAGTAGAAGATCTTTTGGAATCACGAAGTGCAAATGAGCTTATTACAGCAGCTGAGTTAGCTACTTGAAAGGAAGGGCATCGAAGTGTTGCTAAACAGATCCATAACGTCGCGGTCAGTGAAACTAAAGAAAAGAATAAGTGTTCTGAACAAAGTCGGCAGTTAACACCAGACGAAGCTTTAGCTTATTATGTGGACTCGAAATCGACTTCTCACTCATATAAACAAACAAGAAAATGGTCAATGAAAGCGGGACATCAAGTGTATCCATCGTTTTATAGTTTAGGTAAGTCCAAAGCTTCTTGTTGTCCTTCTGACGAATATATTTCTGTGACTGAATCTCGAGCTGAAATTAAACTTCACGCGATTTTGGATAAAACGGCTGAACGATTAGTTAAAGCTCAGATGGAAGTCATTAGAAGTGTGTTACCTCGTTCATATTATACGTTGGTAAGCAAATGGGGCTGTGATGGGAGTTCGGGGCATAGCACGTATAAGCAGAAATTTGAGAACACTAACGCTACAGACGAATTTTTATTCGTATACTCATTTGTCCCTTTGAGATTGCTTGATGGCGAAACTGTGATCTGGCAAAATCCAAGACCTTCCTCTACTTTATATTGCCGTCCTATTAAGTTTATTTTTGCCAAGGAGACAAAAGAGTTTACGAAAGAAGAAACTTCTAAAATTTTAGATGAAGTAAGTCAGCTTCTTCCAACATTATGTAACGTTGCTGGATCTCAAATCAAACACGATTTGTTGTTGACAATGACTGATGGAAAAGTGTGCAATACCTTAACAGACACAAGTTCAACACAAAAGTGTTATATTTGCGGTGCCACCCCGTCTACTATGAACGAGGAGTCAAAGAAATATCCCAGCAACGAAGAACGCCTTGCATTTGGTTTATCTACTTTACATGCATGGATCCGCACGTTTGAATGTTTGCTTCACGTCAGCTATCGTTTAGAAATAAAAAAGTGGCAAGTCAGGGGAGATAACGACAAAGCTATTGTGAAGCAACGCTCACAAGAGATACAAAAAGTGTTTAAAGATCGTATGGGTCTCATTGTAGATAAACCAAAACCTGGTTATGGTAACACAAACGATGGAAACACAGCACGTAGATTTTTTTCCAAAGCTGAATTGAGCAGCGAAATTACAGGATTAGACGTAAACCTTATTCGTAGATTTCATGTAATTTTAAGAACTTTGTCATCGGGATATGACATAAATTATATAGAATTCCAAAAGTTTTGTGTTGATACTAGAAAAATTATACCTTGATCTGTATTCGTGGTATTCCATGCCCGTTACTGTGCATAAAATTCTTGTACACAGCGCGGAAGTTATAAAGTCTTTTCTTCTTCCCATTGGACAACTCTCCGAAGAAGCCCAGGAGGCAAGAAATAAAGACTGTCGTAGATTCCGTGAACGGCACACCAGGAAGCGGTCACGTATTGCCACAAATACAGATCTTTTGAGAATGCTTTTAATTACGTCTGATCCTGTTATCAACTCGTATAGAGAATTACCGCGAAGAAAATTTACTTCTTTGTCATCGGAGGTTCTGCAGTTGATTATCCCACCTTCATTGCCATCCGAAACACCATCAGTAAGTCATCATTACGAATTAAATGAGGAGGATTATTTACTCTCTGAATATTCTACTGAATGGGAGAGCGGTGATGACGACTCATCTGATGGTGATTAAGTATTTTTTTATTGTAATTATTATTCTTATTTTATTGTGTGTTGTAGTTGCTTATAATTCATGCCTTAGTATATAAGTTATTTAATATTATATTTCTTTTACTTATACACCTTGTTATTGTAAATAATTGATATATAGATACTGTTATTGTACTAATTTATTTTAAAAGAAATAATATTTTGTAAATTAATAAATGTGGGTACTATCATTATGATTTTTATTTTTTTCTTAGAAATTTCTTTGTAAACAAACATGATTGTGCTTTTCACACATAATGAGTAGGTAGACGTATGTAGCTAATTAAAGAACAATTAGCGACAATAGTGAACAAATGAGACACATTAGTAAACCACTTCCGTCTTGCAGCTACATATTCCGATTAATACACATACAGTACACATTTTTCACCTTTTTTTTTCTTAAATTAGCTTAAGATACCTAGAATATACATAAACAATTGAAATAAGTGAAGAAATAATATTGTCCCGCTAGCTTGTACTAGTCGAGACACTGTGCGCCGTCCCGGTTAGAACAATGACGTAACTTCAAATTTTAGATTTTACAGGAGACCAAAAACAAAGTGCAATTATTTTAATAATTCGCGTCACGTGTATAAAATTTTAGGATATTTTTGCATAATATGATACAATAACTATTTTTGCATAATATGATACAATAACTATATCTACAACGACGTAACTGCCCACTGTATTCCTTAGGTGATTCTGATTCCAACCATTCATTTAAGTCAATTTGACCATTTTTTTTGCAGTTGCGTCATTGTTCTACCGGGACGGCGATATGTGTACCCAATTATACATTTCATTTCCTGTTTTGAGTTATCCTGCCAACACATATGGTAGACTGACTGACGAAAACTGGATGTTTTTCTTAATCTAGGGACCATGAAACATGAACTGAAAAAACTGGGAGAGTAACTTTAAAAAAAGAATACGTTATATTTCGTAATCAGGTATGTTTTCTACTAATAAATATTACCACGACTTATCAATAATAAACACTATAGTAGATTCCAAAAAAAATAGTGTTTCTTTTATTGGATTCACCCTATATATTTAATACTCATTCCAATAAGAATTCAGCTGTTGGGTATTTAGATTTAAATAATTTAATTTCGACAATTATAAAAGCAGCATATATGAAAAATAATTTAACTTTATAGCGTTGCAGTTTGAAATCTTTAGATCCACACAGGTAATAGGGAACCATCTGACAAGAGTACACGTCTTCAGGTAAAATTGAATATCTAAATTTTTCGAAATTCCGTGCTTCAGTGATATTACGCTGGATAATAATTTAAAAATATTATCTATAGATAGAATTTTTTATGGGCCTAGGACACGTGCAGTCGGGAAATCCCTAAAGCCTGTAGCGCGACGGGTGTGCGGAAACGCGATTCACGTTGGTCTCGAATTGCTGTAAATTGTACTCGGTCGGAAACACAGTCCTGGGAAAATTATTCCAAAGGGATGAGGTTCCCCATATAAAAGACTGCTTGAAAAGGGTTGTACAAGGAGTAACAAGCTGAACCTCATACAGATGTGAATTGTTATCGTAACGTGCATTTCTAACATACACCGCTCTAGGAGGAATTAAGCGGGCTACATACATCGAACACTTTTCATGAAAACGACGTAGAAAAGACTCAAGTCGCCAACCGTTCTTCGATGTTCCAACGAATTAAGGTTACTGGCCAGTTTCAGATCTCCAATCAGGCAAACAGCTCTCTTCTAAATAGAATCCAACAAATGCAGTATATGTTTGGGAGCAGAGCCCTAATCATGGAAGCAGTATTCCATCGTTGATCTAATGTGAGCGTAGCTTAGCCAACAATCCATTGTGTCAAACACGGTCGAATGCCCTGAATACATCAAGAGCAACCGCTCGAGATTCTCCACAGTGCTCAACATGTGTTACATAAGTTAGAAGATCTTCCGGTGATCTATGTTTATGAAAGCCATATTGATGGTCGTTAATAATATTGAATCCTTTAAGATATTTTAGAAGAAGCTAATTGATAGCCTTTTCCATGACTTTCGATATTATTGAAAGCAGTACGACTGATCGATAGTTGCTTGTGAAGGTCTTCTTGCCCTTTTTGGCTATCGGCTGACCTGTAGCGCATGATGATCACTTTTGGAGTACCGTGAACTTTTCTCGCAGTTAAAAACATATTACCAGAGGTTGTTTAGTTACAGAAGGATTAAATGGATAAAGTGATACCTACGAAATCTATGAATATCTGAAATATACTATAACAAACCACAAAAACATTGTGCTAGCAATGTTTCATATATTCCTATTTTCTGTGTAATCATGCTTCAACGTTGGCGTAAAGAACATTTTTCGATCCGACGACTTCCGATTGAGTTACTTACGTCTAACTTATTACAATGAATTAACGGTGAACCAAAGATAAACGCATATTCGAACTACTAGGTGTTTACTGCCAATCATAGGTAACAAATGGAAGGTAAATGGGAAGTAAAAAATAAAGCAAACTGTTTAAAACGAAGGAAGTAACAAGTGTATTATCAGCCTTATGTTAAACAACTTCAAATAAAAGAAATAAGTAAGCGAAAGCGGAGAGGTGACAAAGGAAGCCATATGCATCTATAATATATATAAAATGCAACTGTATGTATGTCCGTTAGTGCGCTTATCACTGAGAGAACCACTTATCCGATTTAGGATTATAGGATATATTTTATTACGTTATGTAACATAAGGAATAAGCAGTGTCAATAATAGTAAATCAAGTCGGAAAAAAGTTTTGCCGCTAGCCCGTTCTCTTGCAATACACTGCCTAAACCATTAAATATGGAACAATATCATGTCGTAAAGAATATCTATATTATATGTAGAATGCAACGTCTCTCTGTCTGTCTGTCCGTTAGTGCGCTTATCATTCAAGAACCACTTATCCGATTTACGTGTTTTTTTTTAATTCATACATTTGTTTCTTGGCCAGGTTATCTATAATCTTCTATAATATATATAAAATTCAACATCTCTCTGTCTGTCTGTTGGTCTGTCCGTTAGTGCGCTTATCACTGAAGAGCCACTTATCCGATTTACGTGCTTTTTTTTTAAAAAAAAAACATACATATGTTCTCTGACCACGTTATAGGATATATTTTATTTCGTTAGGTAACATAAGGAACAAGCAGTGACGATAATAGTTAATTAGGTCGAAAAAAAAGTTTGTCGCTAGCGCGTTCTCTTGCCATAAACTGCCTAAACCATTAAATATGGAATCATATCATGTAAATATAATATATATAAAATGCAACGTCTTTCTCTGTCTCTCCGTTAGTGCGGTTATCACTCGAGAACCACTTATCCGATTTACGAATTTTTTTTTAATTCATACATTTGTTCTTTGGCCAGGTTATCTATAATCTTCTATAATATATATAAAATACAACGACTCTCTGTCTGTCTGTCCGTTAGTGCACTTATCACTGGAGAACCACTTATCCGTTTTACGTTTTTTTTTTTTTAATTCATACATTTGTTCTCTGGCCAGGTTATTTATAATCTTTTACCTACATTATATATAAAATGCAATGTCTCTCTGTCTGCTTGTGTGTCTGTCCGTTAGTGCTTTGATTACTCGAGAACCACTTATCAGGTTTACGTGCATACATACATATGTACTCTAGCCAGGTTATAGGATATATTTTATTACGTTAGGTAACATAAGGAATAAGCAGTGTCGATAATGGTGAATCAAGACGGAAAAAAATTTGCCGCTAGCGCGTTCTCTTGCAATACACTGCCAAAACCATTAAATATAAAACAATATCATGTAGCAAAGAACATAATATATTCAACATCTCTCTGTCTGTCTGCCTATTTGTCCGTTAGTGCGCTTGACACTCGAGAACCACTTATCCGATTTACGTGTTTTTTTTTAAATTCATACATACGTTCTGGCCAGGCTGTATAATAATAATGAACTATATAATATATATAAAATGCAACGTCTCTCTGTGTGTCTGTCTGTCCGTTAATGTGTTTATCATTCGAGAACCACTTATCCGATTTATGTGTTTTTTTTTTTGTAATTCTTAACTTAATATTTATAAGAAAAAAGCTGTAATATATAAAACGCAACGTCTCTCTGTCTGTCCGTTAGTGTGCTTAGCATTCAAGAACTACTTATCCGATTTACGTGTTTTTCTATAAAATACATATGTTCTCTGGCCAGGTTATAGGATATATTTCGTTACGTTAGGTAACATAAGGAATAAGCAGTGACGGTAATAGTGAATCAAGTCCACGCAAGCGGGACCACGGGCACGGTTAGTGTATACATATTTGGAAATCAAACGAACACTGATATGACAAATATCGGAGTGACCGATGACGTCAATCATTGTGAGTGGCAATGGTCGCTGACGATGGCAGAGAGTACCGCTAAGTGACAACCGCAGTTGACTGGAGCTGCTTACCAAAAAGAAAAGAGCAATAGGAGAAACTTTAATTCATCATAGCAAACTGTATATATATCCACCGATACTAGCGACACTATTCGCTACAAACCTGAATTGCCATTTTTAAGCTCATCTAATTATAGGGATCCGTTTTGTCGGGTAATCAGAGAAAGAGGCTTATTTAAAAAGATTAATAATTTTATATATCATCATTGTATAAGTATAAGTTAAAATGTAAATAAATGCGGTTCATAGAGAATTCAATAAAAAAATGCAATAAAAAGTAAAATAACCTTTTGTACACCAAACCGTCCAAGGAAACAGTAACCGTTTCTAAAATATTTAAGTATTTAAAGTGCTATTTAAGATATCCTCGCTATGTACCAGGTGTACCAGGTGTAAGTATGAAATGCCGATTTCAGACAACAGATGGTGCACTAATGCAGTTTGTGCTATAAAGATTTGACACTGCGCTATTTTGTTGTGTCATCAACAAGTGTCAGACGCGCACGGGTGATAAATTGGAAAAGTGTGTGCATAGTGTTGTGTTGTTGTGTTCAATGTGTCGAAATTTATACCGAACAAAAAGCATTCGCGGACAGCATTAATTTTTTATTTTTATTTGAAGAAAACTGCTGTTGAATCATACCGATTACTTCGAGAAGCTTATGGTGGACATGCTCCATCGCAAGATACGTGTGAACGATGGTTTCGGCGTTTCAAAAGTGGTGACTTCGATATTGCAGACAAGGAACGTGGAAAGACGCCAAAAAAATACGAAGATGATGAATTGCAAGCATTGTTGGACGAAGATGATTCGCAAACACAAAAACAACTCGCCGAGCAATTGGGCGTTAGTCAACAAGCTGTTTCCAATTGGCTACGAGAGATGGGAAAGATTCAGTAGATGGATACCACATGAGTTGAACGACAGGCAAATGGAAAAAAGCGCAAAAATACATATGATATTTTGCCCGCTCGGTACAAAAGGAAGTCGTTTTTGCATCGTATAGTTACAGGGGAAGAAAAGTGGATTTATTTTGAGAAGCCCAAGCGTAAATCATGGGTAGACCCAGGCGCACCATCCACATTGACCGCAAGAGCGAATTGCTCTGTGTTTGGTGGGACCAAAGGGGCGTGATCTATTATGAGCTGTTAAAACGTGGGGAGACGGTTAATACTAAACGTTACCAATAACAATTGACCGATTTGAACCGTTCGCTTCTTGAAAAAAGGCCAGAATAACGAAAGAGGCAACACCAAGTCATTTTTCTTCATGACAATGCTCCATCACATAGGGCAAAACCAGTTCGCGACACGTTGGAAGCACTCAGCTGGGAAGTTCTACCCCATGCGGCTTACTCACCAGACTTGGCTCCTTCCGATTACCACTTGTTTGCATCGATGGGTCACGCACTTGCTTTGGTTTGTACGAAGATGTGAGAAAATGGCTCGATGAATGGTTCGCAGCAAAAGGAGAAGATTTTTACTGGCGTGGTATTCACAAATTGCCCGAAAGATGGAAAAAATGTATAACAAGCGATGGAGCATACTTTGAATAAAGCACTTTTTATCATTCTTCCGAATTTAACATGTTTTTTTTAGAATAAAAATCCGATTTCATACTTGTACACCTGGTATTGTAAATCCATGCTTATCAACATTTCTAGTCGTTCCACTTCAAGAGAATCACTAGCATTGAACTGATTTTTAATCGAATTAGAAAAGATTTATTATTTTTATATAAATCAGCAACTTACCACACCATTTTAGGTTAAAATTATCAGAAGAGTAGAACGACATAACGAAAAAGACAACCCCTTTTTGCTAGTTGGCAATCAGTGCCGTGTTTGATTAGCACTAATTAAATCGATCTGGATAATTTTTTGCTTTTGTCGAGATGTAACTCAATGAAAGGAAAAATGAAGTAGAAAAAGGTAAAATAAAAAAAATTGTCGTAAATTGCTTTAACTTAATTCAATTTTCCTTATCGCATAAAGCAGGCGTTGTGTGCTACAGGTTACACATCAGATACTATTCGCCTTCCATTCTTTTTTACTCTACACTCTTTAGGTTGCTACTTCTTCGGTTGGTCTTTTGTCTGGTTTCCAGACTTATTGTTAGTTTGCTGTCGATATTCAAACTACTCTGTTCAAACCATAGACATAGAGGATGGATTGAGTGTGCCGTATTCCGCTGTGTTGTAAATATGGACGCAAAAGTGTAAGAGAGACAAAGCGAATGAGTGGCCAGTAGCTGTCTCTTGTTAGAATGCCGCTAAGCTACGGCGCTCTTAAAAATAATATTTCTAAGTGTTCTATTTGAACTAAAATCGGGTATGGGGCTTTTCTCGCCTTGAATTCCATTTCGGGGTACAGCGCCTTGTTTATTACAGGCCTACAGAAAAGAGACAAGTATTGGCCGCACAATCGCTTTGTCTCTTTCTAGAGAGTGGTCAATTTTATGAAGTTAATGCTCAGTCCATCCTCTATGTCTATGGTTCAACTGTGGAACCGCAGTTTAACAGATGCGGCGCGTAGTAAGGAAGTGATGGTGGAAAGTATAGACTCGCGCCAGCCATAACGACATACTTTTAGCACAATATCGGGTTAGTTAGCGGATGGGAAAATTTATAAGTTGATATTCTAGTATCGCGCATAGGATTTTCAGAAGGAATAATAAACATAAATAAACCTTTTGTAATATAGAATAAGAACTGATGTCTATATAACTCTAAATAAAGCTGTATAACTCTGTTTAATCTGGAAGGTGCCAGTTGAAATTTTCAATCAGTTTACCTCTCTGTTACTAGTTTAATTTTTAAACTGAGAATATTTACTCTCGCCTGTTGCTACTGAATAGCCCTAATTGCCTGAATTGTTAATTTATGTGATTTAACCGAAAAAGGGGAGTATAATAATGTTTTTTTTTTAATCTGTTACACAAAGATATACAAATACTAAGGTTAAGAAAGAAAGTGTGCAAATAAGAAAGGCCTAAATTATAGTATATTACAGTGAACTTTCACCGTAACTAGTAAAACGAACTTTGAGGATTAAATTGGTTATGGTTTATATAGTTAAACATTCTATATCTTCTCGAAGAGAATATATTACGACAGGGGTGCTCAAACTTGAACAGCTGGCGATCTACCTCAATATTGTTAGACTACGATCGATCGACTCTGAGAGGCTGCAAGTAAGTGTGATGCAGGATTGTCGTCTAGGTAGGGTGTATCGTGGCATAGATATTAGTTTTCCGCACAATATGCATTTTTTAGTCAAGGTAAGTGTAGGTCTGCTCTAAAATGTCAATGAAAAAAACTCATAATTATTCAAAATTGCGAGTTTATTGGTTCTTACAAAACAAACGAGTTCTAGTGTGTAAACTTAACTAAAGAGTGACTTTGGATGTTGAAGCGTGGCACTGCATGTCCTCAGCATACTTTTCATAAGATGGTACGTAATTATAGAGTGCTAAAACGCAAGCATGATGACATATGTTCGTCAGTTAGTCGATTGCGATATTTTGACTTAATTATCTTCATTTCAGAAAATGCAGACTCGCACAAGTAGGTTGACCCAAACATTGCCGTCAGTTGAAGGGCGATTCGGATATTTATCTTCAAATATAAAACACCAGAATTTTGTATCAGATGCTGTGGCTTTGAGATGTATATCTGATATAATCTGCACTAATTCATTTTTAACAGAACATGAGTCCATGTTAAACTGACTTGCTATTTCAGTAGCTAATTCCTCAATGTTTTTACACGAAAAAGGATAACTCATAAATGATGCGATATTTGCCAATTTACTGAAATCATAAAAACGTATTTCGAATTGGCCCAAAATATTTGATAATTCTGCCTCATAAATATTATAATTCAACTGAGGAATCCTTGCTTTCAAAGACGGAATATTTTTCAGATCCTTTCTTTTCAGTTGATCTATCATAAGTTGCAATTTACTTTTGAATGCGTTTATTGCGCTAATCATCGCAATAATAGTTTTTCCTTTACCTTGAAGCTCCAAATTAATGGTGTTTAAATGCATTGTGATGTCTGTCAAAAATGCCAAATCAGTCAGCCATTTTCCGTTTTTCAGCATCTGAGTGTCATCACCTCTTTCGTCCAGAAAAGCTGTTATTTCGGGAAATAATTCTTGAAACCTTTATAGGAATTTTCCGCGACTCAACCATCTGACGTCCGTGTGAAGAACTAAATCAGTGTGTTCAGCTGACTCACTATCTTCCAACTGCAATTTAAAGAGCCGTTGTTGCAAGCTACGTGCACGGATAGAATTCACAATTTTTATTGCAATGCCCATAATCTCCTCCATGTTTAGAACTTTTGAACACAAAACTTGTTGATGCATAATGCAATGGAAGTAGAAAAATGAAGAGAAATCATCATTTGCTAGACACAATGCCACAAAACCGTTTTTGTTTCTAGTTTCTAGAAAAATCGGCGGGAATCAAAAACGCGGCTTTTCTTTGACAAGTACTGCGCGTTCCTTTGATAAAGCCGCCTTTTGCCGCTAGCAGGGGGTTATTACGATAAAAGAAGGTGATGAGGGGGTTATTTTGGCCTAATTGTGGATAGAATAAATTTTAGTAGTTTATTCCTTACATTTTGTTTTAGTTACCTAAAACAAAATCTGGGAATAGTTCTACTCGTATATCGGATTTTTTTTCTCGAGATCGACTCAAAAAGCACTAGCGATCGACTTGTCGATCGCGATCGACCATTTGAGCACCCCTGTATTACGACAATGGTGTGTTTTTGTCTGTTGTAAGTATTTTCTCCTGTAGTTAAACAACTCCTAGCTAACATAAAACAACTGGTAATTATTATTTGACCTTTTTATTGTGTGGATTATTGTTCGATGTGGATGAAAAGAGGTAGAAATTATCTAAAATGAAAAGATAAATAAACAAATATCTTGTTTTGGTGCAATAAGCCAAATACTGTATAGTGGCATTCTAATGTTCTTTGTGTATTTTCTTTCAATCTTTTGATTCTTCAACTCTTTCGGATGTCGATTCTATGAGTACTATGAAATGTTTCATCATACAGGGTGGTTAAGGCCTTTCGATTATAGTCGAAAGCAACTTGGTGAAAATCACTGGAGGACAAAGTTAAAAGAGAAAAACAATAATCATTTAGAGGTTTTCCTGTGTGTTAGTTTCTTTCCAGATGTATCATGTCTTTTACCATATTTCGTAATATTATCCAGTCTATCAGAGGGTTGTCACTTGAGACAAGTTGAACCAGTTAAGTTAAGATTTTTTTCGGCTTTTCCGCTGTATAATTGGTTGCATATTCTCCCTGCAAAGTATAATTTTGCCGTCTTGGGCAAATGCTGTAAGGCAGATTCACTTATTTAAAGATGGCCAAAATAATGATTTTTTTCTGGTTAACTGTTACATTTTGGATTTGTAGAAGCTAGGCAAACGTAGTAGACGGAAAAGTTTATTTAGATTATACCACGTGCTACCGACTGTGTTTTGGCTAAGTGAATTAGGTACGTGGTGAAATTTTTTTAGACGCCTTAATTCCTGTAATATATTTGATTTTTTCATATCTTGTAATCATATTCTTAATGTTTTTTTTATGTTGAATTTTTACTATTTTTTAATAAGTGAAGAAAGTAACAAGATTTATCGTATATGCACTATTTTATAAGTATAAGGCATGTCGTGAAAGTTGTTTTATTGAAAAAAAAACGATTAAGGTAATATTTTAGGATAACGTTTTCTTTTTAGGGTCCTAGTTTTTAGTTGCAAGTGTCAGGTGCTATCTTCTAGTTAGCAGTTCAAGTTTCACGTTTCAGTCCTACTCTCAACTCTGGGTTATATTACTTTCACGTACTAGTTCCAGTACGCACTTCAGTTTCTAGTGTTTCCCAGTTTTATTCTACTTCAAGTAACAAGATCTAATACAAATACAAGCAGACCCGTGATAAGTACCATACGTGGAACCATCGGCTAAGTACCTTTTAATAAGCTATGTTTTTGCGTGAAATTTTGAGTGAAATATTCTTTTTTTCTTGGCATCTTAGCAAAATCTATATTATTATTTTAATAAACACACATACGTTTTACTTACTAATATATTATTTATATTTCATAAATAACTAATATATTATTCAACGGATTACTAGCCTGTGGTGAAACATGTGAAATCATAGCAATAGTCTCTGTTAGATTACTTCGCATTCATTATTTTATTATTATTGTAAAACAACTGAAAATAGACAGAAGTCCATATTTCAGCAGTTTACTGGCTGCTCTCTTGTCCGTCAAATCCATCCTGAGACGCGTTTCGCCATATCACGGTTCGTCAGTCAGGCTAGGATTGACAAACAAGAGAACTGGTACTTATCCCAGAAGTTACAGGGTACGATGGTACGATACAACGAATTGTATTAAGTACGCATACCTATTACTCCATCAAAAGCTGACACAGCAGCTTTCGAACCGACAGAGTGGTTGACACAGTCAACGCTTAAAAGTGTAGCTTTCGATGGAATAATAGGTATGCGTACTTAATACAATTCGTTGTATCCTACTATCGTACTCCGTAACTTCTGGGATAAGTAGCAGTTGATTTCGTTCTCTTGTTTGTCAATCCTAGCCTGACTGACAAGCCGTGATACGGAGAAACGCGTCTTAGGATAGATTTGACGGACAAGAGAACAGCCAGTAAACTGCTGAAATATGGACTTCTGTCTATTTTCAGTTACTTTACAATAACTATATATATGCCTGAGGAGGATCCCTCGAGAAGCGCTACCTGCTTTTAGGCGTTGACTGTGTCAACCACTCTGTCAGTTCGAAAGCTGCTGTGTCAGCTTTCGATGGAGTAATAAGTATGCGTACTTAATACAATTCGTTGAATCCTACCATCTTACATTATTTTATTTGTAATTGTAGTAATAAGGACCTGTAGTATATGTACAATAGTAATTTTTACGCGTAAATCTTTGTAATCCTCTGATGTAACTATTGTTCTTATTTTGTATTTTTCTTTTTTGTTAACTTGAAGTAGGTCATAACTAATGTGACCATACGCCTCATTTTGAACGGGACAGTCCCGTTTTTAGGAATGTGTCCCGTTGTCCCTAACAAAGTTGTCGGGATGCACAAATGTCCTGTTTTGACAAAATCTAACTCTCGACACTCGAAAAAACCTCTCGAAAACAATCGCGGTGCGGACAGGCGGGATATCGAGCACTAATGCAACCAATGACAGCCCACAGTGATCGTTGCTATTATGAACTTAAAGAACCTACCTGTTATTGTCTATTTTGTTTTGTGTTCATCTGCATAATTGTCTACGTGAAAGAGTGATATTTTAGTAAAATGCCTAAACGCAAGTGCACTTTTAATTTTAACTTACAAACTAAGTATCCATTTATAAAACAAAGGACAGCTCGGTCAGACGTCATATGTGAAAAGTGTCATACAGATTTAGTGTAGCCCGTGGTGGTACTAGTGATATTGAACAATATTTAAAATCTGAAAAACAAAAACTATCCGTTCCAACTGCAGCTTCAGGCTCGTCGATGCTGAATTTCTTTAAGAAAACTAATTCTACTACCCATAAAGACACATAAGTTCTCTAATCTAAATTATATGAACTTTCGTATTATCGTCAAATACATTCTATGCCTACCTGGTAGTAACGCACCTGTAGGAAGAATGTTTTCAATAATGAATAAAATCTGAACTAGTGAGAAAACGCAATATTGAATAAAAAAATTAATAACAACAAATCTTGTCAGCAATTGCATGCTGCCTTAAAAACTAGACCAGATATTTAAAAAAAAAATTGTACATTTGAAAAATATCTGCAGACTAAACCAAATATATTTCATTAAAAATCTAAAATTTGATTTGTACTGAGAAGTATTTCTACCACAGTAGTCGACTCTGTCACTAGTGAATATTTAATAAACTATTGTAACAAAACACCACCATAGTAAAGATATGCGTTTAATTTTTAACTTATTTACGAAATTATTTTACAGTTTCGTAACATAAAATGGATTTATCTAAATTATTTAATTTAATTCGGAAACAAATCCAGTCTTATTCAGCGGCCCAGACTACCTAATAGCTTTGTTGACTGTACTATACTCAATCCCCCTCTATGTAAGACGTTGAAACCTTAAACCAGTTGTTTCGTTTTGAGGGAAAACAAAAATGGTGGCATTAGTAATAACCTATAACTCATATTTCAAATACATATTTAACTCGTTTGGTTTTTTACTTTTTTTAATAAACTTGATATTTAAGGTATTTCTTACGAGAAGACAGAGAGAGCATTATGCTAGAGAAAGACGCGAAATAGTTTGGTTTTCAGGTTATAATGAATGTGGCAACGTAGCTTCTCGCTTGCTTCCCCCGGCACGCAATCATGTGTTATTTTTAATAACCTTGATACAATAAAAATTATATATAGTTATTTAGAACGATATTTGGATTCTTTATGAAAAATATATCAATTATTAAGTATTGATAACCGAATAAATGCGCGTCAAGACACGCGTTTATTTTAGTATCTTTTAAAAGAAAGTCCGACCAGTGCAAAATATATATGTGATCCAAAATTTGAAAGAACGCCCCAGTCCGCGCGCTCAGTCTTTTTCAAGCTACGTTGCCACAGCGAAAAATTATTTTATAAAATACATCAAAAGGTAATATTTATTTGGTATTTTTGCAACCACTAAGAGATAAGCTTCTTACTTTTAATGACTTCTTACTTTTTAATGCACATGCGACAACAAAAATTGTAAAAAACGCATGCTTTTATTCGAAGAAAAAGTATGGATTCCGATGTTTTACGTGTTAAATATCTGAAACTCTTACAATTAATTATGGCAAAACATCGAGGTAAACCATCCTCACATTGAAGCAGTAAATGCATGATGCTAAAATCTATTATTTCTCAAAATTTCAGGCAAGACTACTTTTAACAGTTACTCGTAAAAAATGCCTTAAAATATTTTTGTTTGCCTCAATCGAGCACAGGTACACAGTTCATTGGAAGCCAAAGTATATCCGAAGCTCCTGTGGCTTCGGATATACTTTGGGGAGTAAGAGGGACAAGCTTAGGAGGTTTTTAATAAGATCTGAGTGACACACCGGTCTAGTGTTAGATTGTTTTGTTGGAGTTGGACCAGGTGCTCTCTTATCTTGTTTTCTGATAGAGAACGCTTACGGTGTTAATTGTGCACAATTTTACTAGCATCTCTTATGGTTGTCGATAATACAATACATCGTGGTAATTAATTAATATTTAAATTAATTTAATAAAGGGAAAAGGGCGGCAATACGTGTTGGTTTATGATGAATAGGTACGAGGTCTGTTCAATTTTGCTAGCATCTCTTATGGTTGTTCATAATACAATACATTTTGGTAATTAATTAACATTTAAATTAATTTAATAAAGGGAAAAGGGCGGCATAACGTGTTGGTTTATGGTGAATAGGTACGAGGTCTGTTCAAAAAAAGACCGAACTTTCATCATAAAATATTTATTACAGTATTTACATCTTTATAAATATTTGTCTCTTTCGAAGTACTCCCCCCTCCTTGGTATGTACGCTTCCATTATTTCTTCCATTGTTCGTATGCTCTCTGGAACACGTTTGGTATGATGGTTCGTAGCTGTGCCAGCCTTTTCTCTTGAATTTCTTCTACACTTTGAATATAGCGTCCTTTGAAGGTGATTTTTAGTTAGAGGAATAGGAAAAAGTCTGCTGGAGCAATATCTGGGAAGTACGGAAGCTGGAGAAGGACGGCTGTTCTATAATCGGCCAAAAATTGACCAATGAGCAGAGACGAGTGAGTTGGTGCGTTGCCGTGGTGCAGCATCTACATAATTCTTGTTCTTCCACAGGTTAGGCCTCTTTCGGCGTACATCTTTCTATAAAAGCCTTAAAACTGCTACGTAGAACTCCTTGTTGACGTCTGACCTTGCAGTACGAATTCTTGATGAACAACTCCACGACAGTCAAAGAAAACCATCAATATCGGCTTAATATTTGAGGGACTGATGGATGCTTGCTCCGGTCGTGGCGAAAAAGATTTTCCGATGTTAACGCAAAATTTAATATTACAAGGTTGCTTCTTCATCTTCACTGTCTCACTATGTCGCAAAGCGGTGATGCTCGTGTTTACTTAGCCGGCCCTAATTTGCTAACTGATCAAGCTACCGCAATGCAACAAGCATCGTTTTGTTTCCAAAGAACGCCGGTAACCTCGTATGTATTATATGTATGTTTTCTCGAAGTTGTCTGAAGGAGTCTTTTATGATAATCTAGTAAACTTCCTCAACACATTCCAACTTCTTTATAATGGTCAGATTCTGTCCTTGGAAATCTACCGATACTGTAGTTGAAAAGGCGAATTACTATATGCTATTGCCGACTGATTTTATAATTTGTCAAGATCTTGCGACACCCCAGATCATGTCCGGCAAAAACTAGATGGTAGTTAAGAAGAACTGCACTGCCTCCATTTTTTAACAAAATTATAGCAGCAAAAATCAGTGATGGTACCACTCTTATTTATTATGTCCGTCAACGATCTCAAATTTTCATCAGGAATAACCACTAATTTTGCTAATGACATTACAGTAGACACACCACCAGTCTCTGATAGGCAAAAATGTGAGGAAGTGTTAATTATCCACCAAATGGTGTTGAAGTATGTTTTTGTCAACAACACGCTCAGAGTCAATATTAATAGCCTGTTTGGAATCGACAATAGGTTGGGATCCACGAATGATTATACCTGCGATGTGCTTAATATAGCGAAATATTCTCTGCTGAAATTCAAGGAGGTGCTACTTAATACCCCCACTTCTGATCATTGAATATGCTATGTTTTATTATTGCTTTACGTACGATATTATTCTTTGGGGTCAAATGTCAAATATTAACACAGTATTTATATCAAAAAGGTATAATCACAAAAACAGAAATCGTCACAACTACAGATACCAAACTAATGTATAATATTTATTTCTATTCGTGTAATATTAAGCCACCGAACAGCAATTTTTGAAAACTTCCCATAATATACACGTATCAAGATTTTCAGTGTGTAATTTGTAAGAGAACACGATTTCTAATATATACATGTGTTTTATTGCATAACAAAATTTTGAGACTGTCAAAATTAATACTTCAAACGTAGTTGAAATCGTTCCATTCAATCCTCTTTCATTAAAATACGTCTCCATAAATATGGCACAACATTAGTTAAATATAAATACAGTGAATTCCCTTTATATTTCCAATTCCAGTTAATCTTTTTATTGAGAAATTTATGTATTTAAGCAAAATGCTACCTACACATACTGTAACATTCAAAAATTTTAAATGTATAAATTAAAGGAAGCTTTCGTTATCAAATATGTCAAAATATGAATGCTTCACGAGACGAGAAACAAATTGCTTTCAAAATTAAGAATATTTATTTTATGTTAATTCAGACTAAATTACCATTTAATTTAAAATCCCTGAGACCTAAATTGTGAATACGCAATATTAATTAATAGAATTCCAGAATTTTAAGGAAAAACGACTTACGGTATTGCATGTTAACTTAAGTAACTTGTAAATGATTTGTGATTTATCAAAATAAATTAAAAATTAATATCCAGTAAGTAAATTACTTAATTTCTTGGCGTTATTTATTATTTTTAGGGTTTTATCAAAACGAAAATTCTGATAGCTTTACCACTCCTAAGTGTAATGTGGAATCTCAAAAATATGTAATAAATTTAGCTTAATATATATATATATATATATATATATATATATATATATATATATATATATATATATATATATATATGTATGTATATATGTATATATATATATATATATATATATATATATATATATATATATGTATGTATATATGTATATGTATATGTATATATATATATATATATATATATATATATATATATATATATATATATATATATATATACATATATATATATATATATATATATATATATATATATATATATATATATATATATACATATATATATATATATATATATATATATATATATATATATATATATATATATATATATATATATACATATATATATATATATATATATATATATATATATATATATATATATATATATATATAAATATATATATATATATATATATATATATATATATATATATATATATATATATATATATATATATATGAGTAAGATCACGTCAAGTGGACCCCCCATTTTCCACTTGATTATCAAATTCAGGTATGAGTATTTTTTCATGAAGTATTCATTATAAACAATTAATCCCCAAAACAGTTCTTAAAAATTTTCATTTTAACAATTTTTTTTTAATAAAAATTTTTATGACTTTTAGTTAAAAAATCGATAATTAAAAAGCTATTAGAGATATTCTAATAAAACTTTCAGGATTCATAGTTCAATACTTGTACTTTAATAAAATATATAGAAGTTCAAATTATTTTTGAATATTGTTAATTAAGTTTTAAATTAACAAATGAAAACTTCAATAACTTCTCCCTTAAAAAACGAATTTTTTTTTTTTCGGCATTATGCATTAAACATTAAAGTAACAGAATCCGCACAAAAATTTGACTGCCCGTGATTAGATTAAAACAAAAAAAAAATTATTTATGACGGGCGGTGAGCGCTGTCGGTACGGCGCGCTGCCGCGCGTCATTGACTTACCTTTCGATCTACTCAGTAATTATAAATAAGGAACAATACTTTATTTTTTAAATAAAAATAATGTTATCTAATGAATAATTTTATTTAAACACATTACATAAAATCAATTAATAAATATTTTTTAATTGTTAAAAAAACGAAGATATCAAAAATTTAGCAATATTCTATTATTTTATTTTTTTTATCGTTTTTTACGAACTGTACTAATTATATTTATTTTAGGTCTTAAACAATATTGTCAATTTTCAATTAATAAATGTAAACTTTACTAGTTACCCAGCGTTACTCCATTTTTAAATTAAAAAAAAATTGCGTTCGGTTATTTTCTTCATTTGTTATTTTTATACTTATACGTGAATAACAAACGAATATCACAAGCCATTTTAGTTCATTTGTTAAATCGGTTTATAAACACATCAGTGAATAAATTTTAAAGTCAAGAATTTTCGTTTAATAAATTTTGTGTTTAACAGTTTTTATTGATCTAAATTTAATTAGTTTGTTTCAAATTTGTGTTAAATTGTATTGGTGTTCATAATTTTTTTTTTGATTTATCCTGGGTCGCGTGAATAAAGGCTGTAATCCGTTCAATAAAAAAAATCATGAAAAAATTATTAAGAATCTAGTTTTAATTACAAAAAACCGTGCTCATGATTTTAAAGATTTTATTGGGAATTATATGTGTAATTCGTGTGAACGGGCTATTTATTTGAGTCGAAAACCTGAAATTCCCGATGAGTTATCTGTTAATAAATGTTCTGATGTCAATGAGCCTGAATCATCAAATTATGTTATTGAAGATAATGAAAAAAAAGACCCTTTTTTCCAATGTGACCCTGTCGACAACAAATTAGAAATTGATAAAGTTAATAAAGTGTTATTGGAGATTGGTGAACCTCCAATCAAAGTGAAGCGACTATCAAATGCAACGGAATGTCAAAAAGCTTTAAAGAGTATTATGAGTAAAGTGATGAATAATAATAACAATATAAATAATGAAATTAATCCTAATGATCTCTTGCTTAATAATTTTAAATCTGCTTTTAATAGTAAAAATTGTAGGGCTGACAAAAATTCAAGTTTTGACCACGCTTCCTCCAGAATGGTCGATAAAAATGATAAGGAGAGAATTTAAAGTTTCCAAACGAATGGTTAAAACGGCAAAAAAATCAGGGAAAGAAAGGGGATTCGCATCACAGCCCCCCAATTAAAAAGGGAAAAAACTCTAAAAAATGAAACAATCGAGCGCATTAAAGCTTTTTATTTATCTGATGATGTCAGTCGCGTAATGCCTGGGATTAAAGATTATGTATCGGTGATGGAAAACGGAAATAAAGTTCATAAACAAAAAACGATTATTATTATATAATATTCATGAGTTATATAAAAAATTCACTGAAGATTTTCCCGACGAGAAGATTGGACTAACAAAATTTCAAAATCTCCGTCCACGTGAATTTATATCTGCTGGCAAGAGTGGGACTCATAATGTGTGTGTGTGTAAAATTCATCAAAATGTCAAATTACAGTTGAACGGATTAAAAAATGAACTAAAAAAAAGGGAATAATTTTATCGGAAAGTTCGAATGATTTAATCAAAAGCTCTGTTTGCCAAGAATCAATATCATTGTGCTATTTTTCACACTGTACTAAATGCCCAGGAACTGATAATGTTATAAACAAATTAAAACTATTGCTTGATAATAATGAAGTTAATGAAATTACATACAGCCAATGGAAAAGTACCGACAGGTAGTTCAGTTTTTTGTTATTCGTTTTTTTATAAATATTATAATTTAATTACTCTGCTTGAAATTTACAGGACTGAAATAGTTGAAGAAAAGAAAAACAAAGAAGATTTTTTTAATGATTTAAAACAAAAATGGCCTGAATTATTGAGACATGATTTTCCTTGCAAGATCTCAAGCATCATATTTTACTGAAAAGAAGGAATCTGTTGAGGATGGAGAATTTATCGTCTGTCATAAATAATTTTTTTTTGTTTAATCTAATCAGGAGCAGTCAAATTTTTTTGCGGAAAACTTAATTAACAAATATGAAAATAAATAAATAATTTGAACTTCTATATATCTTATTAAAGTACAAGTATTGAACTATGAATCCTGAAAGTTTCATTAGAATATCTCTAATAGCTTTTTAACTATCGATTTTTAACTAAAAGTCATAAAAATTTTCTTTAAAAAAATATTGTTAAAATGAAAATTTTTAAAAACTGTTTTGGGGTTTAATTGTTTATAGTGAATACTTCATGAAAAAAATACTCATACCTGAATTTGATAATCAAGTGGAAAATGACGTGATCTTATATATATATATATATATATATATATATATATATATATATATATATATATATATATATATATATTCTCTGTCAACCGGACCCCCCACTGTGTACATATTTGGTTTTGTTATAAAATGATTTCGACTCAAAATTTTTGTTGGAATGTTTACTTTTAAATGCCGTGTGTCCCCTTAAATATTCAAAATGGCGACTGCAATATGGTGGGTAAAACGAAAAAATGGCACCTAAAATTTTTTCAATATAAAGATAAATTATTTAAACGATGAGATATTCGAGTAAAACTCGTTACTAGGGCGTTTTTTGAGATGCTGAACACGAATGCGAATTTTTATCAGTATATACACTCTCAAACCCTTTGGGTAATTTTTGCTCGCGTCTGGTGAAAAACACGGTCTCGTGAAGCTGATCAAATGAAAATTTTATTCGAACAAAATAAAAATTTTCTGGTGTTTTTGGAATAAACGTTTATAAAAATTCTGAATAACAATTTCTTGGCAAATTTTCTGAACTTTTAAATAAAAAATAGTATAAAAATTTTCGAGCACATCTAAACCATTTTTCAAATCTCTAAAGTATGAAAAATTGATTTTCTTTAAGTTCGAACATTCAAAATTTGCCTGAAATTTTTCACATACTTTTTACAACATATAAGAAGTGCTCCATAATTTTTAGAGTATGAGACCTAGTGAAAACATCAATTTTTGAGTTCAGATTCGTCATCAGTGCCTGCTCCTAGAAAAAGTGGGAAATATGTTTTTCTGTCAATTTTTTACATTTAAGCATTTTTCGTCTGCTATCTTGGAATAAAAGATAATCGTTTTTCTGACTTGAAATTTGTGTTCAGCACCTCAAAAAACCCCCCCTAGTAACGAGTTTCACTCTATCTACATATTGAAAAAATTTTTGACGCCATTTATTCGTTTTAGCCGCCATATTGCAGCCGCCATTTTAAATTAGTTAAGGGGACACACGGCATTTAAAGTAGACATTCCAGTGAAAATTTTGAGCCGAAAAATCCATATGTATATATATATATATATATATATATATATATATATATATATATACATATATATATATACGAGGCTGGTTTGAAAAGTCCGTGCAAAGTCCGAGAGATGGTACTACCGGCGCGTATCGAGGTCATGTTTAGTTGGTAGCATCTCTTGAATGAACGCACACCAAGTTTCAGCCATATTGGTTTATTTCTTTGTGTTTGGCATTCGTGTGAATCAAGGAAGTCGAGTGATTTTCAAGAAATGGACGAAAAAGAATTTCGTTGTGGTGATTAAACATTACTTTATGAAAGGCAAAAACGCCTCAGGAGACTAAAAGCGAAGCTTGATAAACATTATGGTGACTCTGCACCTTCGATTAGAACAGTGTATAAGTGGTTTCAAAATTTTCGGACTGGCCATATGGGCACAAGTGACGCTGAACGTTCTGGACGGCCTGTGGAGGTTACGACTCCAGAAATCATTGATCAAATCCATGATATGGTGATGGATGACAGAAGAGTTAAGGTGCGTGAGATTGCTAGTGCTGTGGGCATCTCGACTGAACGGGTACATAATATTTTGCATAAACGTTTGGACATGAGAAAGCTATCCGCAAGATGGGTGCCGCGATTGCTCACGCTTGACCAAAAACGGAATCGTGTGAAGTGTTGCAAGGATGGTTTGCAGCTGTTCCAGAAGAATCCGGAGGACTTTAAGCGTCGTTTCGTCACTGTGGATGAAACATGGATACATTACTATACTCCTGAGACCAAACAACAATCTAAACTATGGGTTACCAAGGGGGAATCTGCACCAAAAAAGGCGAAGACCGTTCCTTCGGCCGGAAAGGTTATGGCGACTGTCTTTTGGGATTCGCAAGGGATAATCCTCATCGACTATCTGGAAAAGTGTAAAACTATTACAGGTGAATATTATTCATCGTTATTGGACCGTTTGAAAAACCGAGCTGCAAGAAAAACGCCCGCGATTGGCCCATAAGAAAGTCCTTTTCCATCACGACAACGCACCAGCACACACCTCAGCAGTTGTGGTCGCAAAATTAATGGAAATAGGATTCCAACTCGTTTCACATCCCCCCCTATTCTCCAAACTTGGCTCCCTCGGACTACTATTTGTTCCCCAATTTGAAGAAATGGCTGGCGGGAGAAAGATTTTATTCAAACGAGGAGGTGATTGCAGACACTAATGGATATTTTGCAGACTTGGACAAATCCTATTATTCGGAAGGGATCAACAAACTAGAACATCGTTGGACGAAGTGTATAAGCCTAAAAGGAGACTATGTCAAAAAATAAAAAAGGTTTACCCCCAAACACATAAGTAGTTTTTATTTTTGCACGGACTTTTCAAACCAGCCTCGTATATACTCGTATATATATATATATATACATATATATATATATATATATATATATATATATATATATATATACATATATATATATATATATATATATATATATATATATATATATATATATATATATATATATTTATATATATATATATATATATATATATATATATATATATATATATATATATATATATATATATAACATAGTTTAGGATAAAAAATTCTCAATTTTTTTTTATCGTTCACTTCCCCGCCTGAATTGGGATTTTTTTTACCCTTTTTTATATCCTAAGGATATCGGCGAGGATGTCGTAATACCCGTCAACGTTGTCCAAGTGCCGAAACATACATTTCTGTATTTCACAGCACCTTTTAGACAACGCGGTAGTGCTGCCTCGGACGTTATTGCATTTCTGCGAACACCTATTACCTATGTAAGTGGCCAGGACAAAAATTTAATAAATAAATATACCGACCTGCGGGATTGAATCCTCGACCTTCTGCACCGTAAGCAAGGTACGATACCAAGGAGCCACCGGCAGCCATATATTATATATATATATATATATATATATATATATATATATATATATATATATATATATATATATGGAATAGGGATTTATATCAGGTTTGCGGTCTGTAGACAATTAACACTCAATTATTGTTAATTCATTGTTTCGTCATTATATTATGACTTCATCAGAAAAAAACTAGAATGAAACACGAAAACAATGGGTCAGACAAACGGTAAACTACAATCGATACTTGAGAAGAACTTACCAACTAAGAGTATGCTGTATATGTAAAGTAATAAAAATCATTAAAAACACTTAACTAACTAGATACATTAAAGTAATAAGACAATGCAACAGGGACACTACACGGCTCATATTTATCAACTAACTGAAAGGTTATGCTGGTACAATTTTAAATATCAATAGTATACATCAAAACATGTGCATTGGTTCACAACCTGTCAATTGATGTTTTTTAATCAAATTTTAACACATTGCAATAGATGACGCTCAATTTATTCGTGTCCGATTTATACTTTACACAGTTTTTTTGCCTATTTATATGGCACGTTTCAAAGAACAAACGATTCTTATAATTGTTTTCTTTCTCCAATATTTCCACATTTGCAAAATCAAACCGATGTCCCGTTTTCAGGTGGTGGTCTACAACGGCACATGATCTTTTGCTTATTAGACAATCACTCTTATGTTGTGTGATTCTTTGTTTAAGCCTTTGTGAGGTTTGTCCTCACACAACATAAGAGTGTCTGTCCGCGAATGCTCTTTGTTCGGTATAAAATTTCTACATATTGAACACAACAACACAACACTATGCACACACTTTTCCAATTTATCACTCATGTGCGTCTGACACTTGTTAATGACACAACAAAATGGCGCAGTGTCAAATCTTTATAGCACAAACTGCATTGGTGCACCATCTGTTGTCTGAAATCCGCATTTCAGTCACTGCATATAATTTTATCGCTATTTCCCATTACGGATAGACAGACATATTATAAAAACACCAAAATTTTCCTAATGAGAAAACATGGTCTGAATACATCAATCGTAACTGCTCGAAACTTTCTATGTTGTTGAATGACGCGAAGATGTTTAAATTTTAGTAACATTTATATTTGAATCTTAATTCGTGAGTATTTTAAAAGAAACATTTGCAGACATGACACCTAAATAAAATTTAACCGGTGAAGTTTGAAACTCCATTGATTTTGTTAAATTAGATTGATCAAAGAATAAATAAAATCAACATGACAGAAATAATTTTTTTGCTAATTCTTTTCCGAGTTCTTTTTTTTTTAATTAATTATGGCTTTGGTAATTAAAATGTTTTTTAAATTTTATAAATATAAGATAAAACAAGGTAATTATTATTACTTCGCTTGCTCAGGTGAATTTTAAGTTACACACAATTTCATGTTAGAAATTTAACAAGGTTTTCTGCTTTTGAAGCCTTCAAGTTTAAAATATATTCATGATAATATTTCCTTCAACTTACAGAATATCAAGTTTTTTATATTTATTTACACTGATAACATGAACATCACATAGTCAAGTTAAAGTTTATGAGGCATGTTGTTTAAATAAAATTTTATACGCTACGTTCCGGTTGTATAAAATATATACACAAAAACGCAAATTAGAAAGTGTCACAAAAATAACGTCAACATCATATCCCAAGCCCTGTTGAGAGGATTTTAAGAAGTCGGAATGGATTATTAAAATATCAGAAGGAAACAGTTTTTAGAATTTCAAAGGATGTCAACCTTAATTTGCTACTTTTTTAAATAAATATGAACTTGAACCATATTTGGTCTCCAGATATCCAAAGTCATGGACACATTTCTCTTATAAATTAATATTTTTAACAAATTTGTGTGAAAAACGTGAAAAAACTAAAAATTCACTTTTTAGAAAAATATCTCCCAATAATATTATAAATAATCTAGTAAAATAATTAGACTGGGAGCCATCAGTTGAACTCTGTATTAATAGGGATCTATTAATTGATGCTTTCGATATACCGAAGCAAGTGCCTCAGGAATATTTACTTGTGCTCATTCTATTTAACATTTACGTTGAAATAGTATTTAAGTTAGAACAAAAGGTGAGGTATCGAAGTCAATAACATGTCAATAAATAGTATTTATTAGACATACAATGCTGCCAACTTAGCTAACATTCTCGATCCCCCCAAATGAATTCTTGCTTGCGCAACAAGAAACCAAGCTCCTTCGAAACGTTTTACTTTCAAATGGATACAGCTAAAACAGAATCCGGCGAGCCCTAAATAAACAACACGAACCGGAAAGAAAGACATATATTACAAAAGCATTTCTACCATATATAAAAGGCATCACAGACAAAATAGGAAGATTTCTAGGAAAACACCAAATTGAGACCATTTACATAGCGAATCAAAAAATTAAAGATATTCTACTTACACCAAAAGACATTATAGCCTTAGAAGACCAAGGTGTATACGAAATTCCGTGGCAGGACTGCGGTCTTTCATACATAGGCCAAACAAACAGGAAAATCAGCGCCAGAAGAGAAGAGCACAAAAATGCTGTAAAACAAAAATCCACCACCTCTTTTCTAGTACAACATGCACACAATACCGGCCACAAAATCGATTTTGACAAAACCAGAATCCTACAAAAAAGTGATAACCTATCCATCAGGGTAATAAAAGAAGCCATAGAAATAGAAAAGAAGCCCAATAACTTAAATAATCGTGATGATAGCCAACGTTTACCGAACTCCGAACATATTCTATCCCAGTATCAAGTCCAACCAAGAGAAACAATAATTCAACCATATGTTATTTCATCAACACAAACATTACAAAGACCCACAGGACCGACAACGCGCAGCTAAAGCCGAGCCTCTATTGGGCAGATCCGTCCTACCAATAAGGCCACGCCTCGAACACATAAAACCGGCACCTTCGGAGCCAGTCTCGACGTTCAACGCCCAGACACCGACCAGTGATCAACGCTTTGAAAAAGATGGATGAGATTCCATCGAAACGTCAGCGAAACCGTCCATCAACTTTAAGCTAACACGGGATACCCGAAAAACCACTACTACATATATATATATATATATATATATATATATATATATTATATATATATATATATATATATATATAGATACACTCTAGTTAGTATCTTAGCGTGGGCCCAAGCGAGCCGCTACGTGACGTGATTTTCGCCCAGCAAAGGTTTCATCAATGTGCTTCGGAATTTCACATCATGAGCACAAAGATGTTATTCAATGGTCTCATGGGACACATTCAAATTTTTGCCGCTTCTTGACGTAGCGTCAGTTTAGGGACCCGTAAAAAGGCACGATTCATTTTTCGACATTCAGAGTGACTTTGCCTACCGAGCCACGTTTTAGCAAATCTTTGACATTTCTCATCTTGTTAGAGTGATGTACCCATTTACCAACTTCTTCACAAACGACACCGACTTTTTAATATATTTACCAGCCTCGGAATGTGTCATTTAAGCCCCTTTAGATAGAAACAAAGAAAGACTGCCTCGAACCGATCCGCAAACAAGTGACTGATTTTGGATTTTACGTGAGTTCGACGAAAGTTCGAAATCGACTGATACTTTTACTAAAATGCGTCGTAGACAAAGGTTTCTTCTACCGATTTTTTGTTTAATCGCTAGAATCGCATCTACCAAAAATGCGCGGACACGTTCTTACTTGACAAAGAGTAAATTCTATATATATATATATATATATATATATATATATATATATATATATATATATATATATATATATATATATATATGCTTAAAGTTGAAACCCTAAATCGAGGCTGTTGAATCGTGGATACTACATTAAGTCTTTCTTGATATTCTTCTGTTGATCAATGGAGTTTTAGAAAGAGCCCTAATTTAAAGGGAACTTGAATATATAAAATGAAGTCAGCTGTAGAACTTGGGGCGAATATTAAGAGGAATTCAATCGCAAAATATAAACCTATATATACGAAAGATCAAGGGGTGACGTGGGCATGATTAAAGCCATGTTATTGATTACGGGTGGAAAAATCCAAAGTATAAGATGCCGTCTAAAAAGAAAAACGTTAGTAAATCGTGACGAGATTTTAAAAAAGGGTCTTAAATCGGTAGCAGCTGAAATAGCCAAACCTTTACTAGTAAACTTTGCTATAATAATATATGAATTTCTTTCGATTCTAAAAACTAGTAAAGTAGTTGTAGGAAGTTGGAAATTTAAGACTAAACAAATATTGAAAATTGAAGACCTCTCTCGATTCTAAGTGTCTTCTCTACAATATTTGCAAGTAAATATCCTTTAAAAACTCGTTTGTAAGGACTAGCATTGATTCGGACCTGGAAAATCTTACGAAAACAACCAGTTAAACTGGAACAGTTTATATACTAGGAGTTTAAATTTGCATATACTGCTAATGGTCAGTTTTTTATTTACTAAGAGCATTTGACACAGTAAATCACAGTTTCGTTCAGTAAAAATTTTACAATCTGTGGACAAGAGAGATGTGCTATTTTTTGTAACATCTGTTTCAAAAAGAACTAGACCATATATGACTGAGCAGCTGTTAGACTAGTTAGTACGATGTCAATATTGCAGTTCCTGAAAGCTCAGTCATGGTACTGTTAATATTTCTTCTGCTCGTTCATAACTTTATATTTCTTCCAATAACAACCATTAAGTTCGCAAAACGACATACCAGTAGCTGTATTAGCAATGTATGGAAACGTGCCTCTTCGTGAAATTTCTATAGTATGGCCAAGAATTAGTCAGTGGTGCGCATTGAATAGGCTATTTTCAAGAAAAGAAAACGATAACCGTGCATTTTTTCGACAACAGGCTTAGAGTAGCTCATAATGGCAGCGTAGCAGCGGTGAATGAGGAACTTATTTGAAACTACAAATGGATTATAACTGCTCTGGACCTACTAAAAACATAGTATTCTATGCTGAAATTGAATCAGTTTTTAACTATTAGTACACTTCTGAGCGTGTATTATGTTTGGGTTTAATATTATCTCATTTGCAACATAATAATATTAATATATTTTAAGGAGTTTGCAGTCGGTTCTAGGTTAAAACATCTTAATATTTACACTTTTAAAATAAAATAATACAGTGGTCGCGAATCGGTAGAGTTGTCCTAATATCGGCATATTTGTACCGAAAATCGGTATATGAAAAAAAAAATACAATACTCAATCAAATTTATTTATTTAAAATATTTTTATCTTTGTAAAATAATAGAAACTTATAGAATATACTAAGTATACAATTAAAACTAGTAAGAGTATATTTTTTTTACAATATTTTATATATGAGTGAATAAACTAATGAATACTAGTAAAACATAACGAAATCGAAATAACAAGAACATAACAGACTGAGCAATTTGTAATTCGTTTATTACTAAAGATTTTTTAACATCAAATAGGTACACAAACTTAAATCTAATTATTTTTATGATTTTTAGGCTCACACCAATATTCTTTGGCCATAGCCGCAGTCATCTTTGAACTAATTTCGAAGTCATAAAAATTAGCATCATTAAATAATCGTTTTGTATATAATAGACCAGGCATTGACTCAGTAGACAGCTTGTTTCGCTGTTTTGTTTTCATAAGATTAATATGTGAGAATATGCGCTCAACATTAGCGGATGAGTGGGGCAGTGATAAAATAGTAAAGATGAAAGTAAACAACAAAGGAAACATTTGAGTGGCATGGTCATACTTTAGCAAACTGACGTTATCCCAACATAGTTATATGTCTATCATTGTTCTGAACAATATTGGGAAAGAATCTACTAACAGGAATTTTCTAAGCAGTTTTCCCACTCTTAATATTCGTTGGTTCAATTATGTCTAAACTTTTTATTGGATTATTTTTCAATGGAAACCGCACAGTTGTTTGCTTGCAAGCTTCGATATAAAAATCTAGGAATCTGCGTTTAAACACATTTATTTGATCTGGGCTTAAATCGGAATTACTAAGTAGTGTATTAGACTCCGCTGAGCCATAGTATACGGCATCGATATACATAAAAGTCTAGGATTCTTAAAATCAACATTTTCAATCGGATTACTTGTTAAATATTCTCTTTTTAACAAGCAATCAAAAAAGTTCTTAATATTTGACTTATTTTTTTATATAAAATATGAATTTTCGGTTAAATAATGGTAACATAAAATCTAAAAATTCCAAAAATAGCAATGTAGTGGGATCCTGAAGCTTCTGTAATATATTTCCTGCAGCTAAAAGATGATCATTATTAGATATTTGGTCTATGAAAAATAGTTTTAGAGCAGAAAATTGTTCCAATACTCTTTTTATTGCTGCATATGCTGATAACCAGCGTATCTGAGAGGGGGCTTGTAAAGAATTGTGTTTCCTAAGAGCGTCTCTCCCTGATGTGATAATAATATCCTTATTACAATTTTTACAATAGGCACAGTTTGCGCTTTTACGACTTTCTTGCAGCCAGCCTGAAAATTCTTCTTCCCATTCTTTTCTATAAAATTTAAGGTATGTTTTTCTGTTTGCACTCGCGCTTGACTTGGTATTATAATAATATTATTGGTAGGTACTACTAGTAGACGCTATTAGTAACGCGGAGAAAGTTTCTCTTTTAAATATTGAAAATTAATGAAACACTAAAATCCGAATTCTTGTTTATATAAATAAGCAAAATAACTCAAGGAATCCCTTAAAATCGTCTAGTTACGAGTTGTAGGACAAAGACGTCGGGAACATTCTGCAATAACTACTGATCATACAATCGAGGGAGTCTCTGTAAAAACATAAACGAAAAGGGTTGCCAATTTGGAAATGTAAAATCGTTTAAAAAATCGGAAGAATTTCCTTGTATTCTCAGAAATCGTGGAAAAATCGTTAAATTTCGGTAGGACAGACCCCATATCGGTAGAAATACCGAAAAATCGGTAGTTTCGAGACCACTGACAGTATATCTGTTTCATTGAATTTACTCAGATCACTCTGACACGTGTTTCGGTCTCGCGACCATTTTCGAAGAGGTTTACAGTAAGACTAAACTTAAGTTCTAAAAGATATTACATTTGGATGGTTAATTGGTACTAAATTTAAATTAAGAGGTTAACTCAATTTAATATAAATTTAGTAACATTCAACCATCCAAATGTAACATCTTTTATAACTTAAGTTTATTCTTATTATAAACCTCTTCGAAAATGGTCGCGAGACCGAAACACGAATCAGAGTGATCTGGATAAATTCAGTGAATGTCTTCATATACTGTAAATAATACTATTAATGTTATCCTAAAAACGTATATTAATATTTGGTTTGATACAACTTGAATAATGTCGAGATCTGCTAAAAAAAAATAAAATACTTAGAATTTACATAACCACAACTACCAAGTTAAGAACGACTTTGCCCATATAATACCAAGCCACGGAACCATTTACATCTGCAGAGTCTCCATGCAATGCCAGAAATGATAATAAAGTTAAAATACTTTAATATTTTAACATATAATAGACTTAAAATAAAATTTCTTGATATTAATAAAATATCTGGAAATATATTTAAATTTTATATTTAAAATCGATTTCGTAACAGGATATTGATAATGATTATAATTATATATATTACAACAAGAGTTGAGTTTCGGATCGCGATGTGTGTAGGCGTGAATCGAACGCCCCGGCAATAGTCAACTCGTTCAACGAGCAT
This sequence comes from Pachyrhynchus sulphureomaculatus, assembly GCA_019049505.1. NCBI lineage: Eukaryota > Metazoa > Arthropoda > Insecta > Coleoptera > Curculionidae > Pachyrhynchus > Pachyrhynchus sulphureomaculatus. The sequence goes on along the minus strand of CM032455.1, from coordinate 44,489,565 downwards.
TATTACGGTAGTGTTTAGATCTATTTAATTATTTTGTCGATTGCAAACGAGAGGGACTACAAATAAAACAGAGTGTAGATTAAGACAATAAGTAAAAAGTTAGGAGATTTATGAGAATAATTTTGTAAAATTGTATGGAGCTAACGAAAACGTTAAGCGACCACCATAATCATTTTGCTGTTTATGGTGATAAGAAATATAAACAACAATTTTTTTCTTTTTCTCCCGTATTTGAAAATGGAATATACGAGGAATACAGGTAAAGTTTTTATAACAGAAAGAACTATGGATAGCGATAATATATCTCAAAGAGGAGCCAATGAGATTATTCAAGAAGAGTAAACAGCTGATAAGAACACCACAGAGAGAGAAAAATGAAAGAGTGGATAGATAGACAATTTGATACAAATGATCAGAGAGCTAATGTTAGATATAAAGGATATAAAACAAAGATCAGAAGAGATACCAACAAGAGTTGAAGGAACTAAGAAAGGAGATGAGAAGTATGGATTTGAAGATGAGTAGACTGGAAAAAGACAACGTAAGAATAATATTGTAATCTCGGGAATGAGTTTTGAAGCGAATAGGCAACCAGATCTGAAAAATGGGTGTAGAACTTTTTATGGAGAGAAGTATGGACACAAAAGTACAGATTAACGATGTGATAAAAATGGGAGCGACTATATATAAGATAGAACTTGGAAACGCTGGAGATAAGGAAACTGTAATGAAAAATAAAAACAAACTAAGAAACCTAAGAGAGAGAGTTTATATAAACAATGATTTAACAAAAGATGAACACGAATTTCAAAAGAAATTGAAGCATATAGCCGAGAACGAGAGAAACAATGGAAAAAGGATGAAATAGGATATCAAAAAAATCGTAATCGAAGGAAGAGATATATAAATCGGACATTAAGGAAGAAAAACTGAAAGAACAAACAAAGAATACTGCGACCATCAAGTCAAAATCCTAAGAAAAAGGAGAGAGATAGGTAGATTGACGATGACCATGGTAAAGATAAAGGATACGGAAGAGAGGACTAGTAAAATGAGTACAAATAAGAAGATCATCAAAGAAATATATAGGAAGAAAGAAATAGGAAATAATTATCCAGTTTTTAGATTGAGAACACGGAATAATAGGGGTATAAATGGAAAAGATGATGAACTGATAGAGGAACAACACATGCACTATGTAGGAATAACTGAAACAGAGAGGAAAGGAAATGGATGCAGAAAATTAGAAGGAAAAGCATACAAAAATCAACACAGAGACATAATACCGGAACAAGATACAGAACTCACAAAAACAGAAGAAAACTAATACAGAAGAAACAAAAGAGGCAATCGGCAATTTGAACAGGATGGAAGGATATAGAAGGAAATATGGAAAGACAGATATACAATAAATCAAACTCTACGGGCCTTACACTCTTAACAAGGAGTAGAAAGGCATAAGGATTAAGTAAGTAAGTATATTACAATAAGTATATTGGGAATGTGCAATCTTTACCACAATGATACTACTCAGTATATACTTACTACTATACAAAACACTTTATTTTCGCGCTCGACACACTTTCGCTAACCATGTTAGCTACATCAGAAGCGATGATTGACTCAGGCAATACTGATGTAGCTATCATGGTTAACGAAAAGGGCGTCGAGTGCAAAAATAAAGTGTTTAGTGTAGTGGTAATATATACTGAATAGTATTATAATATATATATATATCAAGAATTTTCTACAGCTGACGCTGTCTTCCTTCTCTCAGCCTTTGATTCCACCCGTTTCTATCTTCCCAGTCTCCATCTGTTAGACCCCTGTCCTTCATAGCCTCGTCCACATCGTCTCTCCACGATCGTCTGGGTCTTCCCCTTTTTCTTCTCCCTATAGGGCTCCACTCCGTTATTTTCTTTATCCACCTATTATCTTCGCTCCGTCTTATGTGTCCATACCATTTTAAATCGTTTTTCTTCAATGGAGTTTATTGCGTTCTATTTGATGTTCGTTCTGCTTCGTATTTCTTCATTTAGTATTCTCCCATACGTGTCACTCTACAGCATTTTCTCCAATACTCCGTCTCTACCGCGTTAATTTTAGATTTTTTTTTTTTGTTGATCGTTCATGTTTCTGACCCGTATGTCATTATGCTTTGTATTATTGATTTGTATATGCGTGTTTTGTTTCTCTTTGTAATGTGTTTGTCCCACAGGAACGAATTTAATTGTCTTATGCAAGTCCGCGTTTGTCCTAATCTTGCTTTGATCTCTTCTTCTGATGTTGCGTTTTTTGAAATGATGGTTCCTAAATATTTAAATCTATCGATTCCTTTGATTGCTGTTTCGTTATCGACTTCTAGATTCTCCACATTTCCCTCCTTTGTTGTTAGATATTCAGTTTTATCAAAGTTTATTGCTAATCCTGCTTTAGTGTATTCTTCTTTCAGTTTTCTTACCATATAACTGAAGTCTTCCTCATTTTGCACTATGATTACTCGAGTCGTCTGCGAAACTTAGAGTATATAAGTAATCTTCTCGTATTGGGACTCCCATTCTACTACATTTTTGCTTCCATTTTTTTAATGTTTGTTTGAGGTATATTTTGAATAGTGTTGGGGATGTAGAGCATCCTTGTAATAGGCCTTTTGATGTTTGGAGTCTCTTCCCTATTTTATGTCCTATTTTTATGTTCACTGTATTATTTTCGTAGAGAGCTTTTACTGCGTATATTAGTTCTTTGTTAATGCCTATTTCTTTCATTGCATTCCATAATCTTTGTCTTGGTATTGAGTCATAGCCCTTTCTTATGTCTATGAAGGCTAGATGAACTTCTCTATTCTTTGCCAGTTTTTTTTTTCATTGTTTGTTTTATAGTGTATATGTGGTCTATACATGATTTTCGGCCATAAAAGTCTGCTTGGTCTTCTCCAATTTTTCCTTTTATATTTTCCTCTAGGATAATTTTTCCATACAAACGCCCCATACTCGATAATATGCTTAGGCCTCTATAGTTTGTGCATTTTCTGCGGTCTCCCTTTTTAAATATAGATACTATATAGGCTTTTGACCATTCCTATGGTTATTTTTTCTCCATTGATCGCTCTGTGGAACATGTTTCTTAGCATTCGATGTAATTTATTAGACCCGTACTTAATCATTTCATGTACTACTGCAGTATTATAATAACTGTTAAAATAATAAATTTTTTCTTTTAGTAGTATTAAATTACCTAGTATTTTTTATTTTTTATTATATTGCCTCCTAGCATCTCTGAGGCGGGTTAATCAGAGTTAAAAAAAGTCCGAGCTAGCGCGAATTGTGAAAGAATGAACCAGGGCGCCCTTGAAATTTTTTGATCCGTTGTTTGTTCTAGAAAACGAATCACAACCTACCTACTAACCGCAGATAGGGGTTTTTATTGAAAAAATAAGGTTGGTTAAAGTTAAAGCAATTCTAATTCAATTCGTATAGGGTAGAAAATATGGGTTAAAATAAGAAAATGTTAATATTATTACATTGCCGACGCGCATTTTTTAATTTGGAAGAAATATTTCTTGTTACAATTTTTGTTATAACGTTAATATTTATTTAAACGTTTTTTTACACAATACAGTTAATTTGCTTTAAAACAAATTAGGGTTTTGTTACGTTGTGTATGTCTTGGCGTATGAATCACAGATAGGTTATATGTCGGTTCGAATTTCGGCCAGTGGTAATCCACCTGTTAATTCTCGAACGTCACCCTTTGAATTCGCATAGTCAAGGACCCATTGGCTCGTGGCAAATTATTAGAGTAGATAAACGGTAAACCAGGAGCGCAATGCGCCTGGCAGCAACTAGTCCTGGGTGAACCATCCAACTTTTCCTCAAAAGTAAATGGCAAAGGAGGCCGAAATAATCAAGACAATTTAGAAAAGATAGTAGTATGCATGAATGCATGGTTATGACTCAAGCGATGAATGGTGTGGTTGACGACTACGTATAAGGAGGTTAGTACATGGTTTTAACCATCGTAGCGATAAAGCCAATCGATGACCTTAAATGGTGACGCTAACAATGACAAAAAATACAAAAGTAACTGACAGCAGCAAACGGCAACGCTAACCTATGACGGTATACATTCACACTCGCTTATGATGGCAAACAGAAACGTCATCGACCATGGTGGAAAATGATTTCAATATGGCCTTGACGTTGGTGCATAGCTCTGGATGCGGTCAGTAGACAGAACTAAACTACCTATAAACTATATGTAACAGAATCATACAATTGCCATATTGAATACTGGCCACATTATAGACATAGTGCAGTGATTGTAGACTTGGGCGGAAACTTGACTGGAACGCCTCTTGGTCTGTTCCTTTCGACTGATCTTTAGGCCAGTTCCTTGGCCTTTCCTCGGTCTTGCCTTGCTGTACGGACTACTCCTCGCCCCACATGGACTCGTGGTTTAAAAAAATTAGAGTTGAGTGGGGCAGCGATGGTGAGATAAATACACTCGCATCAGCGATGATGAGTCACCGCTAGAATCATATCGGCTTCCAGTTATGGCAAGAAAGAAATTTTTTTTTCCGAGTTTTTCCTTATGACTTTCTCAGAAGGATTGCAATTTTTATGCTTATCGCTATATAGGTACTTAGGCAAGAGCCATTTTGTGATATAGAATGAAAAAGTTAGAACTGGTACGCCTATACTTAACCAAATAAATTATATAAATTTATTTAAGGTTTTTTGCCTTTAAAAACGCATAGTGTTATAATATGTAACATGTAGATTACGTAACACTTGTTTACTTTCAAAGTTCTCCTATGGGCTTAAATATAAGACTCCCGAGACTTCTTCTTTCTGCTTGTGATACTCGAAGTCTTAAGATGCAAATCCAAGCTACCATAAGACATTCTCGAAAGATCTTTAAGTCCCGCCACATATATAATAAAATTCTTAACATCTTAACTAACGTAACTATGTAATACTGCTCCAACTATGGAATACTGCTCCCGTGTTTGGGGCTTCGCTCCCCAACACACACTGCATTTGTTGGATTCTGTTCAGAGAAGAGCTGTTCGTCTGATTGGAAACCCGGAACTGACCGGCGGCCTTGATTCGCTGGAACATCGAAGAACGGTTGGCGACTTGAGTCTGTTCTACTATTTTCATGGAAAGTGTTCGAAGGATGTCGCCCGCTTAACTCCCCCCCGAGCGGTGCATGTTAGAAATACACGTGGCGCTAATATTTCACATCCGTATGAGGTTCAGCTTGTTACTCCGCATACAACGCTTTTCAAGCAGTTTTTTTATATGGAGAACATCATCCCTTTGGAATAATTTGCCTAAGGCTGTGTTTCCCACCGAGAACAATTTAAAGCGATTCAAGAACAACGTGAATCGCTTTTTTTTCCGCACACATGCCGTCCCTAGAGCGTTTTTAGGGACTTTCCTGTAGCACATATGCTAGACCCATAAAAAAAATCTTTGCATATTTGGATTAAAAAAATTATTTCAATACCTTTGTAACATACTTTGCAACTAAAACATACGGTTTTCGACTAACATCTAAAAACATAATTTTTTTATACTTTCATCGCATGTAGCGTCCAAATTTGTAAAACAACATTTGTGGTCTTTCCTTAATTTTTTATCCTCCATCAAAAATATCAACTTCCTATTTGGCCGAATGTATAATTTTTGTAACCGAATGGGACTAGAAATCACAAAATTTTTGGTTAGGGTCATAACAAACTGTTTGGCAGTAAAAAACAGCTATAACCTGTCAAGAAGTGAATACAACTACTATATTGATATTCATAGATTTGGAAAAACTATTTCATTTAGTTCCAGGATCTATTAAATATAATGTATCAAAATTGCCTGTATCCAAAAATATGTCAAGTAATAAGTTTTAAAAATACTGAACTCTGCTTTGCCATGCATTTTTGAAACACGTTGTATATACAAAAAATTATTGAAAAAACAAGTTCTTTATAGGCATTATACACATTACATTACATACATTGAAACATTAGCCAATTTAATTTATTACGTTTTTTTAGGTAAAAAATGTAAATTAAAGAAAGTCAACAAATGTATGTTTAATAATTTCTAAAGTAAATAATTAAGTTCACGTTTAGGTTTCATTACCTCCCTGACACAAGTTAGATAAAGATAAAGAAAATGCTTAAAAAATGACCACAAATTCTTTAAATATACGTTTGTTTAACAAAGTATGGATTTGTGAGTTAACGATGAAGATGCACCTGCTAAAATAAGTATATAGATTAATTTTTATAGATTTAGGGATAAGTACAAACGATTTTTCTGGTCTTGTAATACTCGTACAAAGAATTATATCTTTGTTGACTCGCTGTTGCATTTGTCAATTTAAATTCTGAACATCCAAATTCAATCGAATAATGAAATTATATATTGCTAGTGAATCAGGCAGAAAGTGTTTATTTTTTTATGTCCAGAATAAAAGAAAAGCGATTGCCACAACGTTTTCATGAAAATCTTAAATTTCAAATCGCAGATACAAATTACTCAATTTGTAAACTTCTGCTTTACTGAGTATTCATTAATTTTCCTCTCTGGTCGATTAAATAAATGTATTCTACGACATGGTCAACATCACTCTTGATAAATGAGACATTCCTGAATTAAGCTAAAAATAGCCGCTACTCTCTGTTTACCAGTTTCCAATGTCTTATTAATATCGTTTAGCTACTGTCAGCATTTCATCGGTCATTGTATTGAAATATAAATGTGACAAAATGGTTTATAGAAAGGATAATATGTTTTTCAAATCCGTTAGAAATATTCCTAGTTAAAAATAAGTAACATAAATAATATATATTCACATTAATAAGTTCAAATTTGATTGCCTTACGCAAACGCCATGGGGCTTAGGTGCAAGGTAGGATTATAGAGTGTAATCCCCGGGTTTCAAAAATATAGTTTATATGAGGTAGGGAGGGTGGAAGGTTAACCAAATTATTTCCTGAATATGCAATGTGGTCGATTATTTCTTTAAGAGAATCCCCAGCTCTCAATACACAATCGTTTAGGTCACATAGGGTACGTAGAAACGTATTTATATATATATATATATATATTATATTTATATATATATATATATATATATATATATATATATATATATATATCATCATCATCCCTCAGCCTCTTGCATCCACTGTTTAATATAGGCTTCCTCTAGATTCTGCCATTGTCCTCTGTCCTGTGCTTTGTTTGTCCAATTTCCTACTACTGTGCCTATGTCATGTATCCATCTAGTTGGTGGTCTTTTTCAATTACCTTCCCTGGAACTCCACTTATAAGTCTTTTTGTCCATCTATTATCACTGATACGGGGAATATGACCTGTCCATCTCCACTTGGCTTTAGTGATATATCGTACAATGTCCATTAATTTTGTTCTTTCTCTTAATGTTGTGTTTGGTATTTTGTCTCTTATTGTCACCTCCGAATATTGCTTTTTCCATCGCTCGTTGGTTAACTCTTAATTTATTTATTGATCGCCTTGTTAGTGTTAAACTTTCTGCACTGTACCTAATCACAGGCACAACGCACTGTTCATAAACTCTGTTCTTTAGACAAATTGGGATATCTCCTCTGAAGATGTTACGTAGTTTACCAAAAGCTGCCCATCCCAAACCTATTCAACGGTAGATTTCGCAGGTTTGATTGTCCTTTCCTAGTCTTATTTCGTGACCTAAATATTTGTAGTTATAAACCTGTTCTATTTCATGTTCAGCGATTTTTCATGTTATTATTGGGTATTAGGTTGATCATGAATTTAGTCTTTTGAAAGTTGATATCAAAACCAATATTTTCGGACGCCTTTTTCAATTCCGTGAGAATTTGTTGGGCTTCATTGGATCTGTCTGCTATTATGACAATGTCGTCCGCAAAACGCAAGTGACTAAGATATTCGCCGTCAATATTTACTTCCTTTTCTCTCCCAGTTCAGTGTTTTAAATGCATATTCTATACTGCTGTGAAAGGTTTTTTAAGAGACATTGTGTCTCCTTGCCTAATTCCTCGTTCTAAATTTGTTGCGTTATTGTATATATGTTCTATCAAGTTGTTATATCTGTAATCTATATTACATTGTTTTTAGTGCTGATAGAATTGCCCATAGTTCTACGGTATCGAAGGCTTTTTTGAAATCTACAAAAATCAGCACAAGTGATTCATCATATTCAAATGACTTTTGAATAAGAGTCTTAATTGCCTGTAAGTGATCGTTTGCTCCATATCCGATTCTGAAGCCAGCTTGTTCTCTAGGTGGTAAAAGTATAATTTTCTCGCTAAGCGCTTTGTGACTATTTTAGTGAACCATTTATACATATGCCACAGCAAGCTGATTGGTTTATACTTCTCGAGGTATGATATGTCTCGTTTTTTGTGTAGAAGAATGGTCACTGATTTATTCCATTTTGTTGGGATTATACTGTTTTCCAGACAGATTGAAAAGAGCAACTATTACCTTCTTACTACCTATTTTAATAGCTTCCAGGTGCTTTATTGTTCTTCATTTCTTTGAGAGTATATTTTGCTTCTTCAATGGTTATTTCTGGTAGATGTTCGGAACCTTGATTGATATTTTCTTCTGTATTCCTTGTGGTGTATCGTCATTTCTCTCTATTTTTCTGCTTCTGTATAGTTCTCTATAAAATGTTTCTGTTATTTAAATTATTCTTTCTCTGGTTCTTGTTTCCTTACACTCTTCATCTTTAATTTTAAAAACTTCTTTTCTACTCTCCGTTAACCTTCTTTCATATTTTTATTTTCCTCGATTGTTTCTTCAATTTTCTCTGTATTATACCTTCTCTGGCCTTTGCGTATCTTTTTGGAGATTATTTTATTTGAGTTTCTCAGCTCTTCTGACTCGCTTCCTTGTTCTTGTCTGTTTTGTCTTCTTTCTGTGATCAGTATTTTGGTATTTTCGTTTCTCTTACTTTGACGCTGGGTCTGCTACAATGTTGTTGTTGTGATACTTTTATAGCTTCGGTAATTGTGTTATCGAGACTCTCAACATTTAGTTGTATCAGGATGATTTAGAGCTCGGTTTATGGTTTCGACATATTCCTCTGCGTTTTACAGTGTGTTTCATTTTATTAGTTTTCTCTTTTTAACCATTTTTATTCTTTCCTTTTTTATATTTATTTTAATTTTTGCTCTTATTGCTCGGTGGTCACTTCCAATGCCAAATCTATTTACTACAGTGACGTCTGTAACATTTCTTTTCCTGTCTATTATAAAGTAATCTATTTCGTTCTTGGTTCCACCATTCGGACTTACCAAGTCCATCTTCTATGTACATTTCCTTTTAAAGAAGCTGTTCATTAGATTTAGTTGATGTCGGTGTAAAAAATTTAAGAGCATTTGGCCTCTTTTTCGTTTCTGCCTTCCAGACCATACTCTCCAATTGCTGTTCCTGATTCATCCATCCCGTGTTCCAACTTTGGCATTGAGGTCACCCATAAGGAATAATGGCAATTATTCTCTGTGGATGCCGCTCCGATCCTGGTGGGATGTTGTCGAGGCATATACTTGCATGATTTTCATTTTTATATTGTTTATTTTACGAGTTATTATTACGTACGCTACCCGCTCTGATATTGCCTTAATAATAAATACATTTTGTGTATGTTTTTTGTGTATAAGCAAACCTATTCCCACCGATTGACTCTTTTGTATCGTCTTTATAATACAGCATCTGTCCTGATTTTAGGATAATAAGCCATTGCTCTAATTCTTCTTTTAACTTCGTAGAGCCCAATTACGTCCCAATTTATACATTTCATTTCCTCTTCCATTTCTAGGAGATCATCGCTTGAGCTCAGTGTTTTGCACGTTGTACTCTATTATTTTAAATGTTATTGTTTTTTGTATCGTGCTTGCATGATTTTTTATAAGTCAATCTTTTGTCCCCCCAGAATCCTTGGGACTGACTGAAAGATCTTCAGTGTTGAGTCATATTTTTGGCATAATAAATCGCCGCGCTTGCCCTGCGTGTTGGCTATAACATAGGATAAAGGTAGGATTTAATATGGGATGGGTAGGATTTCCGGTTATTAGGACATGATTTCTCTCATTTTTGGAGGTGAGAGACAACCATGGCTCGCATTAGATAGGGTCGCTTCCGTGAAAACAGACCTGTCTCTATCGGGTTCATAGAGAGTGTCTGCCCGCTACCCGATACATATATATGCGAGCGATATATAATATATATATATATATTATATATATATATATATATATATATTATATCTATTTATATATATATATATATATATATATTATTATATATATATATATATATATATATATATTATATATATATATATATATATATTATAATATATATATATATATATATATATATATATATATATATATATATATATATATATCTTATATATATATATATATATATGATATTATATATATATATATATATATATATATTATATATATATATATATATATATATATATATATATATATATATATTACATATATCTATATATATATATATATATATATATACATATATATATACCCGTCAAAGTTGCTTAAGTGCCGAAACATACATTTTAGACCAACGCCGGTAGTGCTGCCACAGACGTGAATGCATTTCTGCGAACAACATACTACCTATGTACGTGGCCAGGCCAAAAATATGCTTAAATAAATTAATAAATAAGTATGCGCGACCTGCGGGATTGAACCCTCGACCTTCTGCACCGTAAGCAAAGTACTACGTCACTGGCGGCCACATATATATATATATATATATATATATATATATATATATATATATATATATATATATATATATATAAATATATACTATATATATATATATATAAATATATATATATATATATATATATATAATATATATATATATTATATATGTTATATGTATATGTATATTGTCCAATCCTACTATCTACTCCTAAACTGCTGCTTTTGAACTTTGGGATACTAAATATATTTCTTGTACTACTTATGTTGATTGAAACGATGGGGTTTTAGAAAGAGCCGGAATTTAAAGGGAACTTGAATATATAAAAACGGACTCTGCTGTCATATATGAGCATATTGGAAGGAGTGCAATACCAAAAAAACGAAAGATCGAGGGGTGATGTGGGCAAAATTAAAACAATGTTACCGGTTACGAGTGGAAAAATCCAGAGTATAAGATGACGTCTAAAAGTGAAAACGTCATTAAATCGTGAGGCAATGTAAAAAAGGTTTCTTCAATTAGTAGCAGCTGAAATAGCTAAACTTTTTACTAGTCAAATTTGCTATATTAATATATATTTGTTGAGTTTATGTCTATACCTCTACAAGATATAGCTGTTGCAACAATTACACAATTTTCAAAAATCAAACCATTCTGTTAACCTACACGCAGCCTTTATTTCTCGTGAGAATAAATCAAAACATTAAGTTTTACAATAACAATCTTAGCTCCCTGGAATAACTAAAATAAATATACGGCAAGAAATTGCAACGATCATGCAACGGCATGCCAAGAAATGACATATATTATCATCGAATAGCTTAAAGAGTACCGAGAGTTTAATGGTTCATGTTTAGATGATATTATTTTTTAGAAAAGAATTTTTTAAATTATTTTAATTAGATATACAATTTATCAAATTGTTTTCTTCACTAGAAATTTTTTTTTTCTAAAAAAAAAAGTCAGAATTTTTGTAAATATTAGAAAAAATAATACAACACACCTGTTATATAGAAACTGAAACTTCGCTGTTAGTGAATACGAATATATCAATATTTTTGCAACTGAACCGAAGATACATTATTTGATTTGAAAGTGACTTCATTTCACTTGACAAGATTTTTTTTGATAAGAAACATTATTAAGTTCTATTACAAAAAAAGAATAGTTTAACGTGGATAAGTTGTTGATATATATCAGCTATTTGCTTAAATGACATCTTATTAGCAATTATTTTCATCAATGCTTGGTTAAACGAGAGTTTATTATTAGTGCCTTATTAACACATGTTTATTTTTACGAGTTGTCCTAATAACCCAGATAATAAAGTAAATAAAATGTTTTACTTTTCTCACTTCTAATTATCACTATTTTCGAAAGTATGAAATATTTGGAAAAAACAGAGAAAAGCGCAGAATAATTTCATGTTGTGTTTGACTCAAAATGTTACTTTTTTTTAAAAAAATTTTTCATTAGTTAATTAGGAATTATGCCAAATTAGAATTTTAAAAAAAATTGATCAGGCTATTATATTAGCTCGAGGCGGTTATTTTTTAATAATGTGGAAAGGGATATGTAAAAGGTTTAAATCAGTTTACTCTTAAAATTGCACCATTTGCTTTCTAGTTATCTAGAATATATTTATATACGAGTATTCTCATTATTTGTGTAACTACTTGGCAAGTAATTTCAAATTACGATCGTATTCTAGTAAGTTGTTATCATTTCTTAAAAAATAAGGTTTTATATAAAAATAAATTGTGTTAAAATATTCTTTACGGTAAACTGCGTATCATAGTTTTTAAGAGTTAAAAGTAATATTGAAAAATTATTTTAATATACGCTCGATCTACTAGCTCTAAAATCAGATTGTTATTCAATCTCGTGGTGACCGTATTCATCCTCAATTATATTTCTTAAAATTTTTCCGTAAACTCAAACTGAGAGTGCTCGTTACTAATATACATCTATAGTTATGACACCCAGTTCTATCTCCCCTTTTGTAGGTTGGCGCCTCTTTCCGAATCTGAGGTATTTTCTTTCCAATTATATATTCTTCAAATATGTGTCTCAGCATTATTATTAACTTCCTAGTCCCATTTTTTAGCAATTTTGCTGGGATGTCCTTTGATCCAGCCCATTTCTGTTCTTCATTGAACCGAACCGCTCTATAAACCATCTCTCTAATATATTTATATGTTGGCCCTGCATATGGTAATTGATTGGTGATTGCATTGCATAGTGCTCATTTTCTTTAAAGGTAACAAACATAATTAAAATTTTTAAACAAACTGAATTGAAAATGGCTTATAGTGTTACATGTTGTGGCAGCTGCTTTTTACCAAAATTGACCTGTTCTAAACTGCCGTTATGTCGTAGAAAATTGGTGCTAGCGGTAAGGATGCTACTAAATATGCCTTTTATTTATATAAAGCAATTATATTTGCCTAATATAGAAATAAGAAATGCTAGGTGCTATAAACGTCATTTAAAATAATCCTGCTTCTATAATATCTGCCGCTAAACTAGGCAATAAAACAAAGAAATTTAGATAAAATAAAAACATAGATTCATTTTTACATATTTGCTTATTAGATTTGTAATCCCGCATAGTGCTAAAAAACCACTCGTATGTGTACATGTGTAGAATACTCGTATATATATTGGTCGAAAGACTTCGCAAAAAAGAGCTGACAGAAAAACAGGAAGATGAGGAGAAAAACGGAAAAGACCAAGAACATAGTAGCAAATAAATATGATATCGATAGAAGAAATTGCAGTCGGAAGAGGGAGCTGGAGGTAACAACTGTGATAAACAAAGTAGCAAGAATACCCTGAAAAAAAAACAAGCGTTGTATCACCAATGAAAAGGGTCTCAACTTATCGACTCTGCAACATGTGGTCAAAGGTTGGGAGGAATGCGGTACTGTAAAATGACGCGGTCAGTAAAAAAACGATCTTTTTTATTGAGAATTCTAGGGTGGATAGAAAAGGGACTAAACAGTCAAAAGAAAAGAGAAACTTACCCATACGAGAGTAATCTAACCCAAAATAACGGAGGAAATTTCGATTTTGGAATTAACCCTCTTAAAAAAAAACAAGCAAAAAGAATTAAGGTAAAACACCTATCGCTCGATGCTTTTATAAAAAACTAATCCCACGCTGCCGCCGACCTGCCGAAAAACCCGCCTTGCTTATTCCAACATTTATAAGGGTATATCCTATAGTACCATTGAAAAATTAAGCAGAAATAGAAAACTTGAAAAGGTAATGAATTTATAATCAAACAGATGTACTGAATAATTAGTGAATTACAAAGAGGAAATATTACGCTTATATTACGTAATATTATTAAATATAAGGAAACCAAAAAATAATCCTCAAGGTAAAAAAAAATTAGTCCTTTTGGGTCGGAATATTTCTCTGAAAATAAAAATAAACATGTGGTTGTCAGGCTAATATTAAACTTTTGTGATATCCTAATAAAAAACCCAGTAGCACAATGTAAAAAAAACTATAAAAATAAACACCGATTTTATAATAATATCGATGTAACCAGTTGATACAGGTTTTTATCCCATAAAATTACACGAGATTAAAAAAAGGCATATAAAACTAAGACTTCTTCTTTTTAGTTACGTTTTACGTACGTTGTAATCGTTTGAAGATCATCTTTGGGGTCAATCATCTGCAGTTCAAAAAAATGTTATGTTACATAATGTATAGTACTGATCGTCAGTTTTTAGATAGAACAATAAAAACGTAACCTAGGTTTACAACACTAAAAGTAGTTATAGGAAAAAAACTGTAAATCATATCAGGCAAATAACATAGACTTAATAGGTTTACTACATGAAATGTTGCACACAAAAAAATAATAAGAAATTATGTCAAATTAGAGTGATTTTGCCTTAGAAATTTACTTCAATTTGACCTAGTCTAGTTCCAGAATCTGATCCATGTCCACATCAAAATAATCATTAAAAATTAGCAGTTCATATCAGCCGATATAAAATTAAGAAAAATACTGCGAACATAAAGACGGGTCGATGGAACAACAAAGGAATCGCCCAGGCCACAACAAAGTTGGAATATGTTTTTTAATAATTTTTATATAATATAAATAATTGAAGTTGAAGGGATTATTTATTGCAATCTCAATGTTTATTTTCGTTCTTATTTTAAAGGTAGATATTCATATTGCGTTTTCATAATCTCCGTTACTTCGAAATTTGAACCGTTAATTGGGACTAAATAAAGAAAGTTGGCTCTTATTGTTCTTTTCTTCTCTTTAATTTTTAAATTATGTTTCTGTTAAATTAAATAAACTAAAATTTACGAAATATTTCAAAAATTAAATAGGTATTGTCAGATCTGTTAATTAATATTCAATGTTTTTATCACTGGTCAGGACATGATTTTCATTATAAAATCAGATATGAAAACTAAACCTAAACCGTTGTCAAAAGCTGAAGGTTTTGAAAAATGTCAATTTTATGTGCCAAAATTATAAAAACAACGTTCAAAATTCGTTTTAATTTGCTTCATGTACTTCATTCTACAGTTTTTCTTTTGGTAGGCTAAAAAATTATCTTCTATAGTTTAAAATTTCAATGATGTTGCTCTCTGTGATGGTGAAAACACTGGTAATAATACTGAGTTATACAGTTTAATTTAATTTCTGGAGGGGTTAGAGGACATCCTTCATTTGTAGAACGTTACTGACATATTGAATTAGGTAGACTCTAATGCAGAAATATCAGAGAACGGTAGAAAGCGGGTTGTTTGCATCGAGAAATTGCGTAATGTGTTTGGTAGTCCATATCCCCATTTAAACTTTAATATGAAAATTCTACATTTAATTACAATACGAAAGAATAAGAGTAACTGACACAACTTGGGAACTTTCCAAAAAGCTTGTGGATTAGAGAAAAACGTTGAATCAGGAATTTGACTGGCTGACGGGCCGTATAGAATTTAGGAACGTAACTATGAAAAGTATTGTCTAAGATTTGAAGATAGACGTAGGAATAGAACACACTCTCGACTAACTTGTAGATAATGTATTTATGGGTTACCATTGACCAGGTAACCCACATTTTTATTCAGCAACATGTTTTTTAAGAATGTTTTCCTACAGATTGTCAAATATATCATATATTATGACACTGCAGCTATATTTAAGACCTAAAGAAACTGAATGTGATTTTGAATATGACATAAACTTGTATAGTCTTTCTGAATTAAGGAAGGTTCCATATTGACATTACGGAACACTGGCTGACAACACCACAAAGTTAAGGTAAGACAAGGTAAGAAAAAACAATAATCAATAATAAACATTTCCTGTCATATCTCTAAATGTTATTTATACAAAGTTGGATCCTTGAATTAAGACATAAAATAAACACCCTGGAAATAAAATGCAGGGATAAAACATAACTAGTAATAAATTACATGACTAGAATATCTTGCAATTTATAGGGTACAGTACTTAAGGTTAGAATAAAAATTTAAACCGTGGCTTTTAATGGAACATAGCATAATGTATCGCGATTGTACCGCAAGCTCACAACGCCTAAATATTTATAAGTCAATGAAAAAAACAGTTATACCACAAGACTAGACTATTACTGGAAACACATAACGTTTTCACCTCCTAATGCTTTACGGACGGTAAAAATCACTTCAATTCTGGAAAACAACTAAACAAAATGTTGCAAATAACTTAGAATATCAAAACATACATCGATGTGCGGGTAGTGTAAGCCACCAGGACACCAATACATCAGTCTAACTTAAGTTTTCAGCATGGCAGCATGCCCAGTTAGTACGAAAATTCAGTTAGTGTGTTAGCAAAATGTTTGTTCTCCTAACGAAACTCCACAATGTTTCGAGCAGCTAGGCCCATATTGAAAGTGTATAGTTAAAAACATATTTAGCTACGATTAAAAACGATTATTAAAAACTTGTGAATTAAAGTCGTGGACGGTTGTCTGACAAAATTGTTCCTTAATGGCCGGACTTTGGCAAAGCCACAGTTAACAGAATTTTAAGAGAAGAGATAAGGAGGGGGATATAGGACTCACCAAAAAAGAGACCAGGCAGAAAAAAAACTTTAGCTGACAGACAACATTAAGGCGTATTTTTAAGGCCTTTTTTTATGGAAAAAAGAATTCCAACTTTGGATATTATCCTTGCAGTCTGCGCCACCTAGAATTACCGAAAACGACAGTAGAGTAAAACAATGAGACTGTTTTAAAAGGTATGCAATTTTTATTGGACAAAAGTGTGAAAGAAAATCCTTAATTTATAGAAAATGGAGAATTAGAAATTGTACACTGGAGAAGAGACTATATTAGTAAAAGTAAACGTTAGAAAATCTGGCTCTGAAGGAAAAAAGGATATATTACGTAGACGAGACGTGGGACAAATGAAAGGGTTACACCGTCCATAAATTTCGGCCAAAGATGGGAAAATCAAAAATGCTCGCCAAGCACTACTACTCTTCAACTGCTCTCTGGTAAGGGGACGTAGGTTAAATATTACGGATAATGAATCGGAAAGGGGAGGTCTTTTAACATTTGTATCCAAGAAAACATGAAATTCTCACGAAGAAGAAATGAATCCCGATTGTTTTGATGATTGGTTGGGGTGCGCAGAAGATAGACTTAATACCAAACGGTTCTGTTATTGTTATGGATTATGCAAGCTAAATCGTTTTTCTAAAAAATTAGAACGAGTTTCAACCCTGGATTGGCTATATATATATCTATATATATATATATTATAATATATATATAATATATATTATATATTATATGTTTATATATATAACAATCGAAAGTTAAACCTCTGGGAAACGCCCTTATGAGAAAATAGAGATGAAGCAATCAAAGATCTTTAGGATCTCTAGTTTCTGTTTTTTATTTTTTTAATCAAAGCTTTCGCTGCCTAATTGGTAGCTTATTCGGGATACTGTAATAGCAAACAGACCTAAATAGGAAATTAAGATGTTCAGTCAGGACGTGGGATAATATACATAAAGTTTATGTAAGTTATATAAAGGCGTATTACATACCAAAAATGGTTAACAGTTTTTTCTCAAAATTATGTATGACAAGTTAAAGCATTTCACGAAACCAACTAGCGAAAACACAATCATACGATGAGAAACACGAGAACAGCATAATTTCGAGAATTATAAAGGTCTTAAACAGGTAAATAATAATAATAACATTTTTAA